>CAXKVI010000003.1:97291091-97469064 GCA_964058755.1 Campiglossa producta
AACACCGTTTTCATTAGGGTGCTTAGCTAAGTTGACGCGAAACTTCGTATATGAAAAAGTCCAAAAATAATTACCCGGAAAAATTAATTCTTTCCCGGCAAAATCACGGCAAAATAACGGCAAAATATGAAACAAGTCCGGTTGCGATATCTTGTCTCTAACACCGTTTTCATTAGGGTGCTTAGCTAAGTTGACGCGAAACTTCGTATATGAAAAAGTCCAAAAATAATTGCCCGACAAAATTAATTCTTTTCCGGCAAAATCACGGCAAAATATGAAACAAGTCCGGTTTCGATATCTTGTCTCTAACACCGTTTTCATTAGGGTGCTTAGCTAAGTTGACGCGAAACTTCGTATATGAAAAAGTCCAAAAATAATTGCCCGACAAAATTAATTCTTTCCCGGCAAAATCACGGCAAAATAACGGCAAAATATGAAACAAGTCCGGTTTCGATATCTTGTCTCTAACACCGTTTTCATTAGGGTGCTTAGCTAAGTTGACGCGAAACTTCGTATATGAAAAAGTCCAAAAATAATTGCCCGACAAAATTAATTCTTTCCCGGCAAAATCACGGCAAAATAACGGCAAAATATGAAACAAGTCCGGTTTCGATACCTTGTCTCTAACACCGTTTTCATTAGGGTGCTTAGCTAAGTTGATATCAAGTTAGCAAAGCACCCCAAAATTCCGGGAAAAAATTACCCGGCAAAATTAATTCTTTCCCGGCAAAATCACGGCAAAATAACGGCAAAATATGAAACAAGTCCGGTTGCGATATCTTGTCTCTAACACCGTTTTCATTAGGGTGCTTAGCTAAGTTGACGCGAAACTTCGTATATGAAAAAGTCCAAAAATAATTGCCCGACAAAATTAATTCTTTCCCGGCAAAATCACGGCAAAATAACGGCAAAATATGAAACAAGTCCGGTTTCGATATCTTGTCTCTAACACCGTTTTCATTAGGGTGCTTAGCTAAGTTGACGCCAAACTTCGTATATGAAAAAGTCCAAAAATAATTGCCCGACAAAATTAATTCTTTCCCGGCAAAATCACGGCAAAATAACGGCAAAATATGAAACAAGTCCGGTTGCGATATCTTGTCTCTAACACCGTTTTCATTAGGGTGCTTAGCTAAGTTGACGCGAAACTTCGTATATGAAAAAGTCCAAAAATAATTGCCCGACAAAATTAATTCTTTCCCGGCAAAATCACGGCAAAATAACGGCAAAATATGAAACAAGTCCGGTTGCGATATCTTGTCTCTAACACCGTTTTCATTAGGGTGCTTAGCTAAGTTGACGCGAAACTTCGTATATGAAAAAGTCCAAAAATAATTGCCCGACAAAATTAATTCTTTCCCGGCAAAATCACGGCAAAATAACGGCAAAATATGAAACAAGTCCGGTTTCGATATCTTGTCTCTAACACCGTTTTCATTAGGGTGCTTAGCTAAGTTGACGCGAAACTTCGTATATGAAAAAGTCCAAAAATAATTGCCCGACAAAATTAATTCTTTCCCGGCAAAATCACGGCAAAATAACGGCAAAATATGAAACAAGTCCGGTTTCGATATCTTGTCTCTAACACCGTTTTCATTAGGGTGCTTAGCTAAGTTGATATCAAGTTAGCAAAGCACCCGAAAATTCCGGGAAAAAATTACCCGGCAAAATTAATTCTTTCCCGGCAAAATCACGGCAAAATAACGGCAAAATATGAAACAAGTCCGGTTGCGATATCTTGTCTCTAACACCGTTTTCATTAAGGTGCTTAGCTAAGTTGACGCGAAACTTCGTATATGAAAAAGTCCAAAAATAATTGCCCGACAAAATTAATTCTTTTCCGGCAAAATCACGGCAAAATATGAAACAAGTCCGGTTTCGATATCTTGTCTCTAACACCGTTTTCATTAGGGTGCTTAGCTAAGTTGACGCGAAACTTCGTATATGAAAAAGTCCAAAAATAATTGCCCGACAAAATTAATTCTTTCCCGGCAAAATCACGGCAAAATAACGGCAAAATATGAAACAAGTCCGGTTTCGATATCTTGTCTCTAACACCGTTTTCATTAGGGTGCTTAGCTAAGTTGACGCGAAACTTCGTATATGAAAAAGTCCAAAAATAATTGCCCGACAAAATTAATTCTTTCCCGGCAAAATCACGGCAAAATAACGGCAAAATATGAAACAAGTCCGGTTTCGATATCTTGTCTCTAACACCGTTTTCATTAGGGTGCTTAGCTAAGTTGATATCAAGTTAGCAAAGCACCCCAAAATTCCGGGAAAAAATTACCCGGCAAAATTAATTCTTTCCCGGCAAAATCACGGCAAAATAACGGCAAAATATGAAACAAGTCCGGTTGCGATATCTTGTCTCTAACACCGTTTTCATTAGGGTGCTTAGCTAAGTTGACGCGAAACTTCGTATATGAAAAAGTCCAAAAATAATTGCCCGACAAAATTAATTCTTTCCCGGCAAAATCACGGCAAAATAACGGCAAAATATGAAACAAGTCCGGTTTCGATATCTTGTCTCTAACACCGTTTTCATTAGGGTGCTTAGCTAAGTTGACGCGAAACTTCGTATATGAAAAAGTCCAAAAATAATTGCCCGACAAAATTAATTCTTTCCCGGCAAAATCACGGCAAAATAACGGCAAAATATGAAACAAGTCCGGTTGCGATATCTTGTCTCTAACACCGTTTTCATTAGGGTGCTTAGCTAAGTTGACGCGAAACTTCGTATATGAAAAAGTCCAAAAATAATTGCCCGACAAAATTAATTCTTTCCCGGCAAAATCACGGCAAAATAACGGCAAAATATGAAACAAGTCCGGTTTCGATATCTTGTCTCTAACACCGTTTTCATTAGGGTGCTTAGCTAAGTTGACGCGAAACTTCGTATATGAAAAAGTCCAAAAATAATTGCCCGACAAAATTAATTCTTTCCCGGCAAAATCACGGCAAAATAACGGCAAAATATGAAACAAGTCCGGTTTCGATATCTTGTCTCTAACACCGTTTTCATTAGGGTGCTTAGCTAAGTTGATATCAAGTTAGCAAAGCACCCGAAAATTCCGGGAAAAAATTACCCGGCAAAATTAATTCTTTCCCGGCAAAATCACGGCAAAATAACGGCAAAATATGAAACAAGTCCGGTTGCGATATCTTGTCTCTAACACCGTTTTCATTAGGGTGCTTAGCTAAGTTGACGCGAAACTTCGTATATGAAAAAGTCCAAAAATAATTGCCCGACAAAATTAATTCTTTTCCGGCAAAATCACGGCAAAATATGAAACAAGTCCGGTTTCGATATCTTGTCTCTAACACCGTTTTCATTAGGGTGCTTAGCTAAGTTGACGCGAAACTTCGTATATGAAAAAGTCCAAAAATAATTGCCCGACAAAATTAATTCTTTCCCGGCAAAATCACGGCAAAATAACGGCAAAATATGAAACAAGTCCGGTTTCGATATCTTGTCTCTAACACCGTTTTCATTAGGGTGCTTAGCTAAGTTGATATCAAGTTAGCAAAGCACCCCAAAATTCCGGGAAAAAATTACCCGGCAAAATTAATTCTTTCCCGGCAAAATCACGGCAAAATAACGGCAAAATATGAAACAAGTCCGGTTGCGATATCTTGTCTCTAACACCGTTTTCATTAGGGTGCTTAGCTAAGTTGACGCGAAACTTCGTATATGAAAAAGTCCAAAAATAATTGCCCGACAAAATTAATTCTTTCCCGGCAAAATCACGGCAAAATAACGGCAAAATATGAAACAAGTCCGGTTTCGATATCTTGTCTCTAACACCGTTTTCATTAGGGTGCTTAGCTAAGTTGACGCGAAACTTCGTATATGAAAAAGTCCAAAAATAATTGCCCGACAAAATTAATTCTTTCCCGGCAAAATCACGGCAAAATAACGGCAAAATATGAAACAAGTCCGGTTGCGATATCTTGTCTCTAACACCGTTTTCATTAGGGTGCTTAGCTAAGTTGACGCGAAACTTCGTATATGAAAAAGTCCAAAAATAATTGCCCGACAAAATTAATTCTTTCCCGGCAAAATCACGGCAAAATAACGGCAAAATATGAAACAAGTCCGGTTGCGATATCTTGTCTCTAACACCGTTTTCATTAGGGTGCTTAGCTAAGTTGACGCGAAACTTCGTATATGAAAAAGTCCAAAAATAATTGCCCGACAAAATTAATTCTTTCCCGGCAAAATCACGGCAAAATAACGGCAAAATATGAAACAAGTCCGGTTTCGATATCTTGTCTCTAACACCGTTTTCATTAGGGTGCTTAGCTAAGTTGACGCGAAACTTCGTATATGAAAAAGTCCAAAAATAATTGCCCGACAAAATTAATTCTTTCCCGGCAAAATCACGGCAAAATAACGGCAAAATATGAAACAAGTCCGGTTTCGATATCTTGTCTCTAACACCGTTTTCATTAGGGTGCTTAGCTAAGTTGATATCAAGTTAGCAAAGCACCCGAAAATTCCGGGAAAAAATTACCCGGCAAAATTAATTCTTTCCCGGCAAAATCACGGCAAAATAACGGCAAAATATGAAACAAGTCCGGTTGCGATATCTTGTCTCTAACACCGTTTTCATTAGGGTGCTTAGCTAAGTTGACGCGAAACTTCGTATATGAAAAAGTCCAAAAATAATTGCCCGACAAAATTAATTCTTTCCCGGCAAAATCACGGCAAAATAACGGCAAAATATGAAACAAGTCCGGTTTCGATATCTTGTCTCTAACACCGTTTTCATTAGGGTGCTTAGCTAAGTTGACGCGAAACTTCGTATATGAAAAAGTCCAAAAATAATTGCCCGACAAAATTAATTCTTTCCCGGCAAAATCACGGCAAAATAACGGCAAAATATGAAACAAGTCCGGTTTCGATATCTTGTCTCTAACACCGTTTTCATTAGGGTGCTTAGCTAAGTTGATATCAAGTTAGCAAAGCACCCCAAAATTCCGGGAAAAAATTACCCGGAAAAATTAATTCTTTCCCGGCAAAATCACGGCAAAATAACGGCAAAATATGAAACAAGTCCGGTTGCGATATCTTGTCTCTAACACCGTTTTCATTAGGGTGCTTAGCTAAGTTGACGCGAAACTTCGTATATGAAAAAGTCCAAAAATAATTGCCCGACAAAATTAATTCTTTCCCGGCAAAATAACGGCAAAATATGAAACAAGTCCGGTTTCGATATCTTGTCTCTAACACCGTTTTCATTAGGGGGCTTAGCTAAGTTGACGCGAAACTTCGTATATGAAAAAGTCCAAAAATAATTGCCCGACAAAATTAATTCTTTCCCGGCAAAATCACGGCAAAATAACGGCAAAATATGAAACAAGTCCGGTTGCGATATCTTGTCTCTAACACCGTTTTCATTAGGGTGCTTAGCTAAGTTGACGCGAAACTTCGTATATGAAAAAGTCCAAAAATAATTGCCCGACAAAATTAATTCTTTCCCGGCAAAATCACGGCAAAATAACGGCAAAATATGAAACAAGTCCGGTTTCGATATCTTGTCTCTAACACCGTTTTCATTAGGGTGCTTAGCTAAGTTGACGCGAAACTTCGTATATGAAAAAGTCCAAAAATAATTGCCCGATAAAATTAATTCTTTCCCGGCAAAATCACGGCAAAATAACGGCAAAATATGAAACAAGTCCGGTTTCGATATCTTGTCTCTAACACCGTTTTCATTAGGGTGCTTAGCTAAGTTGATATCAAGTTAGCAAAGCACCCCAAAATTCCGGGAAAAAATTACCCGGCAAAATTAATTCTTTCCCGGCAAAATCACGGCAAAATAACGGCAAAATATGAAACAAGTCCGGTTGCGATATCTTGTCTCTAACACCGTTTTCATTAGGGTGCTTAGCTAAGTTGACGCGAAACTTCGTATATGAAAAAGTCCAAAAATAATTGCCCGACAAAATTAATTCTTTCCCGGCAAAATCACGGCAAAATAACGGCAAAATATGAAACAAGTCCGGTTTCGATATCTTGTCTCTAACACCGTTTTCATTAGGGTGCTTAGCTAAGTTGACGCGAAACTTCGTATATGAAAAAGTCCAAAAATAATTGCCCGACAAAATTAATTCTTTCCCGGCAAAATCACGGCAAAATAACGGCAAAATATGAAACAAGTCCGGTTTCGATATCTTGTCTCTAACACCGTTTTCATTAGGGTGCTTAGCTAAGTTGACGCGAAACTTCGTATATGAAAAAGTCCAAAAATAATTACCCGGCAAAATTAATTCTTTCCCGGCAAAATCACGGCAAAATATGAAACAAGTCCGGTTGCGATATCTTGTCTCTAACACCGTTTTCATTAGGGTGCTTAGCTAAGTTGACGCGAAACTTCGTATATGAAAAAGTCCAAAAATAATTGCCCGACAAAATTAATTCTTTCCCGGCAAAATCACGGCAAAATAACGGCAAAATATGAAACAAGTCCGGTTTCGATATCTTGTCTCTAACACCGTTTTCATTAGGGTGCTTAGCTAAGTTGACGCGAAACTTCGTATATGAAAAAGTCCAAAAATAATTACCCGGCAAAATTAATTCTTTCCCGGCAAAATCACGGCAAAATAACGGCAAAATATGAAACAAGTCCGGTTGCGATATCTTGTCTCTAACACCGTTTTCATTAGGGTGCTTAGCTAAGTTGACGCGAAACTTCGTATATGAAAAAGTCCAAAAATAATTGCCCGACAAAATTAATTCTTTCCCGGCAAAATCACGGCAAAATAACGGCAAAATATGAAACAAGTCCGGTTTCGATATCTTGTCTCTAACACCGTTTTCATTAGGGTGCTTAGCTAAGTTGACGCGAAACTTCGTATATGAAAAAGTCCAAAAATAATTGCCCGACAAAATTAATTCTTTCCCGGCAAAATCACGGCAAAATAACGGCAAAATATGAAACAAGTCCGGTTTCGATATCTTGTCTCTAACACCGTTTTCATTAGGGTGCTTAGCTAAGTTGACGCGAAACTTCGTATATGAAAAAGTCCAAAAATAATTACCCGGCAAAATTAATTCTTTCCCGGCAAAATCACGGCAAAATAACGGCAAAATATGAAACAAGTCCGGTTGCGATATCTTGTCTCTAACACCGTTTTCATTAGGGTGCTTAGCTAAGTTGACGCGAAACTTCGTATATGAAAAAGTCCAAAAATAATTGCCCGACAAAATTAATTCTTTCCCGGCAAAATCACGGCAAAATAACGGCAAAATATGAAACAAGTCCGGTTTCGATATCTTGTCTCTAACACCGTTTTCATTAGGGTGCTTAGCTAAGTTGATATCAAGTTAGCAAAGCACCCCAAAATTCCGGGAAAAAATTACACGGCAAAATTAATTCTTTCCCGGCAAAATCACGGCAAAATAACGGCAAATTATCCACCTGGTCCCGACTCGATTGCATTAGGGTGCTTAGCTAACTTGACGCTCATCTACAGTGTAGGGTTTTTAAAATTATTTTCAAATTTTTAGTTCAATACTCTCTAAAAGCGTGAGTTTTAGTTTTTTTAAACTATATTTATTTTTTACTTTTTAGTCAAATGTCCTATGAAATTATCGATAAATATATCGAAAAATACAGCAGTCTAAACGAAAACTCTGGACTTCCACTTTCGTTTGATACCCATATTGTTAGGAAATTTTAAGGCATTTGGCCTCAGATTTTGACAATAACTCAGTTATCGATAAATTTATCGAAATATATCGAAGTCCAAATGAAACCTGGGGCCTTTCCCTTTCGTTTGATACCCATATTGTAGAGAATTTTTTAGGTTTTTGGGCCACTGGGGCTTAAACCGAACGAGAGTTACATACATACAAGCAAGCAAACAAACAAACATACAAGTGAACCTAATAAAAGCGTGGTAAAAAAAACAGCTATTTTGAGTATTTTTTTGGACTCCAAGCCCAAAGAGAGAGCTTTTTTTTATCTAGTGACATAATGGCGACATCAAACTGTTTTTGCTTCTAACAAACATTTTATATTTTGCAATGTTATTTGAGGCCGCGCATTCATTCATTTGTATGTACATTAGGGTGATTCAAATAAAAAAAAAAATAGTTTTTATTTCGGTTTCAGGGCGTAACCTTTATGTATTGATGAGAAAATAAGCCTTGCAAAAAATTAGTGCTTTAACTTTACCCTATTGATTATTTTTTTCGCCCTTTCCCATACATTTTCTACAAATTTTCTCTGTAAATAGACGTTATTTGCTAAATGCACTTTTTGTAAAAAAATGTTGCGGTTAAATCTGTTTTTTGTATTTGTCATTAACATTATTTGAACTTGAAAATTATGTCTTGACTGCGGTTTACAATTGACTTGGATTAACTATGTTTTGTTAAGTGATATCTCTACATACAATGTATGTTTGTTGAAATTGCGACAGGTCTATGTCTGTACCAGAGTTGTTAAAAGAATGCATTCTTTTCGGAATAATTCTTCCATGGATTGTAGGGTTTTGGGAATGCAGCCTTTCATTCATTTGCCGGAATGCGAACTTCAATTTTGAAGTCCGCATTCCTTTTTGTTATTCCGGAATAATTATTCCTCTTTTTCATTCCTCCTTTTTAAGGGGAATGCACTCTGCATTCCTTTGAATTCCTTTGTATACTACGTATGTATTAAATATAAATAGGTGTTTCTTGTCAAATTGTGCTTTTAATTATCCAGTAAAATCGAAGGCATACCAGACTTTGTTCCCTGATGTTTATGTATGGATGTATCCTCGAAAGTATACAATTTTGTTGAAATCTTATTCAGTGATTATCTTGGAACGTTGAAGTTAGCCCGAAGTACAAGCAAGTTAGTCAGAAAATAGTGCAAAAAGAGTTGCGGTAATATAATAGTGGTGGAATTAGATTAGATATTCTGCTCTTGATCATTTTCAAGTGAGGGAGCTAAGTAATCAAACTTCCCAAATTTCTAAGTACGCAGGTTTTGCTACACTAACAGTAGTTACTGGTAACTCCTGCCTTTAAAGAAAGCTGCATATATTCCTTTAAGCGCACCAACTTTATTATTAATATATAAAATACATTTCTATGTAAGTTTGAATAACTGATTGGTTTTTTATTTTAAGAAACGACTCCAAAAATACGTTTTTATTGGCATGCGGAATGCTTTTAAATTTGTTTCATTCCACATGAATGCAAAACGGAATAATTAGTCCGGAATAACCAAAAGGCAAGTGAATGAAAGGCTGCAGTCCCAAATTGCTATTCCGGGAGTGGGATTGCAACGATTGCATTCCGGGGTGAATTCATTACTTAACAACTGTTGTCTGTACTCTGCAGATTTCGCAAGAAAAACTTATAGAAGAGGGATCAAAACTAAGCCAATAGAATCAAAGAAACTGTTTTTAGACTGCACAGTAAAAAGAAAAGTCTAAATTTAATACCATTTTGTTGTTTATATATAACAACGCCGAAAAGTATTAAATTAATTCAATGTTCGGTCTAATTAAGAGAGAGAGGAATTCAGTCGAAGATTCTCTCAGGCAAAAAAAAAATGTGTACACAGTTTTATTATATTGCCTTCACCGAGAGTCGAACTCTAAATTTATTGAATACTGAACTGAGATGTCTACCATCAAGCCATCGCGCAGGTTCCCTATGTGCAGTCACTTCTCAGAGCAGAAAACCCAGGACATCGCCATAAATCTCTGCGCAGTGGAACCACCCGGGGTTTTACCTCGGCCAAGGACTGTCACTTTCAATGTAACCCTGTTTAGTATGTTTTGTCCCATTCCGAAACTATAATCCTCCCCCCTTGCAGCAGGGCTGCAAGATATTCTATTGTTACGGGCGGGCGTTGAGCCGAACCCCGAACCAAAAGAATGGATATGCAGTGTCTGTTGCAAAAAGATATATATTAAACGGTCGCATTCTGTGCAATGCTTCTCGTGTAAAAAATGGCTCCATAAATCTGGATGTTCAGGGCTTAACCTTAACATCCACAGACCCCGTACTTTCTTTAATACTTTCGTGGTTGTTTGCGGCCTCGGACGTCCCGCGGTAAGCGCCGTTCAAGCGCACCCCTACCTCCGCTTTCTAGTAGGTTAGGTTAGGTTAGGTTGCAAGGGCGGGACAGAGCACCTGGACTCTGCCCGACACTTAGGCCAATTAAGAAGGCCCCTGCGGGTTAGGGGTTTAGAATATGCCCGAGGTAGGCATACCGGTCGTAAGAGGCGACTAATATGCACATAGGTAAGTGACGTGCTACTCGATGGTTGATCTACGGATATGATGCCTCTCACCTCTCATTACCCATCTTCTCCTTCCTCACGGATCGAGGGATGACATGACCTAGAAGGTTCCACTGGTCATACCAAATCGCTACCACGACAGTCGGGCAGTACCGCAAGGGAGTACCGCAGCGTACCGGGGTAATATCCGGCCAAGGACTGTCAACTTCGGCATTACTCCCCAAAACCTTCGGGGAGTGTTTTGCTGTTAACAACAACAACAACAAGAAGGCCCGTTGTGATACCCTATACGGTCTCTACCCACCTCGGCGTGGTGCTCTAAACAAGCACGTCTAAACGAGTACAATGATCTCCAGAGGGCTGGAAGGGACCAGTCGACTCACGCGGTCGGGCCGCCGTCGACACCAAGGAAGAAACCAACTCACACCCAGGGCAGGGGATGTTGTTGTTGTTGTTGTTAACAATGCATTGCCCTGTCTAGAGTGTATGATCATTCCGAAGATCTTCATCAAGCTCTTCTAAGGGGTGTCCAAGGAAACGTGCAGTTTCAACAGGGTTTGTCCAGAGGGACAGAGGGGTTAGAAGAGTAGGTTCAGATGAACAATTGAAGAGATGTAGAGTATCATGGGGGGTCCTACCACATGCAGGGCATGTATTTAAGATTGTATCATTAAGTCTGGATAAGTAGGAGTTTAACCTTACACTATATCCAGACCTAAGCTGTGCCAAGGTCACTCTTGTCTCCCTTGGTAAGGTGCGTTCTTCTTCAGCAATATCCGGTGGAGGACTGTTCAGAACGGGATTCACAGGTAGAGATCCGACAAAAGTGTCTACCGACTCGGTGTGGATGTCGGTTAGAGCCCGCTTATGATTATGCAGATCAAACGGCAAGGTAATATGATGCCGGATCTCATCATAGTGCTTACGGAGATGTCTCCTTATGTCTCTCGGGGGCGGATCTATGTCCAAAAGATGACGGTGGCTGACAGTTGGTAGCTTAGTGCCATCAACGAAAATGTCTAATTCATTTCTCACCTGGTGCGTCCATGTCGTAAAAAGCGTCGCCGTTGATTTTGTCGGAGATATTGTCAGATCTCGCTCAGTGAAAAACCTGGAAAGGTCGCAGAGGTAACCATTGATTCTCGTACAGAGTTCATCAGTATAGGGACCCTTCCCCGTCGCCATTATTGTACAGTCGTCGGCATATGAAACGACGGAGGGAGACGCCCTCTGGTGGTGGGGGCATCTTCGATAGATAGAAATTAAACAGTGTCGGGGATAGGACACCACCCTGTGGCACCCCCTGTCTAATACGTCTACGTTTGATTTTGCGTTTCTAAAGTTAACCGACGCCTGCCGTCCACTCAAATAATTAGCGGTCCATCTCTTTAAACCATCAGGTATCTGTGTCTCAAACAGATCTTGTATGAGAGTGGCATGGTTGACTGTGTCAAAAGCTTTCGACAGATCAAGTGCCACTAACACAGTCCTGTGATTTGGTTGGCTTTGATTTAGGCCGCTATTTATTTGAGTTGTAATGGCATTGAGTGCGGTGGTGGTGCTGTGCAGCTTACGAAAGCCATGTTGATGACTAGCCAGGTGCAGATTTGCAGTATAATACGGGAGCAAAATGGACTCTAGCGTCTTCACTACCGGTGACAAAAGTGATATAGGACAATATGAATCGCCTATGTTTGCCGGTTTTCTAGGTTTTAGTAATGGAACCACTCTCGCCTTTTTCCATATTTCAGGAATGACGAAAGTGTTCAGTGAAAGACTGAATAGAGCCGCTAAGTATTTGTGTCCCTCCTGGCCTAGATGTTTCAGCATCTTCATGGCAATGCCGTCGGGGCCGATGGATTTTGAGGGCTTAGCCTGTCTGATAGCTTCCTTGACCTCTGAGGCAGTGATGACAATGGGCGTATTTTGGTTTTTATATTTACGCGCCTGTCGCATGGTTCTACGTTTAGCTCTATCGGGCGGGGAATGTAGTACAAATTGTCTACAGAAGGCGTTCGCACATCCCCTAGGGTCCTTCTTCACCCTATCACCGAAAGTAATATCTACTTTATCCTTGTGTTGCGTTGGATTAGATAGAGCTTTGACCGTAGTCCATAATTTGCCAACACCATCAGAGAGGTTGCATTGCTCTAGGTGTTGTTTCCATTTGGCCAGTTTATGTTTATCGACCAACCTACGAATTTCCGCGTTGAGATCCTTTATACGGGGGTCTGCGGGATTGAGACTTCGCACTTCATCTCTTTCTCTAGCCATGGCCGCTGCCTCCGCGGGGAAATTTGGTCTTATTTGAGATCTTCGACCCGCAGGAATGAAGCGTTTAGAGGCCGAGTCAATGATGTTGCGGAAGTCTCGTTCGCATTTGCGTACGTCCGTAGGAATGGATAGAGCAGCCAAGGATTCGTCCGTATATGTCTGAAAACTGTCCCAGTCCGCCTTGGTAAAGTTGATATATGTACCATGCTCAGGTGTAATAAAGTCCGTCGGTCGTTCGATGGTAATGACTATTGGGAGATGGTCAGACGCCAACGTGAGTATGGGTCGCCAATTGGTGTTGTTCAATAGTCCTGCACTTACGATAGAAATATCTGGCGAACTATAGCAGTTACCCGATACTCTCGTTGGGGCGTCTCCGTTCAATGTACAGAAAGCCGTATCATCTATTTGTTCCGCAAGTACATGCCCCCTACTGTCTGCTGGCAAATTTGAGTGCCACATGTCGTGGTGCGCATTGAAGTCGCCCAGGATCACGCGGTTATCTCCTCGTAGTAGCAAGCTAATATCGGGGTGATAGCCGGTGGGGCAACTTGAGACAGGGGGTATGTAGATATTAATGATTTGCAGATCGACATCTCCTGTACGGATAGTAATACCTTGGCTTTCTAAGATATCATCCGTTCCTTCGATGTCGGTATCAAATAGATGATACTGTACAGAGTTGTGCGTTATGAACGCTATACCACCTCCCAGACCACCTGTTACTCTATGACGGTCTTTCCGGTGGATGTTATATCCGCCATAGGTAATGAGGTCCGACCTAGGACTGAGCTTGGTTTCTTGGACTGCGGCAAGTTTTATGTCATATTGCGTCATCAAATTAGTTATCTCTGCGATCTTACCAGTTAATCCGTTACAGTTGTGCTGTAAGATTTGGAAGTGCGCCGGTGGGGTCGATGTCGAGTTAACCATAGGCGTGAGAGACGGATGTGTTCGCCCAGGTGTTGGTAGGCTAAGACCAAGGCTGTGCCTCAGCCTAGTTAGCTGTGGAGCCGGTGTAACCGGGTTGGCTGGCGTCGTAGGTTGAGGTGTGTTACAGCATGGTGCGATGAACGCATCCGTCCAGAGGTTCCTGTTAGCGAGCCCAGAGCATAAATGTACGTGGCATTGGCCTAAGCAGTTATTGCATTTGACCGATGACGCGAGCGTGTATAATCTTTGCCGACAGTACACGTAGAGACAGGTGCGAGAAGATGTTGATCCTGACTCACGTGAGAAATTAAACGGGAGGGGGGGTGTGTAATAGAAACAGAGAGAGACTGGTGCTCGGAGTTGCTCATGTCTAAACTGGTCCTGTGGGAGCAAGAGTGTTGAGCTGCTGCGCGTGATGTTGACGCCATAAGACACGAGCAAGAGTCTGGAGTTTGTGTGGCGGGTATAGCAGAAGTGCTGCTAGTCGTTAAGACATTATTATTATTACTATTAGTATTGCTACTAGAAAGTGGCGGTAGGGGTGCGCTTGAACGGCGCTTACCGCGGGACGCCCGAGGGCGCAAACAACAAGGGGCCACGAAAGTACTAAAGAAAGTACGGGGTCTGTGGGTGTTAAGGTTAAGCCCTGAACATCCAGATTTATGGAGCCATCTCTTACACGAGAAGCATTGCACAGAATGCGACCGTTTAATATATATCTTTTTGCAACAGACACTGCATATCCATTCTTTTGGTCCGGGGTTCGGCTCAACGCCCGCCCGTAACAATAGAATATCTTGCAGCCCTGCTGCAAGGGGGGAGGATGATAGTTTCGGAATGGGACAAAACATACTAAACAGGGTTACATTGAAAGTGACAGTCCTTGGCCGAGGTAAAACCCCGGGTGGTTCCACTGCGCAGAGATCCATGGCGATGTCCTGGGTTTTCTGCTCTGAGAAGTGACTGTACATAGGGATAGACACCAGGGCAGGGGATCGAACCACTTCGTGGAGTCAATGAACCTGGATAACGCCTTTATTTCTACTTTTGATACCTCAGCGAGGTTTTTGCTAAGCGCGGGACATTGGCACAGGAGATGCTGAACACTTTCCTCCTCCTCAATACATCTGCAGCTGCGACAATAATCATTCGACCTTATGCCCATTCTTGCACCGTGCGTACCTATAAGACAGTGCCCTGTTAGAACCCTTACCAGGGTTGAGATACTCGATTTGTTTAGGGACAACATGGAATTTGGACGTCCTTTGTTATAGGAAGGCCAGGTTAGCCTGGATATCTCGCAAGTCGAGAGCTCCGTCCAGAGCTTGTTTGCTGCATTAATTGCATTTGTGCTGACACTAAATTTAAAGGAGGCCATGGGTATGCCTACCAGACTGTTTCCTGGAAGGAGATGGGTGGTGGTACCTCGTCTGTCCAGCTCGTCCGCTCTGCAGTTACCTTCAATATTCCTGTGTGCAGGTACCCAAATAAGGCTAATACTGAAGTGCTGAGCCATCTCGTTGAGAGATCTGCGACATTCAGTTAACGACTTTGCATTGTCGACGCATGAGTTCAGGGCTTTAAGTGCGGCCTGACTGTCTGAGAAGATGTAAATCCGTTTGCCATTTTGAGGGATAGACACCAGACCCCTGCGGGTTAGGGGTTTAGAATATGCCCGAGGTAGGCATACCGGTCGTAAGAGGCGACTAATATGCACATAGGTAATTGACGTGCAACTCGCTGGTTGATCTACGGATATGATGCCTCTCACCTCTCATTACCCATCTTCTCCTTCCTCACGGATGGAGGGATGACATGATCTAGAAGGTTCCACTGGTCATAGCAAATCGCTACCACGACAGTCGGGCAGTACCGCAAGGGAGTACCGCAGCGTACCGGGGTCATATCCGGCCAAGGACTGTCAGCTTCGGCATCACTCCCCAAAACCTTCGGGGAGTGTTTTGCTGTTAACAACAACAACAACATCATTCTTGATGCGCTTAAAGCGGGTTTGTGCATCTTGGGGGCTTTTTAGTGGTGTACTATTGCACACACATACACAGTAACACGTATAAAATTTAGTAAATTTTAAATGGCTGTAATTATTTTAATAGTTAAGATATTCGCACATGGCTTACCCTTTTGGAAGCTTCAAAGCTTCAACTTTAAGAGTATGTAAAAATATTTTCAGAAAAGTTTCAAAAATTAAAAAATACCATTTTTCCCCATACAAAATGTATGGGAAAGGGCGAAAAAAAATAGCCACTAGAGCGCTAATTTTTTGCAAGGCTTATTTTCTCGTCAATACCTAAAGTTTCAGGGGGTAAGACCGAAAAAAAACCAAATTTTTTTTATTTAAATCACCCTAGTATACATACATATTTTTGTCTATGTATTGAATTTACCCTTCAATATAAAATTTTCTGAGCACTGCTGTATATGAGCCCCTTAAAGCACAAGTGGTATAAGTCCACCTTTTTTCAAACTGAGATATTGAAGGTTTTGTGCTGTCAACAAATAGGGGGTACCCTTGATTTAACAAGTTAGTTCTGCTAGTTATTCGGTTTCTATGAGAGCTAAGAGTTACCCTGTTGCCGTGTTATATAGAAAACATATTCCCCTACATAGCTTCATGCCTAACTAAAAAAAACGAAAACTGGACTTATACCACTTGTGCTTTAAACGACTCATATGTCGGATGTTCTTTCCACCACAACAATTTTTTGTGTATGTGTTCTGTATTACTAACATGTATGAAAACGGGAAAATCGGAAACAATCAACCGGAAGTAGTGTGAATGGTTATGAATTATTGAATGGTGTTAGACATTTCACTTCTGTTTTAATGGTCAACAAACTCACAGTACTGTTTGAAATTAACACCACTACTTAATCATTTGTAGAACCATAAAAATAGTAAGTTTTAATTTTATAACTACATACTGTCAAAAATGTGTGTACATTAGACTAGGAAAAAAATATTTTTTTATTAGGTACCTACATACATTTCTTTGTTTTTCAGAACTAGACTTTATAGCCATTTTTCAAAGTTTATCATTGCCAGTTAGGATTGCATTACCCACAAAAAAAAAATGGAATGACAGTTTTCCCAGGACAGC
Source organism: Campiglossa producta (assembly GCA_964058755.1). Classification (NCBI taxonomy): domain Eukaryota; kingdom Metazoa; phylum Arthropoda; class Insecta; order Diptera; family Tephritidae; genus Campiglossa; species Campiglossa producta. The sequence goes on from CAXKVI010000003.1 coordinate 97,307,668, forward strand.
TCTTTCCGAGTAATCAGGTTGTACCCAGATTTTAGTAGAAATATATATGTACAATTGTGTACAAAAATAGCAGCACTATATGCTATGATATATGTATGTAAAGATAACAATTACTGCTGTGTAAGCAACTTTACAGCTCCGCTATATGGGTTATCTTCTTTTCTCCTAATGATGGTGTACCATGCGCAAATTAAAATACATAATTGTTTCATGTTGTAAATTTTGAATAATAAGAACTTAATGAACCTTTTATATATTTTATGAATAAGGGGGTAAATTTTTTGTGCAATACTATTGATGTGGCTAATAAGCTACATCACTATGTAATCAATACATAAGCAATATTACAAAACCAATTCTGATGCACCCACTTTTTTACTTTTGACTTTGAGCGCCAAAGTTTGAAAATCCTAAGTTGACCCATTTAGAGTGCCCCAATCGTATTTAAATGTATGACCGACCCCTACTAACTTTTTGGCCTTAAAACCAGATTTTCGAGGTGTTACAAGACATTCACGTTGACAATAAACTCGAGTTTATTGATAACAACAATATGAATAAACTCCAAAAATGCCATTTTAGCTCTAGTTTATGGCCCAACGTCAACGCCATATTAGAAATCTTTTGAAGGGTGTTTCGGGTATAACTCTACCAGATGAACAATCTCTACTAGGTCGCTGTATTAATTTTTTTTTGTAGCACTGTGTTTTTAGTTTACATACACTGAGAGAAATGCATTGAATGTTGTGACCACATCGCTATTGATAGCGACGAGTTTGATGCAATATTCATTCAGAATGAGCGAGTTATCAAATATTATTTGCTCCCAATAAAAAGTAAAATGACATGTCAACCATTTCAATATGATGTACTATTTTCTATATTTATGGATAGAATGCTAATATATTTGAACGGCACGTCAATATCTATGGTCGTGATATAAATTTCTATTGTCGGTATATCCATATCCATATTTACTGCATAGTAATAATGGTAGAGACACCGCAATAATATATATTGGCGAAATATAAATTTTTCTGGGACGCATATTCATAATAGTTCAACAATTTTTACTATGGATTTCCTAACAATATTACAACTTGTTGGAGCGTTTTTTTAAATTCAAAATTTTTTGAATTTGTTATGATTGAACATTTTTCTAAAAATTTTATAATAAGCCGTAGCCGAATGGTAGAATACTGGGCTAACGTGCCAGAGGAGCAGGGTTCGAATCTTACTGAAACCAGATGTCAGATTATATAAAATTTTGTTTTTTTAAACTATTTAGAAATTATCAATAGTTTATATGGATACCATTTCAATAGTGATTTATCAAAAAAGCATTGATGAAACATCAATATTCATTGATGGGACAGGATTATCAATTTTTATTTAATGTGATATCAATAGTTATGGATGTTCCATCCATAGATTTCCCTCCGTGTATATATATGAAAATATAAAAAAAAAATCCTAAAAAAGCCGAATATCTTACCGCCAAATTAGAAGAATTTTAAGTTGTGAAATGATCGCAAATATCATAAAACTCAAAAGTAACCAGAAAATCAAGGTCAAAAGCTGCTAAAAAGTGGTAGCATTGACGAAAAATTCAAACATTCAAACTTCAGCTAATAGGAAAATTCCACTAGATTTAGAGGCGAGTATGGTAAAAACTAAACGAATATCGCCAGACCTTAACCCAATTAAAAATCTTTGCTTCTGGGCCTAAAAACAGACCCTTAAGAATCTGTATAAGCTTTCATCTATAAAGTTTTCCAAATTTCCATTTAAAACTTTTTGTGGGGCAATGAATTTCCTACAAAACTATAATGACTGCGGAGTGGAAGATCACTATATCGAAAAGTTTTTTCAAAACAGCCCCATCAGAGTTTTGTTTCAATGACCTGTGATAACGCGAAATTGAACCAAATTTTAGGCGGTTATTTAAAAAAATACTGAATTAGATCGGTCTAAAAAAATTCTGATAATTTAAAAAAAAAAATTAAATAGGGCGTTTAAAAAAAAATCTTTGAAAATTTGGTGGACTTTTGACCGTTTGTGAATAATTTTTCTTAAATTATTCTATGTTATATTATTAGTGAACAAGATGGAAAAGCAACAACAATTACAAGCTACCATGAGGGCGTTTAAAAAAAAATAAATAGGGCTATCTTCCACTCAGCTGTCGATATGAGGGATTCTTTTTTACTCTAAAGGCCCAATTACATAAATTTTTGTAGGATCCTCTTTCATACATAGTTTGTGGAACGTAAATTTTGGCAAATGAGCAAAAACGAGGCGCGCATCTGTTAAAGCTTCACAAAGTTTTATGTACCAATTGGGCTTTAACGGTTTAAAAACTGTAGAGAAAAAACGGGATCAATCATAAAAAAATTAAATTTAGATTATAAATCTCACTTGTCCAACGCCGAGTTATCTTTTTAACTTAGAGTTAATTTGAAAAGTGGTCAAAAATGTATTAGAGTAACCCTTCATTTGATGGAAAGAGTTAAAAATATAAACTTTCGTTGTGCAAATATTTTTTTTACCCAGTCTAGTGTAGATTGTGATTTTGTAATGTCAGGGTCAATGAATTCCTTTTACCATCGTTTGATAAAATAAAATTTAAACTCAAGTTTTGCCTATATTGCAGTAAATGAGTAAATGAAGTAGGTATGTAACTACCACTTCTTCAAGCTGATAGTCATTGCTTGGCAATAGACAGGGTGGAGACTTACATCGAACAAGTTCTCAATTCTAATCATGTGTCAATGATGAGTCAGTCGTTGCCCGATATCTTCTCTTTGGCGCGCATTAAACGGCGGTACATTTGTTCTGTAAGAAAGGCCAATAACTTTCCTTTTGGATTTTATTTCAAAATTTTGTATTCTTTGTTTTGGGACCTATTTAGTTATCATGCAATTAATGGACAAGCGGACATAACCATGTACTTATATGAATACTTCCTAATTAGTTGCGACAGATTATGTCAAGAATGTAAAGCATGGCAAGTCATATCAGTTATGAACATGACATACTACATATGTACATACAGTTGCGTGCGTTGCGATAGTTGTGGGCAATTGCAATTTGAATTGAAACAAAATTATCCTGAAGTCGAGTTTGTGTTTTTATTTGTTTTGTACATAAATCTAACTGACCCGGCACACTTTTTTCCCTACCTTAAATTCTTATGGAGATATTCAGTCTTAAAATGGAGTATGGGAGGGGCCACACCCTTTTTGCGATGACCCCAACTTCATTCTGTGCGCATGGGATTATTATATATGTATCTCCATACCAACTTTCAGGTCTTTACCTTAAAAATTCGTATCTAAAGATATTTAACCTTAAAAATTAAGGTTGTATGGGAGGTGTCACGCCCCATTTCCGTTAACTCTCACTTTTTCCAGTGAATATGGCATAAATATTTCCCATTCAAATGAGATCTGGCGTGGGCTATCCAGGAAGAGAACTCCCATAAAGCGTGACTGGCGTGCTGTGATACGTGACGCAAGCCAAGATTAGATTAGAATGTATGAGAAAGCCTGGGATACCCAAGCGCTAAAGCCCCAATTACATTAAACTTTGCAGGTTCCACTATCATACAAAGTTTGTGGAACGTAAAGCGAAGTGAGATTTTGGCATATGCTAAAAAACGAGACGCTCATCTGTAAAACTTTCACAAAGTTTTATATAGTTGGGGCTTAAGGGTCAATCACCCTATTGCTCTATTAATAATTCGCTTGTGATTTTGTTATAAGGAAGTATCTCTTTATCTTTAAGAATTCCGAAAGTAAAATAATCTGCTGTTAAAAACAATCCTAGCCTGCAGACTTCTGATTTGAATATAAATTCTTTGAAAATAATTTAATGAACTTTTGTGCCTTTCATGCAAAATCAACTAAAAATAACAATATAGTAGAACTTATATCTAATGGATATAAGTATTAAATTTGAAATTAAATTACAAAAGAGGAATGAGGAATTGGTGCATTTGGTCACAACAATGATGATTGTGTTCCACAACAATGACATTGTGTTGACACTGACAAGGAGTGAAATAATTTAAAGAAAGTCATACACGATCTGTTATATTTCAATTAACAGCAGTTTGAATTCAACAAGCAACCACAGCTAACGCAGTCTGAGAACTGATATATCGTCCCGTTTCTGCGTTAACCGCGTAACTACAATATTTGGGAAAACTGGTTTTTTATGTGAAAATTGCCTTAAAACATCGAGAGCATCATTCATCATTTATTGGCGCTTAACCGCCTAAGCGATTTTGGCCGTTGCATATCAAAGCACGCCAGTCATTCCTTTTTAGCGATAACTGACGCCAATTGGAAACCCCAAGGGAGTTCAAGTCATCCTCCACCTGTTGTTTCCATCTCAGTCGAGGCCTCCCCCTTCCTCTGCTGCCGAATTCAGGCGACGATAGGAAAACCTTCTGTGCTGGAGCTTCTTTGTCCATTCGCATAACATGGCCCAGCCAGCGGAGTCTTTGGGCTTTAATTCGCTGGACTATGGTCAGATCTGCGTACAGCTCGTACAGCTCATCGTTAAATTTCCTTCGATACGTAAAAGATTGTACCATTGCGGTTTAGCTCTGCTGCTCGAATTATCTTCTCCAGCATCAGATTGAAGAAATCGCACGAAAGGGAGTCGGCCTGGCTGAAGCCTCGTTTGGTTTCAAATGGCTCAGAGAGGTCCTTCCCGATTCTGACGGAGCTGTTGGTATTGCTCAACGTCATTTGGCAAAGCCGTATAAGCTTTGCAGGGAAGTCAAATTCAGACATGCCGGCATACAGGCAACTCCTTTTTGCGCTGTCAAAAGCGGCTTTGAAATCGACAAAGAGATGATGTGTGTCGATTCTTTTAGCATGCATTCGTCTGACCATATTCTGCATAAGAGCTGATGCATGCTTTTTACCAGCTCTTCGCCTCCATAATTTAAGTACACTTTGTACGTCGGTTACCAGGTCGCCATTATTGTCCTTACAGGAGCTTGCCCCGGTCTTAAAACCTTCCGTTATCCGCCGGATCTTTTCATAGAATTTTCGGGCATCATTCCTGTCAGCCAGCATCTCAAGCTCCTCACACTCACGCCTTTCGGCCTCACTTTTCTTTTTTCTGAAAAGGCGTCTCTCTTCCTTCTTTGCCTCACGATATTGTTGCCATACACTGCGGGTTGCGCCCGTTCGCAGCGTCTCCCTGTAGGCAGCGTCCTTTTTTTTCGAGGCAGTTTTGCATTCCTCATCGTACCAGTTGTTCTTGCGGGCTCGCTGGAACCCTATAGTGGCCTCAGCGGCGGTACGCAATGAGTGAGAGATATGCTTCCATTGCTCGGCTACATCGTTAGGTCGAGGATTGCCCTCTGCTAGCAGGTGTGAGAGTCGAGTTGGGAAATTATCAGCTGTCTGTGTCATGCGCAGCTGCTCGACGTCAAACTTTCCTTCCGTTACTGTGCACACTTTTTTCGTTGCACAGAGGCGTGTGCGTATCTTGGCTGCGACAAGATAATGGTCAGAGTCAATATTGGGACCACGCAGTGTACGCTTGTCCAGAACGGTGGAGCTATGTCTGCCGTCAATCATGACATGATCAATCTGGTTTCTTGTTCTTTGATCAGGGGACAGCAAGGTGGCTTGGTGTATTCGTTTATGCTGGAACCTAGTACTACTGATGACCATATTGCGAGCAGCGGCGAAGTCAATCAACCTAGTGCTGTTGGGTGATGTTATATCTTGGAGACTAAATTTTCCAACTGTAGGACCAAAGACTCCTTCCATGCCCACCTTGGCATTAAAGTCGCCGAGCACGACTTTGATATCATGTTGGGGGAAGCGATCATAAGTTATAAGATCATAAGAATATAAAATCAGTTTGGTAAAATAAACAAGCCTCCCTGGTGCGATCAGTTACCTTGTATCTACATTTTTAGTATGCTAAACTGAAGAATTTGCGTTGGTTTTCTTTGTTTATAGATACGTTTTTAAGGCAGAAATGGGACGATGTGGTCCATAGTATCAAATGAGATTGAATATAGGCGATTCTGTGGCCGATTTGTCTATTCATTGATACACCCTTGACTTGAGAAATGATACATCGAAACGTTGAACAACTAAAATGTAACTACCATTGTGTATCAATACCAAGTGTGAACTCTTCTTTTGACAACACACATTAAAATGTCGGTTTGTTTACATCCTGCACATATTAAAATGTCGCCAGCACCGAATAACAGAAAAGCAATGGCGTTGTTTAACATCCTGCACACATCCACATGGCGGTCTCCTATCTTTTACCTAATGGTAGAAAGAGATGGGAAGATGGAAAGAAGTGAGACAAAAAAGGAAATTAAAAACAGGTGACTAAACTCACTTTGAAATTTTCACGCCTATGCCTATGATATCACACTTGTTATTAACCACAATCTCAAACAGGTGTTAAACTCATTTTGGAATTTTGACGTCTATGCAGAAGAGTTTACACTTTGTATTGATACACAATGGTAACTACCAAAAACCAACATACATTTTTATAATTCCTCTTTTAAATTACATAATAGAAAATCTCAAACAGAAAATTTGTTTAACGTCATAGCAACTTTTTAAAAATCTGTGTTTATAAGATTCCTCAAAACTTACTTATTACTTGATTCAAAAACTACCAATGGCGATATGGGCAAATCCTAAAAAAGTTAGTTGAAGTTGGGGAAATTTGACTTTGATGTAGAGATTCCAAAATACCGCTATTGGTAAGGGGGTAAACCAAACTTCTCAGATATATAAACTTTCTAAATTAATAAAAATGAGGTAACTGCGGTCGCCGTGGTGTAGCGGGTAAGTGCTCGGCCTACTATACCAAGTCGTGCCATATCATTCCCGGCAAAACCAAAATCAAAAATTATTTAGAAAAAGAATTCCTAAACGGGGTCGCCCCTCGGTAATTGTTTGGCAAACTCACCGGGTATATTTCTGCTATGAGAAGCTTCTCAGCAAAAACTAATTTTCTTTGCAATTGCCGTTCGGAGTCGGCAAAAAACAGTAGGCCCCGCCAACTTGTAGGAAAAACATGAAAGCAGCACAGTACAAGTTGGAAGAGAAGCTCGGCAAAAATCTCTTTAGAGGTTATGTTAACCTGTTGGTATATCGCCGCCATTAGTTTTTTTTAACCCTGTTAAAATTGATTTCAAAGAGGTAAAGTACAAAAAATTTAAATTTTTTATAAAAACAGTATGGTTTCCATAATTTTATAGTTAGATACTAGAGCTAATACCAGTGAGAAGTGTAAGAAGCTTTAAATAAATGAACTGAAGCTAAATTTTATTTGTTGCTTAGCTGTAATACATACAATTTTTGCTAAAAATGTAAATAGCAAAATGAAACGTAAGTGACGCAGAAACATGGAAAAGTTATCTTAATTTAAAAACCGATCTTTCAAAAAAGCTCGAAGCGTGAACATATGTGATATGGTGTTTCCACCAAAAACAAACACCGTGTTTGTAGGTTTGGGGCAAAATGTATTCAACAAAGTGTGATTGACAGTTAAATATTTTCTCTTGTAAGGGGCTATAATGTCAAACGAATGTAAACAAATGAATTAATCCTTTATGGTGCACCACATGTAAATTGGGTATCATTTTATCTTCATTAATATTAGCAATAATTTACCCTTATATCATCCGCGATTTTTGTAAAAAATGTTTGGTTACAGTTTTCTTACCTTAGCTTATAAAACAGTTGAATTCCAACCGTTCTTCACTGGCACCGAAGTTTTTTTCACTACCAATAAAATACTTCTAAATTTGCTACCGAATATTCTTTCGTATTGCTTATTTGAATTAAAGGTAAAATATAAATATTGAAAATTTAAAACAAAAGTTAATTTACAAATTTTCCTAAAAGTTTATAAACGGAAAAAATTGTTTTCAAGTGGGTTAAAATATTTTTTCTGTTTGACATTATACCCTGGTTCCGATTGAGAGCAACGTCAAATTCAAGCACACTTTGTTGAATTCATTTTGGTTTGGGGTTTGAAATAATTGTCAACTGTTTCCACTGCGTGTTTGATATAAATTGTGTTCAATCTGTCATTCGTGTAATTTTATTATTCGAAAATTTTGTGGAAAATGCTATATACGCCAAAAGGCAGATCCAGCCACGAAAGCCCACTGGTAGCCATTTGGGTTTTATAAAAGCTATAACCTTTATGACATAGTCCAATTTTGGGGTGGGACCTATCAAACAAGTGTTTGGCCCTATGATTTTGCGTTGCATTTTGAAAAATATTAAAAAATTTAAAAATTTTAAATATAAATTAATTTAATTTTAATTGTCAACAATTTTGACAAACTGAAGCAATGATAACATGATTTCGATAAGAAAAGGAAAAGGATACATAGTGTTCTGAAATAGTATTTTGAAATAGGCTGATATTATCTTCGACGTCGATATGTCTTATAATTTTTTTCAACTTTCTATACAGAAAAATTGGACGTGGCTATGACCTCACTACCAGGGCTGCCACTGAAAGGAACCAAATTAAAAAAAAGTAACCAAATTAATAAAACTTGTGTTTTTGCACTAAGCATTGTTAAACTTTTATTTCATGGTACATAAAACTTACACTAAATATACGGTTAAAATAATTATTAATTCACTTTTCTTGGGTTTGGCAAAACAAATTAGTTTTAATTAAATAATAACAAAAACATCATTACACATGTTGCGTGTTTGAGTAAATAAATAAAGTTGTTGTACATTAGATGTATCCATATACCTTAAAATATAATGAGATCGGGATGCAGTCCATTCCATACGTAATTGCCATCATTTTCCCCTGCACACAACTCTTTTGATAGCATTATGCTGTTTAAGGTTTTGAAATTAAGGCTATTTCTCAGGTTTGTTTTAATCAAAACCAAGTCGGAAATCTTTCTCTCCGCCGCGGCTGAACTATGTGGTGATTGTAGTCTTTATCACAACCGTTCAAGCTGGGAAATTTTTTTAACAAAGTAGATATACATACATCGGACCTAGACATAACTTTACTTGGTGTATAAGTTCTTTAAATCAGCTCTTGAAAAGTCGAATCTCTGTCGAATTTGATTTAAAAGTTCCAAGTAAAAGTTTCTGATGTTAATTTTTATCTCTTGTTTACAATTATCTGACAATTGGCTACTCTGCAAACAGGAATTAGCCTCACTTCGCCTTATGACAAATACTTTAACCAGACACCTTAAATCTGGGTAGTTTTCATAATTCTTACTGTGCTTTCGATTGTTTAAGCAGGTTTGTCCAACTTTGGCTATTTTTAAAACGCGAATATTTACACATGTGTCGCAGAATGCAACTCTTAAGTGGTATCAGGCATTTTTGAAGATCTTCCCATGACAAAAACTACCTACATCCAAACACCTCAAAGCTCGAGTTTTTTTTCGCAATTGATCTCTCCATAGGACATGATCAAGCAAATTAGAACAGTTCAGCCCATACAAAGTGTTCAGATGTGGCATTTGTTGCATTTCAGACAGTGTCACTCTTATGTCGTTACCCTGCAGCGAAAGTAACTAGTTGAAAACTACTTTACAACTAGTTGGTGCACCGGGCTTATATGGAACAAAGACAGAACACTGAGTAGTTGGTGCACCGGGCCCAAATAGTCACTGTTCTGTCTTTTTCCCATATAAGCAACTGGTATTTTTTACGTGTTGATGTCCTACAAGATGTCAATTGTCAGATTTCGGCCAGAATATACCAGTTATCTACTAGTCAGGAAATACCAGTTTCATACTAGTTGTAAGATACCAGTTCCAAAAAATGAACTAGTCCAAAAAGGACCAGTATAGAATATACTAGTCCCATACTAGTCAAAAAGGCTTTTAACCTGGACTAGTATGATTTCAACCAGAATTTTCCTGGCTTACCCTTTATTTTATCATTTGACTTTATTTTCATGTTTATTCTTAAGAAAGCAGCGTCTATTTGTATTTACCCTATCACGAAAAAGCATCTATGAATTATAAGAGAAAACGAAATGAATGAATTTTGTTTTTTTCAACTGGTATAATTTCATCCAGAAAAATCTAGTTGTATACTAGTATGGAATGGATATTTCCTGACTAGTATGGGTTCAGCCAGAAAATTCTAGTTGTATACTGGTATGAAATGGATATTTCCTGACTAGTATGAGTTCTGCCAGAAAGTTATAGTTGTATACTAGTATGAATTGAATATTTCCTGACTAGTATGAGTTCTGCCAGAAAATTATAGTTGTATACTGATTAGTTTGAGGTTTCGCTGCAGAGAACTCGCTTAAACCTGCACTGAGAGAAATGCATTGAATGTTGTGACAATATCGCTATTGATAGCGACGAGTTTGATGCAATATTCATTCAGAATGAACGAGTTATCAAATATTATTTGCTCCCAATAAAAAGTAAAATGCCATGTCAACCATTTCAATATGATGTACTATTTTCTAACAATATTACAACATGTTGGAGCGTTTGTTTTTAATTTCAAAATTTTTTGAATTTCTTATGATTGAACATTTTTCTAAATATTTTATAAAATGCCGTAGCCGAATGGTAGAATACTGGGCTAACGTGCCAGAGGAACAGGGTTCGAATCTTACTGAAACCAGATGTTAAATTATATAAAATTTTGTTTTTTTAAACTATTAAGAATTTATCAATAGTTTATATGGATACCATTTCAATAGTGATTTATCAAAAAAGTATTGATGAAACATACATATTCATTGATGGGACAGAATTATCAATTTTTATTTAATGTGATATCAATAATTATGGATGTTCCATCCAAAGATTTCCCTCCGTGTGTGAAATCGCAGTAAGAATTATGAAATTCCTCAGTTTTGAGGTGTCTGGCTGTAGTTTTTGACATGGGGCGAAGTATAAAAATACCCGATGTTTCTTTAAGGTGGTCTTCTATGACACATGTGTGTAGATATGCCCTTTACGAACAGCAAAAGTTGGACCAACTCGCTTAAACCTGTGAAATCGCATTAAGAATTATGAAAATTCCTCAGTTTTGAGGTGTCTGACTGTAGTTTTTGACATGGGGCGAAGTATAAAAATACCCGATACTTCTTTAAGGGGTCTTCTATGACGCATGTGAAAAGATCTGCTCTTTAAAAGCAGCCGAAGTTGGACCAACCCGATTAAATATGTGAAAAAGCAGTAAGAACTATGAAAATTCCTCAGCCTTGAGGTGTCTGGCTGCAGTTTTTTCCATGGGATGAAGTCTAAAAATACCTGATACTACTTGGAGATAGTGTTCCACGACACATGTGTAAAGATCTGCCTTTCAAAAACAGCCAAAGTTGGACAAACTCGCTTAAACATGTGAAAGTGCAGTAAGAATTATAAAAATTCTTTAGTTTTGAGGTGTCTGGCTGAAGTTTTTTGCATGGGGCGAAGTCAAAAAGTACCTGATACCACTTAAGGGTAGTCTTCTAGGACACATGTGAAATTATCTGCCCTTTAAAGCCAAAGTTAGACCAACGCGGTTAAACATGTGAATTCGCAGCAAGAATTATGAAATTTCCTCAGCTTTGAGGTGTCTGGCTGAAGTTTTTGTCATGGGGCGAAGTCTAAAAATGCCTGATATTAGTTAATAGTAATGTGTAACGATCCGCCATTTAAAATCAGCCAAAGTTGGGTAAGCCCATTTGACCATGTGAAAGCACATTAAAAATTATGAAAAGTCCCCGTTGTCTGGCTTAAGTTTTTTTCATGGAATGAAGTCCGGAAATGCTTGATACTGTTTAAGGGTAGTGTTATACGACACATGTGTAAAGATCCGCCGTTTAAACGTGGACAAAGTTGGAGAAACCTGCTGAAACAAGTGAAATCTCTGTAAAAATTAGTGAAAATCCCGAGCTTTGAGGTGTCTGGCTGTAGTTTTTGCCATGGGGCGAAGTCTAGAAATGACTGAAACTACTTAAGGCTAGTATCCTACGAAACATCTGAAAAGATCCGTCATTTAGAAGTTGTAAAAGTGGGACAAACAAGAGAAAGCAAATTAATAGGAAAATAAAAGTTCCCGAACTTTGAGGTGTCTGGCTGAAGTTTTTGCCATGGGATGATGTCTGGAAATGCTTGATTCTACTTAAGGATAGCATTCTACGACACATGTGTGAAGATCTGCTATTTATAAGTAGTCAAAGTTTGTCAAATCCACTTAAACATGTGAAAGCGCAGTAAAAATTAGTGAAATTTCCCGATTTTGAGGTGTCTGGCTGAAGTTTTTGCCATGGGACGAGGTCTAAAAATTACTGAAACTACTTAAGGGTAGTGTCCTACGACACATGTGAAAATATCTATCATTTAAAATTAGTAAAAGTGGGACAAACAAGAGAAAGCAAATTAATAGGAAAATAAAAGTTCTCGAACTTTCAGGTGTCTGGCTGAATTTTTTTCCATGGGATGATGTCTAGAAATGCTTGATTCTACTTAAGGGTAGTATTTTACGACACACCCTATATGTGTAAAGATCTGTTATTTAAAAGAGGCCAAAGTTGGTCAAATCCGCTTAAACATATGAAAACGCAGTAAAAATTAGTGAAATTTCCCGAGTTTTGAGGTGTCTGGCTGAAGTTTTTGCCATGGGACGAAGTCTAAAAATTCCTGATACTACTTGAGGGTAGTGTTCTACAAAAAATGGGAAAATATTGGGTAGTTAAAAGCAGCCAAAGTGGCCCAAATGCGTGAAATTGGTAAAACAGAATAAATTTCCATAGGAAAATCCGCGAACTGGGGGTGTCTGGCTGGAGCCTTGTCACTGGAACGGGTCTAACAACACTTGATACTGACGCGGGGTGGTAATCTACGTCAAATATGTGAAAATCATCCATTATAAAATAAGTGAAGTTAGGGTCATTTTTTGGCGACTTTGACCCCCGATACCTAGGCCCTTGTCATAGGTACAGCTTTAAAATTTTCACATTCTTTCTAGATTCGGGGAGGACTATCGATAGGTATTGGTTTCATCTATTATGAAATATGTGACGCTTTTAGGCTCTGGGATCTTGGTCTATTAAATTTGACTTCTCCTCGCTGTTTTTTGATTAGACAATTCCTCGGTGTGTATGTACAAGGGTGATTAAAACAAAATTTCGCCTAGGTCTTACCTCCTAGGGGTAAGCTTCTTAGTTTATCCAAGAAATGTACCAAAGCATTCGATAGTAGCAAAAAGTGAAAAGTAAAAACTCAAGTTTTTTATAGAAAAAACTATATTCGTAAATCTTTTTGGCAGCTTCAACTTGTTCCATTAGAGCTATTACGACTGCACAGGAATATAAAAACTTTCAACCCTCGGGAATGAAGTTGTCTGCAAGACAACATTGGAAATTAGTGTCATTCTGAGTCAAAAAAAAATGTTTGAAAACTGCACTAGTAATGTACCCGAGAATGGTTATAGGGCTGACGTAAATTCAAACATATTTGATTGCCAATAAAAAAATGTATCAAAAACTATTAAACGGATTTTAACATTTTACTCTTTGGTTAAGTCCTCTCAAGATATGATATATTTTTCCCAATAGATGGAGCTAAAATCGTTATATTAACAAAACCATATTAATGAGCCGATTCTGTTCGTTTTTGACACTTATGGGTGATATATTATCATGGTTGCCGTTTTGGCCGAAACGTACCATTTTTGGTACGAATTTTTTCTCCGGGTACGTTGGTACGCAACTTCCAAATTTGGTACGTTTTTTGTAATTTTAACTTCAACGCAACTCCAATGACACTGCACAGAGCCAACACTGCCTAATAAAATAGAACAAAAGTCATATGAAGTTCTTTTTATTTTTGAAGAGAAAATCTTATTAATCTTTACAAAGAGAAATCTTGCAAAAAACGTACTGATTTCTTAGGGTTCCTAACAAGAAGATTCGACTTATTAATGTTTTCAAAGGGAAAACATATTTCCGCGTAATTGTATGTGTTAATAAGACGATCTTAGGGTTCCTAACAAGAAGATTTGACTTATTAATGTTTTCAAAGGGAAAACATATTTCCGCATAATTGTATGTGTTAATAAGACGATCTTAGGGTTCCTAACAAGAAGATTTGACTTATTAACAGATTTCCGCATAATTGTATGTGTTAATAAGACGATCTTAGGGTTCCTAACAAGAAGATTTGACTTATTAATGTTTTCAAAGGGAAAACATATTTCCGCATAATTGTATGTGTTAATAAGATTTGACTTATTAATGTTTTCAAAGGGAAATCTTGCAGAAAACGAACTGATTTCTTAGGATTCCTAACAAGAAGATTCGACTTATTAATGTTTTCAAAATGAAATCACATATTATTGAGAAGAAAATAAAAATTATATTTCAGAGTTCTTATATTGTCTTCGAGAACTTCAGATTATCAGTTACGATTCAGTTTTAGATTTCTCTTGTATTACCTTTACCCTCTTATGTTGCCTTTTTATATTTTCTTCAAGCCATCTCACCGCACTCTTCCTTACATTGCCTTCCACACTTGCCATATTGCCTCCACCGCGAATCGAACTAACCACATATTGAATGCTGAACACAGGTGCTTACCATCGAGCCATCGGGTACTTTTGCTTCTCAACGTATAATTGTTCTACATGATGTCTGCTGATGATGATGCAAGATTTCCCTTTGAAAATATTAATAAGTCAAATCTTCTTGTTAGGAACCCTAAGATCGTCTTATTAACACATAAAATTATGCGGAAATATGTTTTCCCTTTGAAAACATTAATAAGTCAAATCTTCTTGTTAGGAACCCTAAGATCGTCTTATTAACACATACAATTATGCGGAAATCTGTTAATAAGTCAAATCTTCTTGTTAGGAACCCTAAGATCGTCTTATTAACACATAAAATTATGCGGAAATATGTTTTCCCTTTGAAAACATTAATAAGTCAAATCTTCTTGTTAGGAACCCTAAGATCGTCTTATTAACACATACAATTATGCGGAAATCAGTTAATAAGTCAGATCTTCTTGTTAGGAACCCTAAGATCGTCTTATTAAAACATACAATTATGCGGAAATCTGTTAATAAGTCAAATCTTCTTGTTAGGAACCCTAAGATCATCTTATTAAAATAAGAAGTTTTTCTCTTTCAGCTTTTTTTCAATATTTTGATAGAAATTTCGAGAAGATTTTCTTATTAATAACACATATAAAAAGAAATCGCAAAGAAAAAAGAAGAAATTGCACTTGATAATATCAATAAGAATTTCCTCATTAAACCAAATAGATTTGCGTATGGTTTTTTTTTCGTTTCCGCCGTCTTGACTACCCCTGAGCCTGAAAACCGTTCATAAAGACAATCTTATTAATTTTATTAGGCATTTTTGGCTCTGTGTGCTACAAATATCAAAACTGCATTCGAATGACTACAAAAAAATTATTTTGTCATGATGTTGTGTCTTTTTTACTCTTCTTTACTGGCAGTAGAAGTGAAGTGGTACTACTTGGGAAAGGGCGAAAAAATAGCGATCGCTAAGCATATATTACATATATATATACACTAGTGTCCGACCGAATATTCGGCCAAGTTTCGGTATTCGGCCAGTATTTTTTACTCGTCTTCGGCCTTCGGCTGAAAAGGCCGAATAATGAGGCCGAATAATAGATGTATTTAATAAGAAAAAAAATTTACTGAATTTTAGGAGTTTTTGATTTTTTATAACAGAAAATCGCAACTTCCAGGAATATTTTTTGGTTATTTAAAAAAAAATGTTCAAAGTTGTTGTAACTCTTGTGATACCAGTAATAGTGAAGAATCTTTGGATGAGTCAACTATATCGGATTCCAGTGACCTCTGGGCATCCCATGATAAATCTACAAAAAATTCCGCAAGCAAAACAAAAACTAATACAACCACTTATTCTTGAGTCAAAATCTGCCAACTGTGCAAACGTTTTTTCGATGTGCGAGCTGTTTTTGCGCAATAATTTTTTTTCGGTTAACAATCAAAAAAAAAAGCCCCTATTTTTTTATTTTTCGAAATTCGAATTATTTTCGAAGTTATGGGTATTCGAAATTTTTCGAAGTCCTTTGGTTTTTTTTTATTTACTCGCAATCGGTTTAACCGATTTTGCTCATATTTGGTACAGTTAAAGAGGATGAATAAGTCTCCTCAATAATTTTTTTTTTACAATAAATAATTAAAAAAAAAAAAGTTATTAGCCATTGTTTTAAACAACTAAAAAAAAAACTTCTCAATCGCTTTCAATTGTGTTACTAGTCTTATTTTATTGTGTAATTCATAAAAAAAAATAATCTAAAAAAAAGTGTTAGTTTACCATACAACGAAAGTTACAGGCATTTGTCTGCACGCGCATCGTATTTTTCGTATGTAATGGTCATGCGTCGTCGCTACCATGCCCTACCTACCTAAAGCTATCCGTATGAAAAACATGGATTTTGATGCGCTTGTAAGGCCAGCGTAGGGCATGGTAACGACGACGCATGACCATTAAATACGAAAAATACGATGCGCGTGGTTTCTAAAGAATAAATTTGATACACATAGAGTAAAATGGGGGAATTAAAAAAGGAATGGACAAGATAAAATAAAATTTAAAGTAAATAAATAAAAATTATTAAAAAAAAATTAATTTATCTTTTGGCTATTTTTTGGTTCAAATGTATTTAGTTAGTAGTTTGTTGACCTCTCATGCAGAGGTAACCATAACTGACCGGATTCCGGCCTTCGTCGAACAAAAATAGTTAGTCCGAGTACATATATGAAAATTTACAGTAAATATACAGCACTAGTTGATTGGTAAGCAACTTAAAGTTACTTTTACGCTAGATACTTTTCCTGCAGGGATGCGATGTGATTCATTAAAATATCTGAAATGGTTTGCGAGACATCTTGAAATTTCGATAGCTCGACCGAATATTTCCACAAAAATTTGTTAGTATATTATGGTACCCTTAAGTGCTGAACTCCAGCCTTTTTGTTAGATTTTATTCTTTGCTAACCCAGCTGCAAAAAAACAGAAATTATACGCATACGAAGTCGCGGGCACCAGCTAGTGTATCATATTTTCTTGGATCGAAAACTTACTCGTAAAAACTGAATGTAAAGTAAACATGTCTTATTCGAAAACAAAAATATCAATGCCTGTAATATTTCACTACAATATAGTATAGTACTAGGGTTTTTAGTGAAGCTTCATTTAGAAGTTATTATTAAAATTCCATCAGCAACTCGATCTAAAATAAAAAATGAGTTAAGGCATTTCTATATTAGTGTAACGATATGTTCATATATTAAAACCCGTTTAACCCGTGTATTAAATTATGCAGATGAACTGCTTAAACTTGTTTGAATAAATCGCACACTAATTCAAAAAGAGACACAACTCCAAATCGGAGGAAGTTAAAGTTAAGCGCTTCTGGATCGCACAAAAGTAACTTCATTTTCAAAAACTTGTCAAGACAGGCTTTTTTAAAGAGTACGATAATAGTCAACAAGAAAAAAATTGTATTCATTTTTATTGAGTGATCTATGCTAATAAAGTGGCCTGAAAAAATTTTGAGTTGTGACGATTTTTGATTAAAGCGGGCTACTCACCTGCCAAGAAACGTCAAACTCCATATAAAAAAACGCTCAAGAAATGGTCAAGAACTGTTTTCGCACGTCAGGTTTTCTTGAGCCAATACTCAGCTCATAAGAAAAAATACTACAATTTTCTATGGTTGGCAATGCCGCTTTACCTCAAGAAATAAATATGCTCGTATATATTTCTTGAGGTAAACGTGCAAATTCACGGCAAAGGTGAGTAAATATTTCACTAAACATGTTTTATACATTTTTATTAGAGTAATTTGCAAAAATAAACGTCAAAATTTCTTGACCAGGCACAAGAAATATATGCTCATTTTTTTCTTGAGGCATTTCTTGGCAGGTGAGTAGCCCGCTTTAGGGTGCGAAATGTTATATGGTTTGGCTAGCAAATTATTTTGGTACGTTTTTTGTGGTTTGGTACGCAAAATATTTGGCAAACGGCAACCGTGTATATGATCAAAAACCACCCGCCGGGTGACGCTGAAGTCAATATACATATGTGCAAAATTATTATTGAGGATCCGATTATGGTCGTTTTCGGCATGTACATATATATCTATGTTTGATATGTAATCAGAGACTTGTGAAGTCAATATATTTTTTTCAAAATGCGCATTTATAAGCAGATTCTTTTCGTTTCGGCACGAATGATTGATATCTAATCAAAAACTGTGAACCTGAAAAAGTTCTTTTTTAATACATTGATGCAATAATCGCTTCATTCTGTAGCGTGTTGTAAGTACATTGCAAATTGTCGTACCTATTTAATTGTAACAATAACATATACATATGTATTTTAAGAAAATAATGTGATTCACGCAATAAAAGTTCATTTAACTTAGCCAATGAAAAACTTTCGACTTATATAAGGCTTAGTTAGACCTTAGCCTTTGACGCCGTCTGCTACACATAATTTTGCACACTTAATCCTATCTGAGAGCTTCCTTTGAGTCTTAAGGCTTACATAAATCGTAAGTTAATCTTCTATAACGTTGTCACCATGGCCATAACGATAACCATCTCTATTGCAATCCATTTATGGTGCCACAAAAAAAAATGTGTGAAAATTCATGGCGGAAACCCCAAAGCCAATTGTATGGTTGGTATGGTAAGTAATAACCAGCATTACGGTAGAGCACTATTAATCAATTACATTGAATTCCATAAGGTTGGTTGAATCAGCTGTTTTGTCTGACTGATGGTTATGGAAGGTTAACTGACACTTAATTTATCTTTCTTAAATCTCAAACAATCTTTCTTAACGCCAACGCCATACTCTTAACCATAAAGAAGTGATAATTTGATCTAAACAAAGAAAATGAAAAAAAGTTGACAGTAAATTATACAGATGCTTACTAACCAAGCTAAAAGGCACCGAACGGAAGAAATTAAAGCTTAAAAATATGTGAAAATTCACCAACACAAACATTAAGAGGTTATGGATAAGCAAAAAAAAAAAAAACCAGTTGGTCGGCCATGGTATGGTTACCGTAGCGTTAAGGCGTGGCAACGCTCCACGTTTATATTGATTTCCATATGGTTGGTTGGGTTACCGCTATGGCCATGGCTTTAGCGTTAATAAAGATTGTTTGGGCAATTAATTTATCTTTCCTTAACATTAACATAACCATATAAAGCAACTGATCCAAAAACCTTAATGAAAAGGATGTACATACGTTATATGGCATTATGGTATGCCATCATTAATCGATTACATTAATTTCCACAAAGTTGATCGGATAAGCTGTTTTATCTGGTTATGGTTTCGTTACGATTGTGGAAGATTAACCCCCGCTTTAAAGCTAGAGCTAGCAGTGGCTAACAAAGTATGTACATACCACTAATACTACATCCAGAATTCAGGCCATACAAATATACGCCTTATATAAGACGGAAAATATTTTGTATGGGAGACACGAAAGTGTAAACTAAATACATACATTGCGTATTGTCGTAAACTGAAAAATGCATGTCTCGCGATACGATTGAAACAAAGAATCATTTACTCGAATTGCAATTCGTAATCAATTAGTCGCAAGCAGCATGCGCGGTTATATGTATGAACATATGTATTCTTAAGTTACATACATCCGCTCCTTTTATTCTGCAGATACTTTAGCCTTACGAATGACCGATGCATCTTTTGTATACATATCAGTATTTCACACAGCATGCACTTGGATGTTGTTCACATTTTCAAAGAATTCTCTTACAATACACTTTTGTGCACTGATAAGAAAAACCTACGCGTCCAATTTGAAGATTGCATTCAAACGCACTGTGAAACGAATTTTAGTCACTTTTTTAAGATATTTTTGTTTATAGAAATATTTACATACTTAAAAATAAATTTGTTCCTCATTGAGAAGGTTGCTGCTAGTTTAAACGATTTCATTGTATTTGACACTTCGAATTATTTTGTGTTAATTTATCTTTTTATATATATTTTAGGCGTCCAAAAGACAACATGGGTAAAACTCAAAGCAAACGTTCCGTTGATATAACCACCGAATCCAAGAAGAGCCCAGAAGAAGAGGTTACCGGAAAGTTGGAAAAAATTGAAGATCTCGATCAGAAGCAAGTGAATGGCGATGCAAGTCCTCAGGAGAATGCAGAAACTGAGGTAAATTTTAAAAATTGGAAAGTTGAATGAATTTTTTATACCTTTCATGAACATGAAATGGTATTATAACTTTGGTCCGATGTTTGTAAGTATGAGAAGAAGAGATGGCCCATCACTAAGTATACCGAAATTATCAGGATGACGAGATGAGTTGATTTAGCCATGTCCGTCTGTCTGTTTGAACGCAAACTAGTCCCTCAGTTTTTGAGATATTTAGCTGAAATTTTAGGAATCATTTGTCGGAACCAGCAAGATCGGACCGATATTACATATAGTTCCCATACAACCGATAAACGGATTTTGGGCTATAACTCCTGTAATTAAAGAGGTAGGAACGAAAAATTTTGTGAGAATTGCTTTTTTTATATGAGTTGATTTTGTGTTTTTCCGACAGGGTGTCAATTTTGGTTTTGTAACAAACCGGTTTCGGCGACCTGCCATCTTCAGTGTTTGATTTCGTTCTGCCTTTGTGTCTATCCGTTTTCATGTATTTATAGTCTGGACGCTGTATGCGGTAATGTTAGTACTCGTGTATATGATTCGTGTGTTACGAATGTTTCCGAACAGGTACCTGTAATAAGGGTTGTTTTCACACTAGTTAATTCGCTTGTCGCTGCTAGGTCAGGTACGTGTGTGTTTAAAGGTTGCTTACTGACGCTCGTTAGTCTGGTAGAAGTCGGTGATTTTCGTCTTTTGATTGGGTTTGTGTGTTCGCTCGTTTATTGTTACTCGTTTGGTTATTGTACCTGCGGTATTGTTCGGTTTTTTGTAAATTAATTTTAGCGGTTTTTTATATAATAACTGTCGGTGTTGAAAATCATTGGGATGGGATAAATATTTCACATAGCCCCCATACAATCGATTGTTCCTATAAACGGATTTTGGTAGATAACTCCTGTAATTATATACATAGGTAGGAAAGTGAAATTTCGTAACAATTGCTCTTTTAGAATGTGGAATCTCGATGTTAAAAATCAATGAGATTGGACCAATATAACACATCGCCCTCATATAATCGATAGTTCCGATAATTTCGGTATTGTTTCGGTAAAGTTAAATTGAAACAGGCTGTACTGCTGGGGATCGAACAGTGAAAATCGCGACGCTTATTCATGAAAGGTGTATAGCCTTCGGCACAGCCGAAGACAGCTTTCCTTACTTGTTTTCATATAAAATAGTAATAAAGATTTGGTTTGTGTGCGAGGTGCCACGCCAGAAATAAGTTGACAAAGTTCAATAGCAAACGAATGATTAGTTTGGCA
This sequence comes from Campiglossa producta, assembly GCA_964058755.1. Lineage (NCBI taxonomy): Eukaryota > Metazoa > Arthropoda > Insecta > Diptera > Tephritidae > Campiglossa > Campiglossa producta. The sequence continues at coordinate 97,329,165 of CAXKVI010000003.1, forward strand.
GCTTTTTATCCGTCTATGTTTGAACTCGCATTACTCAAGAACTGCTGAATGGAATTGAGTGTAACTTTCACTGTTATTAGTAGACGCCTTACTTGAAATTGGGGCATCAAACAAAGGGTGCTAATGAGTTATGCAACAAGATAATAATTTTGATATCTCAACTGGTTTCGGAGATGACTTCAAATTTGTTCAGGTCTACCATTAGGTAACGGGTCTATTAGGTACAAATAACAGTGTACAACAAAATTGAAGTTTTTGAAAATCCCACCGGGTTTCTCAACGGTTTCTGCAGCTTTTGCGTGTACTGAGTCCGAATCTGAAGTCAAATTTTCCGGGTCAGCCTAGGTTTTCGAAGAGATCGGTAGTTGTAAAATTTTTTTTTTAATAATTTAACATTTCTTCTGGTTCAAGGAACCATGGGGTATAGTAAGTTATTAAGAAAAAAATTTTGAAAAAATTAAGCAATTTGCTTACTACTACCGATCTTTCAACAAGCTACACTCTGGAGAGAAGAAAACATAGGGTGAACAAAAAAAATCTGACCTCAGATTCGGATTTAGCATACCCAAAAGCTTGATGAGAAACCCATGGTCCTTTCGAGACTTTTTCGGTACCTTTTCACGGAATCGTTACGGGATTTCTGTCGGGATAAATTCCTGAATTTTTCTCAAACGTCCCGAGACCTTGCCGAAATTATCATAAAAACTTACTTACTTAAAATAGCCTTTAACCGCCTAGGCGATTTTGGCCGTCCAACATGTTACGCCAGTCGGTTCTTTGTTGAGCCAACTGGCGCCAATTAGAGACACCCCGTGCTCGCAGGTCTGCCTCTACTTGGTCCTGCCATCGAAGTGGTGGTCTCCCTCTTCCTCTACTTCCACCGGCGGGTGCCGATAAAAATACCTTCTGGGCCGGAGCGTCCTCGTTCATTCGCACCACGTGTCCTAGCCACCGGAGCCGCTGGGTTTTAATTCGCTGAACTATGTCCACGTCTGCGTAAAGCTCATACAGCTCATCATTATATCTTCTTCGGTACTCGCCGTCGCCAACTTTTAGGGGTCCATAAATCTTTCGAAGAATTTTTCTTTCGAATACTCCCAGAGCCGCCTCATCAGATGCTGTCAGTGTCCATGCTTCTGCACCATATAGCAGGACGGGTACGATAAGAGACTTATAGAGTGTTGTTTTTGTTCGTCGAGAGAGGACTTTACTTCTAAATTGCCTACTCAGCCCAAAGTAGCATTTGTTTGCAAGAGTTATCCTTCTTTGGATTTCCAGGCTTACATTGTTGTTGGTAGTAATGCTGCTTCCCAGGTATACAAAGTCCCTTACTATCTCGAAATTATGGCTGCCAACAGTGGCGTGGTTGCCAAGGCGCGAATGCGCTGACTCTTTGCTTGATGCCAGCAGGTACTTCGTTTTACCTTCGTTCACCAACAAACCCATTTTTTCCGCTTCCTTTTCTAATTTGGAGTACGCAGAAGTTACGGCGCGGTTGTTGAGGCCAATGATGTCGATGTCGTCAGCATACGCCAACAGTTGTACGCTCTTGTAATATATTGTTCCATCGCGGTTAAGTTCTGCAGCTTGTATTATTTTCTCCAGCATTAAATTAAAGAAATCGCACGATAGGGGGTCGCCCTGCCTGAAACCTCGTTTAGTTTCGAACGGCTCGGAGAGGTCCTTCCCAATTCTAACCGAGCTGGTGGTGTTGTTCAGCGTCATTTTGCACAGCCGTATAAGTTTTGCCGGGAAACCAAAATCAGACATAGCGGCGTATAGGCAACTCCTTTTCGTGCTGTCGAAGGCGGCTTTCAAATCAACAAAGAGATGGTGTGTGTCGATCCTTTTCTCACGGGTTTTTTCCAAGATTTGGCGCATTGTAAAAATCTGGTCGATGGTAGATTTACCAGGTCTGAAGGCCACACTGATAAGGTCCAATCAGTCGGTTTACGTCAGGCTTCAGTCTTTCGCACAATACGCTTGATAGGACCTTATATGCGATACTCAAAAGGCTGATTCCACGATAGTTGGCGCAGTTTGCGGGATCACCCTTCTTATGGATTGGGCAGAGCACACTTAGGTTCCAATCTTCAGGCATGCATTCATCCGACCATATTCTGCACAAGAGCTGGTGCATGCACCTTACCAGCTCCTCGCCGCCGCATTTAAATAGCTCAGCGGGCAGGCCATCAGCACCCGCCGCTTTATTGTTTTTTTAGCCGTGATATAGCTACTCGCACCTCGTTATAGTCGGGTTGTGGAACTTCGATTCCATCGTCTTCGATTCTGGGGTCGGGTTCGTCCTCTTCTCTGGATTGTTGCTCCGTTCCTCCGTTTAGAAGGACAGAGAAGTGATCCTTCCATAACCCTAGTACTCTCTGAACATCTGTCACCAGGTCGCAGTTGTCATTTTTACAGGAGTTTGCCCCGGGGTTAAAACCTTCCGTCATTCGTCGAATTCTTTGATAAAATTTTCGGGCGTTGCTTCTGCTGGCTAGCATTTCAAGCTCTTCGATTTCACGCTTTTCCGCTTCCCTTTTCTTCGCCCGAAAAAGCCGTCTCGCTTCCCTCTTGATCTCGCGGTAGTGTTCACACACGCTCCTCGTTGCATTCGCTTTTAACGTTGCCTTATAGGCGTCGTCCTTTCTTTTCATTGCGTCTTTGCACTCTCTATCATCGTACCAGCAGTTTTTTCGCATTTGCCGGAATCCAATTACTTCTTCGGCTGCGGTACGAAGTGATCCGGAGATATGATCATAAAAAGGTGCCGAACAATTCCGTAATTTATCCCAATATTATCCATTAACCTATCCAGAAATAGTAAAGAAATATTCTTGAAAAAGTCGGGAAATAACATCAAAAAAGTCCAGAATTGATCCGAAAAAAATCCCCGAAATGAACCAGAAAAAGTCCCGAAATGATCCCATAAAAAACCCTATGTGATCCCGAAAATCTCCTGAAACAGTCCCGAAATAATCCCAGAAAAGTCCCGAAATAAACCCAAAAAAGCCCGAAATATACGTAAGACATTTCCGAAAGGAACCCGGAAAAGTTGCGAAGTAGTTAATTCCATCCCGCTTTTGTACCATGCATACAAAACGTTAAGTTGCAACATTTCCAATATTAAGGGACATCTACTCAACTTCTGTCCGATTTTTGACATCTCACCCCAAGTGTTTTTGTTAAAAACAACGAGGTCCCTTAACCTAGCACACTCCAAAAAGGAAGTCGTACTAAATTGCACACTATTTAATGCTAATTTAGTACGGGTTCATTTAATTTATTAGTTGTTTTTTAAAAATTATCCATGTGTGTGCCAGCTTAAGGTTAAGCTAGCACACTCGCTATAGCAGACTCCAAAAACGAAAACGTTTTTGACTGACCACTATTTAATGTTAATTTAGTACGGGTTCATTTAATTTATTACAGTTGTTTTTTTAAAATTATCGGTGTGTGTGTGCCAGCTTAGGGTTGAGCCAGCACACTTACTGTATATGAGCGTTTCTTTTTCAAGTGATCCAAGTTTCAACCGTTATGCTACGGATTTTATTCAAATTCGGCTACCACGTAGGGACTATCAGTCAAAAACGTTTTCGTTTTTGGAGTGTGCTATATACAGTAAGTGTGCTGGCTTAACCCTAAGCTGGCACACACACGCCGATAATTTTTAAAAAACAACTGTAATAAATTAAATGAACCCGTACTAAATTAGCATTAAATAGTGGTCAGTCAAAAACGTTTTCGTTTTTGGAGTATGCTACGTCGTCATTAAGTGTGCTGGCTTAACCCTAAGCTGGCACACACACCGATAATTTTTTAAAAAACAATTGTAGTAAATTAAATGAACCCGTACTAAATTAGCATTAAATATTGGTCAGTCAAAAACGTTTTCGTTTTTGGAGTGTGCTATATACAGTAAGTGTGCTGGATTAACCCTAAGCTGGCACACACACACCGATAATTTTTAAAAAACAACTGTAATAAATTAAATGAAGCCGTATAAATTAGCATTAAATAGTGGTCAGTCAAAAACGTTTTCGTTTTTGGAGTGTGCTATAATGAGTGTGCTAGCTTAACCTTAAGCTGGCACACACATCGATAATTTTTAAAAAACAACTGTAATAAATTAAATGTACCCGTATTAAATTAGCATTAAATAGTGTGCAATTTAGTACGACTTCCTTTTTGGAGTATGCTATAATGTGTGTGCTAGGTTAAGGGACCTAAAACAACGGCATTAACAACAAAGTTATTCAAAAGTTGACAATTTTATTAGGACCATTAGGTTTGGTTAAAACTATTAACATTAAACCGCCCAGTACCCCGTTTCTGTATAAAATCGACAAAATTCTTGATTTTCTTGTCGTCACACTTGACACAAAATTTAAAAAAAAAATTTTTTGTTGAAAAAATAAATGGACAAAATTTAATTTTTCTACAGAAACCAAGCAATAAGTGCGACGTCATTATGACGTCAAATCGAATATTTCAGTCGAGACGATCGATCGAACTTACAGAAACGGGGTACAGGAATATGTAAGGCAAACGATGACCACCGCTGTTTTAACAGAGTGACACATTCTGATACTAGCCTGACTGACAAAAATTCGAAAATCTGTTTTGGCTAGAACCTTTTTGACCCTGCATGTCTCTCGGTCGGCGGTGTGAACGAGGGTTCTTTAAACTATTCCAATAGTTCCAAAATTCGATTTTTGATTTTTTTGCTACTCAAAATTGAATGTTACTATACAAATATTCGACCAGCTGCTATTTTTGGAAAATTCCATCAACTTTGAATATTCGATGGACTACGATTATTATTCGAATACATACTTTTATTTAGGGCCGCTTGCATAAAAGCCGATTACGACTAATCGCCTGTTTACCGGAGTTTAATTGACGCATTTTGTTCGGTTAGCTGTCAAACTAATCACCGATTAGTCGTTATCGGCTTTTATGCAAGCGACCCTTAAGCTTTCGGCAGAATCAGTCCGTCACGTACTTGCCGGGAAAGGAAGAAACTGACAGCCGAGTAGGATGTGTGTATTTTGCATGTAAAACGCTAGATTGGCAAAGTATCAGTCAACGGATCCGGCATCCTTTGCCAATTTTCTATTTTGACGGAACGGCAGCTGCGTGACAAATGTCAAAATCAATTTTACCGCCAATTTGACAACGCGTTTGTGAAAATTTGAAAAAGCAAATTTAACCACAGTAATTTTTTAATATTTTCCATGTTTTTAACCGAAATTTTGCATTTGTTATTTTTTTTTTAATAATTTTCGTTTTGCGCTAATTACTTTGTTAATATATCTGTGTACTTCAATATGACGTACGTCAATCGCTATCCCTGTGCGGCACGTACGTTTTTTCACGACGTACGTCACGTACATGACGTATTGACGGACTGATTCTGCCGAAAGCTTTAAGCGGGAAACAGAATCAGTCCGCCAATACGTCAGTTTCGTGACGTACGTCAATTTTACAGCAAATTCTAATTCGACTTATCCGTCGTATCTGGCGTTACGCATACTAACACCCGCAGTCTACTTTGCTGTCAGTTATTTCGACGGACTGATTCTGCCGAACGCTTAAGATGCGGGTGTTTGTATCTGTAAATGTTGCTTAACTGTATTCCTTTTATTATAGTACAGTTTACTATCCCGGGTAGAAAATCTGCTAAATTTAGCCTAGGGCCTGTATAGATTTTCCCTTTTAAAATCATGGGCCTGCCAAGGAAAGTTTACGCAGGCCCTTATCTGTTTGTTAATGCTTTTTAATAAAGGGCCTATCGGGTAATGGTAATCTATGCCCTGCCTAGTTTTTCCAAGGCAATGCCAGCTGAGAAATAAAATAATTCATTGTCTTTCAGTCAGCATTGAACCCGGGCACCTTTACATCACAGTTGTCTTCTCTGTCCATTGGGCTATTCCAGTCATTGAAATATTTTCTGCAAATGAACAACTTGAATTAAATTTCACATACATTTAATAATCAATTAAAAAATGCATTGCCCCTAAGCCAGCATTGAACCCAGGTACCTTCACATTACAGTCATCATCTCTTTCCATTCAGCTGTTACAACTCATGAAATTTGTTCGGCAAATGAACAACTTTAATTGAAATTTATAATCGTGGAAAAACTATCCTGGCGCTGGATTGGAAAAACTAGGCCGGCCCAATATAGAAAAAATATTCAGGCCCTGGATTGGAAAAACTGAGCAGGTGCAAGGTATGCAAAACTAGGCAGCCCCCTTACAGAATATACCATAAATTGCCCGTAAATTGAAAAACATACGCTTTCCATTCCAGAGCCCTGGCAGGCCCAAGGCAGAATTGTCTATTGTAGGAAAATCTAGCCAGCGCCTAGATTAAAAATAGATTTGCCTAGATTATTTTCTACCCGGGATGTTACTTATAAAATGTGTATACTCTTTTCTTTTTTTTTTTTAAATACTATCTGTTTTCACTTATGTATTGCAGAGAAAAGATGGCGATGAAACTGAGAATGATAAAGATTTGACGACCGAGAAGAGTGTAGGCGAGAATGGTGCACAAGATGGTGGCGGCGATACTAATACTGGGCAAAGTAGTGCAAGCACTGTAGAGACTGCTGCTAAGGAGGACGAATCATCCCCACCAAAAGACGGTGAAAAATCAGTTGAAGAAATTTCACCACTCGCCGACGAGAACAACAAAAAGCCCAAAAAGGAGAAAGTTAAAAAGAAATGGTCATTCCGTAGCATCTCGTTTGGCAAGAAGGATAAACAAAAGCCAGCAAAGACCGAAGATGCCGCAAACGAAAACGCGGCGGCTACAAATGGCGATGGCGCAGCTCCGGCTGGCGAAGAGGTGGACTTAACTAAATGTGTAACGCTAAATTGTTACAGTAATTAATTTTAATTTTTCTTTTCATAGACAACTGACAAAAGAGATGAAACTGCTGGCGATGCTGAAGCAAAAACAACTAACCAGAAGCCTGCAGAAAATGGTACCGCCACCGAGAAAGAAATGAATGGCGAGAAAACCTCTACACCAACTACACCAACCGAAGAGCAGCAGCCTAGCAAGGAAATCGCTACCAACGAAACTACCACCAACATCACAAATAATACCACCGAAACAACAAGCTCAGTTAAAACTGAGAATAAAACAACTACTGCCACTGAAAATAATCAGACTGAGAAACCAACTATCACTACCACCACCAAATTAGCCGTTGAGACTACTGAGAGTTTAACTGCTATTGTGAGTAACGGTGACGCAATTGAAAAGAACGGTACCGAAATGTTATCATCGACCGCCGATGAACAAAATGATCATCAAGTAACAGACAAAGCTACAAAATTGATAGCTGAAGCGTCGTCTGATGCTAGCAAAAAAATTAAAAGCATTCCAAAAGTTGCAAACGATGTTGTTGTTGCCGATAACAATGGTGTACATCAAAATGGCACGAGCGCAGCAAACGGCGGTGAAGAACTCGAAAACGAAATCGGGTCCAAATCACAAGTTGAGGTAATATTCCAAACAGAACAAGCTGCCCACACAGATGATTTAGTTACTTTGACCGCTACCGCTACTACTTCCTCCTCACCCAAACAAACCCCTATTTTATTCCCTGACCCTAACAACACCGATGCGATCAAACTTGAAAATGAAAATAGCATCAGCAAATGTCTGATTAGCGATACAAATGAAGAAGCAACTACTAAAGGTGCTGAAAATGTTACTGCAAATATTGTAGAAGATGTGGCTCTAAAGGAAATCGAACCTGTTTCAACATCTATATCCTCCGCAGTAGAAGTCGTTAATGTTGACACAGGGCACGACGAACCATCTGAGCCTGAATCTTATGAAATTGAAAAGAATACGAACCACCAAACCTTAACCGAAAAACCAATTGAAGACATAGGCGAGGTTTCAAGTGGGGCTGTAAATGAAATAACAGCAGCGCACGAGGTATCTCCAAAACCTCCGCCGCTACCTGTTTCCCCACCACCCTCGCAGGTTTCGGTTTTTGCATTCAATGACAACAATCAAGCCGTAGAAGAGGAACAAGCAAGCATTTGTAGTCCTACTCATTCAGATATTGCCAACAGCGAAACATCACAACCATCAAAATCAGCAGATTTACTAACTGATTGCACTAATGATAAAGAGCTCTCTAATAAAGCGGATGCTACATGTGATCTTCCCTCCCCCACAATCGATAGCGAAACTGACGAACCTGCGCAAATTATAGATAGCATGCCTACTGAAACCCCTGAAAATTCTGTAGCTCCACAAATGCAAGAAGAAAATCTTTTTAACATTGAGAACACGCTTCCAAAACTGTCCGATTCCATTGATGAAAATACTCAAGATGAGCTTGTAAAGACTGCCACAGCAGTGGTAAATGAAATATCCGAAAAAGCTGTGGAACTTATACAACAACAAAGCCAGCTTGGGCTACAACAGCCACAAATTCAGGAAACAAATGATGACCTTAAGACTGATAACACAGCTGCCGAAATGGATAATCACATAGAAGATGTTGAAGCAAGCAGTGATATGCAAAACAATTCCACAGATGATGCTGTCATAAAAGTACTCGAATCGTTAAATCTTAATAGCGAGGATAAATCCGTGCTTAAGAATGAAACACTTTTGAATGAACTTGAATCTCACTTGATTGATTGTATAAAGGCGACTGATAAACATAATGTAATAGTGGATGGGGAAAATGAAATTACTACTACAGATATATGTAGTCAGAGTGTGGTCAGTGTAAATGATGATGATGAGCATCAAAATTAGTGCGGCGTCAACAAAAAAAAAAATTGCAAACAATAAATACAGCACTTTAAAACAGATATGAAACTAAACGCAAACAAAAAAACGTGACACAGCAAACATTTGCCGTTTGTGCATCCAAGGTGAATACCAAAAAAAAAAAAATTCCAAACTCTACAATAAATAGACTAATCGCATTGTTGCAAAAGGTTTAGAAAAAAAAATCAAAAAACCTATGAACATTGTTTGCTAGAAATATACATATATACATAATAATACCATGCATATAACAAAAAATTGCATATACATTATGTTCGTTGTAAGTAATTGCTTCTTCTCCGCGATAATTGTTGATTGCATGGTTCATAGCGCTGTTATACGTATAAGTCAATAATAAACTGAGTGGCCGATTGATTGCATATGAAAGCACGCACACCTAAATGTTTCCAACTTCTGGCTGGCCAATCAACTTCGCAATAACTAATCCTTTCTTTCTTTTCAAAAATATTGTGCAAAATTGTTCCGAATTCAAATAAAAAATATTTGATTTAATTTTATACATAAAAAACACAAATTCTAATGTTTTTGTATTGTTTGAATATTGTTTAATTTGTGTGCTTTTTTTTAAAACAAACCTTCAATTAAAGCTTAAATACGTTTGCATAGTTGGGATTTTAATTTTGTTCCTAATAACCATATAATACATACCTGCATACATACATATGTATAAGTAAATATATCTGTGGTCACAAACCATATTGGCCTAACTCGAGCTAGGTCGAATCTTCTGGCTATCAAATTTTTATTCTAGAGTATTTGTTTGGAAGGAAATTAATTAGAGAAAACCCAACGGCTTATCTTATTTTTTGGTTTGTCTGTTTTGTCATAAAAGCCTAGGCTCAAGTTAGGCCTTTCCATCATCTAATAGCTTGCAGCCTATCTCAAATTACGGTATATTTAGTTTAACTGCCAATTATGTCAAGTCTTGAGTTAAGCTGTTATTCCAAATTTTTCCTTTATATATTTCAAATTTAGCAAAAAATATACATAATTTCTTGAAACATTAATTAGAGGAACTATATACCTTGTTTCGTGTGAGAAAATTGTCCTTCTAGAATAACTGAAAATAGTTTTAGGCCGTTATGACTTGTGCCATAGATATTTACAAGCAAATTTGTAAAACTTTCCATTAATTATGAAACTCGTGTTCCAAATTTTAGTGCGTTCTAATTTCTCGAATCGGTCGGTCAACTCATTCATCACAACAAATTTGTTACTAACAAAGTTTTCTTGCTACCTTTACAAGGTGCGCAATAAAGTATCAACTTTTTGAAACGTTAAACTTGCTCACCACCACAAAAAAAAATGTTATGTGCAGTATAAATTTTCGTTTTTTACATTCCTAGTCAAAAATGAAGTGTAAAAACCGAATATGCGCTTTTTTATATTAATAAGAAGGTGATGCTCATCGCCGATTTTCATTTTCGCTAAAGGGATGATTAAAAAAAATGTCTTTAGGGTCTTACCCATTACGGCTATAATTAGTTTTGTGGTTCGATAATCGCTCTATATAAACAGTTCTGTTAAGGTTATTTAAAAAAGTTTTAATATTTTGAGAAAAATACTCTAAAAAATTTATTTTAATTGACATCTTATTTGAATCACTCTAACGTATGTATATCTTTTCATTAAAAGATCGTTCAGAAAATACCTTGCTCAATCTTTGTAGGAAATTGAACATTCTATATAAAAGTTCTTGCATACTTTTTTTCATTTATTATCATTAAAAGGATATTGACGGCAAAAGTTTGAAAAGATAAAAAATTCATATATATATATATTCGATGTAGAGCATTAAATTTTCTATATAACTATCAAAACTTTAAAATCCGTATGAGTTTCAGAAATTGGCAAACTTTTGACCTATAATACCTTTGTAATTGTCACATTCAAAGTATATAAACGACTTTGTAGAGCTTGAAATATCCTGCAAATGTTGAGGAAGAAATTGGCTGTACAATCCTTAAGTGATATGTACACTTACGGTCAAAAAAATGCCGAAACCGGAAAAGTGGTTTTATTCATAAGATATTTATGTATTTTTATTAATTTTCCTTAACAGAAACAAACAAAATTAAAGTCGAGAAACTTGTGCGAAATTCCGGAAAATTGGGTCTATTTTGATTTAGTCCGTCAGTTATCTGAGTGTTTATAGCATTGAGAGCGGATGTTGTGCTCCTACCTTTCCTGTAGCCATGTTGGTGCTCGGTTTGAAGTGTAGAGTGGGAATAGGACTGCCTCCAGTGTCTTCAATACTGGCGAGAGGAGTGATATCGGGCGATATGGCTCCCCAACGTTGGCTAGCTTGCCAGGCTTTAGTAGTGGGACCACAGTTACCTGCTCCCATTTATCAGCTATGACAGAAGTGGTCAAGGACAGATTGAAGACGGCCGTGAGGTACTTAACTCCCTCTGCGCCGATGTGTTGAAGTTGCACCATGGCTATGCCATCGGGACCGATGGCTTTGGAATTTTTGGCTTTCCTGATGGCCTGCTGAACCTCTGGGTGATGGGAACGGGGGCAAAGTTTTTGTGTTTGTGCACACGCCTGAAGGTTCCACGTCTTGTTTCTCAGAGCTTACTTGTTCGATGAGTTGACGTTAACCGCTTTGCTTCAGACACTTGAGTTCACTTTCCAGTGTCCGAAAAATAAGCTGTCGGAGTACGAATCATTGTAATTTTTCTCTAAGTATCAATTAAAAAACAAAAAAAAAATTGGCCCAGTTTTTTGACATCCGAATATTATATATTAAAAATTTGTGAAATGACACATTTTTTTCGAATCCGACCTTCCTTCTGAAACTTTTACAAACAAATAAAAAACATATTTTAGGTCAGTTTTTCGGAAATCGAATGATTTTAAGTGGGCCAGCTTTTATCGAAGGTCGACTTTCTTTAGAAAACTTGTTTGTGAAGATCTGGAGACCAAAAAAAAAGTTTAGACCAGTTTTTCGAAATTCGAATTATTTTAAAACATTTGTGAAGCGAGCCTCCTTTTATCAAAAGTCGACTTTCTTTCGAGAACTTGTTTGTGAAGTTCTGGAGACAAACAAAAATAACATAAGATTGAGCCAGTTTTTTGAAATTCGAATTATTTTATTAATTTGGAACGCCGGTCACTTTTTTCGAAGTTCGTCTTTCTTTCAGAAACTTGTTTTCAAAGCTTACAACAACGCAAGTAAATATAAGTTTAGGCCGGTTTTTCGAAATTTGACAAAAAATGTGCGAAGTCTGCCACTTACGCTAGTTTTTCGAATTCAAGTTTTAGAGGCTTGTAATTATTTTTGTATGAAAATTTCTTTCGGTACGTACTAGGTCTCTTAAAATTATTCAAATAGTGAAAATTATTTGGAGATTCGATGGTCGATTCTTCGAAACATTTAGTAAAATCGCACTGGGCAAAAACTTTGAAACTTCTTTCTGTTCTCTGGCCAGAATCGAAGAATATCCAAAAAAATTCCAAAAAAAAAAAAAATTCCCATACATTTTGTAAAATATATATTTTTTGGTAAAAAATGTCCGCGGATTAACAAACTATCGGTTATAGAAATTTTGATTTCATAGACACAATTTTACGCAGGGCAACGCCTGCGGGGTCAGCTAGTTTTTAAATAAATATCAATGAGAACACCTAACTAAATAAAAAGAAAGATTTCTCTTGTTGATGTTTCCGTTAACTCACATCGGCCCCTTTTCCCGAAACTATAGTAAGGGACAAAGTACAAATTTTACATTAGAGCATTTTTTTAATTATTAATGTATGAACTGTTCCTTATAATAAAAAAAGAATTTTCGACATAAAGATTTCAGAAATGCAGCATTTTTTCCATACAATTTTGAAAGCTAAACTCAACTAAATGCTACTTTATTTCTGCATTAGCTTAACAGAAGAGTTTCCAAGTTTGTTTAGAAAGTCGGTTTCTTTACCCACGAACTCACTTTTATAAAAGAAATGGTGTTTATCTGAAAAGGCAAACATAACTTGCGATGTAGGAACGCACCTTAAGCATTCGAAAATTAGCTAAATGCGCATTTTCAAAATGCGGCAGCGCGAACGCATCTTCGAAATGGAAAATGCTGCTTTTAAAACTCAGTATGAACACTACATAAAGTTTTTGATAAAAATGCTTAAAACAATTGTACGAGTACAGTAAAAGTTGGACAAATCGTTTATTTATCTTTTATTTCACCAACGATATTTCCCCCTTTTAATGAAAAAAAAGAAGCGATTTGTCTGACTCTTACTGTAACATTGTTTTATGTATTTTTATCTCAGCCTTTCATATATTTGCTGGGAGGTTATTTTTTGGACGTTACGTAATCATATAAATAACAAAATTGTAGCCTTGCATCAGTAAAATTGTGCTCGATTTGTTCTGCAAAACACCCATACTTTCACTTTATGTACTAACGCACAAAAACTGCCATCAGACAAAATTTTTGATAAGTATACCCTATTATTTGAAAGGAAGAAAAATCATTTGCCACAACTGTACGCATTTCAATAACGCCCTACTACCAATGCAATCACACGAAGCATAAACGTATTGAACCGAAAAAAAAACAATGTGCTGTATTTTAACTCATTTGCTTTTTCATCTTGTGATTTTGATTGTTTTTATGATTTCAAATAACATGTGCTAACTGTTTAATTTTAGCGCAAAATCTCCTAGTCGCCATTTGCCTCATTCATTTTCTAACATTAGTACATAGGTCGTAACTTTTCAAAACTTATTGCTTTTTTAATATTTAAATAGTAAAATTGCTAAAATATGAATGTATGTGAATGTGTATTTGTATGAGGTTTATTTTTTTCAAATATGCCATCTATATGATCAAATTTTTGAGGGCAGGCCCTCCCAGTGGGAAAAGGTAATGTACAGCAATGCATAAATTAATGTATAGCTCCTATAGACTATACATGAAAACATGCATGAATTTTTCTACAGCGATGTCATAGGAAAAGTAATGTGTCGCTCGCCTACAAACTGAATTCAGTGGGAAAGTAGGCAATGCATTACCTTTTTCCATGCATGAAAAGATGTACGAATTTTGGTTATAAGAAAAGATCATACCAAAAGCAAGGAAGGGAGTAATGTGTCGCTCAATCTTTGATTTGTAGTTCAAAAAAAATTGTTTTTCATACATGAAAAGATGAACGAATTTTGATGTTAGAAAAGATCATACCAAAAGCATGGAAGGGAGTAATGTGTAGCTCTATTTTTATTTGTAGTTTGAAAACTTCAAAAAACAAAAAAAAATACACAACTTTCAAACATAAAAAAAATACAATTTAAATTCATTTTGAAACTGCTGCTCGTTACATGCATCTTCATCGCTTTTCCTGCTGCTGTGAGGCTTTTCAGAAGTCGAGAGTCGACTGGACTGTGTGCTCCTGATGCCGGTGCCTTTGTGGTTTTGGTTTTTTTATTATATTTTTTTTTGGTGCACTCATCTTGGTCATAGCCCATGACGAGCTCGTCATTCAAACATTTATAATAGGACCTTAACTTTTCCCCCGCTGTAGAGCCTCACTGCGTCTTAATGTCCTTGTTACTCCACAAGGAAATTTATAAAATGTTATGCAAAATGAAATATGTCCCTTTTAAAGCATCTTTTCATTCAAGAAAGGCAATGCAAGATTAATATATCCCTTGTAGTGCATATTTTCATTCTTGAAAGGTAATGCATCTTTTCATTTATAAAAAGTAATATAGAAAGTAATGTAAACATGTCGCTTCAGTTTGTAGGCGAGCGACACATTACTTTTCCTATGACATCGCTGTAGAAAAATTCATGCATGTTTTCATGTATAGTCTATAGGAGCTATACATTACTTTATGCATTGCTGTACATTACCTTTTCCCACTGGGAAGGGACATGTTTACATTACTTTTTATAAAAGAAAAGATGTGTTACCTTTCACGAATGAAAAGATGCATTGCCAGGAACACATTAAATTGTACATAACATACATATCTATAATAACTTTCCTTGTGGAATAACAAGGACATTAACGCGCCATGAGGCTCTACAGCGGTAGAAGAGAGAAGGTCCTATTTTTGAATGTTCTCGCCATTCAGCTCGTCATGTCGACCAGCTCCTGGATTCCCTAACTGTGAGTTTTGAAAAGTAAACCTTTTTCCCCATGTATTTTAAATGGCGAAAAAGTGAACATTTCAAAACTCACTGAGTATAGGTCCAGGTGGGCGTACAACCAAGATGAGTGCACACAAAAAAATAACATAAACAAACCTAAACAAAAAAGGCAACGGCGTCGTAGGTACTCCAGACGGTTTCTGGAAAGCCTCACAGCAGCAGGGAAAGCGATAAAGATGCACGAAAAAGAACAGCGGCCACAGCAGAGGTTTATTATTTAATTTAAAAATGTATTTATGTTTACGATTGTTTCTTTTCGATTGTAGCTTTTTTTTTTTTGAAGTTTGAATTTTTTTACAAAGCCTGCTTCTGTGAGAAGCAAATTTTCAAACTACAAATAAAAAGCGACACATTGCTCCCTTCCTTGCTTTTGGTATAATCTTTTCTTATAACATAATTCGTACATCTTTTCATGCACGAAAAACAATTTTTTTTAAAACTACAAAACAAAAATTGAGCGACACATTACTCCCTTCCTTGCTTTTGGTGTGATCTTTTCTTATAAAAAAATTCATACATCTTTTCATGCATGGCAAAAAGTAATGCATTACCTACTTTCCCACTGGGAAATGGAATCAATCAAAATGTATTCATGTGCTTGAATTTGACGTTGCTCTCAATCGGAACCAGGGTATAATGTCAAACAGAAAAAATATTTTAACCCACTTGAAAACAATTTTTTCCGTTTATAAACTTTTAGGAAAATTTGTAAATTAACTTTTGTTTTAAATTTTCAATATTTATATTTTACCTTTAATTCAAATAAGCAATACGAAAGAATATTCGGTAGCTAATTTAGAAGTATTTTATTGATAGTGAAACAAATTTCGGTGCCAGTGAAGAACGGTTGGAATTCAACTGTTTTGTAAGCTAAGGTAAGAGAACTGTAACCAAACATTTTTTACAAAAATCGCGGATGATATAAGATGAATTATTGCTAATATTAAAGAAGAGAAAATGATACCCAATTTACATGTGGTGCACCATAAAGGATTAAATCATTTGTTTACATTCGTTTGACATTATAGCCCCTTACAAGAGAAAATATTTAACTGTCAATCACACTTTGTTGAATACATTTTGGAATCAATTCAGAAAGAGAAGAGTTGAGAGTGACAGGATTTTAAGAAAAAAAAAAATCCGAGTACCACTCAACAGAAGCTTCAAATTTAGGAGCGTGCTTTTGCAATATTTTTATTCCCGGTCTAATGTCCATGTTCCAAAATTTTGCAAAAATTATTAACCAAGTCAATATAACTACCAAGCTTCCCCATTTTAGCTGCATCATTTAATTAATTTACTCATAAAAACTTTTTTGAATTTCTCGATGTCGAAAGAGGCGGCGTGGGCATAATCGGATTTTGCTGAAGGCAGCCTGTATCAGGGATGGAAAATGGGCTTTCTCCTTTTGTGCCAAATGATAAAAAAATGTACCAAATTAGTGGGAAATGTACCGTCATTTTTTATAAGAAGTTAAACTTAACTTATACACACATTGGAGTACTCTATAGGGATGATACATTAGCGCAAATTCCGAATAAAGTCCCAAAAAGAAGAAGACGATTTGAGCAGATTTCAGGAAACGAAATTACGATTTGACCGCTACTGTCACCGATAAATAAACAAAAATAGCAAAATAGTGTAAAAGTAGGTCGCCTCCCAGTTGGTGCACCCTGGGTAACGCTAAATGACCTACATAGCCTGCACGGCTAGTTTAGTTTCTTGTATTGCCGGATCTACGAGAACGGTACCAGTACTTGTACTGTACCCATCGTGCCGAAACGACCCGGGCCGTTTTCTTATATCGACCCGGCCAAGAGCAATACACTCGAGGTGACCCTGTCTGACATTTAGGCAGGGTACACCTCGTTACAACAACAACAACAACAGCAACGACAATTACCAAAATTAGTGATTTTACCGCTACTGGGCACAAAATGTCACTAAAAAATAAACAATCTTCAGCGACATCTAGTTTTAAACCGCAAGAAATACAACCAAAACACTAGATGACCTGGTTTGTGTATGACAGGGTAAAATTTGGATCTGATTAAAGAAGATTTATTGGAGATAATCTCCGTGTGTGTATCCATAGCATTAGATATCGAACTGAGTACTCACGATTTTTACAGGGTATATTATAATCTGCTTCTTTACCCACTCAAAAACATTATTGCTTTTCCAAGCAGGAAATGCCTACACGAGATTTTGTCGAATAGAAAAATATTCAAGGTAAAAATATCATAAGATGAAAAACGATCTCTCCTCTAAAAAGAAAATTATTAAGGCTTGAATTCATATACATACATACATTCATAACTATTTTATTAAATTCCTTTAGGAACACTCAGAAAACAAAATATATGAATTGTCATTAAATAAACCTTTAATATTTTTAATGAATAAGGCGGTAAGCTTGTTAATACTCGGACTCCTTCGAAAAAAAAAATGAATTATATAATTTATGAATAGGATCTTGAAAATGTTTCCCAAGTTATATAGAGCAAAATATTAAAATAATTTTTGAACACTCAGATATGCATTTTAATGGAGTTGGCGTGTAGTGCTGTATTTGACAAAATTGTACCAAATATGCCAGTGTAGTACCTACGTTTTTTTGACTACCGTGCAAAAAGGTACAATTTTACCGTCTTTTCCATCCTTGGACCGTATACCAGGGTGGGCATTCTCAGAAAATTTGGGCAAAACACTGCTTTGGCTGGGACTACTTTCTTTTGTTCGGTAGTGTTTTCAAGATCATTTCAGAACTTGAATCAAGTCACCACCGTTAATCTCAAATCATCCCAAAATAACCTGAAAACTCTTCAGAAATTAAAACTATAACTACAATAATTAGGGTGACTAAAAAATTAAAAAAGGGTTAAGTTTTGAATTTTTCTGGGCCACTATTTTTTAATTGTTGTCTTTTTTCTCATTCAAAACGTTAGGGTTTGTCAGAAAATAAGTGCAATTTCCACACTGGGCCTATCCGCAAATTTAATCACGGAAAATTTTTAAAAACTTTTTTTTGGACTTAACCTCAGAACAAGATGGTTCATTAAAAAAAGAGTGGGCATGCAGCCACCGATTTGGCAAAAAATTCCTTTTCTTCCTTTACTTATGTACACACATACATACATATATACTTGCATACATGTATAAATAAGCTCAACTTGATTTTTAGTATAAAATTTCCAAATTTTTTCTTATTATAATTGTACAGGATATTACTAATGCAAAGGATCTAAAGGAGAGTGCTGCGGTAGATGTCACAACACAGGATCTTCCCGTTATATGCGAATAATCCTACTCATAATTATATTATATAAAAAGAAAACAAAACAAAAGAAAATACATTTTTAACATTTACATATTTTAATCATTTTGTACAACTTCATATCCCTAATCCAAGATTATATGCAAAATAAAGTATACACAAAATTTCTAAAAACAAAACTATTCATTAAAGGCGCATTACCCGACATGTTTTGTCAAAAGCATGTGTTAGTTTTTGTATGGATACAGAATCAAACTGTGTTAACACAAAAGAGAAAAATCTTCTGACGTAGGAACATAAGAAATGTAATGATTTCTATTTCCATCTGACATATCATGTAAACGCAAAGTAAAAAGCACACAGGTACATATGGATGGAAAACGTGACAGGTGCAGACAACAAAACATATCGTGTAAAACGGCCTTTAATATGTACCAAGTATTTAAAGAATGACAACGATCAAGCGTTTTATGCAACGCTTTTAGTGTATATGACCCATGGTACTAAAGATTTCTCTAACTACTTCTCTACAGCATAAACTTCGGAATATTCGCTCACAATTGAGGTCAAACGAAAGGGGAAAGCTACAGTTTTCATTTAGACTTTGTTTCGTTCGATATATTTATCGATATCAGAGTTATCGGTCAAAATGTGGTTGCGCATAAACTTTGTAATATTCGCACAAAATTGGTATCAAACAAAAGGGGAAGACCGCAGCCTTTATCTCGACATTGGTTCATATTAAAGCCCTGCACAAGATGATTAGTTTTGTGTACCACAGTGTGTAATTCGTTTAATTGGCAATGGTTGTCTTGATTCGTTCGCCGCACGAACACAGCTTGCCCGACACTAAGGGCCGCTTGCATAAAAGCTGATAACGATAATCGCCCGTATTTTGTATGATTAGCTGTCGAGTTAACCAGCGAGTAGTCGGTATAATCAGCAAGTAGATTGTTATCGGCTTTTATGCAAGTGGCCCTAAATATTTTTATTCGCACTACAGGCTTTTAACATAAATCCAAACACACTACTAATAAGATACAAACGGCGTCTATCGAAAATACATACGATTAAGGCAAACATTTGGTTCAACAGGCAATGTTTATCATTAAACATCACACCCAAATACGCCCGTATCCACATCAAAGCGAACACACCAGCGAGCAGGAGAACAGCTGAGAGAGCAGAAAAGGACTTTTTACGGAACGAGCTACATAGCCTACATGCCAAGAAGGACAAGACAAATGCGGAGATATTCGCAATCCACTTACAACTAGCTGAACATATACCTACAGCTATGTTGATGGACTTCGTCGAAGGATGGAGGAAGAAATCAAGAACCAGCAAAAACAAAAATATAAAGCTTTGAACAGGAAATTGGACAAGCTATCGGGAGAACGCGTACACAATGGCCAACAAACACATAAATTTCACGATAGGTTCGTGAACCTGACCACGGTAGACATAAGCAACGAAGAAGCACAACTCCTCGAGAAAGGACTAAAACACAACAAAGTAGACAGCAACAAGGCAAGAAAAACAGAGCAAGCAATAGTAGATGCGGAAGTTAAAAATACCAGGTCGAAATCAAAGGGGCTATAAAAATGCCACAAAAATCATAGACGAGAAGACGGGATACACCCTAACACAAATGAACCCCTCGACTCCCCCACTAATAGCGCTACCAAAAATACATAAGGACAATACGCCTATGCGGCCAATAATAAACTTCAAGTCAGCGCCGGGTTATAAACTGTCAAAACATCTGAAGACGATACTGAGCGACACACTTGAACTAGACCACGAACATACAATAAAGAATACAACCGAACTAATTCAAAGACTTGAGACCGTCAAACTCACAGAGAACAGCACTATCGTCTCATTTGATATAAAATACTTGTACTCTTTTATACCGCTTCCAGAGACATTGGATATAATAAACAAAACACTACTTGACAAAACAAAAGATAAGGTCAGAACAGCACAAATTACCAACATACTAAGAAGGACGCTACAACAAAATTACTTAAGATTTAACAATAAAATATATAGACAAACAAACGGACTAGGAATGGGCAACCCAACATCGTCCATTCTCATTGAGGCATTCATGCAGAACTTGGAAACAAAGTACATGCAAGAACTAAAATCAAATCTAGGAGTAACCTTTTACGCAAGGTACGTCGACGACATCTTCTGCGTTTTGAATACTAACAATGAAGAACGAAAACATAAAGTTCACTATGGAAACGGAGAAAGATGGAGAACTGAACTACCTGGACCTAATAATAATAATAATAATAAATTCGAGGTGTAGCACTGCGACCTTAAGATCTATTGTGCCCTCATACACTCATAGCACATTTTCCAAGCCAATCGCTTTAAGGAAACCCAGAATTAGGGTCGGCCCTAACTGTTGTATGTGCCTGCTCTCTAGACGCGTGGAACCAAGGATCCTTAGCCTACTTCTAGCGATAGCGTCGCATTTGCACACAATGTGCTCCGCAGTTTCGTCCTCGTAGTCACAGAAGCGGCACAGACTGCTGGATGCGATACCCAATCTGTGCATGTGGGCCTTCAGCCTGCAGTGACCCGTGAGAACTCCTGTGATGATTCTAAGATTGTTCTTGGATAGGCCGATTACACTTTCGAATCTCTTGGTATTGTAACCGCCCATCATTTCCTTTGCCTGACGCAGCCCAGCGGTTTGACGCCAATGTGCTTCTCTCAGAGTTGACTCCTCTGCCCTAAGTCTCTCTTTTATGGTATGGGGGCCGATGCCCAGAAAAGGTTCTGGACCAATGGGCTTCGTTGCTGCCGCTGCACGAGCAAGCTGGTCGGCTCGTTCGTTGCCTTCCACCCCGGCATGGCCCGGGACCCAGTCTAGTCGGACCCTGTTGCGAGATGCCAGATCATTTAGTCTGTCCACGCACTCCAGTACCAGAAGAGATCTTATTTCACATGCCGAGATGGCCTTCAGTGCCGCCTGACTATCGCTTAGTATTGTTATGTTCTCATGGAAGTAACCGCGTTGCAGATTTATGTCTGCGCATATGCTTATCGCAGCTACTTCCGCCTGAAAAATACTCGGGTATTCTCCAAGGGGTATGGACACGTTGGAGTGGGGGCCTGTTAAACCGGCTCCGATCCCTGCGGGGGTCTTTGACCCATCTGTGTACCATACCAATGCCCTGTCCTGGTGGAATCTTTCCACTTTGGAAGCGTCCCAGGTGATCTTGTCACCTAGTTCTATCCTGAATCTTTTCTCGAATCTCATGGTTTTCGTGATGTCGTCCCTGGGTAGTTGGCAGATCGGTAGTTTCTTATCAGTCTGTCTGCTCCCGTGGACGAGATTACTTTTCCTCTGCAAGTTCCCTCCCTTGCTATATTCAGCAAGGTACGTTTGGCCGCCTGTTCGATCACTATGTGCAGGGGACTCAGATCGAGCAGCACCTCCAATGCCGCAGTAGGGCATGTACGCATGGCTCCTGTTATACATAAGCAGGCCAAACGCTGGAGTTTGGTGAGTGATTTCCGCACCGTGCTTAGGGCTGATCTGGGTGCCCATGCCACCGCTCCGTATATTATGGGTCTAACTATCATGGTGTACATCCACGTCAGCACCTTGGGGCTGCATCCCCAAGACTTGCCCGCGATTCTTCTGCACACCATAATTGCCCTGGTGGCCTTGGAAGTCGTATTATCGACATGTTTCCTCCACGTTAGCTTGGAGTCGAATGTAACCCCCAAGTATTTCACTTCAGAAACGGCCACCAGGTGTTCCCCACCTAGTGTAATGATCCTCAGTCCAGGAAGAGATCTTCTCTTCGTAAAGGGAATTATAGCTGTTTTGCTGACGTTTAGGTTAAGTCCCACTCCAGCACACCATTCTTTTGTTAGATTTAATGCCCTCTGCACTATATCGCATAGGGTGCTCTCAAATTTGCCCCTTGCTATGATTACTATGTCGTCTGCATAACCTTGGCATCTGATGCCATTACCGGTTAGTATCTCCAACAGTTCATCTACCACTATGCTCCATAGGAGGGGTGATAAGACCCCCCTTGTGGACAACCCCTCGTAGTTCGAATTTGAACCGTGCGGTTTTCAACTTGAGTTTCCGCCAGCCTTGTTTTGAGCAGGGCGTTGATCCATCGTATGATGGTTCCCTGTACTCCTTTCCTCTCCAATGCACGACCTACACTGGCATGACACGTGTTATCGAAGGTCCCCTCTATATCAAGGAAGGCACATATCACTACCTCTCCACATTCGAACGCGCTACTGATTTCTGAGGTCAGCTGGTACAGGGCTGTATCCGTCGATCTCCCCGACCTGTAGGCATGCTGCCCTACATGAAGAGGCCTGTTCCTCAGAGCGTTCGATCTAATCTCATGGTCAACTATTTTCTCCATTGTCTTAAGGACAAAAGAGGTTAGACTGATCGGTCTGAAGGATTTTGCTAATGAGTAATCCTTTTTCCCCAATTTTGGTAAGAATACGACTCTGGCTCGTCTCCAAATTGTCGGTATAAAGGCTAGTGCTAGACTATCCCTCATGATGCCCGACAAGTAGGGGAGGAGCATATCCCCCTGCTGCAGGAATACCGGATATACACCGTCCACCCCAGGGGATTTATAGCTCTCAAAGGTAGATATGGCCCACTTGACTGAGTCCTGGGAGAACATGGTCTTCGACAGGTGCCAGTCTTGTCGCGTGGGTCGTACCCAAAGAGATTCGGTCTCCTCTGGGTCCGTGGATGATTCCGGGAAATGAGCGTCCAGCAGGGCCTTTGCTCTTTCTTCCTCAGTGCACGTGAAACCGCCAGAGGGGAGTTTCAGCGCCATCTTGGTTTCTCCTTGCTCCTTGGCCATGGCTTTATGAAGCCTAGCGGCCTCTGGAGTAGATTCTATTTTTTCACAGAAGGTCCTGAAGCTGCTTCTTTTGGATCTCTTCATTTCTGAGAGCTTTTTAGACCACCACGGGGTCTTGTGCTTCGTGCCCCTAGGTTCCCGGCAACTGGAGTTGAAGGCCTCCAGCATAATGCTGTTGAGCCCATTTACTCTATCATCTAACTCCAGACCACTTTTTAACCCTTCTCTCGCCCCCAGACTTGGAAGGTTACTCTCAATTATTCGTTTAAAGTACTCCCAGTCCGTTTTCCTGGGATTCTTTGTTGGTGCTCTTGGTACCACGTTTGCCCCTACTTCGAACTGTATGATGCGATGATCCGAGAGGGAGGGTTCTGCCGAAACCCTCCATCTCGATATCATATCATCAGACAGGTTGTTACCCAGGGTAATGTCTAAGACTTCCGCTCGTGCCCTAGTTACAAATGTGGGTTTGTTCCCCACGTTGAAAATGCTAAGGTCATTGCTTACTATAAATTCAAGAAGGTACTCACCCCTTCGGTTTGTGTCTGTACTTCCCCAGATTTCATTATGTGCATTGGCATCGCACCCTATGACCAGTGGGAGCCGAGCCCTCCTGCAGTGCTCCGCCAACCTTGCCACGTTCGCAGGCGGGATGTCACCGTCTCCCGCAAAATAAGCCGCCGCAAAGACAATGTGAACGGTTCTTCCACCCGTTACCAATGTTGCCTGCAGAGCCACCAAGTCTCTACTCATATAATCTGTAATGCAGAAATAGTTAATACACTTCTTTAGCAATATGCACGCTCTGGGTCTATCCTGAGATAGATCCCATATTACCTCACTGTTGCGCTCTTTGAGTCCTCTGATTTGCCCCTTCACTACATACGGCTCTTGAATGAGCGCAATGCCCAGATCCTCCGTAGCGAACTTGTGCGCTAGGACAGCCGAGGCTGCCCTGGCATGGTGGAGGTTGATCTGGGCTGCTTTCATGGTGTTGGGGCCCATCATTGCTTCTCACCCATCGGCTCATCCACGTCGGACAGCCGAACGTCTTCTGCCTCCCCCTGCTCTCTAGGTCCAGATTCTGGAAGTCCATACCATCCAGCAGGTCCTGCGTATCTGGGCCCGCGTTGGCCACCTCCGTGCCTGTGTTGGTGCCCTCAGTGGCCTCAGCGGGCGTTCCGTCCCGCATGGGTGCATCCACATTTCCTACGCCATCCCCGTTCCCCACTATCTCACCTTCCCCACCCCCACCTACCTGTTCGATGGTACCTGGAGCTCTCTGCTTCCAGGGTTTTACGGGTATGGGGCTGAACCTGTAGAACACCCGGAAGGATGCCCTTCTAATGGCCCCGAACGACTCGTCGTCAATGGCCACGTTCAACCTCAACCCCCCATCCTCAATATTTGAGCTGAAAACCCGCCAGAGTCCGGTGTTTAGTCCCGCATTCTGGCCCCCAAGGAGGTCCAGAACAAACTCTGTGGTCCACTCGGCACTTCTAGGGAGGAACAGCGTGACGGTGTGCGTCGGCGGTATATCATTCCCCCTTCTAGTGTCGAGGGGCGGTCCCGTCCAGCCCCGTAGGTTGGGGATAGTCCTGGCTACCCACGCTGCGGTGTACTCGTCGTAGCAGTCTACTAAGAGCAGTCCCGGTCTGAAGAACACACCCATGAATGACACTGGGTTGCTCATCCCCTCTCGCCTCTCCCGCACTATTTCCTCCATTATGGCCGTTTGCAGCCTGGTGAGCTCCTGCTGGTTCAGAGCCCCTGCCGGGTAGCTCCTTGACAGCACAGCCATTCTTATGCTCCTAGTTGCATCCGAATAGCTTTGCTGTCTTGGTCCATCCCTAGTGGACCCTGACCCAGCAGCAGCCCCCGCTGTTACGGACGCGTACGAGGTCGGTGCGTGCTGTTGCGCCCTCTGCCGCTTTGAATTCGGCGTCTCCTCCGGCGTACTGTGCTCTCCATTGTGCGGTGTCATTTCCCGCAAATGCCCCGCTGGTGCGCTCGTTGATGCGAGCCGGCTGCTGGTTGCCTGTCCCGCTTCCACCTTGACTACTTCGACCGCTGTTACTGCCCTGTCCGGGTGCAGCCCCCTTCTTACTAGCATCCTTATGAAGGTATGCCTTCGCCCTGGCTACCTCGGGAGTTTTCCCTTGCTGCAAGTACCGAAGGTACCACTTGACCCCGGACCCACTCAGCCCTCTCCTGTTCACGTCGTCCCAGCCACCTGGGGTTCCCCTGGCTGGTGTGTAGGGAGGTTTTCCTCTTCTCCGGCTCTCTCTTGGTGTCCTGGTAGGACTGTTTCCGCCTTGAAGGGCTTTGATGCTCAGAGCTACTGGATGACGGGTGCCTGTTGTGAGCGGGCCTGTCGCCGCGTTCGGAGTGGCCGTTGCGGTGGCACCGATCCTGTGCCATGTAGACGGCTCTTCCTCCCTGGTCACCACCAACCCGATCCTGCCTGGATCGGTTCCCCGCTTTTTCCTCATCAGACCTTGGTTTTCTTAGATCCGCTTCGTACGCCTTCTTGTTAACGCTTTGCTCACTTGGTGCGGAAGCCCGGATTTCACCCTTTCTGGGTGATGAGCGCGTTTGTCCTTTCTTTTTGTGATCTGCCTCCTGCCTGCTATTATCGGATCCGCCGGTTGGATCCACAGTGCTAGTACAGGATTCGCTACGTGGTGTTTTCGGTACGACCTTACCCGAATGAGTGCCCACACTGCCGCTGTAGCTTCGTGGTGGTTTCGGTACGACCTTACCCGAATGAGTGCCCACACTGCCGCTGTCGACTGTGCCGTTGGTTGCAGTGATTGCGTGCTCATCACGCTGCCTATCGGCATACTGGGCCCGTTGTGCAGCTCTTGCGGCAATTTGCCTCCTCAGCTCATTGCTGGTACAGGGTGCATCATCGTCGTCATCCCTGGCGTACTCCACAAAGAGCTCGCGCTCCATCGCCGAGAGACCATCTAATTGGCTGCTGAAGTAACTACGTGGTATTCGCCTTCCACTACCTCGCGCCCTACCTCTCTTCCTCTCCTCCTTCTTATCATCTTTTTTCGGGTTATTGTTGTTTTTGTTATTCATCTTTTTCGTACGACCGCATGCTCGTCAAAGCGAGCGCTGCAGTCTTAATAATACATAGGGGATCTTATCCGGTACGCCACGACAGAGCCCCATGCCGTGGTAAGGCCAAGATTACTCCCCAAGGTGGCCCGGTATTGGGGAGGCGCCGTTCTAATACAGCCGGTGTTGTAAACCTCCTGGCTGCAAACCATCCAATGGGCACGGTGACGCTTAACACCCTGGATTAGGAGGTGACATCTCTTTCCTGTCAAGCGCATGCGACTCACACCGAATGGGTTGACGTAGCCATGACCACGTCAGCCCAGCGGATCTGTAACGGATGCCTCGACCAAGCCCCTACACCACTTCGAGGTGTCTATCCTCGTAGGGTTACCTCGCGACCATAGTCAGAAACCATTTCCATACGCCAGGGCTATTGAGGAGCCAAGACGTATAGCTGTGATTCCTGACATTAGCTGGATACCTTCCGCACATAGTCAAAACTGAGCAGAACAGCTGTGGTATCCATTTCCAGTCGGCAACCTCGAGGAGGTTTCAGTCTGAGGATTTTTGCCGACCTACCTGGACCTAACGGTAAGAATTGACGGACTCACAAAGAAGTTTAACTACGACATCTACAGAAAACCAACAACTATGGACACCATAATTCATGCTACATCAAACCATCCTCAGCAGCACAAGAATGCAGCATTGAGGCACCTGGTGGACAGACTTCAAAGAACACCCCTCACCCAGGAATCATACAGGAAGGAGCTTACCACCATATACAACATAGCAACGTGCAACGGATACAAACAAAACCTAGTGGACAAACTCCGGAGGAAGCAGATGAAAAATCCAAGATCTGGACCGCGATGACATACACTGGAAACTCGACATACAAACTTGCAAACTTTTTCAAAAAACACAACATCAACACAGCGTTCAGAACATCGAACAACTTAGGACAAAAACTAAGAACTAACACTAACTCGGAGGAGCCTTTTACCGAAAATGGGATCTACAAGCTTACCTGCGAGTGCCAACACAGCTACATAGGGCAAACAGGAAGAAAAATAAGTACACGATTCCGAAAGCACATCTGGCACTACAACAAGAAAGCACGGAAATCCACCATTACACCAGAATCGAACTATGCAAATCACATGTTCGAAAACAAATGCTCCCCAGCCAACATCAAAAACACAGCCAGAACACTTCACATACAAAGAAAACGTCGTCGCCTAAATGTGCGGGAAAACATGGAAATATACAAACTAAAGACATTTGATGGGAGAATAATAAACGAACAAACAAAAACCGTTTCTGACGCAATATTTGAACCGCTAAAATTAATTTACAAAAAAAACCGAACAGTACCGCAGGTACAATAACCAAACAGGTATCAATAAACGGTAAAAAACAGGTAAAATTTAAAAAGCGCTTCCGGATTCTTGATCCTGAGGCCAAGACCCGTCTTTTCAGCTATCTCCCATAATGTTAGCTAATTTATTAGTAGTCTGGTGCTAAAGGAAACAAAACCATTTTTTTTTATTGCAGTTCGTTTCATTGACGTTTTGGCAGTAACAACACCAAAAATATTACAAACTCTTGATTTGGGGCAAAAGTGTCATTGTACAAAATCTTGCTATTGATCACAAAGTAGTCCATAAGTGCTCCCCAACTGGTCGATATGTGGTCCATAAGTGGCTCAAAAGTGACACGAAGTGGTCCGTAACTGTTCCAAAAGCAACACAAACTGGTCCTAAGTTCGCTGAAAGTGACACAAAGTGGTCCGAAAGTGATCGATAAATGGTCCGAAAGTGATCCATAAGTGGTTCGAAAGTGACACAGAGTGGTCCGCAACTTGTCCATAAGTAATCTGAAAGTGGTCCGACCACTTATGTGTCACTTTCGGACCAGTTTGTGTCACTTATTGACCATTTTCGGACCACATTGTGCCTCTTTCAGACCACTTTGTGTCAATTTTGGGCCAGTTGCGGACCACTTTGTGTTTCTTTTGGACCACTTATGGACCAATTTCGGACTACATTGTCACTTTTGGACCTCTAATCTAATCTTGGCTTGCGTCATAATGACGCTTAACCGCCTAGGCGATTTTGGCCGTTTCGTATAAAAGCACGCCAGTCATTCCTTTTTAGCGATAA
Source organism: Campiglossa producta (assembly GCA_964058755.1). Classification (NCBI taxonomy): domain Eukaryota; kingdom Metazoa; phylum Arthropoda; class Insecta; order Diptera; family Tephritidae; genus Campiglossa; species Campiglossa producta. Next base: position 97,357,546 of record CAXKVI010000003.1, read on the forward strand.
CTGACGCCATTTGGAAATCCCAAGGGAGTTCAAGTCATCCTCCACCTGTTGTTTCCATCTCAGTCGAGGCCTCCCCGCTGCCGAATTCGGGTGTCGATAGTAAAACTTTCTGTGCTGGAGCTTCTTTTTCCATTCGCATAACATGACCCAGCCAGCGGAGCCTTTGGGCTTTAACCCGCTGAACTATGGTCAGGTCTGCGTAAAGCTCGTACAGCTCATCGTTAAATTTCCTTCGATACTCGCCGTTGGCATCACGGGAAGGACCATAAATCTTCCGGAGAACTTTTCTCTCAAATACTCCAAGGGCCATCTCATCTTCTCTGGACACTGTCCATGATTCCGAGCCGTACATCAGGACTGGTATGATGAGAGACTTATAGAGCGTGATCTTTGTTTGTCGAGAGAGGACTTTACTTCTCAATTGCTTACTTAGTCCAAAGTAACACTTGTTGGCAAGAGTGATTCTCCCTTGGATTTCTAGACTGATATTATTTTCGGTGTTAATGCTGGTTCCCAAATAGACGAAATCTCTCACCGTTTCAAACTTGTAGCCATCAACGGTGACTTGGCTGCCAAGGCGCAGGTGCGCCGATTCTTTCTTTCATGACAGCAGATACTTCGTCTTGTCCTCGTTCACCGCAAGACCCACTTTTTTCGCTTCTTTATCCAGCCCAGAGAAGGCAGCGCTTACGGCGCGGTTGTCAAGGCCAATGATATCAATATCATCGGCATACGCCAGCAATTGCACGCTCTTGTAGAAGAATCGCACGAAAGGGAGTCGCCCTGTCTGAAGCCTCGTTTGGTTTCAAATGGCTCAGAGAGGTCCTTCCCGATTCTGACGAAGCTGTTGGTATTGATCAGCGTCATTTGGCAAAGCCGTATAAGCCATTGTGTATAACAGTCCTTGCAAATGGCTCAGAGAGGTCCTTCCCGATTGTGACGGACATGTTGGTATTGCTAAACGTCATTTGGTAAAGCCGTATAAGCTTTGCAGGGAAGTCGAATTCAGACATGGCGGTATACAGGTAATTCCTTTTTGCGCTGTCAAAAGCGGCTTTAAAATCGACAAAGAGGTGGTGTGTATAGATTCTTTTATCATGGGTCTTCTCCAGGATTTGGCGTATCGTGAAAATCTGGTCGATGGTAGACTTACCAGGTCTAAAGCCACACTGATAAGGTCCAATCAGTTTGTCCACGATGGGCTTCAGTCTTTCACACAATACGCTAGAAAGAACCTTATATCCGATATTAAGAAGACTGATTCCGCGGTAGTTGGTGGGATTAGCGGGATCGCCTTTCTTGTGGATTGGCCAGAGCACACTTAAATTCCAATCTGAAGGCATGCACTTGTCTGACCATATTCTGCATAAGAGCTGATGCATGCTTTTTACCAGCTTCGCCTCCATGTTTGAACAGCTCGGCGGGTAGTCCGTCTTTTCCAGGCGCTTTGTGGTTTTTGAGCCGGGGTATAGCTATCCTCACTTCTTCATAGTCAGGTGGTGGGACGTCCTTTCCATCGTCAGGGATTGGGGTATCGGGTTCAACCAGTGACGGATTTAGGCTTGCTGCCGCCCTAGGCCCCGTTTGATGTGCCGCCCTTTTTAAAAGAAGAATTTCATTAATTTTGATTCAATATTTTCTTTTTTCTTTTAAAAATAACTTTATTTATTGACATAGAGTTTTCAAATATAACTACCCTGCTAGACAGTGCTATGACATTCAATCAGCTTTGTAATGTTGCTTTTCAAAACGTGATAGAAAGTCGTGATGTAAATATCAGCTGTTTTATATTTACATCAAGATTTTCTATCACGTTTTCAAAGGCAACATTACAAAGCTGACTGAATGTCAAAGCGCTGTCTAACAGGGTAATAAATATAACAAATAAATAGAATGATAAATAATAAACATTTATTTAATATTACAGCCCTATGCTTGAATCATAACAAAATTCACCTCAATGACAATTGTTATAATTGTGACCATGATATAAAAAAATAAAGGTATTTTCACTTTGACATAAAAGGTTTGTTTACTGACCAAAAAAAATTCAGAGCAGGTAAGAGCAGAGCAGAGCAGGGCAGCTGTCAAAATAGAAAAAGGCCGTGGTGTAGCGCATTGTGTATCAATACCAAGTGTGAACTCTTCTTTTGACAACACACATTAAAATGTCGGTTTGTTTACATCCTGCACATATTAAAATGTCGCCAGCACCGAATAACAGAAAAGCAAATGGCGTTGTTTAACATCCTGCACACATCAGCATGGCGGTCTCCTATCTTTTACCTAATGGTAGAAAGAGATGGGAAGATGGAAAGAAGTGAGACAAAAAAGGAAATTAAAAACAGGTGACTAAACTCACTTTGAAATTTTCACGCCTATGCCTATGATATCACACTTGTTATTAACCACAATCTCAAACAGGTGTTAAACTCATTTTGGAATTTTGACGTCTATGCAGAAGAGTTTACACTTTGTATTGATACACTATGGTGTAGCGGTTAAGTGTTCGGCCTTCTACAGCAAGTCGTGGCGGTTCGATGCCCGGCAAAACTAACATCAAAAATTATTTAGAAAAAGAATTTTTCTAAACGGGGTCGCCCCCCCTCGGCAGTAGTTTGGCAAACTCTCCGGGTGTATTTCTGCCATGAGAAGCTTCTCAGCACAAAAATTCATTTGCTTTGCAAGTGCCGTTCGGAGTCGGCAAAAAACTGTAGGTCCCGCCAACTTGTAGGAAAACTCAAAAGCAACACACCACAAGTTGGAAAGAGAAGCTCGGCTAAAAATCTCGTTAGAGGTTATGATAACCTGTTGGTATATCGCCGTCATTAGTTATTAGTTGTCATTTTTTAAAATTTTTTTTAGATGCATTTTCATTTTTCTTTTCATTATATCGACGTGCCATACGAAAACTAACACTTTTAAAATTTTTTACGAAATCTAACACTTTTCAAATTCTCTAAGAAGACTAACACTTTTATTTTGCGTCTGACGAAAAATAATACTTTTAATAGGTTTGTTTATTGGGCTGCTCTAGCTTACGCCAGATTGAGATATTTCACAAAATTGTGTTTAACGAACACTTTTCTTGCTCTAGGTTGCTCTATCTTTTGTTTCATGAGTAAGCTCAAAACAAAACTATAGTAATCCAGATCACAAATTTCTGCTCTAGCTTTTTTTATGGAGTAAGTTAGAGCAGATAAGCAATTGTCAGTCAGGAAAAAATAAATTTTTGAAAACTTCAAAAGAATTAGCTTGCAAGAAAATCAATGTTTTTGTATACGTGATTTGCATTAATTTTGAAGATTTAAACAAAAAAACGAAATAAAAAGAAACTATCGAGATTCAAGTGTTTCATGGCATTTCTGCTCTGAGTTGCTCCAAGTTGCTCTATTTCTATTTTGACAGCTGCCCTGCTCTGAACTTCTTTTTGGTCAGTAAACAAATCTAATTTGTGTCTGACGAAAACTAACACTTTTATTTTCTGTCTAACGAAAACTAACACTTTTGGCAGTACATTTTCTTCAGAGAAAACTGAAAGTGTTATTTTTCGTCAGACACAAAATAAAAGTGTTAGTTTTCGTCAGACACAAATTGAAAGTGTTAGTTTTCGTCAGACACAAAATAAAAGTGTTAGTTTTCTTCAGACACAAAATTTTTGGTGTTAGTTTTCGTATGGCACGGCGATATCTCCTTTCAAATATTATATTTCCTATTCAAAAATTAGTGAAAATCCCGAGCTTTGAGGTGTCTGGCTGAAGTTTTTGCCATGGGACGAAGTCTAGAAATGATTGAAATTACTTAAGCGTAGTGTCCTACGAAACATGTGAAAAGAAAATAAATGTTCCCGAACCTTGAGGTGTCTGGCTGAAGTTTTTGCCATGGGATGATGTCTAGAAATGCTTGATTCTACTTAAGGATAGCATTTTACGACACATGTGTGAAGATCTGCTATTAAACATGTGAAAGCGCAGTGAAAATTAGTGAAATTTCCCGATGCCTGATGCTACTTGAGGGTAGTATTCTACAAAAAATGGGAAAATATTGTGTAGTTAAAAGCAGCCAAAGTGGCCCAAATACGTGAAATTGGTAAAACAGAATAAATTTCCATAGGAAAATCCGCGAACTGTGGAGCCTTGTCACTGGTACGGGTCTAACAACACTTGATACTGACGCGGGGTAGTAATCTACGTCAAATATGTGAAAATCATCCATTATAAAATAAGTGAAGTTAGGGTCATTTTTTGGCGACTTTGACCCCCGATTCCTAGGCCCTTGTCATAGGTACAGCTTACATTCTTTCTAGATTCGGGGAGGACTATCGACCGGTATTGGTTTCATCCATTATAAAATAAGTGACGCTTTTAGGCTCTAGGATCTCGCTCTAAACCTTGAAATTTTGCAGCTTCTAAATATGCAGCTCATCCATGTATGAAAATAAATAAATGCGTTATTAGTATCTGTGCCAAAATGCAATAACTAGACTTGTATTTTACTTACCTTCGCTTTATTTTAGAAAAATATTTTTATTTATTTAATAAATTATTTCAATAAACTTAAAAATTTTTTCCGTTTGAAGTTTAAATCGGTTCTTTTTTGGTATGAAAATACTGTAGCTCATTTTCAAAAGGAAACGTCACTAACACGGTTTATGTCAAATGAGGGCAATGACGACCAAGAAGAAGAAGTAGAACTACCTCTATATTCTTCTACCATAATTGTGACTATTGGTATGCTTGTAAAAATTCTAAAGCTCTTTTTATAACAATTGTTATTTTTTTTGTTATGATCTATTTATCAGGTAACAAGGTTGAAATTATTTTTTTTGGGGGTCAATTTAGGGTAATTTTGGGATAATTTTCGCGTCATATTGTGGTCATTTTGAGGTAATTTTTTGGGTCGTATTAGGGTAATTTTTGTGGTAATATTAGGGCCATTTTGGGGTCAATTTGGGGAAATTTTTGGGTTATATTGAGGTAATTTTTGTGGTCATTTGGGGACATATTGAGGTCATTTTTTTTGTCATATTGGGGTCATATTGAGGCCATTTTTGTTGTCATATTGGGGTCAATTTGGGATCATTTTGGAGACATTTTGAGGTCAATTTGGGATCATTTGGGGCCATTTTGAAGTCAATTTGGGGTCATTTTTGGATAATTTCGGGAGCCCGCGGAACTATTAGGAGTTTACTGTGGAGAGGGAAGTAGTAGAGAATAATAAGCTTCAACCTTGGAGCCTGTGAGCCCACAGCACATCTGTGGAGAGCGTTATCATATCAGTGCTTTGACATACAATATACTTCAATGAATCAACATGACTAGGATAGAAATCCGAACTATCAATATTATTATCACATAGAGTCAACAAGGGAGGGGACAGCGAACTGTCTGTAGTGCGGTCACAAGGGCGATGAGATCAATCCCTTAAAAGACTCCAAAGTAAATCTATAACACACCGCCGGTGAATATTCTGAAGGGTGTCCGGGAATAGTACTAGATTATGTTACAAGATAGCTCATAGCTGAGATGGTTCGGCGTGCATGGGTTCTTGATGCAGTGTACCAATGTGGCGCATGCGAATTGGTCTTGAACATCACAACTCGTGCCTCACTTTCCTTCCTTTCATGCCTTCGGGTTAAAGAGTTGGCGAAGCAGCTGATGTGGCCTATTCTAGCATGCTAAATGAAGTTTTGACAAATTTTCTGACATTTTTTCGTTGAAAGCTTTTCACCTTTTGTATGGTGAACTAAAAAAGCTTTCCGATTGTCATTGTTGGCTGAGCATACCATAACAATTTCGAGTGACAAAATTGTTGTCTATTTAACTATAACAATTGTTAGGTATAACAAATTAGGAATCGGGTTGTTAATCAGTTTGAAATATATTTTTCCTGGCTTTGGTTCGCGCAAAAACTTCGATTATATCATCGTAAATTATTTCGTGGACTAGTTGAGCTTCAATAGACAGCAATGCAAGAGCATTAAGTTTATCTTGGCCCATGCTTGCGCGTAAATAGTTTTTTATCCTTTTTAGAGAGGAAAAAGATATTTCTCCTGAACAATTTGTTGCCGGAACACTCAAAAAAATACGAAGAGCAATGTCCACATTAGGATAAACGTCTCGAAGATTCCGTGAATGCAATACATTGCATATTTTTTGTGCAGAGCGTACATCTTCCACATTTGCGAAGGAATCTTTCAGTTGATAATGTAAATGAATACATTCATTGCCTAACGTCTCTTCCAAATCGTCAGGATACTTGCTGACTAGTTTACTGGCAAGATTTTTCAATTCATTTGTATCTATTTGAGATAAATTATCAAAAAATTGAAATTTTCGTAAAGCTTTTCATATGCACTTTTACGCCCGGCCGATTGAACACTCAGAGTGTCTAGAATAGGGTAATAAACATTAGTACGAAATTTTTCTTGTCCAGAAAAAGCTGTTCTTTCATTTTCCCGTGACTCATCTGGCTGAATTTTTCTCATAGTGTACCAATTGATACACTATGATTTTTCTCGTTATTTTGCGACGAGTATCATAACGATAATAATCTTGAACTCCGGATAGTGCTTTGGGTTTTTCTTCATATTCAGAAAATTGTCTATCTCTCATGTCTTAAAGAAATAGAGCCAGAGAACTATAAATTTGAATATCGGATGATAAATCAGCATGAGATTTTTGAAGCTTCTTACTAGCAGCATTAAAACGATCCAAAATTACATTCCAAACAATGACTAGGATTGCTGTTTCTAAATGCTGCAATTTTCGCTGCATTCGCTGCTTCAGATCGCGTAGTTGCTTTTTCGACTCTGCTTTCGGCAATAAATTCCAATGCATCAATTATTGCAGACCACTCTTAACTCTTAAATTTGTATGCTGCACCAAGATCTCCCAACGATGTGTAGATATAGTAAAGAAATTGTATAGTTCTTGCAAAGTAGAAAAGAAGTCAACTGCTTCTGTTACCAATTCAACTGCACATTATCCTACCAAATTTAAAGAATGGGCGACACAAGGAACGTAATCTGCTAAAGGATTAATTGTTTTGATTCGTGTCTGAAGGCCTGAATATGTCCTGACATATTGCTTGCATTGTCATAAGATTCACCACGACAGTTCATTATGTCCAAACCATTATTTTCTAGAGATTTTAACAAAGCATCCTCAATATCTTTAGCTTTATGGCCAATATTTGGTAGAAATTCTAGAAACCTTTCAACAATTTCACCGTTATCACGTACATATCTGATAATTATAGTAAGCTGATCGACATGTGCAATATCAGGCGTAGAGTCTACAATTATACCAAAATACTTGGCAGATTGCACTTCATTGGAAATTTGTTGTAGTACTTTATTCTGAATCAACAATATAATTTCTTCATAGATTGTTTTAGACAAATACGACGTATTTCCACTACCAGGGTGTGCATACAATTTTAAATGTTCACATAAAAATGGATCAAATTCAGCAAGAAGCTCTACTGATCCTAAAAAATTTCCATTATGGGTAGGGCTGCCAGGTCCCCCTGGGGCAAAACCGGGACACTTTGGATATTCAAGAAAAAGTGAACAAGCAATGGAAACATTTTTTCGGCTTTGTGGTTGCTGGTGTCCGTTGAAATTCCATAAAAAGGTACATTTTTTATTAAAATATCTACAAAGTTTGCTACTGAATGCGGAGCCAAAACATTTTTTATTAAAGCTGTTGCTTTGGTCCTGCAAACTGATTACTTTGCTGCTATTTCCGAATCAGGATACATGAGCGCATTTAGTTTTGTAGTGACATCTATTGAGCTGAAGTACTGATAGTGATTAATAATCTTAAAGGCATTTGTTAGCTCAGCGGCGGAGATCAGATGCCTCTTTGCTGTATTTGGTTTTACAAAAAAAGAAGAAATTTCTTTTGAAGTAGACGCCTCGCATAACCTTGATTTGTGCTTGGAGCTGCCGATATGATCAAGAATATCTGAGCGACCACCGTTACCAATGGCAATAAAACAATCGCAAACTGTGCACAACGATTCATGTTCACTTCTCCCACGTTTCATAAAAGAACATTCCAAGTGGTTTAATGTATTATAAACATATCTATTTTATAAATTTTGTGAGAAAACTTACAATGAAATCAGAAACACTCAACTCGAAGAACCAAATACTTAGCGCAAAACAAAAACAGCTGTAGCTAATTAGGAAGAACACTTTACATCGATAATCGATATATGTATACTATACAATGTGCAACTATCGAGCGATGCTAGAGTTTTACAATTGAAGTCGGTAGTTGGTACTTTTATTCAGACTAGTTGGAGCGGCGCATTATAAGCAAACCAAATAGTTGGTAGATTTCATGGCTCCTTACAATCGATTAGATTTAAAAACCGGGACATTTTAGGGTTGGACCGGGACACCGGACACAAATGGCCTAAAACCGGGACATGTCCCGGAAAACCGGGACGACTGGCAGCCCTAATTATGGGGATCTTCTATTCGTTCTGAAATTCCTCGAAATGGCAACCCTCTTACTGCTAGTGATTTAATAATTGCAATTACGCGGCATAAAACTTTTTTCCAGTACGCTATTTCCTCATCGAGCTGATTTATTAGACCTTGATCAACACGCCCGTGAACTACTAATTAACTAATGGCGGCGATGTACCAACAGGTTATCATAACCTCTAACGAGTTTTTAGCCGAGCTTCTCTTTCCAACTTGTGGTGTGTTGCTTTTGAGTTTTCCTACAAGTTGGCGGGACCTACAGTTTTTTGCCGACTCCGAACGGCAATTGCAAAGCAAATGAATTTTTTGCTGAGAAGCTTCGCATAGCAGAAATACACCCGGAGAGTTTGCCAAACTACTGCCGAGGCCCGACCCCGTTTAGAAAAATTGTTTTTCTAAATAATTTTTGATGTTACTTTTGCCGTGAACTACTGCTCGAGCTTTAAAATGGCTAACGTTTGTCTTGTGGAAATCTGAATTTTCATGACCTTCAATGCGTGCTTTTGAGTTTTTCCAGTCACGAAATCCTTCACCAGTAAAAGCATTCTTTTCTCCACTTCTACCAAATAGTAAGAATGGAACACAAATGTCGGATTCTAACTCATAGTACAGGTCTACAAGTAAGTTATCCTTATTTCTCTCTCTTTCTAATACACCCAATTTTGACACTGTAGACAGTGTCAAACTAGCTTAACTAACACAGCAACCCGAGGCCCAGGGTTGAAATTTCCAAGAAGAAATGGAGTGAAATCTCCATACAGGGTTGCTGTGTAGGTATATTTTTAAAGCAATTTAGTATGGAAATGTAGAACAAAATGTATGCCTATGAACTAAACAAATTTTGTGATTTGGATAAAATTTATTGTTTTTTTATGAAAAATAATGTCATTTCAATTATATGAACTATAACTATTTGAATATCAAATATATTTTGCAGTTTTTATAAATTTCAATATTTATTTTGATGATAAATGAAATGATTTAAATATATTTACATATTTTATGAATAAGAATATTTTGAAATACATTGCAGACGTGAAATGCAACCCTGCGCGTAAATATGTACGTACATATGTGTGTGTATACACAACTGTTAGTTCAAACGAAGCAGTTGATGAAGTGAGTCGTTTCAAAAAAAGTTTATTTTAATATTTAATTTTATAATATAATTTCGGCTAATAATTTAATTTAATTACAAAGAACAACATTTTTCCGTCTTTCAGATATTTTTGCCGAGTTAAAGTGGAAAAAATAGTGTGTGGTAATAAAAAGTTTAGCAAATAAGACATGCATACATGTATCTAATAAAGTTGTTCGTTTCCAGAAATGCCCGACCATTGCTGTATTTTAGGATGCGGATTAGGAGTCCCGCGATACCCTTTTCCTGCAGAAACAGAAATGCCAAATATTTTAAAATGCATAACTGTTTAATGCCTTTACCCAGATTTGATGGTGATATGAGTGAAAAAGACTTCTACTTTACAATGGAGAAGCAGTTCACTAATTGTGAACTTGTAAAACCGCCTTCCGAGTTTATTGACTTTATTTCAACTATTGAAAAAATTTATTCCGATAATTTCGATTCCACCTGTCATAAAGTTGGGTTTTCCCAAATACTCTATGATAAAATGGTAGACGTGGTGCCCTACTTTTGTTGCGAAAACTGCAAACCAGACGTCATTAAGGCTGTTTTTATAAGAATCAGAACATACTTTTTAGTAAATCATTTTAATAAGAAAGCGAATCAGCCTAACTTCAAAAATGTTAATTTTTTGTGCATAACACACCATTAGGACTAAATTTTAGGTGGGGTGTTTCCGGATTCGAATCTAGTCTAATTAAAGTAAATATTTTTAATTTCATTTCAATTTTTGAAAAGGCTTACTTATTTTGTCAAGCAGATTTAGATATTTTTTTAAAGGCCACAATCTTCTTTCCAATACTCTTATTCGTCAGCCGAATTTTTTTTTTAATAAGGTTTCACTATGGGTGTTTTTGTAAATATTGTAAAAAGTTTTATTTGAACTGAATATACTTTTTTATTTCCCCTAAGTAGTTTTGTTTAGATTTTTTATATTTATTTTTAGATATTGTACCTGAATTTGTGCAATTTTATTTTTATTTTTATTAATAAGTTTGATTTTTGTTTTTTACGTTTTTATGTAATTACTACGTATATTGGTGAAAATAGGCCTCTAGGGGAACCGAACACCTAAAAAAGTCGGTAACGCGCCTACATTGCTGCCTCCTAGGTGGTGTGGAAAAGCAATGACAACTTTCAAAAATGGATACAGCTCACTAATCTTAAATTTTTAATATATTACTATTAAGAATGTGTGAGAATAATGATTTAGTGCACTGTGTCCAATTATAGTAACTTTTTTATGTTTGAGTTATGGGACTCACTTATTTTCTTCATTTATTTATTTAAATAAACAATGATTTTTTATACAAATATGTCTGTTTATTCATTATTTAATGGAAAATGTGGTGATAAATCTCAATATTAACAGCGAGGTGCAATACGTCGTCTTTGTTGTCGCTTTTCCTCGAGTTTAATGCAAGGTAATAATAATAATTATTTAATTGCTATGATTATTCATAACAAAGCTGCGCGATCTATCACGCCCGAGCAACTAGGAGGAACACGCATCAGAAACAGTTGACAATTATTCCAAACCCAAAGGATGCTGTGTATGTTTGGTGGAAACGCCATATAAGCAACTTTGTAGCAGTACGTGAACACTCCCTTATATGCACGCCACGCACACGCAAAGTACAAAAAGAAAATAAGCACAGGCATCTATGAAAAAACATATTTAAATGGTTGGGCACTTTACTAATATATGCTGTAAGTAAGAAAAATGCTTGTTTGTTAAAAATATTCACAGAAATTTATACAATTAGCAAGTTGCGTTTTATGTAAACAAAGAAGAACAAGAGAGTTGTCATGGAAATATCAACCACAGGATTGCTTTTCTGCGTAGTGCTAAAAGTTTTAGAAAGTTTTAGAAAATATGAAAAAATTTTCACTAAACAAGAAAAATCTTTGTACAAACATTTCCAGATCAAATTAGTTGCTATAATAAATAATTTTCGGCAAATAGTTTCTATTATTTATGAAGTTATTAAACATTTGTCACAAGCTACTACTACTTTTATTTCAGTCCTAACGAATGACACCCTTCGTTGAGTGGCTTCCAATAAGGGGAACCCGATCAGGTGAGCACAGCTGTAAGTCGAACAGCTGATTCATATCTTACTTGTACAGTTGTACTATGTTCTAACTAGAATGTGACTGCTAGACGAAACGTCAAGAATAACTATCGTTCGTTTTGGTTATCGTTCGCCAAAGAGAATGCGGCTCCTAAATTATGTGAGCTAACTGGCAATACAGTGACTCTTAATCGGTGACCCAAAAGTGTTAAGAAACAGAATAAAATAATTCGAGACTTGTACACATGAAGAGCACTCGTAAAACTAAAATGATTGCTGTGATTTTTCCACAGCGCGACATCGAATAATTTTTTCTTATTTCAGATAAAAATTCCAATTTTAATTTGTTTGCCAATTATTTTGATGGTTCAAAAAATTGAATATGGAAAAAGACGCGATTTATTTTTCATGGAAAATTATTTTTATAAACAAAAAATGTTTTGAAACTTTTGAATGAATATCAAAATGATATCCAATACATGCAAATCTACCGTATGGAAAATTTTTTATAAAAACTAATCTAAACCAATTTTTAAAATTGATAGTTTTTAATTTTTTGCTTCTAAAATTTTGGTATTTAAAAAATTTTGCCGCCCTAGGCCAGGGCCTTACGGGCCTAGGCGTAAATCCATCACTGGGTTCAACGTCTCCCTCGCAATTTAGCAGTGAGGAGAAGTGCTCCCTCCATAACTTAAGTACATTCTGTACGTCAGTTACCAGGCCGCCATTATTGTCCTTACAGGAACTTGCCCCGGTCTTTAAACCTTCCGTCATCCGCCGGATCTTTTCATAGAATTTTCGGGCATCGTTCCTGTCAGCCAGCATCTCAAGCTCCTCACACTTACGCCTTTCGGCCTCACGTTTCTTTTTTCTGAAAAGGCGTCTCTCTTCCTTCTTCGCCGCATGACAGCGTTGCCATACACTGCGGGTTGCGCCCGGTTGCAACGTCTCCCTGTATGCAGCGTCCTTTTTGTCCGAGGCTGTGGTGCATTCCTCATCGTACCAGTTGTTCTTGCGGGCTCGCTGAAACCCTATAGTGTCACTTTTGGACCACTTATGGCCAATTTCGGACCAGTTGCAGACCACTTCGTGTCACTCAAAAAAAGAATTTTTCTAAACGGGGTCGCCCCTCGGCAGTAGCTTGGCAAACTCTCCGGGTGCATTTCTGCCATGAGAAGCTTCTCAGCAAAAACTCATTTGCTTGCAAGTGCCGTTCGGATACGGCAAAAATCTATAGGTCCCCCCAACTTGTAGGAAAAAACTCAAAAGCAACACACCACCAGTTGGAGAAAGAAGCTCGGCAAAAATCTCGTTAGAGGTTATGATAACCTGTTGGTATGGACCACTTTGTGTTACTTTTGGCCCACTTTGTGTCACTTTCGGACCACTCAGATTTGCGGTATGCAATGCATGCATGTCCTAATATCAAAACCGAATCAATGGTCCATTGAATCAGTTGCCTTTCTAGACAGATGTAAAGCAGTGGTCGGCACGGGGAGAGAGCGTTCGCTATGTTAAAGCATTAGTATTTTCCTCTCAGGAAAGTAATTGCCGGTTTATGCGGGCTACCCTCCTGACAAGAAATGCCTCAAGAAAAAAACCAGCATATATTTCTTGTGCCTGGTCAAGAAATTTTGACGTTTACCAAAATTTCCATTTTTTTGCAAATTACTCTTATAAAAATGTATAAAACATGTGTAGCGCAATATGTACTCACCTTTGCTGTGAATCTGCACGTTTACCTCAAGAAATATATACGAGCATATTTATTTCTTGAGGTAAACCGGCGTTGCCAACCATCGAAAATTGTAGTATTTTTTCTTATGAGCTGAGTATTGGCTCAAGAAAATTTGACGTGTGAAAACAGTTCTTGACCATTTCTTGAGCGTTTTTTATATGTAGTTTGACATTTCTTGGCAGGTGAGTAGCCCGCTTTATAGTGTAAAGTATTGATAGGCAAACCTACCCCATGTGACTATTACGCTCTTCACACGTATACTTATTCTCTTCATTTCAGTTGCTGATGAGTGCGAAAAAAGCAATACCACTGTGGCGCGCATTGGAACACCAAGACCAAGATCGCAGAGCCTAAAAGCTTCACTTATTTTATAATGGATGAAACCAATACCGATCGATAGTCCTCCCCGAATCTAGAAAGAATGTGAAAATTTCAAAGCTGTACCTATGACAAGGGCCTAGGAATCGGGGGTCAAAGTCGCCAAAAAATGACCCTAACTTCACTTATTTTATAATGGATGATTTTCACATATTTGACGTATGTAGATTACCACCCCACGTAAGTATCAAGTGTTGTTAGACCCGTACCAGTGACAAGGCTCCAGCCAGGCACCCACAGTTCGCGGATTTTCCTATGGAAATTTATTCTGTTTTACCAATTTCACGCATTTGGGCCACTTTGGCTGCTTTTAACTACCCAATATTTTCCCATTTTTTGTAGAATACTACCCTCAAGTAGCATCAGGCTTTTATTTTAGACTTCGTTCCATGGCAAAAACTTCAGCCAGACACCTCAAAACTCGGGAAATTTCACTAATTTTTACTGCGCTTTCACATGTTTAAGCGGGTTTGCCCAACTTTGGCTACTTTTAAACGGCAGATCTTCACACATGTGTCGTAAAAATCTATCCTTAAGTAGAATCAACCATTTCCAGACATCATCCCATGGCAAAAACTTCAGCCAGACACCTCAAAGTTCGGGAACCTTTATTTTTCAATTAATTTGCTTTCTCTTGTTTGTCCCACTTTTACTGCTTTTAAATAACGGATCTTTTCACATGTTTCGTAGGACAATACCCTTAAGTAATTTCAATCATTTCTAGACTTCGTCCCATGGCAAAAACTTCAGCCAGACACCTCAAAGCTCGGGATTTTCACTAATTTTTACAGAGATTTCACTTGTTTCAGCAGGTTTAAACGGCAGATCTTTACACAAGTGTCGTATAACACTACAGTTAACTAATATCAGGCATTTTTAGACTTCGGCCCATGGCAAAAACTTCAGCCAGACACCTCAAAGCTCGGGATTTTCACTAATTTTTACAGAGATTTCACTTGTTTCAGAAGGTTTCTCCAACATTGACTACGTTTAAACGGCGGATCTTTACACATGTGTCGTAAAACACTACCATTAACTAATATCAGACATTTTTATACTTCGGCCCATGACAAAAACTTCAGCCAGACACCTCAAAGCTCGGGATTTTCAATAATTTTTACAGAGATTTCACTTGTTTCAGAAGGTTTATCCAACATTGACTACGTTTAAACGGCGGATGTTTACACATGTGTCGTATAACACTACTATTAACTAATATCAGACATTTTTAGACTTCGGCCCATGGTAAAAACTTCAGCCAGACACCTGAAAGCTCGGGATTTTCACTAATTTTTACAGAGATTTCACTTGTTTCAGCAGGTTTCTCCAACTTTGACTACGTTTAAATGGCGGATCTTTACACATGTGTTGTATAACACTACTATTAACTAATATCAGACATTTTTAGACTTCGGCCCATGGCAAAAACTTCAGCCAGACACCTCAAAGCTCGGGATTTTCACTAATTTTTACAGAGATTTCACTTGTTTCAGCAGGTTTCTCCAACTTTGACTACGTTTAAACGGCGGATCTTTACACATGTGTCGTATAACACTACTATTAACTAAAATCAGACATTTTTAGACTTCGGCCCATGGCAAAAACTTCAGCCAGACACCTCAAAGCTCCGGATTTTTACAGAGATTTCACTTGTTTCAGCAGGTTTCTCCAACTTTGACTACGTTTAAACGGCGGATCTTTACACATGTGTCGTATAACACTACTATTAACTAATATCAGACATTTTTAGACTTCGGCCCATGGCAAAAACTTCAGCCAGACACCTCAAAGCTCGGGATTTTCACTAATTTTTACAGAGATTTCACTTGTTTTAGAAGGTTTCTCCAACATTGACTACGTTTAAACGGCGGATCTTTACACATGTGTCGTATAACACTACCATTAACTAATATCAGGCATTTCTATACTTCACCCCATGTCAAAACCTACAGCCAGACACCTCAAAACTGAGGAATATTCATAATTCTTACTGCGATTTCAAAGGTTTAAGCGAGTTGGTCCAACTTTTGCTGTTCGTGTAGGGCGGATCTTCACACATGTGTCGCAGAACAGTACTCTTAAGTAGTTTCAATTATTGTTAGACTTCCCCCTATAGAAAAAAATTCAGCCAGGCACCTCAAAACTGACGAATTTTTATAATTCTTACTGCACTGAGAGAAATGCATTGAATGCTGTGACAATATCACTATTGATAGCGACGAGTTTGATGCAATATTCATTCAGAATGAGCGAGTTATCAAATATTATTTGCTCCCAATTAAAAGTAAAACGACATGTCAACCATTTCGATATGTTGTACTATTTTTGATATTTATGGATAGAATACTAATATATTTGAACGGCATGTCAATATCTATGGTCGTGATATGAATTTCTATTGTCGGTATATCCATATCCATATTTACTGCATAGTAAAGCGGGAAACAGAATCAGTCCGCCAATACGTCAGTTGCGTCACGTACGTCAATTTTAGAGCAAATTCTACTTTGACGTATCCGTCGTATCTGGCGTTACGCATACAAACACCCGCAGTCTACTTTGCTGTCAGTTATTTCGACGTACTGACGGGTTGATTCTGCTGAACGCTTAATAATGATAGAGACAGCGTATTAATATATATGAGCGAAATGTTAATTTTTCTGAGGCGCATAATCATAATAGTTCAACAATTTTTACTATGGATTTTCTAACAATATTACAACTTGTTGGAGCGGTTTTTTTAAATTCAAAATTTTTTGAATTTCTTATGATTGAACATTTTTCTAAAAATTGTATAATATGCCGTAGCCGAATGGTAGAATACTGGGCTAACGTGCCAGAGAAGGATGGTTCGAGTCCCACTGAAACCAGATGTCAAATTATATACAATTTTGTTTTTTTAAACTATTTAGAATTTATCAATAATTTATATGGATACCATTTCAATAGTGATTTATCAAAAAAGCTTTGATGAAACATCCATATTCATTGATGGGACAGAAATATCAATTTTTATTTAATGTGATATCAATAATTATGGATGTTCCATCCATAGATTTCCCTCCGTGTGCGTTTTCACATGTTTGAGATGGTTGGCGCCACCATAGTGTATCAATACAAGTGTGAACTGTAGCTTTGACACAAATGTCAAAACACACTTCCACGTCAAATCACAAATGTCAAAACACACATCCATGTCAAAAATCTGGGTTGCTATTGTTGTTTTCGTTGCGATCGGGTTGTGTGCAGCACCGAATATCAATGACACAGGGTTCTTGTTTGCCCAAAAGTGTTGCTGTGTTGCACAACTCTTTCACTCCAGTTTCTAGGGCAACTTTTAAGCGAATCTTTCAGTTTATACTTTATATCAAAGAAAAAAAGACACAAAATAAAAAAACTTAAAACTAGTAAATTTTATTTATTTTACAGAAAAATTTTGAGGTAAGCATCTTCGAAATGAGAAATTAGACAGAAAAGAAGGCTTCAAACCCCAAAATTTGGTATTTGTTTCCTTTAGGGGTCAACTCCTAATAAATCAGCTAGAATTATGGAAGATAGCTAAAAATACGGGGTTTGGCCTCAGGATCACGAATCCGGAAGCGCTTTTTTAATATTTTGCTTCTCTGAAGAGAACCCGCCCCATTTTTGGTACCGGACCCGGGTCAATTTTCAGTAGAGCAAGGCTATAGAGCAAGGCCGGCCATGCGTGCACATTGTGCACTTTTGAGTTTATACTCAACCACCAACGCTAACGATGTGCACGCACGAAGTTGTGCTTTCGGTGGTTCGTCGTTGTTTCACTCATGATGCGGAGTAAGAAAAACAGTGAGCGCAAAAGAAAACGTACATAAATACTACTTTGCGTAATTTAATGAATAATTATTTCCCTTTTATTTTATTTGTTTTATTTTATTTTATTTTATTTTATTTCATTTTATTATATTATATTATATTATATTATATTATATTATATTATATTACATTATATTATATTATATTTTATTTTATTTTATTTTGTTTTATTTTATTTTATTTTATTTCATTTCATTCCATTTTATTTTATTTTAGTTCATTTCATTTCATTCCATTTTATTTTATTTTATTTTATTTTATTTTATTTTATTTTATTTTACTTTATTTTATTTTATTTTATTTTATTTTATTTTATTTTATTTTATTTTATTTTATTTTATTTTATTTTATTTTATTTTATTTTATTTTATTTTATTTTATTTTATTTTATTTTATTTTATTTTCTTTTATTTCATTCCATTTTATTTTCTTTTATTTCATTTCATTCCATTTCAAAGCAAATAATAAAATATCCTTTTGATTTTATAGTTTCACAGTCCGCATTTTCTTTGCAGCCACTGTACGCAAAATCACTCAAAACTTACGCACACTTATGCAAATGTTTTAGTATTTGTTTGGCCGGCCCTGCTATAGAGGGATAAACAATGCTGCCAACAAAACAACTCACACTCGGACTCTCCCAACTGCAATAAATGCAAACACAACAGTGCAAGTGGTCATACCTACATACACACATAACAGCGGCTCTATGCATGTTTTGCACTTGTAGTGGTGTGAATTTCAAATCATATTATAATTAATTTTTGGCTTGTTGTCGCACACCCTGCTCGGCGAGACCTATCGATACATATCAAATTTAAATACCTTAGAATTGTGGTTATTGCAAAAAAGGGAGAAAACTGTTAAACGTTGCGCATTTATTTATAATAGATATATAATACATTATTTTATCTTCTATTTTTTTTCTTTGTGTTTAATTTAATTTAATTTTATTTTATTTCATTTCATTTCATTTCATTTCATTTCATGTCATTTCATTTTATTTTATTTTATTTTATTTTACTTTATTTTATTTTATTTTATTTTATTTTATTTTATTTTATTTTATTTTATTTTATGTTACTTTTTTATTTTATTTTATTTTATTTTATGTTACTTTATTTTATTTTATTTTATTATATTTCATTTTGGTTTATTTTATTTTATTTATTTTATTTTATTTTATTTTATCTTATCTTATTTTATTTTAATTTATTTTATTTTATCTTATTTTATTTTATTTTATTTTATTTTATTTTATTTTATTTTATTTTATTTTATTTTATTTTATTTTATTTTATCTTATTTTATTTTATTTCATTTTATTTTATTTTATTTTACTTTATTTTATTTTATTTTATTTTATTTTATTTTATTTTATTTTATTTTATTTTATTTTATTTTATTTTTTATTTTTGCTTCTCTGACGACCTACCCACAGATTTTGTTTTTGTAAACACTTTGTGTAAGCGCCATGAAGTTGACGGGCTCGTGCTTATTATAGTAAACAAAACAACTCTCGTTTTCAGCAACAGCAATCAATGCAAGTTTTCATGACTACACACACAATTGCAATGAATGCAAACACAACAATGCAAGTGGTCATACCTATGTACATACACACATAACAGCGGCTCTATTTTTTTAAATTTTTGGTTTGTAGTCGCACACCCTGCTCGGCGAGACAGATCGATACATACCAAATTTTAGAATTGTGGTTATTGCAAAAAAGGGAGAAAACTGTTCTGTTTGCGCATTTATGTATATATAATAGATTTTTTGTTATTTACCTATCACCCACTGACTGCACTGATACAATGCTATAAATTCATGTGGTAAGGATTTTTGGACTGTCTATGTGGATTGTAGCTTGTGCTATTAATAGCTTTTAGCTTCCAAATTTTTTTTTTCTTTTTTTTTTTTGGGAAAAATCAGCAAGCAAAGGCAACTGCGCCGTTGGGTAAGTAATTAGCGCGCACACCAAAATTGTACTGAAGAGTCTGCAGCGTAGCGGCTGATCGAAATGGATCTATCTACATAGCTGTGGTGTTGTTTTCTGATTTTTACCTTTTCTAATAAATTAAAACTGAATGATTGTGAAAAACGCCATTTCACAATAATTACAAAGGTCTTGAAGTCGTTAAAAATTTTTCAAAGTTTCGTAATATACAGACCAATAAAATCCATCAAATTTATAAATAAGCCAGACTACAGGCAACTCTGTCAAAAAAAAATGTGGAAGCTAAAAGCTATTAATAGCACAAGCTACAATCCACATTGACAGTCCAAAAATCCTTACCACATGAATT
This sequence comes from Campiglossa producta, assembly GCA_964058755.1. Taxonomy (NCBI): domain Eukaryota; kingdom Metazoa; phylum Arthropoda; class Insecta; order Diptera; family Tephritidae; genus Campiglossa; species Campiglossa producta. The sequence goes on from CAXKVI010000003.1 coordinate 97,377,539, forward strand.
TATAGCATTGGATCAGTGCAGTCAGTGGGTGATAGGTAAATAACAAAAAATACAAATAAACAGAAAAGGGAAAAATCAGCAAGCAAAGGCAACTGCGCCGTTGGGCTAAGTAATTAGCGCGCACACCAAAATTGTACTGAGGAGTCTTCAGCGTAGCGGCTGATCGAAATGGATCTATCTACATAGCTGTGGTGTTGTTTTCTGATTTTTACCTTTTCTAAAGCTGGAATTATTGGTGATGTTTGTCGTAACGCTGTAGTCGTATCCAATCAGCTGATTCGACCAACCTTATGGGATTTAATGCAATCGATTATTGGTGCCATATTGTAACGCTAAGGTCGTAACCGGATCGTAGCCAACCAATTGCTTTTTGGTTTTCCGCGGTAACGATAAACAGCTGATTACCTTTTTTGTTCATTTAATTTATTTGTTTTGCATTAATTTTTCGAATTTATTGGTTTTTGCTATTTGGCGAGTTATCATTTTACATTTTTTAAGAAAATATTAATTAAGATTGTGTTCTTACAAGTTTTTGCAGTCAATCAGCTGTTTACGGTTACCGCACCAATAATCGAAAAAATGTATCGCATAGGGTTGCGTTAGGCAGTGGCGTGCCTACGTGTTTCAATCAAGGCAAGCCCCAGTCCTTATAACCCCAACAAAAGCACATACTGCTGCCAAAGAACATTTCAGACGAAGAAGAAGAGTTCAGGATAGATATTTATCGACTTTTGCACACGGGGAAAAACTTAAACATTTAGGGCCACTTGCATAAAAGCCGATAACGACTAGTCAGTGATTAACTTGACAGCTAACCATACAAAATACGTCAATTAAACTCCGGTTAGTCGTTATCGGCTTTTATGCAAGCGGCCCTTAGGTTTCTTCAATAGGCAAGTTATTGTTTTGCAGATTTTTTAAGCTTTTCCAATCCAAGGGAAAAGGTTTACTTGCACTATTTCCCATTTACATACATCGCAGAAGCCAAGGCTCACTTGCACAACGAAATTTTATATTTTTAACTCAGAGTTAATGTCAAATTAACTCTGAGCTAAAAAGATAACTCGGCGTCGTGCAAGTGGACCTAAGAAACCTAAAAAATATTTTTTATATTTTATAATGCCTAGCAAAAAAAAAAATATATTACAGCAATCACCACTATTGAATTCTTTTTTTCTACTTTAAAATATGCGCCAATAATTTTTGCACATTAACATTGTAGATATGTATATACATATCCAGTTTGGCTTTAAAGCTTATAGTAACAACAGCACGAAGCTGGCTTCGTAGTTGCATACAAAATTTCTTCTAAATTCAAAAAAACTGTAGCTTCAAAAAGACATTTTAGTAAGGGATTTGAAAGCCAGGTAAAAGCCAATAAGTAAAAGCGAGATGGCAATCATCGCCTAGGCGGTTAAAGGCTAAGCAAGTAAGATATGCCATTATATGCGCTGAAAAAATTTTATGTTAATTGTTTTGCTATCAGCCGACAGATGGCAGGAAGCGCTTTATTTATATGTTTATGCTATTGGCAGTTAGTGAAACCAAATGTAAACGTTAAAGAAATTGTTACGATACATTTTTGAAATATATTGTAGCTCATAGAGGATTAGCTAGGCAAGCCGGGCTTTTCGGTTTATATGGAAGGCACGCCACTGGCGTTAGGGATACGACTACAGCGTTACGACAAACATCACCAATAATTCCAGCTTAATAAATTAAAAATGAATGATTGTGAAAAACGCCATTTCACAATAATTACAAAGGTCTTGAAGTCGTTAAAAATTTTTCAAAGTTTCTTAATATACAGACCAATAAAATCCATCAAATTTTTCATTTACAATATTAAAAAGAAAATCTTTTAATAACATTAAAAAGACTGTCTCTACAAAAATAAGAAGGACACCTTCTTGAAGAAAAACTATACAGATATCTTATCATTTTTGTTCTATTTTATTAGGTAGCTTTGGCGCAGTGTGTGTCGTAGAACACTACTTTTAAGTGATATCAGGCATTTTTGGAGATCCTCCCATGACAAAAACTTCAGCCAAACACCCCAAAGCTCGGTTTTTTCACAATTGATCTCGTCATAGGACATGATCAAGCAAATTAGAACAGTTCAGCCCATACAAAGTGTTCAGATATGGTATTTGTTGCAGCAACTGATCCCGGACGCATCCTAGACCTTCGGTTAGTCTTTACTTAAATTTCACCCAGCGATCAAAACCCAAATTTTTCACATGTGTGAGTGTGTATATGCAAGTGCCTGTACACACTTATGCATATATATATACAGGGCCGTCGACAGGATTTCCGGGCCCGGGGGGATCGAAATTTCCGGGCCCCCTATATGAAGTATTTTTTTTTAGTGAATTCATTTTTTATTTAAAATTAATACATGTATACAAGAAGGTTTTATACATATGTGGCTAAACTTATAAATTAACTTTTCTTGATTTTTTGGCGGCGAAATTCCGAATTAAAGCATTGTAGTCTAGTTGCCTTGCTAAACGAGATTCTATACAAAGAGTAGCTAGCCCAGAAACACGATCTTGTGCAGAGCACGAGCGCTGAAAGTTCTTTATCCTCGCAAGAACACTAAATGAGCGCTCAGCACCAGCAACTGTGACAGGTATTGTGCAAAATAAACGCAGCGCGATACAAATATTTGGAAAAAGCGTTTGTAAATCCTGAGAAAAAATTGCATTCAACAAATTGAATGGTGTAAGGGCTATTTCAAAATTAGTTTCGTATATGTGTTTCAAATGGATTATTTCATCTTCTAAACCCTTTTTAACGTCAAATTCATGTACTTTCACAAAAATCGTAGCATAATTTCGAAGTTCGTCTTCTTCCATCGTTGGGAATTGCCATAAAAAAGCAAATGTTGTATTCAGCTTTTTGATGCCTTCAAATCCGAGAAATTCCTGAAATCACTGAATCCACTATGACTAAAAATGTGTTCCTTTTGAAATCAGTTATGGCATCTCGTTGATGTTCATCTGAAGATATTCGGAGTCTGTTCTTTCTGGTTAAAGGGAAGGATGTTGAAACATCTAATCCGCTGGCTACGTTCTCACATTCACGCAAAATGCTGTCCCATTGGTTACGAATGACTTGTAAATCTGAGAGTAAGCTGTCAAGATTTTTTACTTCAATATCGACAGTGACGTGTGTGCCTTGTAGAATAACGCTTCTTTCATTGATGGAGCTCAAAATCTTGCACCAAATCGACGACATGAGGATACACTCAAACTTGGTTATGTACATTAGGACTCCGTTTATATCACTCCTAGTTTCTGTAGTCAAATCGAATTTAGTTAATTCTTCTAGAGCGTTTTGCAATCCTTTGAGATGTTTTGCAAAGGGTTCGACTGCAGTGATGCCACATTTTTTTCCTCCAAAATCCCTACAAATGAGGTAAAACTCTCTAGATTACCCTACGCGTTAAAAAAAAAGTACCTACAAAAATCACTACATTTTTTTTCTTGCGGAAATACATAAATAATCAAAAATAGGTATTTTTTCAGATACTTTTATTAGCTTTACATAACTTTAACGAGGTTTTTATACATATATGTATGTGTATAGATATCTAGATAAATAAATCCGAAGAGCACATGCTCATTTATAAAAAAAAGTTAAAAGTATTTAATGGTGGTCATAAACAGTTTTGGCAACCATATATTTATAAATTGATTCTGGACACTTAAATGAAACGCAGTCAAGGGATTCGTCTTTTAAATATGAGCGAATTATACATATAGAAGTTAAATTTTCGTGACTAAGTTTATTTCGTTTTTTAGTACGTACGTCTGTTATGACAGAAAATATTCTTTCTGAATCTGCGTTGGCATGTGGAAGAGATAAACAAAACTTTGATATTTTTGACAAAAGGGGATATACCAATTCATCTTTAAAATTTTGAATTTTACTTATTAAACCCCAAAACTGCTCAATGTCTAGTTTAATGAGATCATTTATTTCATTTTGAGGAAAATTATATTCAAATGATCTCCACTCATTAAGAACAGCATTCTCATCTAAATTTAACTTTTCGCAGATGAGAGTAAACTTCTGGTCTGCTTTAGACCCGTTTGTTCCAAAAACAAAATCGGGACGCAAAAATCCCATCTCCGTAAAGATAGTGTTATTCTTCAAAGGCAATCTGCGCTGCATCTCTTCCAAAGATACAACGTAAAACTGTATACAGTTTAATCGAATTTTTTCAGCAGTCGATTTTGAAAAGGTTTTAAGTATATTATTTCAATCGTTTCCAAAATACACTTCCTCAGTTGGAAGCAATATATTTGGATCTCTAACATTGCAATTCACTTTAAGCTCAGTCTTTTTGATAAAGTTCTGACCCAACTGCATATACAGCTTAACTGATTCGGTGTGCAATATCTGTACAAGTGGCTTTTTGGATTGAAATAATGCGTTAAAAGTATTAAAATATCCCAATGCATATTTTAAAAACAAGAGATATGCCTTATTGCGTTCACTTGAAAGTTCAGATAAAATAACCTCAGCTGATTTGAGCCTTTCTCTCTTAGACGCTTGTGTGAAGAACTCTTTGCGCCTTGAATGTTGTACATGTAAAAAAAAAACCCTACATTTCCATGTAAAAAAAGCCTAAATGAAAAAGCGGACCTTTTACCCTACGGACACATTTTTTAACCAAAAAGACCTACAAGTAGGGATAAAACCCTACGTGTGGCAACACTGGTTCGACTGCGTCGATTCTTGCAGACCATCTTGTGTCTGAGAGTTTGTGAAGTGAACCTGGTACATGTTTTTTGAGAATTTCCCAACGTTTTGCACTACTGCTGAATATGTTAAAACACTTTTGAACCACTCCGAAAAAGGTGATTGAGGCTGTACAACATTCTGCAGCTACGACACCGCACAAGTTCAGACTGTGAGCGGCGCAGGGCGAATAAACGGCTTTCGGATTTTTCTTGATAATATGACTTTGAGCACCATTAATTTCACCTTTCATGTTACTACCGTTGTCATATCCCTGCGCACAACATTCTTTCAAAGGAATGTTATATTTTTCCAGAGTATCACAAATCAAATTGGCGATTTCTGCTCCAGTTTTTTTAGTGTAATCGACGAAACACAGAAATCGTTCTTGGATAGTAAAAGTCTTTTTCAAAGAGTTAAAATTAAGGTATCGCAAAACAAAAGTGTTTTGCTCGTCATTACTCGTATCGGTCGTAGCATCGACGATAATAGAAAAGTATTTGGCCTTCTTTCCTTCTTCTAATATTACTGAAATTACTTGTTGAGCACAAATATCTATGAACTCATTCTGAATAGATGCAGAAAGATAATGCACTTGGAGACGTTTGTGTTCTTGTTGAGCGAATCTAACTTTTTCCAAATGCTCGCGAAGTATTGGATCGTAATAGCTGATGTGCTCCAGGATACCCAAAAAATTACCGTTGTTTGGTTCTCCTACAAGATTGCTTCCACCTCTCAAAGCTAATCCTCTTTCACCAAGGAAAATAATGGTGTGCAGAATCCGCTGTAAGATTTCTTGCCATTTTTTAGTTTTGCTGATAATATGCTCATCAAGAAGTGTATCAAGTGAGCTGTCATTCTGGATACGACGTTGCGTTGAGCGCCATTGAAGGAAGCACTGAACGTGATCGGGGTTTCTTTCGTGTCCTGGCAGTTTGTCATACAACTTTTTCCATGATTGATGTTTCGAATATCCTTCTGGACTACAAAGCTTAGAACTATTTAGCTTATTAGTATTTAGTAATCGACAAGGTAAACAGTAAAATGCATCCATGCTGCTACTCCATACCAACCAATCGCGATTGACGATTTCACCATTAGGGAAGGTTATGTATAGGAGCGAGAGCGGAAATGGCTCATTTAATCGATCACGTGGAAAAAAAGCAGGCATTTTCGCGTGAACACGACGAACGACTTCGTTTACTATATCGGGCGGCACAAACTCGGTTTTTAAGGTTCCAATATCGTAATCGTAGAGATAGTGTTGATCGTTTTGTGATGCGTCTGGTGAATTTGTTTTTATAGCCTTATCTTCTCCGTCAGAAATTGGCTCTTTTTCAATTATTTCTGTAGAACAGTCTTTAGAGTTAATGGTTTTTTCGGGATTCTCAGTTTTTCTCATAGCTTCAGTTATATTTCCCGAAGAATCGGAAGCGCTTATATTAACACTGGAACTGGCTGTAGAAGTCATAAGCTGCAAATCTCTCTCAGGTGTTTGATCGTGGCTAATATCAGTAGTATTATTCTGTGTTTCGTCGATTTTCCCGGCATTTGAGTTGCCGAAACTAAATCCAAAAAGGGTTTTTTGTTTTTTTGCCATTTCTTTTTCATTTTTTTTCTTCTGTTCTCGTTCTTTTCGCTTTTGAGCTCCAGATTTGTGGCGATACATTATGAGTTCAGACTGAAAATGTTAGTTAATTTAACAAACAATCAATAAATACAGTATAATGTGGGTTTGAGCCTAAATTTTTAATTTTTTTGTACTACATACATGACCAAACCAAATATGGTTTCAAATTTAAACTAGACCAGTTTTCAAGAAAATTCGTTAAGTGAATAGGGTTTAAATTTTAAACCAGTAATTTTTTAACAATTTTTTAAAGAAAAAATAATATTTTGTCCGTTGGCTGGGACTCGAACCAAGACTCCCCGCAGCATGCCGGTCTGCTCTACCACTGAGCTACATCGCACACATAAATTTTGTGGGCAAAATTCAATCTTGAATAAGCTTTCAAAAATAAATGAGAACAAAACAAAAATTTTAAACAAAAAAGTTTTAATTTTAAACCGAAAAGTTTTAATTTTAAACCGAAAAAATAAATAAAAAATTTTAAATATTCCAAAAAAAGTTTAAAAAAATCGCTTAAACTTTAGACGGGCTTAAAATTTAGGCTCATTTTTTTAACCGTGTAGTTGGCCACTCATATTTACTTCATACTTCAAAAAATTATTTCTGTCATAATAAGTATAAAGAATAACGATACTAAAAAATGATTTCTATAATTATGGAGATATTGCAAAATCAATTAATAAATTTGTAGAAAAGTGGGCGGTGTCACGGTATATAAAATTTTCATTTGACAATTTCTGAATGTATTTAGATATACATATGGGGTCGTGCATATATGACGTCACGCGATTTTTGGTAGTTTTTGACCCCCCCCCTCCCCCCATGTCACACCCAGTCACAAACGCCAGACTCCCCCCTCCCCCTCGAATGTCACATCACACCCTTAATAAATATAAATTCAATATTTATTTGACATAAAATTTGATACATATTTAGAATGTTTATATTAATTATTAAATAATATTTGCCAATCGAAAGAATGAAAACGTGCTAAATTTGAAAACGTTCATGGACGTTGCACGCTAGAAAACATGCAAAAAATAACGTGACATCACGTAAGTGCTACTCCCCCCCTCCCCCCATGTCACATTTCGTCACAAATCGCAGACCCCTCCCCCCCTCAAAGAGCGTGACGTCATATATGCACGACCCCTATGTAAGCTTTAATAAAGATTTGCACAATTAAAGAAAATTAAGCTGGGTGGGGCACTTACCTGGTTTATAAATAAATCAAATAAAAATAATTTCACTTTCACTTTCTGCTTAAGTTCTGTCTTCACTCACTAAAAACACACTAATTACTCCACTTGCAGCATACTGAGCTGATAAACACACTCAATTAATTTTCCTTAAAAAATCAAATTTCTAAGGAAATGTAAGTTTGATTTCTAAACTATCAAAAATATGATGCTGAAATATCACGGAATTTATGTACACGGTTGCCAAAGGCCTAAAAGAGAAGATTACCAAGCTGTTGAAAAAAACCCAAAAAATTACCAAGATGTTCAAAACGCAGGTTCATTGTGTTAACAAAGAAAATAACAATTTAAAAAATATATTTTACTTCGTATGCTTCACAGATCAGCTTTTAACTTTAATTCAACGATATCGGCATTACAACATAAAATAACTTTTTTCAAATTATAAACACATCTGCACAATGAAAACTGTTAAATAATTGGAGACACTTCTTTCTAGCGTCACATATTTTTCTGTCAAAATACAAAATTATATGCCCTTTTTATTCAAAGCCGTCTCATACTTGCTACGAAAAAGTTTCAATGCAAGAGCAAAAACAAACTTGACAAGCGAGTAAAATTCTTAGCAATCATATGCAAAGATTCTTAACTCGAAGCGACTTATTCTTAATGAATTTCAAAAAACTCCATATTTTCAAATAAGGGTTTTTGGTTCGTTAAGGATACATTTGTAGTTCAGCTTTATGGTATTGATAGTATGAAATTCAAAATTATTTCGTAACCTAGTTTTAAAAAAGCTTAGTTCGAAAAATTTCCGTTCCGCAGTAGCTGAGCTGTGTGAAAAGATTATTAAATAAACGACAAAAAAAACCACCTACTTTGGTACTTAATTACAGAATTTGGCAACAGTGTGCGATTTGATTCGAAATAACGACGAAGCTAGTTTGCGCACTTTTTATCTTGTTTATCTTATTTTATCTGTTTAGTTTATATATTTACCGGAAACAAAGTAAAAAAAAGCGTAGACACAAACTACGGTCGGAAACTCGGATAGATTGTATGGTTGCTATTGGAATAAGAAGTCATTGTATGGTGAGAATATTCAAATATTGCGTGGTGAAATTGCGATTTATAGGGCAAGCATGAACGAATATGGGACAAGTGTTGTACAAAAATAATCGAATTATGCGGCGCTGTTAATTTTTTCCGAGTTATTCAAATTCCCGGGCCCCTAAAAAATGCCGGGCCTGGGGGGTTTCCCCCCTGCCTCGGGGGCCATTTCTCGAGGCAAAGCTAGCAAAGCAAGCGTGCATTGGGCCATCACCTTTAAGGTGGTCTTCTATAACACATGTTAAAAGATCCGCCCTTTAAAAGCAGCCAAAGTTGTACCAACCCCATTAAACATGTGAAAGCGCAGTAAGAACTATGATAATTCCTCAGCCTTGAGGTGTCTGGCTGACGTTTTTTCCATGGGATGAAGTCTAAAAATGCCTGATACTACTTAGAGATAGTGTTCTACGACACATGTGTAAAGATCTGCTTTTCAAAAACAGCCAAACATGTGAAAGGGCGGTAAGAATTATAAAAATTCCTCAGTTTTGAGGTGTCTGGCTGAAGTTTTTGTCATGGGCCGAAGTCTTAAAATGCCTGATCTTAGTTAATGGTAGTGTTGTACGATACATGTGTAAAGAGCCGCCGTTTAAACGTAGTCAAAGTTGGAGAAACCTGCTGAAACAAGTGAAATCTCTGTAAAAATTAGTGAAAATCCCGAGCTTTGAGGTGTCTGGCTGAAGTTTTTGCCATGGGCCGAAGTCTAAAAATGCCTGATCTTAGTTAATGGTAGTGTTGTACGACATATGTGTAAAGATCCGCCGTTTAAACGTAGTCAATGTTGGATAAACCTTCTGAAACAAGTGAAATCTCTGTAAAAATTATTGAAAATCCCTAGCTTTGAGGTGTCTGGCTGAAGTTTTTGCCATGGGCCGAAGTCTAAAAATGTCTGATATTAGTTAATAGTAGTGTTATACGACACATGTGTAAAGATCCGCCGTTTAAACGTAGTCAAATTTGGAGAAACCTGCTGAAACAAGTGAAATCTCTGTAAAAATTAGTGAAAATCCCGAGCTTTGAGGTGTCTGGCTGAAGTTTTTGTCATGGGCCGAAGTCTAAAAATATCTGATATTGGTTAATGGTAGTGTTATACGACACATGTGTAAAGATCCGCCGTTTAAACGTAGTCAATGTTAGAGAAACCTTCTGAAACAAGTGAAATCTCTGTAAAAATTAGTGAAAATCCCGAGCTTTGAGGTGTCTGGCTGAAGTTTTTGCCATGGGCCGAAGTCTAAAAATGTAGTGTTATACGACACATGTGTAAAGATCTGCCGTTTAAACGTAGTCAAAGTTGGAGAAACCTGCTGAAAGAAGTGAAATCTCTGTAAAAATTATTGAAAATCCCGAGCTTTGAGGTGTCTGGCTGAAGTTTTTGCCATGGGACGAAGTCTAAAAATTACTGAAACTACTTAAGGGTAGTGTGCTACGACACATGTGCAAAGATCCGTCATTTAAAAGCAGTAAAAGTGGGACAAACAAGAGAAAGCAAATTAATAGGAAAAAAGCTCCCGAACTTTGAGGTGTCTGGCTGAAGTTTTTTCCATGGGATGTGTGAAGATCTGTTATTTAAAAAAGGCCAAAGTTGGGCAAAGCCGCTTAAACATGTGAAAGCGCAGTAAAAATGAGAGAAATTTCCCGAGTTTTGAGGTGTCTGGCTGAAGTTTTTAACATGGGACGAAGTCTTAAAAAGCCTGATGCTACTTGATGGTAGTATTCTACAAAAAATGGGAAAATATTGGGTAGTTAAAAGCAGCCGAAGTGGGTAGATTTTCGAGATATCTGTAATTTTGTGTTTTTTCAGGTATCACTTCATTTAAAAATTACTTTCGCCAATGTTACAAATGCGATGGACACAAGCAATACCTCGTTGGAGAGGAAATCAAAATACGCTTCCAACGACGTATAATATGTAGGGGTGGTCCAAACCATCCCTGAACAATAGCTGGTCAAAGTCGGAACTTTGTCGAATTTTTACGATTTTTGGAAAAATTTTGATTTTGAAAATGTTTTTTTTATGCGAAGTTGTAAAAATCAGGAACTTTTTATTTTTTCTAAAATTAGTGTGTATAATTACAAACACTTTAAGCATAATATTACCAAGATTTAGTGAAAACTGTATTTTTGGCGATTTTTTTTTGTAATAGTACATTTATACTGCACCAAATTTGGCGAATTTGAATGACTCATTTCGAACCTATTTACACTGGCAAATTTGCATTTGGCTTCACCTTCCCTGTAAGAATCTTCTACCAGAACACAAAGCCACCGAAAGAAAATGCACCACCGTGATGTTTTAAACACCTGTAGAGTAGCAATAAATTAATAGTCAAGCAAGTTTCTGTCTTTTCCTGGTAGAATTGACCAATTTTCCTAAACAAAATAGTTGAAATCGTTATTTACAGCTGTTCAAAGTTATCACACGTCAATTACCCATTAAGGTTCTTGCTGGGCAATTCTAAATGTGGAACACAGGCAGGGTTGCTATTTTGAGGAACTGTGGATTGTATTGTTCGGCGAATGAGGCCAAATTTGATGGAATTCCAAGTTTGGAAAATGAGATTGGATAGGGAAAAAAGCGCCAAATTTGCAATTTTTCGCCAAATTTACCAAATTTGGTGCGGTATAAATGTACTATAACTTTCAACATCCCAACTTTTAATAGAATTTTAACAGGTCGATGTCTGTATATTGCAGATATTCAAAAAAACTCTTAGGGCCACTTGCATAAAAGCCGATAACGCCTAATCGTGATTAACTTGACAGCTAACCATACTGTGGCGAATGTTCTCAAGAATCGCTCATCTCCCATTTAGAAAAGTAATGAGAAAAAAATGAGTATGAGAAAAGCTTAAAAACGTCATTAGTTTCATTAACGGTTTTGCCTGTAGTATTTTTATCATGGTTTTTTCTTCGTTTCCACCGTTGCGACAACCCCTTTGCCCAAAAACTGATCATGAAGACAATCTTATTAATTTTATTTGGCATTTTTGGCTCTGTGAAGTTAAGGTAATTTTTTTGCGACTTTGATCCCCGATATCTAGGCCCAAGACCTAGGTACAGCTTTGAAATTTTCACATTCGTTCTAGATTCGGGGAGGACTATCCAACAGTATTGGCTTCATCCATCAGAAAATAAGTGATGTCTGGCGGCCCTGGGATCTTGGTCTATTACCCACTGTTAGGCGAAAAATGACAGGGTTTACTGTTAGTTTGACGGCCGTTTCTTGTAGATATTTTTTTTTAGTGTTTGTCGTCTATCTGTCTGTCTTTTTGTAGGTATGTTTCATCATGAAATAAGAAAGGTGACAGCAAATGAACAGCTGTTTAATTTTTTTTTCTACTTTTTTCTGATTTTGATCAACTTTGTTAAGTCAAATTGTTGTCAAAAGCCACCTTTTTGTTTACAAACTATCGTGCAAAAATTTTCTAGGAAGAGTTTGTGAGATTTAGTGTGAAATTGGCAAACATCTAAGTGAAAAAAGCAGGTGGATGTATAGCAAAGCCTGCAACTTCACCGCAGTGCCCATTTAAATTGCGTTTGGGAGATTACCAAAGCCCGCAACTTCCGCACTAAAATTACCAACAAATGGTTAAATAAATGCGAGTTTCAACTTATTTTGCGTGCAATGCATGCACATATGGAATATCACACATATTATTTACCGAAAAAGACCAGAATTATATTACTAAACAAGCTGTATTCAATATTTTTTAGGCTGCAAACTTTTCAATTAATAAATTTGTAAACAAACGAACGCAGTTTGACAAATATTTGACAGCCCAAAATACTTTTAACAACAACAGCAAACATACGTGATTTTTCTTGCTGTCACCTTTCTTATTTCATGATGGCTTTGGCTCTGTGCGGGAACTTGTCTTTTCCAATTACTTTGCTTTCTCTTGTTCAATCAAGTTTGTCCAACTTTTACTGATTTTAAATGATGGATCTTTACACATGTGTTGTAGGACACTACCCTCAAGTAATATCAAGTAATCTTAGACTTCCTCCCATGGCAAAAACTTCAGCCAGACACCTGAAAACTCAGGATTTTTTGTAATTCTTACATCGATTTCACTTGTTTAAGCGAGTTTTTTCAACTTTGGCTATGTTTAAATGGCGGGTCTTTGCACATTTCTCGTAAAACACTACCCCTAAGTAGCATCAGGCATTTCCAGACTTCATCCCATGAAAAAAACTGCAGCCGGACACCTCAAAGCAAAGGGACTTTTCATCATTTTTAATGTGCTTAGATATCTTTAAGCGGGTTTAAACAACTTTGATCCATCATTTAAAAGCAGTAAAAGTTGGACAAACTTGATTGAACAAGAGAAAGCAAAGTAATTGGAAAAGAAAAGTTCCCGAACTTTGAGCTGTCTGGCTGAAGTTTTTGTCCTGGGATGATGCCTGGAAATGGCTGATTCTACTTAAGGGTAGTGTTCTGTGACACACGTGTAAAGATCCGCTATTTAAAAGCTGCCAAAGTGTGACCAATCCGCTCAAACCTGTGAAAGCGCAGTAAGAATTATGATAATTCCCGAGTTTTGAGGTGTCTGGCTGAAGTGTTTGCCTTGGGAAGATGTCTGAAAATGCTTGATAATACTTGAGGGTATTGTTCTAAAAAAAAATTGGGTAGTTAAAAGCAGCCAAAGTTGGCCAAATCTGGCTGGAGCCTAGACCATGGTACGGGTCAACACTTGTTACCGACGCGGGGTGGTAATCTACGACAAATATGTATGTGAAAATCATCCATCAGAAAATAAGTGAAGTTAGGGTGATTTTTTTCGACTTTGATCCCCGTTCTAGTTCGGGGAGGACTTCCAGCAGTATTGGTTTCATCCATCAGAAAATAAGTGATGTCTGGCGGCCCTGGGATCTTGCTCTATAATATCAATTTTGAAAGTGACCCCCTATCATTCTTCGAATATACTATCATATTGACATGAATTACTGTAAATTTGAAAGTGGACACTATCACATTGACAAGAATTACTGTAAATTTGAAAGTGGACTCATATCATTAATTGATATTTTTCAAAAATACCATGTTTTTACTGCCAATTTTACAGTAAATACTGTAATATTTACGGTATTACCATAATCGCTTTGAAAGTGGTTTTGATACATATGTTACTTTCAATGTGCACTTTCAACCTTTTTATTTCAGTGAACAGACAAAAGTTCCAAAAACGGTTGATTTGGACTCTATTGGCTTAGTAATAGGTTTGTTTACTGACCAAAAAAAAGTTCAGAGCAGGTTAGAGCAGAGCAGAGCAGGGCAGCTGTCAAAATTGAAATAGAGCAACTTAGAGCAACTCAGAGCAGAAATGCCATGAAACACTTGAATCTCGATAGTTTCTTTTTATTTGGTTTTTTTGTTTAAATCTTCAAAATTAATGCAAATTCACGTTTACAAAAACATTGATTTTCTTGCAAGCTAATTTTTTTGAAGTTGTCAAAAATTTTTTTTTTCCTTACTGACAATTGCTTCTCTGCTCTAATTTACTCCATAAAAAAGCTAGAGCAGAAATTTGTGATCTGGATTGCTCTAGTTTTGTTTTGAGCGTACTCATGAAACAAAAGATAGAGCAACCTAGAGCAAGAAAAGTGTTCGTTAAACACAATTTTGTGAAATATCTCAATATGGCGTAAGCAAGAGCAGCCCAATAAACAAACCTAATGATTAACACGTAAGGGCCGGTTGCATAAAAACCGATAACGACTAATCTGAGTTTAATTGACGTATTTTGTATGGTTAACTGTCAAGTTAATCACCGATTAGGCGTTATCGGCTTTTATGCAAGTGGCCCTAAAGGGTCAGTTACATAAAGCTTTATTTTGACTTTACCTCAAACTTTGACTTTGACAGAAAAGTTCAGTATACGTAATGAAGCATGGCAAATTGGAGACCTCAAAGTTAAAGCAAGGTTAAAATTTGGCAAACTCTCAAATTTTACTTGCTTTGCTTGCTTTGACAATCAGATGTTGATGAGTTTGCTTTAATTAAAGAATAAAAAGTTGGAGGAAATAATATTTAATTCATTTTTTCTCTATTAAATTAATAAATTAACCAAAACACTCTGAATGCAAAGAAATAAATAACGAAAACAAATGTATAAAAGAGAAGCGTCAAGGGGTTCATTGTAGCATACCTCTGAAGTTGGACGCAAAGTTTTGAGGTAGCAGGAGTCAGGCGAGGTTAACAAAGCTTTATGTATTCGACCCTTAAGAGTTTTGTTTTTAATATCTGCAATATACAGATATCGACCTGTTAAAATTCGATTAAAAGTAGGGATGTTGAAAGTTACAAAAAAATCGCCAAAAATACAGTTTTCACTAAATCATGGTAATATTGTGGTTAAAGTGTTTGTAATTATACACACTAATTTTAGAAAAAATAAAAAGTTCCTGATTTTTACAACTTCGCATAAAGAAACATTTTCAAAATCAAAATTTTTCCAAAAATCGTAAAAATTCGACAAAATTCCGACTTTGCGATGGTTTGGACCACCCCTACATATTATACGTCGTTGGAAGCGTATTTTGATTTCCTCTCGAACGAGGTATTGCTTGCATCATACAAAAAATTTTAAAAATATCGGCATATCAGTGCCAATTCATCCATATACATGAATATCTTGGTATTTTTTGGCTGTAAACTAGTGTTATTGAAAAAATAAATGATAGATAAACTAGAGTAGAGGAATAGAAAGTAAAGGAAGAGAAATCTTAACTCCGAGTTAATTTGAAAACTAGACAAAACCGTATGCGTTTAACCGCTCATTTCACGCTAACTCTGAGTTATAAATGAAAATAAAATTAAAGCTGTATTACTAGTAGGGAATAAGCAGAAATAAGAGGAATGTAAAGAGAATGTAATGTGAATAAAAAAGGAAAGGAACGTAAGGAAATAACAAGGCGAGTTCATACAGGTGAGTTCGAGCGAATTCAGATCTACACACACGCACACACTCCTTATAACTGAAAATGTCAGACAAAGCAACAACATAAGCAATTTGACAGCGACGATTGGATTTTCAAGGGAGAAGAAGAAACCATATGATGGGAGGATGCCACCTGTAATGAATTCGCCTTGGGAAATAAAAAAAAAAAAATAAGGCAAAGGAAGGAGTTTCAAAAAAGGTAATATCTCAATTAAAATAAAGTAGAAATGCGGAAATCATGTCAAACAAAATCTTCCAAGCAGAGTTACATATTTACTTAAGCAAAGGAAAAATTATTTAGGCGTTCTTTTATAAAAACAGTTGTGGAAATTTTAGAAAAAAATGAGACATTGCATTTTCCTAAAAGCACCGGAAATCATAAAAAAATGTTTCACTAATTTTTAGTCGCGCATAAATATTCTCATACAAATTTTGCATCAAAGCGATCGAATTGTTACTTCCTTGCTGTCGGCTAAGCAAGACGCGAAATTTTACCACTGTAGCCAAGTTACTCTCGCATTTACCAATGCATACTCAAAAATAAAACGCGACCTATGGTGTAAAGCAAAGATGACTTGATCCGAAACTTATCGCTCTCTGAGAGCGCTCTAAATGTGCCATTTTTTATAACAGTGTCCAGTGGTGTCAGTATTGCGAAGATAATATCATAGTACAACTGTACAAGTAAGATATGAATCAGCTGTTCGACTTACAGCTGTGCTCACCTGATCGAGTTCCCCTTATTGGAAGCCACTCAAGGAAGGGTGTCATTCGTTAGGACCGAAATAAAAGTAGTAGTAGCTTGTGACAAATGTTTAATAACTTCATAAATAATAGAAACTATTTGCCGAAAATTATTTATTATAGCAACTAATTTGATCTGGAAATGTTTTGTACAAAGATTTTACTTGTTTAGCGAAAATTTTTTCATATTTTCTAAAACTTTTAGCACTACGCAGAAAAGCAATCCTGTGGTTGATATTTCCATGACAACTCTCTTGTTCTTCTTTGTTTACATAAAACGCAACTTGCTAATTGTATAAATTTCTGTGAATATTTTTAATAAACAAGCATTTTTCTTACTTACAGCATATATTAGTAAAGTGCCCCACCATTTAAATGTGTTTTTTCATAGATGTCTGTGCTTATTTTCTTTTTGTACTTTGTGTGTGCGTGGCGTGCATATAAGGGAGTGTTCACATGCTGCTACAAAGTTGCTTATATGGCGTTTCCACCAAACATACACAGCATCCTTTGGGTTTGGAATAATTGTCAACTGTTTCTGATGCGTGTTCCTCCTCGTTGCTCGGGCGTGATAGATCGCGTAGCTTTGTTATGAATAATCATAGCAATTAATTAATTATTATTATTACCTTGCATTAAACTCGAGGAAAAGCGACAACAAAGACGACGTATTGCACCCTCGCTGTTAATGTTGAGATTTATCACCAAATTTTCCATTAAATAATGAATAAACAGACATATTTGTATAAAAAATCATTGTTTATTTAAATAAATAAATAAAGAAAATAAGTGAGTCCCATAACTCAAACATAAAAAAGTTACTATAATTGGACACAGTGCACTAAATCATTATTCTTACACATTCTTAATAGTAATATATTAAAAATTTAATGGTCTGATTTTATAAGACGAAACGCGACGCGAAGAGTCACGTTCACCCAAGTGAAACCCAATTCGTAGTTTATAAATCACTTCGTGACTGTCAGTGACTGTGGGTGAATATGAGTACGTTTCTTACGTTTTTTGGAAGAACGCGAACTGACGCGAACAGTCATTTTAGCTGTCAAACTAAACACTTGCTTTTGGGCCGCGTTTGCTGGAATCACTTTATTTATTTCTTATATTTTTTTGGCAATTTAAAAAAAATTAACAAAACAAAAAGAAAATAATTGGAGGCATGGGTAATTTGATGATAATAAAGCGTATATTTGTGAAAAACACCAAAATTACGACAGAATTGAATTTTTTTTCCGAAAAATTTCCTGAGACAAAGTTGTACATCAGAAAATTCTCTACAAAAGTTATCGTTTTAACACACTCTAGGAGTTCGGGGAAAATCTTGAAAGGTCTATGCATGGCATGTATGGTATGCGCATAAAATATGTAGAGCTAATTTCACAATCGCATTATTTCATTACTGGAGACTCATAGGGAAATTCAAGGTCTACAACCTTGTTTTAGGTAATTTTTAGAAAAAACTTACCGTTTTCGAGAAAAATCCAAAAAACTTAAATTTGGACAACTTGGATCGATTGGTCCAAAGTGGAGATTTCATTTAACCGCGGGCCTACACCATCTATCACATAACACCCTTATATTACATACAACAATTTGCAAATTGGTTTGCAAATATATACATATTTCACATAAAAATAATTATGTCTTCAGCACGTCGTTTCTGTAACTTTTTAACGCAGTTCGTTACATAAAAATCGATAATTTTGACACAATTTTCTGTACAAAATTTGTCAAAATAGATGTTAACGACAATAACGAATTTCGTTAAAAAGTTACAGAAACTGGGTGCTGACATGCTTCAACGCGCTTTGGCACTCGGTAGCTGCTGAGATGCTGAAGTTTTCCAATTTCATCGAAAACGAAGGGAATAAACAGTCACAAATGCAAACAAAACACTCAAACACAAACAAACCATCACTATAATACTATTTTCACAAAATTTTATAATTTCTTGCTTTATTATCATTATTCAACAATAAAAATAAGGCAAGAGCACTAAAACATTTTATTTTATTTTGTGGCTTGTTTACATTTTTGTTTGTGTTCGCTTCGGAATTGCCAACTACCGCGAACGCAGCCCTGTCAAACGCAGTGACTGCGCCGTGATAGCGTAACTGGATGAACGCGAAAACTTACGTGCTTATAAATTCCGAACTTGAGGGTGATGGTGAACGTGAGTGATCGCGTCGCGTCTAGTCACCGTGATTTAGAAAATCAGGACATAAGATTAGTGAGCTTTTTCACAAAGGGTTTCTTTAAAAAACAAAGCAGCTTGTTTAGTTCACTGATATATACATACATTCTTTGTGTGGGAATATAACAATATGCAACAACAGCTAAAATGGACATAACCCTGTTAAACTGTCATTGATGGTTGGAGCATGTCAAGCAGCTATGCTAACTACCTGCTCGCGTTCTTGTAGGAAAATAACGAAAATATCTGTTGAAACAAGCGATTACCGCATAAGTGGTTATCGCTGTAATGACAGTTTTGGTTTTTTAGGTAGAGTTAAAGTGTTGTTGGCATGAAACATAATCGAAAACAAAAATATAAATTATAAAAAAGTAAAAAAAAAAACCAAAAGTGTTTGGTAAATTAAAAAGAATTTTTTTTTTTATATAATAAAAAAGCATTTTAAAATAAAAGGAAAACGGCGCTGTAAATTAAACAATAAAACATTGCGTTGTAAAATAAAATGTATATAAGATCAAAAATAAAAAGCAGGAATCTTTACCAATAACACACATTTTTTATAATACCCGTTTTGGTCCGTTAGGGATACAATTTTTTCTGAAAACAAATATTTAAAAAATATTAAGTATACATGTAGAACATTTCTTAAATAGCTTTTTGCTTTAATTTACACCATATAAACTTAAATGGTTAAATAACAATACTTAAAATTAAATGGGTTTATATGTATACATATATATTTTTTTACTAAACTCAAACTGTATAAAGCTAAGAAAATTATGAATGGCATAATATCTAATATCTGAATTTATGCACAATAATTGCCCATAAAGAACTTAACAAGAATTATTGAAAGAATACTTTCTCATATTTAAAACTTAGTCACTTTATACACTCACCTTGGCATTTCTGTTTCTGCAGGAAAAGTGTATCGCGGGACTCCTAATCCGCATCCTAAAATACAGCAATGGTCGGGCATTTCTGGAAACGAACAACTTTATTAGATACATGTATGCATGTCTTATTTGCTAAAATTCTTATTACCACACACTATTTTTTTCCACTTTAACTCGGCAAAAATATCTGAAAGACGGAAAAATGTTGTTCTTTGTAAATAAATTAAATTATTAGCCGAAATTGTATTATAAAATTAAATATTAAAATAAACTTTTTTTGAAACGACTCACTTTATCAACTGCTTCATTTGAACTAAAGGGTCAAATACATAAAGCTTTGTTAACCTCGCCTGACATTTGCTACCTCAAAACTTTGCGTCCAACTTCAGAGGTATGCTACAATGCACGCCTTGACGCTTCTCTTTTATACATTTGTTTTCGTTATTTTTTTCTTTTCTCTTTTTAATAGAGGAAAAATGAATTGATTATTATTTTCTCCAACATTTTATTCTTTAATTGAAGCAAAGTCGTCAACATCTGATTGTCAAAGCAAGCAAAGCAAGCAGAATTTGAGAGTTTGCCAAATTTCAACCTCGCTTCAACTTTGAGGTCTCCAATTTGCCATGCTTGGTATAAATACGTATACTGAACTTTTCTGTCAAAGTCAAAGTTTGAGGTAAAGCCAAAATAAAGTTTTATGTAACTGACCCATAACAGTTGTGTATACACACACAAATGTACGTACATATTTACGCGCAGGGTTGCATTTCACGTCTGCAATGTATTTCAAAATATTCTTATTCATAAAATATGTAAATATATTGAAATCATTTCATTTATCATCAAAATAAATATTGAAATGTATAAATGCAAAATATATTGATATTCAAATCGTTATAGTTCATATAATTGAAATGACATTATTTTTCATAAAAAAACAATAAATTTTATCCAAATCACAAAATTTGTTTAGTTAACAGGCATACATTTTGTTCTACATTTCCATACTAAATTGCTTTAAAAATATACCTACACAGCAACCCTGTATGGAGATTTCACTCCATTTCTTCTTGGAAATTTCAACCCTGGGCCTCGGGTTGCTGTGTTAGTTAAGCTAGTTTGACACTGTCTACAGTGTCAAAATTGGGTGTATTAGAAAGAGAGAGAAATAAGGATAACTTACTTGTAGACCTGTACTATGGATAATATTTGGGCATTTTGATTTAAACTTTGGTTTCGCCTTTTTCACACCAAGTCATGTAAATGTGCCAAGAAAAGGTTTACTTTATAAATGGTTTTTCTTACAACGTACTATTTCACAGTTTTTTTCTTAATAAATGTTGATATTTTAAGCAAATAACCAATTTACCATCGAAATACCTGCTCAATTTCAAAATGATATTATTCGCGCTAATAGGGAAATTAATGGTCTGATTTTATAAAACGAAACGCGACGCGAAGAGTCACGTTCACCCAAGTGAAACCCAATTCGTAGTTTATAAATCACTTCGTGACTGTAAGTGACTGTGGGTGAATATGAGGACGTTTCTTACGTTTTTTGGTAACATATAAGAACGCGAACTGACGCGAACAGTCATTTTAGCTGTCAAACTAAACACTTGCTTTTGGGTCGCGTTTGCTGGAATCACTTTACTTATTTCTAATATTTTTTTTAGCAATTTAAAAAAAAAATTTAAAAAAAAAAAAACAGAAAACAATTTGAGGCATGGGTAATTTGATGATAATTTTTAGAAAAAAACTTCGTTTTCGAGAAAAATCCAAAAAACTTAAAATTTGGACTTTTGACAACTTTTTTGAGAACATCTTGGATCGATTGGGACTTTTTAAGTTATTTTTCGATATTTGTTTCCTTTAGGGGTCAACTGCTAATAAATTAGTTAAAATTGTGGGAGATAGCTCAAAAGACGGGATTTGGCCTCAGGATCACGAATCCGGAAGCGCTTTTTTAATATTTTGCTTCTCTGGAGATATTTGCAATCAAAGTTGCCAGTTTTCATGTGGTTGTTGTAATTTTATTAGGCAACCACCCGGACTTAAGATGGCATAGCTCAGGTTTATTTTTATAAGCGCGGCCGAAGGCCGACAACTCAGAAAGGTGTTTCGCACATAAATACCATGGATTCCGCCCCAATTTTGGTATCGGACTCGGCACATTTTTCGATTCATGATCCTGAGGCCAAACCCCGTCTTTTGAGTTATTTCCCATAATTTTAGCTAATTTATTAGCAGCTGACCCCTTAAGGAAACAAATACCAATTTTTCTGACGGGGAACCTAAGCTCTCTACAAAAATTTGAAGTCCAATGCGGAGATTTATTTAACGGCGGTCCTACACCATCTATTACATAACACCCTTATATTACATACAACAATTTGAAAACTTCTATGCAAATATAAACATACATATTTCACATAAAAATATGTCTCCTGACATGTTTCAACGCGGTTTGGCACTCGGTAGCTGCTGAGATGCTGAAGTTTCCCAACTTCAACGAAAACGAAGAATAAACAGTCACAAATGCAAAACAAAACACTCAAACACAAACAAATCCTCACTATAACACTCTTTTCACAAAATTTTATAATTTCATAATTTCAACAATAGAAATAAGGCAAGAGCACTAAAACATTTTATTTTACTTTGTGGCTGGTTTACATTTTTGTTTGTGTTAGCTAGCAGAATTGCCAACTACCGCGAACGCAGACCTGTCAAACGCAGTGACTGTGTCGTGATAACGTAACTGGATGAACGCGAAAACTTACGTGCTTATAAATTACGAACTTGAGGGTGATGGTGAGGGTGAGTGACCGCGTCGCGTCTAGTCACCGTGATTTAGAAAATCAGGACATAAAGTAAACTTTGGCCACCAGCAAATCCTACGACACATTTCCTTGTGATAAGCATTTTATCATAGTGTATCAATATTGGTACACTATGCACTTGTATTGGTACACTATGCATTTTATACTCTTATTTATTACGTTCTTAGCGCCTTTTTAACTAAAATTACAAATCACAAAACTTGGTATCAAACGAAAGTAGATTACAGCTTTCATTTCGATATATTTGTAGTGTCGATGTGTGATAATACAAATGAATAATACGATTGTTTGCTTAAACACTACTTTATTTAACAAAAGGCAAATTCGTACTAGACGTTTTTCTGTCTAATTCAAAAGACGAGTGACATGAATAAAGAAAATGTAAGAAAACATACTGCCAACTTATTTCTAATTGTCACGTCAAGACAGATTTTGTTTAGTTAAAATGTACTTGTGGTTCTTTTATTAAATAAATCAAATTAAAGTTTTACAAAGGTGATGCAATCGACTTTTTTAATTTTTTGTTTTAGTGAAAAGTTATGGTCAAAAAACCGAAAAATGACCCGGGTCCAATACCAAAAATGGGGCGCAGTCCATGGTATTTATGTACGAAACACTTTTCTGAGTTGGCGGCCTTCGGCCGCGCTTATAAAAAATAACCCTGGGCTACGCCATCCCAAGTCCGGACGTGTGACATAACCGTGGCTACCGCCACGGCGGGACTTTTTTTGCACGTTTTTAGGGACAGTCTAATAAAATTACAACAACCACATGAAAACTTGAAACTTTGATTGCAAATATCTCTGCAGAGAAGCAAAATATTAAAAAAGCGCTTCCGGATTCGAGATCCTGAGGCCGAACGCCGTCTTTTGAGCTATATCACATAATTTTAGCTAATTTATTAGAAGTTGACCCCTAAAGGAAACTAATACCGAAATGAATACATAGAATAAACGTTAAAGAGGATTGTCAAAATAATGTTGCCAAGGTAGAGATGACAGCTCGGCCTCTCCTGACCGAAACTCAAGCTGAATTTATTTCGGGTTGATCATTGTCCTTGGCCTCTACGTTGTCATCGATTTCAGGGAAAAGGGCACACCAGGGTTTCATTTTGTCCGATGAAGCCACAGTACTATAACGGCGCTGGGTGCACTGATTACCATCCATATCTTCAACAACGTATCTATCATGCCTCAAAACTTTCTTCACACAATATGGACCTCTGTATTTCGGCTGGAGCTTCCTTGAGTCGCCGGTACTTGGTGGTGGAGCTTCGAGTAGGACCAACTCGCCTTCTTTGTAAGGTACGGGTTTACTGTGTTTCGCATCAAATCTAGTCTTCCATGCCTGCCGAGCCACCTCAATGTTCTTTATAGCTTCATCACGCCGTCCATTCATGTATAACTCGTCATTATCATTGTGTAGAGCTGCCAGCAATTTGTTGCCACTTAATTCCGAAGGGGAAAGTCATAGATGAGATCTATAGGGGCGAATTTTGTTGTGGCATTTACTTTTGTGTTCAAGGTCCACTGAAGCATTCGAACATGCGCATCCCAGTCATGTTGATCTTTTGCTGACGGCTTTAGATAAGCAAGAACAGCCTGATTGACGCGCTCAGCCAACCCATTCGAACGAGGGGTGCGTACAGCAACCTTAATGTGTTGTATGCCATGAGATTCGCAAAACGACGAAAATGCGCTGTGGTAAACCAAAATAGAGTGTCAACTGATTCAACGCGTCGATAACAGGTTTCGTCTTTGTTGAACTCATTGGTACGATAACGGAATACCTTGTGAGGCTATCAACAACCACAAGGATATACTCATAGCCATGCCGGCTCCTAGGGAATGGACCCAGGTGATCCATGTGTAGTGTATGGAAGGGCAAGTTCGGAATCTCCATACCATACAGTTCGCATTGTTTGCGTGAGGGTTCCTTGTGGAAGCAGCACTCGATACATGAGCTTATGAAGCCCTTAACAAAGTTCCTAAGCCGTGGGAACCAAAAATGTTGCAACGTTCGCTTTACAGTGCCATCAACTCCAGGGTGTCCCACATCGTCGTGACACAACTTGACAATGCGCCAACGCATTGCTTTTGGCACAACCAGTAGCAAGTTTCCACTTTCGGTTTTCCGAAATAGACGATGGTTTTTCAGTACATAGTCCGCATTTACATTGTTACGTTGATCAGAGCGCACTGTTCCTTGCATTATCTGGACTACTTGATTCAGTTTATCGTCTTGCCTCTGCATCGTTGCCACCCAGTCCTCTACCGACAGCGTCAACACCTTACTCGCCACATCCTCCACGGCCCCTGCCACCTCGACCGGTGCACGACTCATGGCGTCGACATGGCCCATGGAAACACCTGCGCGATGCATGAGGACGTAGTCGTATTCTAGTAGCTTTAATAACCACCGAGCTATTCTGGGTACCATCGGATTGCTCATTTTTACGCTTGTGATTGAGTGACAATCTGTGACAATGAGGAACTGATTACAGGGGTGTAAAAGTAGGTCGCCTCCCAGTTGGTGCACCCTGGGTAACGCTAAATGACCTACATAGCCTGCACGGCTAGTTTAGTTTCTTGTATTGCCGGATCTACGAGAACGGTACCAGTACTTGTGCTGTACCCATCGTGCCGAAACGACCCGGGCCGTTTTCTTATATCGACCCGGCCAAGAGCAATACACTCGAGGTGACCCTGTCTGACATTTAGGCAGGGCTACACCTCGTTACAACAACAACAACAGGAACTGATTACCTAGTAGAAACATTCTGAACCTCTCACATGCCTCGACGACAGCTAAAACCTCTAATTCATACGCATGGTATTTTCTCTCTTGCGGGGTGCATGCGCGACTAAAATACGCTATAGGCTTTAGAACATTCTCAGACTCTTCTTGCAGAAGTATCGCTGCAAGCCCAACACCGGATGCATCCGTATGCAGCTCTTGCTTCTTATTGACATCGTATATAGCGAGCACTGGTGCCTTCGTTATTGCCTTGATCTGTTCGTCAAACGCCTTTTCACACTCGTGCCCCCAAACAAACTCTGCACCCTTCTTCGTAAGCTGTGTGAGCGGTTTAGCGGTTAATGCGAAGCCAGGCACAAATTTACGGAAAAATCCGGTTAATCCCAAAAAACGTCTAATTTCCAGCTGACTGCTCGGCCTCGGATACCCTTTTATAGCCACCGACTTTCGAGCGCCCGGCCTGATACCATCTGCATCTACCTCATGCCCCAAAAACGTTACACTTCTTCTCATGAAAGTACATTTCGAAAGCCTCAAGGTTAGCCCCTCTCCCCTAATAATTTTCAAAAACTCTTCCAAAAAAATAAGATTTTCCGCTTCGGTCTGCGTCGCGATTATAACCTCATCCACATAGCTCACTACGCTCTTACTTAAAGGTGCTACAAGCTGGCTCATCATCCGCTGAAAGGCACATGGGGCGTTACGTAAACCAAATGGCATCCTATTAAATTCAAAGTTACCATTGTGGGTTATAAATGCCGTGAAGGGTTTGGCTCTTTCCTGTAACTCGATTTGGTAATACCCTGACATGAGATCCAAGGTTGTGAAAAACTTCTTCCCTGACAGTGTTGCCAACACCCCATCCACGGTAGGCATCAGCCATGGTTCCTTTTCTGTCACCGCATTTAATTCGCGGAAGTCAACACACAACCTTTCTTCTCCATTTTGTTTGCGCACCAAAACAATAGGTGATGCGTACAATGAATTTGACCTGCGAATAATTCCTCCACGATTCCCTCTACAGTCTTCTGCTTGGGTAAGGGAATATTGTATGGCTTCTTCGAGATTGGTTTAGGCGAGGTGACTTTAATTTCCATTCGAAAACGTTTCGACTTGCCTAGTTTCGGCAACTTCTCACCAAAACAATCCGCATACGTATTTACCAAGTCAACGAGTCTTTCCTCCATACCCCCCTGCAACTCGTCCCCAATATCTAAAGACTCCTTTCCAATCGACATTACACTACAAGACCCACCGGAGATAATCACCTTCCCTTTCGATAATACGTCGATTCCTACTATAGCATCATATGCCATTAGCGAGTCACTTACCACCAACATTTCAGCCACCCTCGTGACTTCATCTATTTTAATTTCGTTATCAATTTCTCATGGCAGACAGTCTCGCCTCCAGCAAAGCCGACCAGCTTTTCCTCACATGTCACAAAATTTACTCCGCACTGTACTGCAATTGATCGCTTTATCAATGATTTGCAACTGCCTGAATCAATAAACGACCTGCATTTCACTGCATTTTCCCCGATTATAATAATGTCTTTGCATAACTCTCTACATAAATTATCTGCCGATACTTTGTTAACCGGCGTAACTGTATCTTCATCCTCAACTGGTGGTTCTGTGACCTGATTAACGCGTTCACTTTGTTTAACTTCGCGCTTGATCTGTGGCTTACTGCAATTCCTCGAAATGTGGCCCCTTTCTCTGCAATTAAAGCAAATGGGACCAATTCCCTTACTGTTTAGTTCACTCGAATTAGTTAATGGCACTGTAGGCATGCCTACCTTCTTTATAAAATCACGATTTTTGTTTTGATTTGTATTCGTTGATATATTAGAAATTGATTGCAGTAAGTCGGCACACTTCGAGAATTTCATTACGCTCAATGTTCTCCGCAATACCTCATCATCTAACCCATTTGTTATGTACCGGATTATTGCCGAGTCATCAATACATTCTTTCCTCCCTATTGCTAACATTTTGTAGTAAAACTCTACAACACTCTCACCCTTCCCTACTTTCGCATTCATTAACCGAATATGAGCGTCAGCTGAATTTCGACTATAAGGGAAATCTGTTAAAAACTGACTTACGAATTCGCTCCAATTACGAAATACCGGCTGCGCATCTGCCCACCGCTTTGCAACCCCTTTAAGCTTACTGAGAGCAGCAAAAGTTAGTAGGGTGTCCTCCCAACGATAGAAATTTCTTAGTTGTTCAATTCTTTCGACAAACTGCATTGACGAGTATGAATCGTCACATGGATCAAACTCTGGCAATACTGCTGCTACTTCGCTCGGTGTGTATCTTGGTCTGCCATATATTCCCTCGTGAAATAATGTTGGGTATGGAGTGTTTGCTCTTACCTCGTTCGGCTGCTGTACGAATGTTTCTCTCTGCGTTCGCTGTGGATTTCCCTGTAGTGATGACGTGGCATTCATTTGTGTTGCGTATTGGTGTGTGGCAAATGGCACGGTCGATATATATGATGATGGTGGCGGCTGCGTCGACGCTAACGCTACCCTTTGCGATGAATATGACTGTGGCGGATACATATGCCGTTGAGACATGAACGATAAATTGTTAAACGTCGGCATCGCACAAAATGTAGATGTTACTGGTGTATGCATAATCGACGACATACGTTGTCCATCTGATTGCCCAGTGAATAACGCCGTCGTTCCCACTGGCATACCCATCTGATTATGCACTGTAGTGGTTGACTGCGGAGTAAGCGAAACTCCACCACCGCTGCTATACGTACCCATCATGGCCTCCAGAGCGTTCGGCATCGATGAACCAAGCGTCCGCACTTGTGTGCTTCGTGACTTCTGATTCGTTCCCCGTTGATGCATCACTCTTCTTTTGACCGGGATTCGCATTCTCCGACGCGTTTCGTTCCGCTATTACTGTGTCAACAACTGGCTTCACCAGTTCCTCGTCCAACTCCTGTAACCTTCCGACTAATTCTGTCGTATTGCCGCTCGTTTTCGTTAGATCAATTAGGTCCATCCCACTTCTGATAATCTGTCACGTCAAGACAGATTTTGTTTAGTTAAAATGTAGTTGTGGTTCTTTTATTAAATAAATCAAATTAAAGTTTTACAAAGTGATGCAATCGACTTCGTTGGTTTTAAAAGAGTGAATAATGAATTATGGATACATACATTTTCAAAGAACAAGAAATGAATACATAGAATAAACGTTAAAGAGGATTGTCAAAATAATGTTGCCAAGGTAGAGATGACAGCTATCTAGTGATGACATAATTATTGAGGTTGTCATCTGTCATGAAACTTTACATGTGCGGTTTAGGTCGCTACATATTTTTTGATAACAGAGTATTCGGCCTAATGTTATTTCGCATAAACTATGGAATATTGATACAAAATTGGTATAAAAAATGGGGAGGGCCGCAGCTTTCACTTCGATATATTTATCGATAACAGAGTTATCGGTCAAAATGTGTTGGCGCATAAACTTTGGAATATTCACACGAAAGGGGAAGACCACAACTTTAATTTTGACATTGGTTCATTTCGATATATTTATCGATAACAGTTATCGGTCAAAATTTGGTAGCGCAGAAACGTTTGAATATTCGCACTGTTGTTGTTGTTGTAACGAAGTGTAGCCCTGCCCAGCGTGTACTTTTCCTTAACCTAAATTGTCATCAATTTCTTCTAACGGGAGTCCTAGGAAACTTGCAGTTTCAACAGGGTTGGACCAGAGGGAGATGGGTGTTAGAAGAGTGGGCTCCGAAGAGCAGATAAATAAATGGTTGGTATTATGGGGTGACGAGCCGCATGCCGGACATTCATTCGGCACGTCAAGGTCTAGTCTGGATAAGTAGGAGTTTAACCTGCTACAGTATCCAGAGCGTAATTGAGCCAGAGTGACCCTTGTATCTCGAGGAAGATGACGCTCCTCAGCCGCGACGCGAGGTGGTTTGGCGTGCAAAACGGCGTTCAGTGGACAGAGCGAGACATAAGACGCAACGGACGTGTCATGGATGTGCTTCAGGGCCTGCGTATGTACCTTTGGATCAAACGGCGAAAGTGTGAGGTGCCGGATCTCATCAAAATGCTCACGTAGATGTGCCCTTACGGTCCTAGGAGGTGGCTCATACTCAAGCAGTAGTCTGTTGGGATGTTGTGGTTTGCAACAGTTCAACAGGTACTGCTTGTTTAGCATTTCATTGTGCTCCAAAACTGGGAGCATTTCCACCTCATGATGTAAATGATGATTTGGAGACATAAGGACGCATCCCGTGGCGGTTCTGAGTGCGGTATTTTGGCAGGCCTGCAGTCTTTTCCAATGAACCTCAGCAAGCCCCGGCGACCATATCGGCGACGCGTAATTCAGGATCGGCCGACCAATTGCTTTATAGGTTGCCAGCAACGTTTCTTTGTCTTTACCCCAAGTGCTGCCGGCTAGCGACTTGAGAATTTTGTTGCGGCTTTGTAGCTTAGAGACAATTGCGGTTGAATGAGCAGCGAATTTGTGCATGGGGTCGAAAGTTACCCCTAAGATTTTGGGGTGAGAGACAGTAGGTAATTTTTGATCGCCTACGTAGATTTCTAACTCCATGCCAACTTGCGCCGTCCAGGTCGTGAATAGTGTCGCCGAGGACTTCGTTGGCGACAATGTCAGGCTCCGGGCAGTGAAAAACTCAACAAGAGAGGGGAGATAACCATTGATCCTGGAGCACAGCTCATCAACGGAAGTGCCAGAAGCCAGGATCGTACAATCGTCTGCGTAAGAGACAATCGAGACTCCATCTGGTGGGGAAGGAAGCCTCGAAATATAAAGATTAAACAGAAGCGGGGAAAGGACGCCACCCTGCGGTACCCCTTGTTTAATCTTTCTCGGTTTTGATTTTTTGTTTCTGAAAACTACAGACGATTGACGACCACTCAGATAATTGGCGGACCAACGCTTAAGACAGGGGGGGAGCGATGAATCTTCCAAATCGGATACCAGTTGTCCATGATTTACTGTGTCAAAAGCTTGAGACAGGTCAAGAGCAACTAGAACCGTCCTGTGATGAGGGCTTTTCTGGTTGAGTCCGTCAGTTATCTGAGTGTTAATGGCATTTAGAGCAGATGTTGTGCTCCGTATTTTTCTAAAGCCATGTTGGTGCTCGGCTAACCTCAACTTTGATGTGTAAAGAGGAAGTAATACCGCCTCCAATGTCTTCACTACTGGCGAGAGGAGCGATATCGGACGATAAGACTCCCCTACGTTAGCTGGCTTGCCAGGCTTTAGTAGTGGGACCACGACTGCCTGTTTCCATTTTTCAGGTATGACAGAAGTGGCCAGGGACAAATTGAAGACGGTAGTGAGGTATTTTACTCCCTCTTCGCCGATGTGTTTTAAATGCACCATGGCTATGTCGTCAGGGCCCATAGCTTTAGAGTTTTTGGCTTTCCTGATGGCCACTCGAACCTCTGTAGCGGTGATGGAAACGGGGGCATTGTTTTTGTGTTTATGCGCACACCTGAAGATCCTACGTCTGTCCCTGTCCTGTGCAGGGTGTGGTACAAACTGTCGGCAAAAGGCCGTTGCACTTTTCTTCGGGTCACTAAACGTCTTATCACCAAAGGTGATGTCTACGTTTTTTGGTGGGCCCGTCGAATTTGACAGGGATTTGACTGTGGACCATAATTTTCCAACACCGGTAGATTCCGCGTTGAGACCACTGATCTGTGGGTCTGCGGGATCGATGCTACGTATATGGTCACGTTCATTGGCCAGGGCTGCAGCTTCAGTTGGGAAGTTTGGCCGTATATTTTGTATTCTCCCAGCTGGTATAAAAAGGGCTGCAGCTCTATTTATGACCTTACGTATTTCCTTTTCACCTTGGCGTACGTCAGTCGGTATGGGAAGAGCACCAAAGGAGCTCTCAGTAAACTCAGTAAAGCCAACCCAGTCAGCCCTCCTGAAGTTTACGTAGGATCTCTTCTCAGAGGTGGTGAAATCCGGGGCACGATCAACGGACAGGATGATTGGCAGGTGATCTGATGCCAAAGCCACCATTGGGCGCCAGTTTATGCAGTTTATTAGACCCGGACTAACAATTGTTATGTCCGGGGAGCTACTGCAATTTACTGCCATCCTCGTGGGGGCGTCCGTGTTCACCGCGCAGAATGTGGAAGCGTCAATTTGCTCGGCTATTTCCCGTCCTCTGCCGTCAGCAGAATGGCGTGAATGCCACATGTCATGGTGTGCATTAAAATCGCCCATAATGACACGGTTATCGCCCCGTAGGAAATCGCTTAAATCAGGGCGATAACTTCTGGGACAACAGGTGACGGGAGGTATGTAGATGTTTATCAGCTCGAGATCAACACCTCCAGCTGAAATGACAATACCCTGTCGCTCTAAGGGTATGTCCTCTTGGTCGGTGTTGAATGCAAATTCCCTATACCGCACGGTTTGGTGGATGATGAACGCAAGACCACCCCCACCGTCCGTACGATCATGCCGGAGAATGTGGTAGCCACCACTCGCTCTGAGATCCGAGTGGGTGCCAAGTTTAGTCTCCTGGATTGCAGCAATTTTGATGGAGGTTTGCTGCATAAACTTGGTGATCTCCACAATCTTGCCAGTTATACCATTGCAGTTTAATTGCATTATTTTGAAATGCGGGGGAGAGGCAATGGTCACTCTGGGAGTCAGGGACTGGTGCGCTCGCCGTGGAGGTAATATGCTAGTCCGTGATCGTCGTCGCAGTCCTGAAGGCGACAAATTCCGCTCGTTGGGAAACGAGGTAGAATTTGTCGGCAATGTGGGCTGCACAGCT
This sequence comes from Campiglossa producta, assembly GCA_964058755.1. Classification (NCBI taxonomy): domain Eukaryota; kingdom Metazoa; phylum Arthropoda; class Insecta; order Diptera; family Tephritidae; genus Campiglossa; species Campiglossa producta. Next base: position 97,409,442 of record CAXKVI010000003.1, read on the forward strand.
CGACAACACGGCGCAACATACGCATCAGTCCATAGATTTCTGTTTGCGAGCCCTGAGCATATGCGCAGGTGACATTGGCCAAGGCAGATATTGCACTTGACCGATGGCACTCTGGACGCATATATTCTGTGCCGACAAACAGTGCACATAGTGTGAGGGACCAGGAGCTGATGGCCTTGATTCACTCTTGTGCCGGTACCGGAAGAAGTAGAGGGGAGGAGAATATTTTGGGGCGGGAGTTGTAGCTCAGCAGTGCTCACAACATCTATAGATGTGCTACGTAGGGAGTAGCTATGAGCTGCTGTGTGAGGTGTTAGCGCGCTAGGGCGCGAGCTACAACTGGGAACACACAATGTTTGCTGAGCAATAGATATATTGCGAAGGGGAGGCGATAGCGCTACGCCGGAGCGTCGCGAGCCACGGGACGTTCTAAGACGTGAACAGCAAGGCGCCACGAAGGTTTTAAAAAAACTTAGAGGCCGGTGTGTTTTTGGATCTAGTCAGGAGCAACTAGACTTGTGTAGCCAACCTTTACAAGATGTGCATTGCACCGAATGCGAACATCTGGTATAAATTTTCTTCCGGCACACGCAGCAGAACCATTCTGTTGGACCAGGGTTTAGCTCAACGCCAGACCGGAACAACAGAATAGGGAGCAGCCCTGCTGCAAGGAACTGCTCCAGGGATGACAATTTTAGGGGGAGGAATCGTGACACGTTAGACAGGGTCACTTCGGGTGTACTGCTCTTGGACAGGCTGTAATAAAAAAATACAGCCTGGGTCGTTTCGGTACGAAGGGTACTGCGCAAGCACATGTACCTTTCTCGCAGAACCGGCAGTACGTAGAAACGAACTAAATTCGTTCATTTCGACATATTTATTGATAGCGGAGTTATCGGTCAAAATGTAGTCGCGCATATAACTGGTATCAAACAAAAAGGGAAGATCACAGCTTTTATTTGGGCTTCGGTATATTTATCGATAACAGAGTTGTCGGTCAAAATGGGCTAGCGCATAAACTTTGGAATATTCACACAAAATTGGTATCTATCAAACGAAAGGAGAAGACCAAAGCTTTAATTTTGGCATTGGTTAATATCGATATGTTTATCGCTAACAGTTATCGATAAAAATATGGTGGCACATAAACTGAAATATTCGCACAAAATTAGTATGAAACGAAAGGGGAAGACCACAGCTTTCATTTGAGCTCTGCTTCGTTTCGTTACACGCAGCAGGCGATATGTACTGTTGAAAAATCAATGCCTTTGTTCAACACTTTAAACTTAATATCGAGTTTATTCCGTACACTAAAAATTACTGCAAATTTGTAAATGTATAATTATTTATTCATATATATTTTCGGGTTTGAATCACATGCATTACAACAATGTGACTGTAACCGGACCAAAAAAAAATAATGTTACCTACTAAGTATTTATGTGGTTATGGTGCTTAATTCTAACTTATGATATTTTCCTTGAAATAATATTGAAAAGATCTTACTATATATATTATGTGATTTCACGTCCAATTACAACACAGCTTTACAAGTTGCTTGATTTGTTTTTGTTTTATTTTTATATAATATTTTATATTTTGTTCTTGTTATAAACTTACGCGACTAATTAATTGTCATATCGGTTGACTAAAGATGTAAAATAGTGAAATTAAAGCTATAATAAAACTTATTAACATTGAATATAAATGTAAAATAATTATATTCATGAATCCATTATACATATTAATTTTATTCTATTCATAAAATACTAATTGGATAATATACATCACGAAGTTTTTCTACGCACATATGCTGTTTTATAATAGTTTTTCCATACAAGCACATTTGTATGTTTATGTATTAAATGTAAGAATTGAATTTACACATCATCAAATTGTTAAGTGTAGAAAAAAATATAGGGCCTACATACATTAGAAATGTGTATGTGGTTACATTTTTTGAATTAGATGAGTTTTTTAAATATGTATCTTAAATTTCAATCTGAAATGCCTACATTATTAAATGACTTACATAGGTATGTAAGTATGAGTGTATTTATATGACTAATTTACTTTTTACAGTTCTATAAATATGTTTAAAAAAGAAACTTAACTTTACATATTTTAGATTCGGCATGTTTTTCTTGCGTGTTTAGCATTACAATAGTAACTATAAGCATATGACGAGAAATTAATAATCATAACACAGTGCAAAAAATGTTAGCAGAAGAGTGCTTGTGTGATGGATTCGGCGGCGGCGGCGTAGAATTTATGTTTGTGGCCGACGATCGTAGTCGCCTCTTCGATAATCGGGTGGAAAGTCCATACGATTGTCACGCGGCCAATCACTTGTAGACGCATAACGGGGATCCCCACGATAGGGACCGTGAGGTGGTGGTGGTGCTCCCGGTGGCAAACCACCATTGCCCATGTAGTAGTTGGGAGGCATGTGGTAACCAGCATATGGGAGCGGGGGTTGCCCATGAGGCGGATGATAGCTGTAAAATAAAAAATAGAGGAATGTTTAACTCACATTATCGCAGTTTTAAAACCGCAGACCGACGAACAAAATCTAACTGCAGTACGCAGCTGGATTGGCTGGCTACTATTTTACGATTTTTCATCCAGTTTTCTATTTTTTAACCGTCCGTTGTGTGAAAGTTTTTTATCCTTTCGCTGTGTGAAGTGGCCTGGGCAGGCCACCTATGAGAAAACGTTTCTTAGGTATCGGGGGGTGTACAAACTATGTCTATAATAAATACTAGACGCATTTTAATATAAACTTTATGAAAATTATACTCGATTGGTCATCTATTACCGTTCTAAGCTACAACCAGGGTTCGGAATTATTAATTTAAAAAGAAAAATTTTCATTCGGATTCGTGAATAAGAACACATAAAAAAATTCATACCGTTCACGTTCATGAATGCATTCAATTTCAATTTCAATTTATTTTAATAATAATTACTTAGTTACATTAGCGCATTAAGACTAAGTCTTTTATCAATGCCTTTGTTGAACAACACAATCAGAAAAATTACATTAAAGTAACGAATATTTTAAAACAATAAGGGCCACTTGCATAAAAGCCGATTAAGCCTAATCGGTGATTAACTTGACAGCTAACCATACAAAATACGTCAATTAAACTCCGGTTAGTCGTTATCAGCTTTTATGCAAGCGGCCCTAAATATAAAATATAATATAATGAAAAGAACAACATAAAGGAATAAAATAAAAAATTAAGAACAATTTATAAAAACAGAATATTTTAAATATGAAATCAATATTACATAATGTCTTACTAGATAGAAAATTATAGCCACCTCATGATGCACGATCGTTAGTGAAAAAATCAAAAATAAATTTTTTAAAATTATTTTCCGCAAAGAATTCCTTATAGATTGAGGAATGGAGTTCCAGAGTCTAACGCCGTTTATAAAGAAAAGCCTAGAAGAGCTTAAGTAGTTGAACTTTGAACCTACTCTTCTAACCCCTCTGTCCCTCTGGACAAACCCTGTTGAAACTGCACGTTTCCTTGGACTCCCCTTAGAAGAGCTTGATGAAGATCTTCGGAATGATCATACACTCTAGACAGGGCGATGCATTGTTAACAACAACAACAACAACTTTGGCAGAATTAAATTAGTTGACCGTCGTTATATAGTAGCAACTAGAACATAAAAATACAATTTCGAGCTTGAATAACGTTAGGTAGCCCACATCCAAGTATTGAATTTCTGTCGATATATGATCGAACTTCTTCAATCCATGTACATAACGGATAGCATGGTTAAAACATCAAGTTTGTGAAGGGAGCAAGAATCAAGTTTACTATAAACGACTTCGAAGTAAGTTATATGGGGAACAATCAGGCTGACGAAAAGCTTCCTTTTCGTGTTAGAGGGTACATAATGGGAAGATAACCTAAGGCAACGCAGGGTATAATATATTTTTCCCACTACTACATTGACATGATCGTCACAAGTTAATTTAGAATTAATAACAAAGCCAAGGTTTCTTACCTTGTCGACCAACTGAAGCTTTGCAGAACCAATGTAAATGTGAGGAAAATCGGAGAGATGGAACTTATCTTTGTATATAGGAAGTAAAAAGGATTTCAGAGGGTTAAGGAGCAGCTGGTTTGCAGTTGACCACTCAAGAATCGACCGCAAGTCCTCATTGAGCTTTGCAGAAATTCCTGTAGCATATTAAAATGGTTTGAGACGTGTAGTTGCACATCATCGGCGTAGGCGTGCAGCTGAACATGAGCGCAAGTGTTGAATATGTCGTTAAGAAAAATAGTGAAGAGAAGGGGACCCAGAACAGAGCCCTGTGGCACTCCAGATCTGGTGTGCCCAAGTCTTGAATAAATATTTCTTACTTTGACTTTTTGCGCTCTGCCACTTAAGTAACTTTTCGAGTCAGAATTCGTGAAATCATCATTAAAAATAGGTCGGATTTGTTTTTCAATTTAAATGTGGTTAATGTGTAGCTCGTGAGTATTGAAAGTGACTCCCAAAATATAATTTCAAAAAAATAATTATTGTGCTAATTATTTGCATAAATAATTTGTTAACATTTTTTTTTTCGTTTTGCTATATCTAATATTCTATTTGCTCAAATAAGATGAAATTTTCACAGCTTTTTACTATTTTGTTGTTTGTTGTTATAGTGCATTTTTTTATTGCGAATTCTTTTCATGTTTTTATTTATAAATATTTTTTATGCAAATTTTTTACAAAACGTCGTTCTGGAGCAACAAAAATTCAAAATATTCTTTGAAGTTTATGTAATAACATAAAAATTTCAAAGTGTGCGGATTTTTTGTTTAGAAGATATGATGAAAAAAATATCAACGAGTTGTTGTTGTTAACAATGCATTGCCCTGCCTAGAGTGTTTGATCATTCCGAAGATCTTTATCAAGCTCTTCAACAACAACAACAACGGGAGTCCAAGGAAACGCGCAGTTTCAGCAGGGTTGGACCAGAGGGACAGAGGGGTTAGAAGAGAAGGTTCAATTGGACAATCGAAGAGATGTAGGGTTTCATGGGGGTCCAACCACATGCACGGCATGTGTTTGAAATTGTATCATTCAGTCTGGATAAGTAAGAGTTTAACCTCACACCATTGCTAATGGCCTATGAGATGGGGCGCTTTTGAAATAAAGTTTGAAACACTGCGTTATTGGTCAAAAATTTTAGAGGGCGTTTTTCGAACAAATTCTTACATAAAGTGTTTATTAAAATATTCGGTAATATGGTGGCTTTTTCACTCAGCCGTCGACTTGCACTAAAAAAAGGCGGAGAAAAATGTTTCCCCTGTAAGGGCGCCTTTATTGTGGTGATTTTGTATGAGGAAGTTCCTTCTTAGTGTGCCTATAATTTTTTTGGGGTTTAGAACATGCCCGAGGCAGGCTACCGGTCCGTAAGAGGCTACTAATATGCACTAAGGTAATGACTTCCCAACAAAAATCGTTATTTTTTCTAAAACATTTGAGAAATTGAGGAGTTGCGTGCAAAAAGGGCACTTATCTGGAAATTATGTTTTGAGATATTCGTGTTTTAAACTTTTGAAGCCTTGTAACTTTTTTGTTGTTGTAGTATTTAGAAAACGAGTTTGATGCTAATTTTATAAAGTTTATTATCTTTTTAATTGGCGAAGTTACAAGAGCGACACTCCACATTGCTAACCATAAACGATGAAATAACAAGTAAGGAAAGCTGTCTATATACCTTTCATGAATAAGCGTCACGATTTTCATTCTTCGATCCCCAGCAGTGCCTGTTTCAATTTAACTTTAGCTCATACCGAAATTATCGGAACTATCGATTATATTCTAACAGAGCAATAGTTACGAAATTTCACGATCCTACCTATATAATTACAGGAGTTATAGCCCAAAATCCGTTTATCGGAACCATCGATTGTATGGGGGCTATGTGGGTGTAAGAGTAGGTCGCCTCCCCGTTGGTGCACCCTGGGTAACGCTAAATGACCTACATGGCCTACACGGCTAATTTCTCGTATTGCCGGTTCTACGAGAACGGTACCAGTACTTGTGCGGTACCCATCGTGCCGAAACGACCCGGGCCGTTTTCTTATATCGACCCGGCCAAGAGCAATAAACACAGTCCACTAGACTTGATGGTACATACGAATAATTAAAAAAAAAACCCACCTCAACCAAAGTCTTTTTTAATTTTGCAAAATATTTTCTTGAAGCTGGCTCTAGGTCCGGTGAATTAAAACACGTTTGTTTTTATTTAATTTCCAATATATTTCAATCTCCAATCTCTCTCTTTTTAATTTTATTTAATTTATTATTTTAATTTTCTATTTAGTTTAGTGGACTGTAAAACTCCTTTTATTAACCTTTATTGTTGTTATTTAATGAGGGTGAGCGCTAGGCCTAACGAGACAGCAGCAAAAGCTGAATGATACTCAGCACTAGACTCTGAGGCAGTTAGCAGCTTTAGCTGATTGACACGCACTTTACCCACATTATATTATTTTATACGTAGTATTTATTTATTGTCAATTGAATTTTAGAAAACGTCAGTTGGATTTCAGAATTGTCAATTGGATTTTAGAAAGCGTCAGTTGGATTTTAGAAAAGTTGATTGGATTTTAGAAAAGTTGATTAGATTTTAGAAAACGCGAAAAAATGAAAATTTTTGCTTTCTAAAATCCAATTTACGCTTTCCAAAATGCGCCTGACTGCACAAAATCCGATTGACTCTTGCTGAAATTCAATTGACAATTCTGAAATCCAACTTGGAATGGCGTAGTTCATTATTCACATTGAAAACAACTTACCGCCTTTTATCAGGTCTCCGATCTCTGTCGCGATCGCGATGATCACGATGATAACTGCCACCTCCACCGCGACCACCATAGTTGTCGTAACGATCACGCTTGTAATCTGAGTTGCCATACCTTTATAGTTAATAAAAAGTATTAAAATAAAAAAATTAATAAAAAGTGTTTAAAATTTTTACAAAGTTAATTCTTAAGACTCACCGATCACGACCATGGCCCCATCTATCATTCCCTTCCATGTAAGGTGAAGATACATTTCGTGCATCAGCACTTCCGCCAGGAGTATTGTAGCTACCACCACTGCCTGAAACGCCGCCACTAGGAGGTATACGTGCATTAGCACCACCATGTACGCCACGATTGTTTGGCGTTGAAGGCGAGTTCATAGAACTGCGTCGATCGCTTCCACCAAGAGATGGTATGCCACCACTTGCACGACCTAAAGGAACTGTTGGATCAGTGTTGCCGGCAGCACTGTAAGCTTTCTTGCGCTCGTCGCGGTTTCTATAAAAGAGAATATGAATAAAAAAACACGAAATTTGAAAAATATTTAGGACACATGTCGAGGTAATAGTAATTGTTAATTCGTTATTGTCGTTAACGTCGATTTTGACAAATTTTGTACAGAAAATTGTGTCAAAATTAAAGATTTTTATGTAACGAACTTTGTTAAAAAGTTACAGAAACTGCGTACAGAGCGATTTGAAAATGTCTTGCGGCATAAAATTACAGTGTACGAAAAAATCAATTTATTTCTAGGTATTGGACTAAACCTACTTCTTTGAAGCGATTGAGACATAAGTGAAAAGTAATTTACCCATTTCTAGAAGTTCGATTATTCAACTTAAGGCTCAATTACATAAAACTTTGAACGATCCACTTTCATACAAAGTTTGCGGAACCTAAAGCGAAGCCATATTTTGGCAAATGGGCGCGCATCAAAGTTTCACAAAATTTAATGTAATTCACCTTAACTTATATGCTTTCGAAGCTCGAATTTGGACCCTCCCTCTCTTGTTTGATTGATGTACTAAATGATTTAGTGTGTTAAGGAAGAAATATCTATTATATATAAATGCGCAAACATAACTGCTTCCTCCCTTTTTTGCAATAACCACAATTCTAAGGTATATAAAATTTGGTATGTATCGATATGTCTCGCCGAGCAGGGTGTGCGACAACAAACCAAAAATTTAAAAAAATTAATTATAATATGATTTGAAAATCACACCACTACAAGTGCTATACACGCATTCGCTTTATAGAGCCGCTGTTATGGGTGTATGTAGGTATGACCACTTGCATTGTTGTGCTTGCATTCATTGCAGTAGGGTGAGTTGTTTTGTTGGCAGCAATAAGATAACATGAGCCAGCGCGTCAACTTTATTGAGCTTAGGTACAAACAGTGTTTACAAAAACAAAATCTGTGCGTGGGGATTCAGAGAAGCAAATGCTTTTGAATAAAAGCACAAATAAGCTAGATCATGCACAAGGCCCTTCGTGGCTACACTTAGTGAAATAAAATAAAATGGAAAATTGATAAAATTAAAAAAAAAAAAAATAAGAAATAGAAAAGTGGTTGAAAGTAAAAAAATAAAATTTATTGGAAATGAAAGGGAATAATATAAAATAAATAAAAATGTAACAAAATGAAATAAATAAAATTATTAAATTAAGAAAATAATAGGAAAGGAAAGGGATGGATAAAAGGAAAATAAAGGTAAGTTAAGTAAGGAACCGAAAATATGGCAGAAAAATCAAAGGGAAAGAAAGGAAAGGAATGGAAAAGAAAAAATGAAGGGAAGAAAGGAAATGTAATGTAGGTAAAGCAGTGGAAAAGAGAAGCAAAAGGAGAAAGACAAAGAAAGGAAAGAAGAAAAAAAAGAAGGGAAAGAAAATGTAGCGAAGAAGAAGGTATGGAAAATAAATGAAAATAAAAAGAAAGAAAAATAAAGGAAAGAAAGGTAATGAAAAGCTAAAAAAAAATAAGTTAAGGAAATGAATGAAAGAAAAAGAAAAGCAAAGGAGTTGCGGAAAGGAACAAAAGACAATAAGGAAACGGTAGGAAAGGAAAGGTAAGAAAAGGAAAGGTAAGGAAACGAAATGACAGGAAGGGAAATTTAAGAAAAAAAGTGAAAGAAAATAAAGGTAAGAAAAAAATAAAAGAAAAGAAATGAAATGAAAAAAAATGAATAAAATGAAAGGAAACTAAAGCAACGGAAACGAAAGGAAAGGAAAGAAAATAAAAGGAAAAAAGGAATGTAATGGAAATGGAAAGGACCAGGTAAGAATATAAAAGAAACGAAAAGAAAGAAAAATAAACAAAAGAACAGAGAAGAACAGAAAAGAAAGAAAGAAAGAAGGGAAATAAAATGAAATGAAAGAAGAGAAAAGGAAAGAAGAGAAAAGGAAAGAAATGGAAAAGAACGGAGAAGATAAAGAAAGGAAATAAAAGGGAAGAGAAGGAAAGAAAAGCAAAAGAAATAAATTCAGATGAAACGAGAGGAACGGAAAGAAAATAAAAGCAAATGAATGCTAAGGAAAGGAACGGAAAGAAATACGTATGAAGACGACCTAAGAAGAATAAATAATTATCAACATTGAAACTATATTGCTGAATGGTGTAAAGAGGGAGGAAAAGGCAAAATGAATTGGAATGTATAGAAACCAAAAATATACAAAATATGGAAAAGAAAGGAAAATTTAAGAAATAGCAAAAAGGTAGGAAAATAAAATAAGGTTTTGTGGTTGAATTTCAACCACTGGGCGAACTCTAGTATCATTAAAAATATACGGCTTCTAATTTTTTCGAAGATCGGACCTTTAACCTTGTGTAACACTTTTTACATACTTTCAAATAAAAATGTACACCAATCGAACAAGATAGGAAAGCAGGCCACGCCCACATCTTGTCCCTTAAAATTTTGTAACTACAAAAATTACAAAGGGTTAACATCGAACTTCAAAAGTCCATAACTGAGTTTTCTAGGCTAACTTCGAAAATCGGGGAAATTAGTTTTTCATTTATGTCGCAATCTTTCAACTCCAAAGCCCATAAAAAAACGTTGATTTTGTCGTACAGTGTAAGAGTTCGAAAAGTCTGAAAAATGTTATGGGGGCTATTCACATACCTGCCAGCAGCGTTCATATTTTGCCGTTTGAAGCAAGCGCCTTTGCCATCATTACTGCCACCACCTTCATCGTTTTCGTCCCGTTTTCGTTTTAAAGGCGATTCTAACAGTGGTATGCGCTTCGTTTTGTCTGCACTAGCTGCGACTTTGGCTGTGCTATTTTTATTAATTTTCTCACGAGTCTTATTTTTCTCCTTCGACTTATCTTTGTCTCTATCTTTATCTTTAACCTTATCTTTATCTTTCTCCTTCTCCTTCTTCTTTTTCTTTTTTTCCACTGCTCCCGTAACACCATTTTTAATTTGTAATTTAGCATCGGCGCGCGCGCGTTTTTTAACTGGTGATTGGGATTTCGCCTTGGAACTGGTTGAGCCCGTAGCGCTTGTGTCGACTGCTCCACCTCCACCGCCTTTTTCCTCCGCATTCTTTAATGTATGCTTGTACAACTTGAAAAGCTTTTTTGCATCAAATTCTGTGAATTTTGATACAAAATACCACAAATTACTACGCCATTCTTTTTTCTCAGGCTCCTTGTAGGCTTCCAAACAAATGTCAATTTGACGTCCTATCGATAATAGACATTCGCGTGTATGACGCACTTGTTCTTGATTCGACAGACTTGTGTCTGGGCGATCAAGCGCTATCAATGCTTTTTTTACCGGCCGCATTTTCTCTTTACATGTATTGAAAACATTGGGATCAAGATCACCTAATACTTCCAGGGCGCGCGGTTCATTGTTAGCTGTGAAATGCATGGGCTTATTCGTGCTTGTTTCGGACACACTTGACTTCTTGGTACGACCTCCAGCTTTACCACCCTCCTTTCCAGCTGCACTACGTTTCGATTTCTTCTTAGCACTTTTAGTTGCAGTCCCGTCTGTAGACTCTATAGTGCTTGCATTGGCATCGTGCTCACCACTTTCAGCCGGTTTTGATGTGCTATCGCGTGAGCGGGGCTTGCGTTCGGGGAGTTCATGCGCTGATTGTGATGCATCGTCACCAATGTGTGACTCAGATACGTTTCTAGACTTACTTTCTGGCGTCGATGGCACAGGAGCATTGTTCGTGGCTCCGCCCTTAGCTTCCCGTGGTTTACGTGGTTTGCGTTGTTTTCGCTGGACGCCTTTTTTCAGTTCAACATTCTTTTTAATGATTTTTAGCAGGTATTCTGCTCTTGATTGCAAGTGTTTCGCTTGTGGCTTTCGTGCGTCGTTGAAAAGAATTTTTTCCGCCAACTTCAAACTCGGGTCCATTTTCATTTGTTCCCACGAACCAATGCCATATTGATAAATACCGCACAGCAGCTTTGAGTCCTCGTCCACGCCCCACTCTGTATCGAAATTTGCTGGTCGCGTTTTTATATCCAATTGCCAGTTGAGGCGTTCACTGGATGCACTCGGCACAATATCATTAAGTGGCTTCAACTCCTCTTCACAGGATAATAGCGTTTTGGCATTGAAAGAGACACCGCCAAATTTGACAGAATATGTTGCTCGAGTACGCTTTTGTTTTGCCGCTGTTGTATCATCGGCTGGATTTTTTATTACTGGCGGTGGATCGTCTTTATGCTCTTCCAGAAATTGTACGCAACGATCATGTAACATTTCTCCAACTCTTTTTAACTCTGCCAATGGCTTCTCTTGTAGCTCGGCATCACAAGCGATTGCTTCGAGGCGTTCAAGAGGTGATGGAAATTTTTTATATGACTTAATAAATCTCCTTATTTCGGCATCGGTAAAGCCCAGTATCTTCTCTTTATTCACTGGACGTCCGCGTTTCTTATGTCGCCCATCCTCCCCACTGGCATCCGACCCGATATCATAATCCGAGTCTCCTCCAGATTCGTCTGGCTGGTCTTTTTTCGCACCACGTTTAGAGGAAGCGTTCGAGTCCTGTGATGAAAATTTATTTTAAATACACTATAATTTTTTTATTAGAATATCGTATAGAGCTAGCCCTTAAAATGTTTAACAATAATGCCGGCGATATACCAACAGGTTATCATAACCTCTAACGAGATTTTTGCCGAGCGCCTCTCCCAATTTGTTGGTGTGCTGCTTTTAAGTTTTTTCCTACAAGTTGGAGGGACCTACAGTTTTTGCCGACTCCGAATGGCACTTGCAAAGCAAATGAGTTTTTGCTGAGAAGCTTCTCATGGCAGAAATACACCCGGAGAGTTTGCCAAACTACTGCCGAGGGCGACCCCGTTTCACGTATTACCGGTTCTGCGAGAACGGTATTTGTACTTGTACATTACCCTTCGTACCGAAACGACCCGGGTTTTTTTTTTTTTTATAATGACCCGGCCAAGAGCAATACATTTCGAAGTGACCCTGTCTAACGCGTCACGATTCCCTCACCTATTGTCATCCCCGGAACAGCCCCTTTCAGCACGGCTGCTCCTTATTCTCTTGATCCGGGCTGGCATTGAGACAAATCCTGGCCCAAGAGAATGGTTCTGCTGCGTTTGCCGGAAGAAAATATACACAAGACGATCACACTCAGTACAGTGTGCATCATGCAAAGGTTGGTTGCATAAATTTAGTTGCTCCGGACTACATCCTAAAACACACCGGCCCACTAGTTTCTTCAGTTTCCCGAGGCAAGCGACGTTCTAATGTTGCATTATCGCCTTCCATAAATCAAGTCTCCACGACCTGCAATACTTATATTGCCCAGCAGAATATTTGTGTTCCCGGCTGTAGCTCGCTTCCTAGTGCGTCAACATCACAAGCATCCATTCATGGCTACTTTCTTCGTAGCACATCAGTTGATGCTTTTAGCACTACCGAGCTTCAGCCCCCGTCTCTGAACCCCTTACTAACTTCTTCCGGCATTAGCACGAATGCAAGTCAAGGCCATCAACTTCTGGTCCCTCACTCTTCGTGCACTGTATGTCGGCATAGGATATATGCGTCTGTGGCATCGGTCAAGTCACCTACGCTTATGTTCTGGGCTCGCAAACAGAAATCTCTGGACTGATGTGTTTGTCGCGCCTTGCTGTCGAGTTGTGCAGCCCTCAACGCCGACGGATGTACACTCATCTAATAATGAACGAAATCCGCCGGCTTCAGGACTGCCACGGAGATCAATATCGCGACCTAGCCTACCACCATCTAGGCGTACACATCAGTCTTTAACTCCCAGAGTGGCCATTGCCTCTCCTTCGCAATTTAAATTGTTGCAATTTAACTGCAACGGCTTGACCGGCAAGATAGCAGAGATAACCATATTTATGCAGCTACATAAAATCAAAATTGCTGTAATCCAGGAGACAAAACTTGGTCCCCACTCGAATCTCCGAGCGAGTGGAGGCTACCACGTTCTCCGGCATGACCGTACGGACGGCGGAGGTGGTCTCGTGTTCCTTGTTCACCATACGGTGCAGTATAGGGAATTTGATATCAACACTGACCAAAGAGACTTACCCTTAGAGTGTCAGGGTATAGTTATACAAGCTGGTAGTGTTGATCTCGAGCTAATCAATATATACATTCCTTCCGTCACCTGCTGCCCCAGAAGTTATCGTCCTGACCTTAGGGCGTTTCTTTGTGGCGATAACCGTATCATCATGGGCGATTTTAATGCCCACCATGATATGTGGCATTCACACCTTTCTGTGGACGGCAGAGGACGGGAACTAGCCGAGCAAATTGACACTTCCTCTTTCTGTACTGTGAACGGAGACACCCCAACAAGGATGGCTGTTAACTGCAGTAGCTCCCCAGACTTAACTATTGTTAGCCCGGGGTTAATTAACAGCATAAACTGGCAACCTATGGTGGCCTTGTCATCCGACCACCTGCCTATCATCCTGTCCGTCGATCGTGCCACGGATTTCATCACGTCGATGAAAAGAACATACGTGAATTTCAAAAAGGCTAATTGGGTCGGCTTTTTGGAATTCACGGAGAGCTCCTTTGGTGATCTTCCCATTCCCACTGATGTACACGTCGGCGAACGTAACATACGTGAGGTCATTATACCAGCTGGTAGAATAAAAAATATCAGGCCTAACTTCCCAGCTGAGGCCGCAGCCTTGGCCAATGAACGTGACCTCATACGCAACATCGATCCCTCTGACCCACAGATCGGTGATCTCAACGTGGAAATCAGGCGGCTGGTTAACGTACACAAACAAACCAAATGGGAGGAGCACCTTAGGTATTGTAACCTCTCTACCGGTGTTGGGAATCCTTCGGGTCCACCAAAAAATGTCGACATCACCTTTGGTGACAAGACATTAAATGACCCCAGGAAATGTGCGCAGGCTTTTTGTCGACAGTATGTCCCACACCCTGCGCAAGATAGGACAAGACGTGGAATCTTCAGGCGCGCGCATAAACACAAAAACTATGCCCCCGTTCCCATCACCGCTACAGAGGTTCAAGAGGCCATCCGGAAGGCCAAAAATTCCAAAGCCATCGGCCCTGATGGCATAGCCATGGTGCATCTCAAGCATATCGGCCCAGCGGGAGTCAAATATTTAACTGCCGTCTTCAATCTGTCTTTGATCACAGCTGTCATACCCGACAAATGGAAGCAGGCAACTGTGATCCCACTACTAAAGCCTGGCAAGCCAGCTAACGTTGGGGAGTCATATCGTCCGATATCACTCCTCTCGCCAGTAGTAAAGACACTTGAAGCGGCCCTACTCCCGCTCTACACATCACACTTGATGTTAGCCGAGCACTAACATGGCTTCAGGAAAGGCAGGAGCACAACATCTGCTCTAAATGTCATAAACACTCAGATAACTGACGGTCTAAATCAAAACAGACCTAATGACAGGACGGTTCTAGTTGCACTCGACCTGAGTCAAGCTTTTGACACAGTAAATCATGGGCACCTTGTATCCGATTTGGAAGACTCGTCACTCCCCCCCTGTCTCAAGCGTTGGACCGCCAATTATCTCAGTGGTCGTCGGTCGTCTGTTGTATTCAGAAACAAAAAATCTAAAGCCAGGAAGATCAAACAAGGGGTACCACAGGGTGGTGTCCTTTACCCGTTATTGTTTAACTTCTATATTTCGAAGCTTCCTCCTCCACCAGAAGAAGTTACGATTGTTTCTTACGCAGACGATTGCACGATATTGGCTACTGGTACTTCCGTTGATGAGCTGTGCTCTAAAATAAATGGCTATCTCCCCTCTCTAGTCGAGTTCTTCACCGTCCGAAGCTTGAAATTGTCGCCAACAAAGTCTTCGGCGACCCTATTCACACCGTGGACAGCGCAGGTTGGCATGGAACTAGAAATTTATGTAGGTGATCATAAAATACCTACTGTCGCTCACCCAAAAATCTTAGGAGCGACTTTCGACACCATGCACACTTTCGCTGCCCATTCAGCTGCAATTGTCTCAAAATTACAGAGCCGTAACAAAATCCTCAAATCACTATCCGGCAGTACTTGGGGTAAAGACAAAGAAACGTTGTTGGTAACGTACAAGGCAATTGGTCGGCCGATCCTGAACTATGCGTCGCCGATATGGTCGCCGGGGCTTGCAGACGTTCACTGGAATCAGCTTCAGGCCTGTCAAAACACCGCGCTCAGAACCGCTACGGGGTGCGTCCTTATGTCACCTATATCTCATATACACAATGAGGTGGAAATGCTTCCAGTTAGGGAGCATAATGAAATGCTAAACAAGCAGTACCTACTGAATTGCTGTAAACCACAGCATCCCGGTAGACAACTGCTTGAACTCATTCCGCCTCCTAGGACCATAAGATCGCATTTACGTAAACATTTTGATGAGATCCGGCACTATATAACAACGCTGTTTGATCTACAGGTGCATAAACAGGCCTTGGGGCATATCCATAAAACGTCTGTTGGCCATTACTCTGCGCTCTGTCCGCTAAACAATGTCTTACATGCCGCAACACCTGGCATTTCTGAAGAGGAGCGTCATCTTCCTCGAGAGACAAGGGTCACTCTGGCTCAATTACGCTCTGGATATTGTAGCAGGTTAAACTCCTACATATCTAGACTGAACCCTGATGTGCCGAATGTATGTCCGGCATGCGGCTCTCTGTAGTGGCGCTTGTAGCCAAATTACCATTTTCATACCCCATTTTAAACTGGTGGTATCTTGTCAGGGAAACCTCTATTAATAGAGGACTGAATAAGCAATAACTTTCCAATTAACATTTTTCAGATTTCTTTATAAAAAGTAGCCATACCTAAATAGATACCCTATCATAGGAAATTTAATACTTTGAGTCATAGTTATAAAATTATGGTATATTTTGACGTATTAGATTATAGGTTATCGCTCTAATACCTATATATATAAATATATATTTATACATACGTATAATGAGACATTTGTTAATAAATTCCACAATTTTTTTTTAGTTCATTTCATATCATAAATAGATTTATCTTTGTATACTTTTCGAATTTCGGTTATATCGTAAATTCGAGCTTCCGGTTCTGCCCTCTGCTAAGCTAGAACATTAGATTGATTACACTGACATTTATCCTATATCACTTTTTGATCTTTAAGAAAATCACGCCATCAGCGATGATCATGCAAAGAAGAATATAAAAATTCCGGAATGTTACGGGTAACCTGAGAGAGAATGGCGTTGGTTCGTCCTCTTTTTGATTTTTGACTTCAGACAGTCAAGATCGTCCGGTTTCCAGTCTTCAATTTCCTAAAACGTTTTTAAGAGATGTAATACCGTCTTTTAGCTCGGAAGTTTTAATTTAGCAAAAACGCTAATCTTGTAATATCGAAAACATCTGTCAAAAATCGCGTTTTAATAAGGAAATTCCGGAATCTTAAATACCCTGAAAACGCGAGGCATTTAAATTTCTAAATTACGAAAACCAATTCGGAAATCATGAAAATGGGGAAAGTTCCCAAAGTTCAGCGAGCAGCTTCATCATTATCTTCTGGAGAAGATTTACTGCAAACCTGGCAATATTTTCCTCATCTCTATCTTCAGGCAGCATGTGGGCAGAAGAACCAGTATTTAGTGTTCGAATTTGTGTAGTGAAGACATTTAGAGAAAGTTATACATAGTAGAAAAATTAATATAAAATATAAATAAGTTTTGCCTATATCATGCCTAAATAGTTTTGAATAATTTAAAAAAAAAAAAAAAAAAAAAACTTTAGGTTTCAAAAGATTTGAAAAAAAAAACTACAGCTAAAAACATTTTTCGTGAGTTTTTCTCATTTTTTCTGAATTATTGTGTATATACTTAAATGATAATCGTAATTTCAAATACATACGTATATATATATACTTATGTCCACACATTAGTATACATTTATTTAATGAAAAGAGAGAAAAATATTTATGGAAAAAAAAAAAAACAAAACAATAACATAAACTAAATCTAACTAATTTTGTGTTTCATGAAGATCAAATTAATTAAATTGTTAAAAAGCAAATTGGTAATTGATAGTTTAGTGAAGTTTTGCATTATTAGCATTGCGAGAATTGACATAAATTTTTTTATCGCATGCGATTTTTTTTCAAAGCGATATAATTTAATGAAGTTTTAACCACCCCTTAATAACTAAAGCAAAGAGGTGATTCGAAATGCTTGAAAGGAAAGGGAAATTAATATAAATTAAATCTATTGAAAATCGAAAAGCAACAACAATTGTGGTGTGTTAGAAATATTTTTCGATTTCCAGCATACATTTACTTGTTCCAGGTTTCATGCTGAAAGATCTTTCATCGTTGGAGCCGAAGTGGTAAGTCGATTTTGTTTTTGTTTATTCTCTCACAAATTTTCTTTGGTATTAGTGTGATGAGTGAATGAATGTACATTAGAGCGTATCACGGTGTATGGAGGAAAAAAAAGTTGAAAATGTTCCCCCCCAGTTTGATCACTTACCTTATGGGGTTTTCAAAAAAAAATTTTTTAATATTTTTGTCACCCTGTAAAAACAGCGAAATTTGTTTTTTTTCTATAATTTCTATATTTCTCGTTCGATTTTCAAAAGTGATACATTTTTAGAAAGGTTTTCACCAAGGCAAGATTTCATCCATAGAAACTTTTAGCCCTTCATGCCAAGTTCAGTTTTTATTCTATTTTTACTAAAACCAACACCCTGTATTTGAAAAAAAAATAAATTTTTTTCCGGAAAACTAAGAAAAAAAAGGGCTAGAAGTTTCTATTGATGAAATATTGCCTTGGTGAATACCTTTCTAAAAATGTATCACTTTTGAAAATCGAACTAGAAATATAGAAGTTATAGAAAAAAAACAAATTTCGCTGTTTTTACACGGTGACAAAAAAATTAAAATTTTTTTTTTGAAAACCTCATAAGGTAAGTGTTCAAACGGGGGGGGGGGGGACATTTTCAACTTTTTTTGGTGATACGCTCTAATGTACATATTATTCATTTCTCTTTCGTTTCGTTTTTCTAACTTAGATAAAGTAAGGGTTGCCAGGTTGGTACACAAAAAAAAAAACCCATTTGTAATTTTTATTCCTCGCTTCGAAATAATGCAAAGTAAAACTAAATTTAAATATTATACTTAAAATATCCTAGTTAATATGCGATTGAGTTAAAATCTTGGATTACAATTTTAAAACGTCATAAGCAAAAGCGCATAAGTCGGTTGATAATAATATTGTTTTAGTATATAAACGGTTAGTTAACCAACTAAATATGTAAATAAATTCCTTGTACGAAATTAGAATCGTTAGTATAAATCTGAAATTTTTGTTTGTATTTAAGATTTTCTTTCAAAGGCAAATTTTGATATTGCAATATGATAATTTTCACTAAATTCAAATTGTATATCCTATTTATACGATTCAAAAATAAGATAAAATCTAAATGAAGAAAGTAATTAGGAAGTAGTATATGGTTTATTTAATAAAAAGTGTCAAACTTTAAAATGAGTCAGTAAACTTTTATTTTATGGTTCCCATGCCTGATAGTAGCTAAGTGTGACAAGTATTAGGGATTTTCAGTTTTTGTTGGATTCTTTCTGGAAATCATCATGGTAGGGTGGGCAATGGTTGCAACAACATCATGCAACATATCCTGTTCGGAAACCCAAGCGTCATCAAGATTTTTGAGCCAACGTAGGTATCCCTTTTAATTTTTTTTTTTTTCCCTCCAGCACGTTAAATAAAGTAATTGTTCTGTAGTAGTACGCGAAAACCGAAGGGTAGGAGTAAGAACACCACCCCGTTAGCCGACGAGCAAGAGCCGGATTAGAGACGTGCGCCCGCTTCCTACTTTTTGCATACACTGTGCTTTCTACAAAACGTTGCATGCTACAGATAATAATTATTTTTGGCGCCCAACGTGGGGCCTATACAGCAACAGTTCTTTTGGTTGTATTGAGAGGCTTGCACTTTAACAAGCCAGCATACATTGCAATTTATTTTCATTGTTTGTCTGTGTAATTCTCTTTAATTTCAATTTCGATAAAGGTAAAACCAAAAGTGCTAAGTAGTTTCCTTTCTCGACTATAACATTTCTCACCATTATATTTTTCGAATTATACCCGCCGTACAGCATCGTGATGCTCGCTGGAATTGTGACAGCTTCGACTTCGATTGTTAGCCAGTACATTCGTTGCTCATACGCATAGCAGCACTTATTTGCTTGTTAATTGGAATTGCGATTTTTTTAAAATATTTAATATCGGACCATGACGGACAAATGAGTGTGGATGTAGCTTTATCATTTCCCTATTTCTTTGTGAATTGCAAGGAATTTTCTTTGATAATCTTTAACCAAAGATAAGAATCAAATTTTTTGGCGATTTATATGACTATTTTTAGCATTCATTTAGAAATGTAGGTAGTTAATTATATTGATGTAATATCTAACTAATGCATACTAAACGTGATCGTATAATCCCACAACTTTCTAAACGTTCGGAATAGTAGATTTTATTTTTATAATCTAACCGACGGCAATACCATTGGGGTCGGATGGTTTTTCGCTTTTTATCTTGAGATATCGCTGAAGGATACGAATGGGTTTTGACCACGATTTACTTCTATCAGGAAAATTAACTGGGAACCAGAATTTTATTTTTTATATTTATCGTATCTTATCTTAAACAAATTAGAATATCGCTAGTTACACACGTATGTACTATCATCTTTTCGGGATTAATTTTTTTGAAAAATCTTGCCTTGGGTAAAGGTCGAAAGGTCACCTTTACAAACTCTTGAATTTTTTTATCTTTCCTTATTTTCCTAGCAACCTTTGCTGCAACTTAAGTAAGGACTAGTACCTGTCGATTTTCGTTTCTATATATCTTACCTTGAGACATTGCAACATGGACCTTATTCATAGTAACGAAGACTTAACCAAGTCCGATGAAAATGGATGGCGCTGTGGAATATGTCACAATTTTAGTAGAAATCCCACAATATTGCATAAGACTAAATGCGATCATGCTTTTCACAAAACTTGTCTTATCTAAATATTTGGAAAACAATCCCAACTGTCCAATATGCCATACTAGGGTTGTGTCAGATAAATCTTTTGGTTCTACAACAAATACTCCACATCGTTACGATACTCGTTCTCGAGAAAAATCGAAGTCTGAGGACAACGGTATTAAGACTGGGCAGAGTATGCAACACTCTATGAGTATACCTGGGCAGGCTGATCAAGGACCTGTTGTTACACCTGCGCGAGCGGATGACATAAGCAATATGGTTACCGCTGCCGTTGGTGCTCAGCAGGCTGCAATAATGCAGAGTCTCGATAATTCGATTAATAGCAGAATTGAAGCACAAATTGAAGCAGGTTTTAGGCGGTTAAGCTTGCAGTTTCCACAACAGCCGCAACCACCACTACCATCTAACTTGAATACCTTGTCAAACGTGGAACAACAAACTTTCGAGCAGTTACTTGGACTTCCGCCCGCAGGCGTACCAAATACAGCTGCTTCAGCTTTTGACCACATGCCTAATAGAAATATTACAAGGCAAGCTAGTAATGAATTATCTTTTAGGCCTGATAAGGTCGGACACATCATTCCCAACTGGAAGTTGCGCTTCACGGGTGCGAGTGATGGCATGCCAGTTGAAAACTTTATTTATCGTGTTGAAGCTCTTACTAATCAGACATTAGGCGGTTGTTTTGATATTGTATGCAGACACGCAAGTTTGCTGTTCGACTCTAAAGCTAGCGATTGGTTTTGGAGGTACAACAAATCTGTGTCGGAAGTTCGTTGGTCTGGTTTATGTGAGGCCCTTAGACGTCAGTATAAGGATACTAGGACTGATGTAGACTACCGAGAGAAGATTCGTGACAGAAAACAAAAAGTTGAAAATGAAAGTTTTGATTGTTTTTATGACTCCATAGTTCAAATGACTGATCGGTTAACCCAACCACTCTCAGAAAGTACTCTTGTTGAGATCATTAAGAGGAACCTCTTACCGGAAATACAATATGAAGTTTTAAATATTCAAGTTTATTCCATTGCTCATTTGCGTGATATCTGCCGGAAACGTGAATTTTTCCTGCAAGACATGCAAAGTCGGCAAACCTATAGTAAATCATCGCCAATTCGTAAGCGCGTTTCTGAGGTGCAGGCCAATTTTGACCTTGTTACCGACGATGATGTAAGCGAAGTTGAGGATATTGACGAAATAGCTTTAGTTTGCTGGAATTGTAAGAGGAACGGACACCGATATCAAGATTGTGTTAGCGAGCGTAGAGTTTTCTGCTACGGTTGCGGAGCCACTGATGTGTATAAGCCGAATTGTCCGCGTTGTAACTCTTCAAAAAACGGCCAAGCGAGTGCGCTGAAAAGTGCACGCAGACAGACCCCATCGAAAGCTTTGAAACATCAAGGAACAAACACGGATTAATTCCTATTGTTCCTTCAATACCTTCACTCATCTCAAACGACACATTTTGTTCACCTAACCCGAACAAACCTTTTCATGTTCGTGTGAAGGAATATGACCTAGCACGTAAACGAATTTTTCATGATTTTTCGGAAAACAGAATAGTAACTAAACCAAGAAGTAGGTCCAGCAATCGGATAAGCACTTTTTGGAAAAATGTTCGCAATAACCGAAAACTACTTTTGAGTTCAGTCTTTGATAGGACAAATGACATACGACCATATGCGGAGGTGCAGTTATTTGGCAAAACTGTTTCCGGTTTGCTAGACACAGGCGCTTCTGTCAGTTGTGTTGGATCCAAACTTGCAACAAAGATTTTGGAAGAAAACGTCGCGATTCAAACTTTTACATCCTCCATGTTATAGACGTAAAGGATGCTAAACCCATTAAACAGCGGCACTTTCCAATATCGCCTGCTATAGAAAAGCTAGTCTATGCAGAGCTGGAAAGGATGATTGAATTAGATATAATAGAAGAATCTGATAGCGCTTGGTCATCACCCATCGTACTAGTAAGGAAGCCAGGTAAAGTTCGATTGTGCTTGGATAGTAGGAAGGTAAATAGCGTCACAATGAAAGACGCGTATCCGTTGCCTAACATTGAGGGTATTTTAAGCAGGCTACCTAAGGCTGAGTTTATAACGAGTTTAGATTTAAAGGATGCCTTTTGGCAAATCCCTTTAGATCCAAAGTCTAGGGACAAAACAGCCTTTACCGTGCCCGGTAGACCGTTATACCATTACAAAGTAATGCCATTCGGCCTCTGAAATGCTCCGCAAACAATGTCCCGGTTGATGGACAAAGTCATACCATGCTATCTTCGGAGCGAGGTATTTGTGTATTTGGATGACCTTCTCATCATTTCTGAAAGCTTCGAAAAGCACTTGGAAGTGCTTCGTATAGTTGCTCGGCATATCAAAGAAGCAGGGTTAACTATCAATATAGAAAAAAGTCACTTTTGCCTTAGGGAAGTACGTTATTTAGGTCAAATTGTAGGAAAAGGGATCATAAGAACCGATCCTGAGAAAGTACATAGCTGTCATCACAGATTCTCCAATCCCGAGATCTGTTAAACAAGTCAGACGATTTTTGGGCATGTCTGGGTGGTATCGAAAGTTTGTTAAGAATTACGCAGCGGTCACGACTCCGCTTACTGATTTATTGAAGACCAACCGAAAATTTACTTGGTCCGATGAGGCTCAAAAGGCATTTGTTGAATTAAATTCTATATTGAGCACTGCTCCCGTTCTTCATAGTCCCGACTTTAATAAACCGTTCTATATTCATTGTGATGCTAGTTCGACCGGCGTAGGAAGTGTGCTAGTCCAAAAGAATGAGGATGGCGAAGAATACCCTATCGCGTTCATGTCCAAGAAATTGAACAATGCGCAAAGGAAATACTCGGTAACAGAGCAAGAATGTCTGGCAGCGATGCTCAGTGTAAAAAAGTTTCGCCCTTACATTGAAGGACACGAGTTTACTATTATTACGGATCATGCATGCATCCTTAAAATGGCTAATGTCTCAAACAGATTTGAGTACGCGACTAGCGCGTTGGGCTCTAAAGCTTCAAGGATACTCCTTTAAAATTGAGCACAGACGTGGTAGTCAAAATGTGGTACCAGATGCGCTATCCAGAGTGAACACTGAGGATCTGTCGTCTCTGGAAGCTGGGGTTTTTGTTGACTTAAGCTCTTCATATTTTAAGGCAGACGACTACATTGAGCTAAAGGAAAGAGTTCTTAAAAATAGTGAAAAGTTACCGGATGTAAAAGTGATTGACGAATATGTTTACAGACGGACTGAGCATTCAACCGGAGAGCAATTGCACGATGATATGGTATGGAAATTGTGGATACCTAAGGGTTTAATTCCTGATATTTTATATAAAGCGCATGATGCTCATTTATCTTCTCATTGCGGCATTAATAAAACCGTGGAAAAATTACGGAGATATTATTATTGGCCAGGACTAGTTAATGATGACAAAACGTACATAAATGCGTGCGAGAAATGCAAATGTACGAAACAGCCAAATTACGTGCTAAGACCACCCATGGGTAAAACTACCGATTCACAACGAACTTTTCAAAAATTATATGTTGATTTTTTAGGTCCCTATCCGCGCTCTAGATCGGGAAATATTGGAATTTTCGTGGTCGTAGACCACTTTTCTAAATTCGTTTTCTTAAAGCCGGTTAAAAAGTTTTCTGCCGATGTTGTTTGTAAATATCTGGAAGAAGAAATATTCCATGATTTCGGTGTGCCAGAGTAGATTGTTTCAGACAATGGAACACAGTTTAAGTCACACGGCTTTAACAGTTTGCTACAAAAATACGGCGTAAACCACATTTACACAGCTGTACACTCACCACAAGCAAATGCTTCAGAGCGAGTGAACAGATCGGTAATTTCAGCTATCAAGTCATACGTCGACAGTGACCAGAAAAACTGGGATCAGTATCTTAGTAGTATTTGTTGTGCCCTACGTTCTGCCATACATTCAGCCATAGGTACTTCTTATTTCATGGCATTTGGTCAGCATATGGTAACAAACGGTTCTACCTATAGCTTGTTACGGAACTTGCGGATGTTGGAGGATCGCACTGTTAGTTTCTTACAACTTGCGTTCCCGAGTGGTTTCATATGAGGTGGGTCAGGAAATTTACAGAAGAAATTTCAAACAAAGTAATTTTGAACAGGGCTATAATGCGAAATTAGCACCGTCACTTGTTAAAGCTCGAATACGTAAGAAGCTTGGCAACTCCTATTACCAGCTAGAGGACTTACAGGGTCGTTGGATTGGCAATTACCACGCCAAAGATCTGCGGCAATAGTTAATACCCATGTTTAAGCTACAAGCGGGTATCAGCTTTTGTGCATTACGTCCAAACCTGATTTTGGCAGGGGGGAAATGTAGTGGCGCTTGTAGCCAAATTACCATTTTCATACCCCATTTTAAACTGGTGGTATCTTGTCAGGGAAACCTCTATTAATAGAGGACAGAATAAGCAATAACTTTCCAATTAACATTTTTCAGATTTCTTTATAAAAAGTAGCCATACCTAAATGGATACCCTATCATAGGAAATTTAATACTTTGACGTATTAGATTATAGGTTATCGCTCTAATACCTATATATATAAATATATATTTATACATACGTATAATGAGACATTTGTTAATAAATTCCACAACTTTTTTTTAGTTCATTTCATATCATAAATAGATTTATCTTTGTATACTTTTCGAATTTCGGTTATATCGTAAATTCGAGCTTCCGGCTCTGCCCTCTGCTAAGCTAGAACATTAGACATTTGCTGTAAACAATTAGATTGATTACACTGACATTTATCCTATATCACTTTTTGATCTTTAAGAAAATCACGCCATAAGCGATGATCATGCAAAGAAGAATATAAAAATTCCGGAATGTTACGGGTAAGCTGAGAGAGAATGGCGTTGGTTCGTCCTCTTTTTGATTTTTGACTTCAGACAGTCAAGATCGTCCGGTTTCCAGTCTTCAATTTCCTAAAACGTTTTTAAGAAATGTAATACCGTCTTTTAGTTCGGAAGTTTTAATTTAGCAAAAACGCTAATCTTGTAATATCGAAAACATCTGTACAATAATCGCGTTTTAATAAGGAAATTCCGGAATCTTAAATACCCTGAAAACGCGAGGCATTTAAATTTCTAAATTACGAAAACCAATTCGGAAATCATGAAAATGGGGAAAGTTCCCAAAGTTCAGCGAGCAGCTTCATCACTATCTTCTGGAGAAGATTTACTGCAAACCTGGCAATATTTTCCTCATCTCTATCTGCAGGCAGCATATGGGCAGAAGAACCAGTATTTAGTGTTCGAATTTGTGTAGTGAAGACATTTAGAAAAAGTTATACATAGTATAAAAATTAATATAAAATATAAATAAGTTTTGCCTATATCATGCCTAAATAGTTTTGAATAATTAAAAAAAAAAAAAAAAACTTTAGGTTTCAAAAGATTTGAAAAAAAAAAAAAAAACTACAGCTAAAAACATTTTTCGTGAGTTTTTCTCATTTTTTCTGAATTATTGTGTATATACTTAAATGATAATCGTAATTTCAAATACATACGTATATATATATACTCATGTCCACACATTAGTATACATTTGTTTAATGAAAAGACAGAAAAATATTTATGGAAAAAAAAAAAAACAAAACAATAACATAAACTAAATCTAACTAATTTTGTGTTTCATGAAGATCAAATTAATTAAATTGTTAAAAAGCAAATTGGTAATTGATAGTTTAGTGAAGTTTTGCATTATTAGCATTGCGAGAATTGACATAAATTTTTTTTATCGCATGCGATTTTTTTTTTTCAAAGCGATATAATTTAATGAAGTTTTAACCACCCCTTAATAACTAAAGCAAAGAGGTGATTCAAAATGCTTGAAAGGAAAGGGAAATTAATATAAATTAAATCTATTGAAAATCGAAAAGCAACAACAATTGTGGTGTGTTAGAAATATTTTTCGATTTCCAGCATACATTTACTTGTTCCAGGTTTCATGCTGAAAGATCTTTCATCGTTGGAGCCGAAGTGGCAAGTCGATTTTGTTTTTGTTTATTCTCTCACAAATTTTCTTTGGTATTAGTGTGATGAGTGAATGAATGTACATATTATTCATTTCTCTTTCGTTTCGTTTTTCTAACTTAGATAAAATTAAAAAAAAAAAAAAAAAAAACCCATTTGTAATTTTTATTCCTCGCTTCGAAATAATGCAAAGTAAAACTAAATTTAAATATTATACTTAAAATATCCTAGTTAATATGCGATTGAGTTAAAATCTTAGATTACAATTTTAATACGTCATAAGCAAAAGCGCATAAGTCGGTTGATAATAATATTGTTTTAGTATATAAACGGTTAGTTAACCAACTAAATAAATAAATTCCTTGTACGAAATTAGAATCGTTAGTATAAATCTGGAATTTTTGTTTGTATTTAAGATTTTCTTTCAATATGATAATTTTCACTAAATTCAAATTGTATATCCTATTTATACGATTCAAAAATAAGATAAAATCTAAATGAAGAAAGTAATTAGGAAGTAGTATATGGTTTATTTAATAAAAAGTGTCAAACTTTAAAATGACTCAGTAAACTTTTATTTTATGGTTCCCATGCCTGATAGTAGCTAAGTGTGGCAAGTATTAGGGATTTTCCGTTTTTGTTGGATTCTTTCTGGAAATCATCATGGTAGGGTGGGCAATGGTTGCAACAACATCATGCAACATATCCTGTTCGGAAACCCAAGCGTCATCAAGATTTTTGAGCCAACGTAGGTATCCCTTTTCATTTTTTTTTGTTTTTTTCCCTCCAGCACGTTAAATAAAGTAATTGTTCTGTAGTAGTACGCGAAAACCGAAGGGTAGGAGTAAGAACACCACCCCGTTAGCCGACGAGCAAGAGCCGGATTAGAGACGTGCGCCCGCTTCCTACTTTTTGCATACACTGTGCTTTCTACAAAACGTTGCCTGCTACATCTCCCCCCACAATACCAATCACTTATTTTCTTGCTCATCTGAGCCCACTCTTCTAACACCCATCTCTCTTTGGTCCAACCCTATTGAAACTGCTAGTTTCCTTGGACTCCCGTTAGAAGATATTGATGACAATTAGGTTAAGGAAAAATACGCGTTGGGCAGGACTACACCTCGTTACAACAACAACAACAAAGGTTAGCATTCCGCGCAGGGCTTATATATATATATAATAATTAATACAAACCTGATTCGCTGCTGCCGTTTTTCGACGTGGCGGCAAATAAAGATCTTCCATTTCTTTAGCGCGTTCTTGGTCTTCCACGACTTTGCGAAAATTCTCTGGTATTATGTCATCCCAATCTTTAGTATCTTCTTCCTCGCCACCCATATTATCGTTATCTTTAGTCGTTTCACTTGGTTCCTCTTCAAATGTTGCTATACTAGCAACTTTGAATGCCGATAGCAAATCATCTGCAGGCATTTCAGGATCTTCATTACGCGTTTCGGCACGTCTTAATATTTCATCGATATCGCAAACCAATTCGTCATCATTTTCCTGCTCATCCTTAAATAGTTCTTCTGCACCAAATTTCAAAATTGCCGATAAATCATCTTTATTGAAAGGTGTAGCATTTGCATTCGAACTGGCACCACTTTTATCCAACACTGTTCGCCCCGTTGTGTCCATACGCTGTATAACCAAATGATCAAGCACCATTTTCTGTTTCGCACGTTCCACAATTTGTTCTTCAACAGAACGGGCCGTTACTAAACGGTAAATATTTACTTGATTTTTTTGACCAATACGATGTGCCCGCGCTTGCGCCTGCAAATCATTTTGCGGATTCCAATCCGAATCAAATATAATAACTGTATCAGCGGTTGCTAAATTAATACCCAAACCACCAGCACGAGTAGATAACAAAAAACAAAAATCTTGACTACCTTCAGCATTGAAATGATCAAGCGCTTGGCGCCTCATTTCACCCTTAATGCTACCGTCAAGCCTCTGAAATGGAAAATGACGCTTTTGTAGATAATCGGCTAGCACGTCCAGCATGCGTACCATTTGCGAGAAAATTAAAACGCGATGCCCAGTCTCTTTCAGACGACATAACAATTTATCAAGTAAAACTAATTTTCCAGATCCCTTTAAAAGCGTTTGTAAAGCTTCATCCTGCTGTAAACCCATCAACTCA
Organism: Campiglossa producta; assembly: GCA_964058755.1. Taxonomy (NCBI): domain Eukaryota; kingdom Metazoa; phylum Arthropoda; class Insecta; order Diptera; family Tephritidae; genus Campiglossa; species Campiglossa producta. The sequence continues at coordinate 97,437,991 of CAXKVI010000003.1, forward strand.
AATTCATTTGGACGTATGAGTGCAGCATGATTACAACATTTTTTCAATTCGATGACAATATTTAAAAAAGTTGACGTTGAACCCTTCTTGCCTTTGCGCAATGCATCAAAATTTTTCGTCAATATCCATTTATAGTACTGTTTTTGCATTAGTGTCATTTCGACGCGTAATATTTGCTCAACCTTTGCTGGCAGTGATTTCTCTACATCTTTTTTAACACGCCGTATAATATACGGTTCAAGCTGCTGATGTAACTTTGTATAGCCTTTATCTGCAGCATTTCCATGTTCCGATTCGAAATCTTCCCAAGTCACAAAACGATCGGGCATAATAAAATGAAGTAAAGCCCAAAGTTCTTTAAGGGAATTCTGCAAAGGTGTGCCAGTGATTAGTAATCGATGATTTGTTTCAAATTCTTTGAGCGATTTATACAGCAATGAGTCGTCGTTTTTTAAGCGATGCGCCTCATCAACTAGTAAAGCAGCCCATTGTAAGGTGCCGAGAAATAGCTTATCCTGAAAGAAGAAATTTACAAGTTTTTTTCTAATCCGTTTTTGAAAATACTTAGCTAATACTCTCAATTATTTTTCAAATTGAACTGTTATTTTCTGAACATGAAATCAAAGTTTCCGAATTTAACATTAAATGGATAACCTAATCTCAAAATAATATTTTTGAATTTAAATTTATGAACTCAATTTGCTTTTCTAAAATTCAAATAATACTAATTTTTGAACCGATTGGTATTGACGCGCCCATCATTGCCTTCGCTTGACGCAGCCCGGTCGTCTCACGCCAGTGCTGGCAGTAAAAACCATACGTATTGTTCATGGAAGTAGAAAAAATCTACTTCATTCTAAGATTTTCTACTTGGGTGTTGCCACTTGAGTAATTTTAAAAGGTTGACACCAATTAATTTTACAAATATTAAAACGTCAAACAGGCTTAAGTCACTTATAAAACTCGGTTTTGGCCATTTTACGGATACTATTCGATTGGGGTGTAAGAGTAGGTCGCCTCCCCGTTGGTGCACCCTGGGTAACGCTAAATGACCTAGATGGCCTACACGGATAGTTAGCCAGTACTTGAGCTGTACCTACCCATCGTGCCGAAACGACCGGGGCCGTTTTTTTCATATCGACCCGGCCAAGAGCATTACACGCGGGGTGACCCTGTCTGACGTTTGGGCAGGGCTTCACCTCGTTACAACAACAACATACTATTCGATTCGTTCGGGAAATCGATTTTGGAAAGCTTATTTTATTAATAAATACGTTCATACGACAACTTCGACAAGCTCGGTCACCCTAGTACTGTTTAATGACTAGCGGTAAAAGAATTATTCATCAAAAGTTTATTGATCATTTCACAAGTTTCTCTTTTAATTGCGTGAAAAGTACGTGTCCTTTTTAATCTGATCCAATTTCTAAATTTTGATGAATTTAAATTTTTTTAATACAAATTGGTTGGAATTTGAACTGAATTTCCATTAGATTATGTTATACATATAATAACATTAACTAACATAATAATAAATTATTTTCACCTACCTTCAGTACAATCTCATATGTTGTAAGAATGCAATTGAATTTCAGTCTTTTTGAGCCGTCAAATTGCCATTCGTATTGGCGTATCATTTCACGTGATTTCACATCGCCCAAATAGGTTACCACATTCATATCGGGCGCCCAGAGCTCGAATTCACGCTGCCATGCCGTCATAGTACTTAATGGAACGACACACAAAAACGGTCCATATAAATGATGACCTTTAAATAATGAATACAAAAAGCAAATGGTTTGTATGGTTTTACCAAGACCCATTTCATCGGCAAGTATAACGGAATTTTCTTTACACCACGAATGTAATAACCAATTTAGACCATCCATTTGGTAATCGCGCAATATTAGACCTTCGGATAGAAAATCGGGTTGTTCACGTATCTTGTAAAATTTCGGGCGATATTTTAGTACTTTGCAATGTCGCGATGGTGTACATTTTGACAATTCTCGTTCCTCAAACTGTTCCACACAACGTTGCCATTTACGTTGCACCAATACACCATCTTCCCAAGTGGCTTCGGCATATGGTAATGATTGCCACTTACAAAGGTATTCTGACATGCCGTCAGGCTTTTCGTTGCGTGCTATGATGCGATCTACATTATTATATGATTTGAGTAAATCATTCTGCAATTCCAATTGACATTCAAAATAGTCGATATCTTCAGGACCCGCATAACGACGCCAATAATCAATATCTTGTTCTTTCTTAACAAAGTTATCAAGCTTTTTCATGCCTTTTACTTTTTGCTCACGTAATGTTGTTTCCGATTCCCATGTGTTGTGTATATACGACCAGCCTTTCCATTTGATTAGATATTGTGTTTCGGTATTATCTAGATCATTATCATCGACACCATCATTGGGATCGACACCATGTTCCTCTATGGCATAAACTGTTGTTGGGTTTCCTGTACAACCTTTACGACCTTGACGCTTAGCTAATATGCGCTCGATTGTTTCACATTTTTCTTCTTCAGCTGCCGCCGCTTGACCTTCATCATACTCTACCTCTAACAGATCTTCGGAATCTGTTTTTTCGTTCTCAGAAGCTTCTTTGTAGCTAACTGCTGCCGCAGCTCGGCGTGTAGCGCATCTAATAGTGAATAGAATATTCGTGCATAAGTCTATGGGTATTGCGTCTTATGCATAAAAGTTAAGTTTTTCCCATCCTTTGTTTTTATTAAAAAAAATAAAATACCTAGCTTTTATTAAAAAATTTGAGCCTAAACGTGTATAGCTTTCAGCGAAAGTCATACCCAGCCATTTGGATCTGAAGCGATTTGAATAAAATTTGACATATAGATGGCTACTAAGAGTTTTACTTGGGTGTTGCAACATTGGCTGATTTACAGGGTTGACACCCATATAATTTAATTGTTTAATATTGAGCAAGAAGATATGCCAAAATGGGTATAAAAAAGAAAGATATTTTCAGGCAGGGTTCCCAACGTCCTTTATTTTAGCGGCGACAGGTTGGCGAAATCAGTTGAAATTTTGATATACATAAATAGTAGCTAATTTATTGCTAATTAATTGCCAAAAGAAAACATTTATAGCTCTTCAAATTTTTTTTTATGACATTTTGCGCTAAAATAAGACTGAAGTTAGCGAAACCAATCGGCGAAAAATTGTCGGATCAAGTTGAAAATTTGACAGAATTAGTAGCTAATTTATTGCTAATTCCCAGACAGAATTAGTAGCTAATTTATTGCTAATTAATTGCCAAAAGAAAGAATTTATAGCTCTTCAAAATTTTTTCTATGACCCAACCTGTCGCCGCTAAAATAAGGGGCGTGGGTTGCCACCTATTATATTTATTCCTTCGTATATCGAAAAAGGAGGATATAAATTGTAATGAAAATAAAAAAATAAAGGTGAAAAAATATTACTGTAAAAATTTCAGATCTTAATATTAAATTCTAGAGGTATATCATCGCCAGGTTAGATTTCACAGACTTTACCTCCTATTTGGTATACAAATGAAAAACCATTACTGTAAAACACTATTTACCTGAACATATTTTTGCAAGAACTCGGATTCCCTACAAAAGCTGCAATGTTCTCCGACTATCCGTTTTCTAGTATTCTAGCCTCAAAATAAGTATCGATTTCCTGGTCGATTTTTTGTCGTTCCACCGTGTTAATAGTAATTCGACCGATCAACAACTAGCTTTTGATGGTTGAATACAGTCGAACGTCAAATCGACTCATGTAAATCAGTCTTAACTTCAATTTTTACTAAATGTTCCTTGGAAGCTTTTCGGGTCATAAAGACTATCGGACAAAGTCTGCCAAAGGGATAGTATTACGACTTTACTAACCAGTTTCAACCATGCACACTTGGCTGATGATTAAGAATGAAAATAACATACTCCAATCACAGAAGGAAAAGACGTGCCTTATTTTAGCGGCGATAGGTTGGCGAAATCAGTTGAAATTTTGCCTGAATTAGTAGCTAATTTATTGCTAATTAATTGCCAAAAAAAAAATTATAGCTCTTCAATTTTTTTTTATGACATTTTTCGCCAAAATAAGACTGAAGTTAGCGAAACCAATAGTCGAAAAATTGTCGGATCAAGTTGAAAATTTGCCAGAATTAGTAGCTAATTTATTGCGGGAGTGCCACTAAATCCCCAAACACAAAATACCCAGCTTTTAAAAAATCCCCAAAAAAATTATTCCCAAAATCAAAATCCCCAAAACAAAAATCCCCAAACATAAAATACCCATGTTTTGAATATACAAGATTACCGTGTAAATAAGTTATTTGGGGTCAAAACTGGAGAAAAATAAAAAAAACCTCAAATTTGGATTTTTCTTGACTTCCGTCCCGAATAACTTTTTTCGCACAAATCGGATCGATGGGAACGTTTGCAGTTTTGTTCCAGGGGCGAACCTAAGCTCCTGATAAAAATTTGGCTATGTGGGATTTATTGTTTTACAAGATAAATTTATTTTAATTATGCAGGGAGAAAAGGTGGCTCCAGAAAACCTAAAATTTTGACCTCTGACACCGAATAACTTTTTTAGTACATACGGGATAGATGGTGATTGAAGATTCCTGTTTGCCGGCGAACCAAAGCTCTCTACAAAAATGTGGATCTGTGGAAATTATTGTTATTTCAAATGTTTATTTTGACGTATTTTTCTTGTTTTCTTTTTTTCTTTGAAAACTGCTGTTAAGAAAAATATAGAAAAATAGGAAAAAATACAAAGAAAAAACGTAGTGTCATACGGGCATAAGGATATATCTCAAATTAAGTGGTTTGAGATGGGAATTACAGAATACAGCTATAAAACAAACAGCTTATTAATTACAAAAAAAAATCTAAAAAAAAATTATATAAAATTTAAAAAAATATTGAGCATAGATCAGACATTGGCCTCACGCCCTGCGTGGTAAACGAAACTCAACCGACTTAGCTAATGCTGCATATTAGTTTCAATGGCAAAATAGCCAACTCATTACCTGCAGACCCAATAGTTCAATACCCATTTTTGTGTGAAATAAATTCAAATTAGGCGATTTGAAACCTAATTTGAATTTATTTCACACATAAAATGGGAATTTCGTGTTGGGGATTTTGATTTTGGGGATTTCGGTTTTGGGGATTTTGATTTGGGGATTTTGTTTTTGGGGATAATGTGGTACACCCAAAAAATATCATAAAAGTTTAACAAGCAAAACGAAAAAAAAAAAACAAAAAAAAAACTAATTAAAAAAAATAAAAGTATGTACATTTTTATTTAATAAGTCTTATTTTAGCGCAGAATTTCATAAAACAACATTTTTTCTCTTGGCAATTAATTAGCAATAAATTAGCTACTAATTCTGACAAATTTTCAACTTGATCCGACAATTTTTCGACTATTGGTTTCCCTAACTTCAGTCTTATTTTGGCGAAAAATGTCATAAAAAAAAATTTGAGGAGCTATAAATTTTTTCTTTTGGCAATTAATTAGCAATAAATTAGCTACTAAGTCTGGCAAATTTTCAACTTGATCCGACAATTGTTCGCTGATGGTTTCGCTAACTTCAGTCTTATTTTGGCGAAAAATGTCATAAAAAAAAAATTTGAGGAGCTATAAATTTTTTCTATTGGCAATTAATTAGCAATAAATTAGCTACTAATTCTGACAAATTTTCAACTTGATCCGCCAATTTTTCGCTGGTGGTTTCGCTAACTTCAGTCTTATTTTGGCGAAAAATTTCATAAAAAAAAAAAAATTTAAGAGCTATAAATTTTTTCTTTTGGCAATTAATTAGCAATAAATTAGCTACTAATTCAGGCGAAATTTCAACTGATTTCGCCAACCTATCGCCGCTAAAATAAGGGACGTAAGGAAAAGCTTTAAAGACAGTGTTGAATTGCTGAGTATATATTAATATTGTGGCGAATGTTCTCAAGAATCGCTCATCTCCCAACTATTTCCCAGCGTATTTCCATCACTAGCGTCACTACCACAACTACAGCTGTTTAGTAGGGCTCTTGATTCTAATCGATTACTCGACTAGTCGATTAGTCGAGTAGTCGATTACCAACTTTTGTGCTGTTTGAAAATCGAATAGCAGATATTCGATTTCAGCTAGTCGACTAGCTGTCACTAATCGAATACTAACGATTAAATCGGGTTCCCAGTTTTTACCCGGGTTTTACCCGGGTAATAAGGCGGCAAATTTCCACTGTAATTCGCATGCATGTTAAAGTGGTATCTGCCATTTTCGCCCATTTATTTGCTTCATTTCTTTGAAATTAAAAAAAAAATGTAACAGGAGCACAGAATATTTGTGTAGGTAGATATACAAAAATGAAAATTTGAAAAATTTATGTATGTTTGTATGAATGTAGATAAAAAAGTTTGAAAATTTTTTTTCATACTGCAAAACGTTTTATGTTAATATTATTCTTTTAGGTTTAAGTGCGCAATGTACGCATCTTTCTTTTATTCTACGTCGCCGTTTGCAAAAGTATAGTTGAAAGATTGATTCGTGGGGCAAAAAAAAGTAAAAGTACATTCAAATACACCTAATTTTCGAAAGAACTCAAAAATTACAAACATTACATAGAGCGTTTTGATATGTATTACCAAAAATATACGGGAACATTAGAGTGGCAAAAAAAGTTCCACACTTTCTATCGGAATGATTAAGCTTGAGAATTTATTTTTTTTGTAGTAAAAATGCTTCTGCCGGCAAATGGAAGATTTCCAATGAAAATAAAAAGCAAATTTGACATTTGAGAAATTATAAGAACCTGCAACTCTAGTGTCTTAGTTTCTGTTTGAAAACTTTAGATTTGTAACAAACTTTTAAAATTGTTATTTGTTTCATGCGCTGCTAAGTGCTCTGCAATGCTGCTGTTATGTCAGGCCGAGTTAAAATACAGGAGATGATTGAAACACGAGCTTTGAATCCAATTTAAGATTGTATAATTCCCCCTTTAAAAGCTGATGTGGATTTTTAATATAAAAGTCACTGGGAATTATTTGGAACGCATAATAATTAAAAAACATGCTCGTAACATTTCTGGAATTAGCGCTTTTCGAAATTGGTGATTCAATAATTATTTTATAAATTTTAAGGAAACATTTAAGCACACGCTAATAAGTTGTTTTTAATATTTGCCAAGTATCAGGAGCACAGAATTTCAATGTAAGCAATTATACAAAAAAAAAATTTATTAAACTGGTATGTACAGATGGGGGTTGGTGGGGCAACTACTTCCACTGTTAAGTTGCATTTCGAAAATATCGTTGTGTATAAGAAAAGAACTGAAAGCTAGTAGAATGCGTGTTTTTGAAGTTATTAACGTTAATATTACTATCAATATTACTGCAGTATTGCAGTCAAGTTACTTTATTGATGCTCTGATGCTGATACTTAAGAGATAATGGGGTCTATCAGCTATTCCGGCGGAGCTCCCGGCAGGAATAAAGGAAATAGAGTCAATAAAGATAACATCGAAATTATCGAAACATACCGCCAAATTCTCTTAAAATCGTTGGAATTCCCTCAAGATCTGTTACATTTTCTCCCGCCGGGAGCTCCGTCGGAATAGCTGATAGACCCCAATATGCAACAATAATTGCATACTTCATTTTCATGTAGCGACTGATGAGCTTGTGATGAGCCACATATTGTCAACATTTTATTAACCCTGCTGCCATAACGTACGTCTTCAAGGCATATCGACTTTTTTCTTGTTGATCTCCCTCTCGCAATTAGGTTAGGTTCAAGTGGCTACCGCAGAGGCACACCTAGGCCAGTATTAAAAGGCCCGTTGTGATACCACCAACACTAGGAAAGTCAGTTCCGGGACCCTGCCATATGGAAAATCCCGGTATTAACGGAATTCTCCACATAGCAGAATCCCGGGACTGACGTTCCTATACCGACACCGTTACTCCTCCTCGAACCATTTAGATGACTTGATGAAGGCCATCAGGTCCTTTATGTCCAGCTCCGTGACCTGGCGTAGGCTAACCAGGAAGGGAACTCCCAAATAGCGCATTCTCGCGCTACTTAAAGCCGGGCAGTTGCAGATGAGGTGCTCCACCGTTTCCTCCTCCTCATCATCCTTACAACTCCTACAGCATCGTCGGTAGGGCACACCAAGTCTTTCTGCGTGCCTACCAATGAGGCAGTGCCCAGTCAATACGCCTATTAATATGGAGATTTCTCTTCTCCTTAGGGCATAAATTTGTCTTGATCTTTTATGATCCCATTTCGGCCAGGTTTCTTTGGATATCCGGCATCCTGGAGATTGCAGCCATCTTTCGTTGTCTTGGTGGAGTGTGTACTCCTTCAGCATAAGCTTGCATGTGGCAAACGGCATACCTAAGCGCTCTTTATCCCGAAGAACCTGCTTGGTCGTGCCCTGCCTCGCAAGTTCGTCTGCCCTACAATTTCCCTCAATGTCCCTATGCCCCGGGACCCATGTGAGGTTCACGCGATTCTGTTGGGCCATCTCTTGTAGAGATCGACGACAGCTGAGCGTCAGTTCAGAGTTGAACGAATAAGAGCCAAGGGATTTGATGGCCGCCTGGCTGTCGCTGAATATAAAAATGTCGTGTCCGATAGTGTGTTGGCCTATCCAAGCCGCGGCGTCCATGATTGCTGAAACTTCAGCCTGGAAGACACTGCAGTGATCAGGTAGTCTGAAGGAGAGCTCAAGGTTCAGATCCTTTGAATAAACTCCTCCTCCAACTCTGCCGTCTAACTTCGAGCCATCAGTATAAATGGAAGTGACGCCATGAGTGGCGGGACTCCGATCCGTGCTCTCCCATTCTTCCCTGCTGGGAATGTTAATTTTAAAACAGCTATCTCCGACTGTTGTGGTCGCACAACGATCCGTGCTCAGCGGAAGAAAGCTATAGGATCCCAAAATACAGGCGTGTCCAGTAGTGCTTGCGCCCCAGCCGGACGTTTCCCTTAGACGCAGAGCCGATGCTGCTGCTACCCGGTGCCCTTCCAGATCGAGTGGCAAAATGCCAAGAATGGCCTGGAGTGCTTCATTGGGCGTTGTTCTTAACGCACCGCTTATACAGATCATGCAAGATCTGTGTACTTTACCTAGCAGATTAAGGTTTGTTGCCTTGCTCAGCGCAGGCCACCATACCACAACTCCATAGAGCATGATTGGTCGAATGATTGCGGTGTAGATCCATTTGCATATTTTGGGGCTGAGCCCCCATTTCTTTGCAATGGCTCTTTTGCATGTGTAGAGTGCAATACACGCTTTCTTCTGGAGCTGAAGAACATTCTCCTTCCAGGTTAGTTTCCTATCCAGAACTGTGCCTAAGAACTTGGCTTTGTCAGCCAGGTTCAGGTGCACGTCATTCAGTTTTGGTAGTGTTAGCGGTGGTATCTTATAGCGGTTGGTGAAAAGAACCAGTTCTACTTTTCCCGGGTTGATGCTCAGTCCGCAGCGCGAGCACCATGAGGAAACCTCTCGCAGTGCTACTTGCATCAAGTCGCACATGGTTTGTGGGAATTTGCCCCTATATACTATAGCTAAGTCGTCTGCATATGCCACTACCTTCCCGCCCCCCCAGCTTGTGTCTCGCAGCATCGAGTTGACAGTGAGGTTCCATAGAAGCGGGGAGAGAACACCACCCTGAGGCGTTCCCCTTGTGACATAGCGTGATAAGTCAACCGAGCCCAGTGATGAAACTATTAGTCTACCCCTTAGCAGTTGATCAATAAGTCCAATAAGAGACCTGCTTATGCCCAGACTTGTTAAAGCGGTGTTTATAGCATCAGGGCTTATGTTGTTGAAGGCTTCTTCAATATCTAAAAAGGCCGCAAGACAGTACTCCTTCTCATACAGCGATTTTTCAATAACAGAAACTAGGCTCTCGCAATTACTCTCTAAGCTAACTCATACTCGCATTTATCTCCGTCGTTACTTACAGCCTGGCAGTGATGGTTGATTTTGCAGAGTAGGTTTCGTATTTCATGATACATATATGGTTATAACATACGCCTGAGAGACGTATCGTTATGAATTAAGGGGTAAAAAATAACGTTATGAAAGCAGGGTTAAACGAAAGCTCGAAATTTTGCCGAAGAACATGATGCTCTGTCATAAAAAGTAGCACTGCTACTACCAACGCGGCTCGGAACACAGCCCATATTTTTTTTGCGGGACGCTACTGGAATAATTTTTAAAAATTTTTGACAAGCGGCCATGTTTTTCTTCAAACGTACAATACAGATTTACTCACATAAAAAAGTTCTCACACCAAACCCTGTAGGGAATTCATATAACTCCAAGTCAACTATTAGTTCTTTATTTTTCAGTGTTCATAGCACTTTTATTAGAGCGTCTCGGGCTTACAGGCAAAAAAAAAGACGGCCGTACCTCCCCTCATACAAAGTGTTTTTAAAAAACATTAAAAAAAAAATAATTTTTTTTTGGCAAGCCTAGATGTCGCCTAATTACATTTTTCTTCAAATCTTTGGCATTTGTTGTGGGATTTTAAAGTTTGACACATAAATTTTTTCGTCTCAAAGAGGTTTTTTCTCAAGAAAGTTCATTGAGCTCATGCGTTTCGTTGTGGTACCACACTCGACTGAGATGGAAACAACAGGTGGAGGATGACTTGAACTCCCTTGGGGTTTCCAATTGACGTCGGTTATCGCTAAAAAGGAATGATTGGCGTGCTCTGATACGAAACGGCAAAAAACCGCTTAGGCGGGTTGTCGTCATTATGACGAAAGCCAAGATTAGAATTTCAGATAAAAAAAGTATCTTTTTTAAGTCAGCTTTTGATTTCATTGAAAATTTGTATGATGTCAGCATTGATCTGGCTTAGAACACCGGTTTCGACCTTAACTGAGACCTGGATAGCTACGTATGAATGCATGATAAAACCAAACCAAACCAATCCGTAAATAAATTATTATTAATATCTCATAACTAAATTTGATTAGTTAACTAAAACAAGTACTTATATGTATTTGAGAAAAGGTTTCGAAAAAGCAATTGCTCTGATTTATTAATTTATACCAATGGTACAATGAACAGCTAGGATGAAAATAAATAATAATCGTTGATTTGGAGTTAATGTATTCCCTACAGGGTTTGGAGACAGCATTTCTTTATGTAAGTATGTATTGTACTATTGAAAAAAACATGGCCGCTTGTCAAAAATTTGAGAAAATTATTTCAGTAGCGTCCCGTAAAAAAAAATATGGGGTGTGTTGAATAAAATGTTGACAATCTGTTGCTCATCACAAGCTCATCAGTCGCTACATGAAAATGAAGTCCGAAATTATTGTTGCATATTGGGGTCTATCAGCTATTCCGACGGAGCTCCCGGCGGGAGAAAATGTAACAGATCTTGAGGGAATTCCAACGATTTTAAGAGAATTTGGCGGTATGTTTCGATAATTTCGATGTTATCTTTATTGACTCTATTTCCTTTATTCCTGCCGGGAGCTCCGCCGGAATAGCTGATAGACCCCATTATCTCTTAAGTATCAGCATCAGAGCATCAATAAAGTAACTTGACTGCAATACTGCAGTAATATTGATAGTAATATTACCGTTAATAACTTCAAAAACACGCATTCTACTAGCTTTCAATTCTTTTCTTATACACAACGATATTTTCGAAATGCAATTTAACAGTGGGAGTAGTTGCCCCACCAACCCCCATCTGTACATACCAGTTTATTGAATTTTTTTTTGTATAATTGCTTACATTGAAATTCTGTGCTCCTGATACTTGTCAAATATTAAAAACAACTTATTAGCGTGTGCTTAAATGTTTCCTTAAAATTTATAAAATATTTATTCAATCATCAATTTCGAAAAGCGCTAATTCCAGAAATTTTACGACCATGTTTTTTTATTATTATGCGTTCCAAATAATTCCCAGCGACTTTTATATTAAAAAACCACATCAGCTTTTAAAGGGGGAATTATACAATCTTAAATTGGATTCAAAGCTCGTGTTTCAATCATCTCCTGTATTTTAACTCGGCCTGACATAACAGCAGCATTGCAGAGCATTTAGCAGCGCATGAAACAAATAACAATTTTAAAAGTTTGTTACAAATCTAAAGTTTTCAAACAGAAACTAAGACACTAGAGTTGCAGGTTCTTATAATTTCTCACATGTCAAATTTGCTTTTTATTTTCATTGGAAATCTTCCATATGCCGGCAGAAGCATTTTTACTACAAAAAAAAATAAATTCTCAAGCTTAATCATTCCGATAGAAAGTGTGGAACTTTTTTTGCCACTCTAATGTTCCCGTATATTTTTGGAAATACATCAAAACGCTCTATGTAATGTTTGTAATTTTTGAGTTCTTTCGAAAATTAGGTGTATTTTAATGTACTTTTTCTTTTTTTTTTGCCCCACGAATCAATCTTTCAACTATCCTTTTTCAAACGGCGACGTAGAATAAGAGAAAGATGCCTCCATTGTGCACTTAAACCTGAAAGAATAATATTGACATTGAACATTTTGCAGTATGAAAAAAAATTTTCAAACTTTTTTTTATCTACATACATACAAATATTGACTTCAGCGTCCATTTTATCTTGGAGCTCTGCAATCTTTGCATCTTGCGCTTCCAGTTTTGAGGACACCATCACCTCCTGTGCTTCCAACTGCGAAGTGATAAATGACCGCTGTTCTTCCATTTGAGCGGAGATCTGTGATGACACCTGTTCCAGCCGAGATGTCATGCAAGTTTTCTGTTCTTCCAACTGAGATGCCATGTGAGTCTTCTGTTCCTCCAACTTTGATGCCATGCGTGTCTCTCCTTGTTCCAACTGAGATGCCATGCGTGTCTCTTGTTGTTCCAACTGAGATGACATGCTTGATGTTATGTTGTTTGACATCTGAGCCAAGGCAGCCAATAAAGAGGTTGTGTCCACATTTGCCACTGAATCCGGAGAGTCCTTTTGCTCTTCTATTTTCGTCGCTCCCTCTTCCGAAAGTTGAAAAACATGATCGTCAACGTTGATTCCTTCCGCTTCCATAGCCTCGCGTAGACGTGATTGTAGCTCTGGCTTATTGCCCGTTGTTACCAATCCACGTTTCTCCAACTCGTTTTTGAGTTGCTGGATCTTCAATTCATTAAACTTTGCCATATCCTTGCAATGTCCTTGTTACCTTTACAATGTCCTTGTTATCCTGTATTTATTTAACAATACCGCTTCTGACACCAATTGTGATGAATTCGATGGATCCTCGATTATTTTCTTCTTCTGACACCAATTGTGATGAATTCGATGGATCCTCGATTATTTTCCTTGAGTTCGATCACTGTACGTTAAATAAAACACTCAGATTCTGCTTAATAAGTAGTACGCTTTATTCACTACTAAAAACCGTAGTACAATATCGCGGGTTAATTCACTGTTCAGTACTTTACTGTACAACACTTGAAAATAAACTGATTGATTTGCGTTGTCTTTGCGCGGTTTATATACCCTAGCAGACAGCAGCTTCACAAGCTAGAAATGTCTACACATTTCTGGTTTATTCGTGCAACAGTGTTCTCGAAACGTTTATCTATCGTCATCTCCTCTTTGTGCCACATTCGCAAATATGCGAGCTGCCTCTCCCTCTCTCGCTCTCATGTCATGTATCTAAACAGTAGGGCTCTTGATAATCGACAAATCGATTAGTCGAATAATCGATTTCGACTAGTCGTTTCCAAAAATATTCGATTATCACTAATCGACTAGTCGAATAGTTGCTTTTGACTAGTCGATTACTTGTCTGAAGACCCGGGTAATAAGGCGGCAAATTTCTACTGTAATTCGCATGCATGTTTAAGTAGTATCTGCCATTTTCGCCAATTTATTTGCTTCATTTCTTTGAAATTTAAAAAAAATGTAATAGGAGCACAGAATATTTGTGTAGGTAGATACATATACAAAAATTAAATTTTGAAAAATGTATGTATGTTTGCGCTGAGAGGACGTATCCAAGAGTTGCAGCTGAATCGTCCATCTGTTTCAACAAGCACACCCAAGGTAAAAACCCCATCCTTTGACGGTTCTGTTCCTTTCCAGGTATTTAAGCTACAATTTGAGAAGACAGCAGCTGTGAACAACTGCGGCGCTGAGGACAAAGTCGCTGCTTTATTTGTGGCATTTAAAGGACCTGCAGCCGAAATCTTACAGACTATTCCAGACGCTGAAAGAAACAACTATGAAGCGTTGATGGGAGCCGTTGAAAGACGTTACGGCAGCGAGCATAGAAGGCAGATACATCAAATAGAGCTACTGAATCGCATCCAGAAGGCGAACGAAACATTACAAGAGTTTGCATCGGACATCGAGAGGTTGGCTCATCTTGCAAACGCAGACGCACCAGTGGAATACATCGAGAGGGTGAAAATCCAAAGTTTCATAAATGGAATACGTGACGTGGAGACGAAGCGGGCCACCTATGCAAATCCAAAGAGATCATTTGCGGAGACGGTATCACATGCTCTAACTCAAGAAACAGCATAACTTTTGTCCAAACCAGCGTACAAAGCTCATCGTGTGGAAGTAGAACGACCAGAATGGGTGGACGCAATCCTAGAAGCAATAAACGGAAAGCAACAGAAAAATGAAGCGGCCATTAAATGCTTCAAGTGCGGAAAATCTGGTCATATTGCACGTTATTGTGGGTCTGGATCTAGCTCCAATAATTCCAGTAATGCCAGCGGGCGTAAGCGCAAGGCTGAAGGAGATGAGCAAGTCTCCCAATCCAACCAACCGTTAAACTAAAGAGAGTCAGCCGCAAGGGGCGTAGGCTGCCAAAGAAGTGAGGCCATTACATGGAGCAAAATTGCGTACGGCGACTGGTGAGGACACTCAAGTCCAAGGAGAAATAACATGTGAAATCGGAATTGGAAATGTCACCGTACTGCACAATTTTATAGTGGCAGATATTGTTGATGAGATCATAGTTGGTGTGGATTTCTTAAGCAACGAAGGCATCAAGATCGACATGCAAAACAGGACTATGAGCTATAAGAACATGGATGTGCCACTCAATTTTGGTTACGAGAACAAGTACATCAGTAAGCGGGTACTCGTGGAAGATAGTCAACAAATTCCACCGAAGTCGGAGGCAGTCGTTTGGGCAAGGATTGATGGAGATTATGGGACAAACAAATTGGGGGTTGTCGAGGCAGCAAACAAATCAAAGACGGATATACTAGTAGGAAAAACACTGGCTATGACAAAACAAGATGGACGTATACCGGTAAGAGTACTAAATGAGTTTCGATCGCCAATCAAGCTTTCCAAAGGAGCTATATTGGGACAATGTCAGGAGGTGGTTATAAATTGTGAACAGCTCCAGGAAAATGTCTCTACCAGCAACATTAATCTATCAGATGATATCACGGCGTGGACGCAAGATCTCGAAGAAGACCACCAGAGTAAGGCAAAACAACTTCTACTAAAGTACTCTACCATATTTGACGTTTAACATTGTTAACAACAACAACAACAACAACAACAACAACAACCATATTTGATAAGGATGGCTCCACACCAGGTCGGACCAATGTAGTGAAGCATCACATTGATACCGGTGACGCGAGACCAATCCGCCAAGCTACTCGAAGTGTTCCATTGGCATGTCAAGTGGTAAGAGAAATTATACAAGAAATGAGTGACAGCGGCGTGATCGAATCATCAGCTAGTCCATGGAGCTCACCGGTAGTGCTAGTGAAGAAAAAGGATGGAAAAATGCGGTTCTGTGTGGACTACCGGAAGTTGAACGACGTAACGAAAAAGGACAACTATCCATTACCCAGAATTGACGATACTCTGGACTCACTATCTGGTACGAAATGGTTCTCAACACTAGACTTCAAAAGCGGCTATTGGCAAGCAGAGGTTAAAGATGAGGATAAGGAAAAGACAGCCTTCAGCATTGGAGAGGGGCTTTGGCAATTTACGGTAATTTCCTTTGGACTATGTAACGCTCCAGCTACTTTTGAGAGACTCATGGATCAAGTATTGAAAGGACTGCATTGGAAAACATGTTTGGTGTACCTGGATGACATCATCGTGTTGGGAAAAAGCTTTGAGGAACACCTTAAGAACTTGGAGGAAGTTTTCCAAAGGATAGCTGGCGCCGGTCTGAAATTAAGTCCCAAAAAGTGTGCATTGTTCAAGAAGGAAGTAAGTTACTTGGGTCACAAGGTTACTACGGAGGGAATTGGCACTGCTAAAGAGAAGATCGAAGCAGTAAAGGATTGGCCAAGACCGACAAATTTACATGAGCTACGAAGTTTCCTCGGACTGTGCACGTATCATCGTCCTTTTGTACCGAATTTCGCCAGCGTAGCCAGTAGCCTTCATGAGTTGGCCAGGAAGAATATGTCATTTGATTGGAAGAAGGAACATGAAGTGGCTTTCCAAACCTTGAAGGAAAGGCTGTGCACTGTCCCAATGTTAGCGTATCCAATCCCAGGCTCAACATTTGTTTTTGGATACAGACGCGAGCAGTTACGCGATTGGAGGAGTTTTGTCACAGATTGTCGATGGGCAGGAGAAGGTAGTGGCGTACTATAGCCCCACAATTGGGAAGCCCGAAAGGAACTATTGTGTAACACGGAGAGAACTACTGGCATTGGTGGAGTGCATCAAGTATTTCCACAAGTATCTCTATCGACAGCGATTCCACGTCAGGACAGACCATGCAGCCTTGAAATGGCTCTTGCAGTTCCGTAATCCGGAAGGTCAACTGGCACGGTGGATAGAGCGACTACAAAGTTATAACTTTTCCATAGAGCATCGCAAAGGCAGCAACCACGGCAATGCTGATGCAATGTCCCGGCGACCATGTAACCTAGAATGCAAGCATTGTTCGAAAGCTGAGGCCAAGGAAGATGTTATAGATGTGCGGCTGTTGACTATAACATCTACGGACGAATGGAACATGGATCAACTAAGGAAGCATCAGCTAGAGGACCCAGATCTGATACGTGTGATGCAAGGAATCGAGCAAAACGAACGACCAACAAGAGAGGAGATGTCAGCAGAGAGTCCTGTTGCCAAGTCATATTGGGCACAGTGGAACAGTCTGAAATTGGTATCCGGTTGCTTACATAGAGTATGGGAAAGCGAAGATGGTCAATGTGCTCGGAAGCTGGTAGTTGTCCCAAGGAAGAAAATCTCTGATGTTTTGAATGAGCTACATAATGGTCCAAGTGGAGGTCATCTCGGAGTCACGAAAACGTTGGAGAAAGTCAAGCAGAGATTCTATTGGGTTGGTTGCCGGCAGTCGATCGCTGAGTGGATTGCCAACTGTGAGGTGTGCATCAAAGCAAAGGGTCCGAAATCGAGAAGCCATGGACAGGTGAAGCAGTACAACACAGGTGCACCGTTTGAGAGGATTGCCATGGATGTAGCTGGTCCATTTCCTACTAGCAAACTCGGGAACAAGTGCGTATTAGTTGTTATGGACTATTTCAGCAAATGGCCAGAAGTTTACCCGATTCCAAATCAAGAGGCAGAAGCCATTGCAGAGGTGTTCACTAACAATTGGATAGCGAGGTTTGGTGTACCGATGGAGTTACATTCTGACCAAGGCAGGAATTTCGAATCAGTCGTATTCCAAGAAATGTGCAAGATATTGGGTATTCGGAAAACTCGAACAACTGCATTGCATCCTCAGTCAGATGGCATGGTGGAACGTTTCAAACGAACCTTGGAAGAGCACATGAGGAAATGATCTGCGGTTGCCAGCTGACTTGAAGTTAGGGATAAATGCTGATGAAGGAATAAATGCCAGGAAATCCACTAGCATCTTGAAAGAAGAAATGAGAGAAATACACGACCTTGTAAGACAACGGACGAAGATCATGAGTGATAAGATGAAAGCCAGATACAACAAAGCCATCAACTCGCAAGGTTTTAAAGAAGGAGATTTAGTGCTGTTATACAACCCACAACGAAAGAAAGGTTTGTCCCCAAAACTGCAATGTAACTGGGAAGGCCCATATAAAGTAATAAAGCGGATAAATGATGTTGTCTACCGCATACAAACTGTTGGAAGACCACGCAACAAAATGAAGGTGGTTTACCTGGAGAGGCTAGCAACGTTTGGATCGGGCAATGTGTCTGATCGGGACGATCAGACTCAGGTGGAGGGCAGTGTGGCGAATGTTCTCAAGAATCGCTCATCTCCCAACTCTAGCATATTTCCATCACTAGCGTCACTACCACAACTGCAGCTGTTTAGATAAACGTTTCGAGAACACTGTTGCACGAATAAACCAGAAATGTGTAGACATTTCTAGCTTGTGAAGCTGCTGTCTGCTAGGGTATATAAACCGCGCAAAGACAACGCAAATCAATCAGTTTATTTTTAAGTGTTGTACAGTAAAGTACTGAACAGTGAATTAACCCGCGATATTGTACTACGGTTTTTAGTAGTGAATAAAGCGTACTACTTATTAAGCAGAATCTGAGTGTTTTTTTTAACGTGCAGTGATCGAACTCAAGGAAAATAATCGAGGATTCATCGAATTCGTCACAATATTAAAGAATTATTAATGATAAATTTTCCAAAAGCCAACCTCTACTATATTTTTTTAACTACTACTGTATTAAACTATTTTTCTAACTACTTTTTTAATTGATTTTGCTAAAAATCAAGGGGAGCAAGATGGCAGTAATTGAAAAAAACCGGTAAGGGAAGAGCTAACCTGGTAATAATTGAATCATGGAGAATGATGTTGGATATCAACTTGAGAACTACAAAGTTATGTAAGGTTGGAGAAATTTGTAAAATTGCGTTGGATATCAACTTGAGAAAACTATACAGTTTTTCAAAGGTTGGAGAAAAAGTTGAGCCATGTTTGCTGGAGAACCTTATTAGCCTTGGGGTAGTTTTCAGGGTTGCCACCTATTTGATTTTGTTTGCTAATTCAAAATATAAAAAAAAACAGAAAATGTTGGTATATATATCGAGCCTTAACAGCCAAACAGCCTAACCTAATATAAACGCACTCCGTGCGTTTTCCGCACGTACATGCACGACTTTTTTCCTTGTAACCGAAATAAATGTGCGCGCCTTTGCATCTTTGCCTGTGTACAAACGTCAACTCGAAATGTCACGCAGAACCAAAATTTGAAATCAAGTTAGGTGTTTAGGCCTTTTTGATTTTTTAAAAATAACCCCTAGTAGTTAATGCTAACTTGTCAGTCAAGTTAGCACTACCACCCTCGAAAACTATTTAGCTCGACTCTAAAATTTTTTGATTTTTTAAAAATAACCCCTAGTAATGCTAACTAAAACGGTAGTTTTTGGATTTCACGGTGTGTTTACGGTTAAAAAGCAGCAACTAACTGCGGAATTTTTTTTTTCGTTCCGATACTTCCTTTTCCTTAATCGAGTGTTGGTAATTTCTACTACTATTTTTTTTCTTAATAAAATTTGAGAAAAAAAATTTCGATTTTTTTTCATTAGCACTACTTAATTGCGGTTATTAAACGGGAATTATATGCGCAATTGATTTTAATTTTAGAGTCGAACTAAATTGTTTTCGAGGGTGGTAGTGCTAACTTGACTGTCAAGTTAGCATTACTAGGGGTTATTTTTAAAAAATCAAAAACGGTAGTTTTTGGATTTCACGGTGTGTTTACGGTTAAAAAGCAGCAACTAACTGCGGAATTTTTTGTTTCGTTCCGATACTTCCTTTTCCTTAATCGAGTGTTGGTAATTTCTACTACTATTTTTTTTTTCTTAATAAAATTTGAGAAACAAAATTTCGATATTTTTTCATTAGCACTACTTAATTACGGTTATTAAACGGGAATGATATGCGCAATTGATTTTAATTTTAGAGTCGAACTAAATTGTTTTCGAGGGTGGTAGTGCTAACTTGACTGTCAAGTTAGCATTACTAGGGGTTATTTTTAAAAAATGAAAACGGTAATTTTTTGGATTCACGGTGTGTTTACGGTTAAAAAACGGGAATTAATCCCATATAGCAATATTAATTTTTGCAAAGTTGTAGTGCTAACTTGACGGACATGAAAATTGATAAAATAAATATAAAAAAAAGTAAAATAGGAAAAAGAAAGGTGATTGAATGTAAAAAAAAAAAGAAATTTGTTGGAAATGAAAGGAAAGGAAATAATATAAAATAAATAAAATGAAATAAATAAAATATAAAAGAAAGGAAAGAATGGAAAAGGAAAGGAATGGATAAAAAGAAAAAAGGAAGGGAAGAAAGGAAATGTAATGTAGGTAAACGAGTGGAAAAGAGAAGCAAATAGAGAAAAAAAAAGAAAGGAAAGAAGAGAAAAAGAAAAGTTATCGAGGAGGAAGGTATGGAAAATAAATGAAAATAAAAATAAAGAAAAATAAAGGAAAGAGAGGTAATGAAAAGCTAAAAAATAAGTAAAGGAAATGAATGGAAAAGAAAGAAAACTAAAGGAGTCAGATTAGGATTAGAGGATCAAACCAGCTCGTGGAATCGATGAGTTACGAAAGGAAAAAAAGGAAGTAAGGAAACGGTAGGAAAGGAAAGGTAAGGGAAGGAAAGGTAAGGAAACGAAATGACAGGAAAAGAAATCTAAGGAAAAAAAGTGAAAGAAAATAAAGGTAAGAAAAAAATAAAAGAAAAGAAATGAAATTAAAAAAAATGAATAAAATAAAAGGAAACTAAAGCAAAGGAAACGAAAGGAAAGAAAATAAAAGGAAAAAGGAATGTAATTGAAATGGAAAGAAAGGTCAGGTAAGAAAATAAAAGAAACGAAAAGAAAGGAAAATAAAAGAAAAGAACAAAAAAAAAAGAAAGAAGGGAAATAAAATGAAACGAAAGAAGAGAAAAGGAAAAGAACGGAGAGAGAAGAATAGAAAAGGAAAGAAAATATAAGGGAAGAAAAGAGAAGCAAAAGATACAAATTGAGATGAAAGGAGAGGAAAGGAGAGGGAAGGAAATAAAAGCAAATGATAGCAAAGGAAAGGAAAAGAAAGAAATACGTATGAAGACGAACTAAGAAGAATAAATAATTATCAACATTGAAACTAAATTGAAAGGAAAAGGCAAAATGAATAGGAATGTATAGAAACCAAAAATATACAAAATATGGAAAAGAAGGAAAATTTAAGAAATAGGAAAAAGGTAGGAAAATAAAATAAGGTTTTGTGGTTGAATTTCAACCACTGGGCGAACTCTAGTCCTTATAAATTGTTGTGAAAAAGCCGTGAAATTTCACAGGTACTTCCCGGCAAGTAATACTAATATAGTATAGCTTATAAGTATATAAGTATAGTATAGCTTATAAGAAATATTGCGCAATATGAATTTAGCAACATTTTTTCACGACTTTTTAAATAATTTAATTATTGTCCATGTCATTTTAAACTTAAAGTAGCATTTGAAATTGGAAGAATAACAAAATAACATTGTTGTAAAATATTGTTGTTAAATGTCCTTGTAACTATTCTTGCCACCTTTATATTGCTACTATTATTACTTTACTCATACGTCTTTGTTTTTAAAATTGTACATGGAATGATATATAAAGTTTTAGGTTTAAAAAACATAGCCATTTTTATGTAACCATTGTTGCACTATATTGTGCTAATACTGTCACTAAACAAAAAAGTGAATGAAAATAGATAAATAAACAAAGAATAAATGCTCTAAAAAAATGAAATTTGCTAGCAACATTTCTCCACAGGCCAATTGCATGTTGCTGGCAAATTGTTAGTACTTGACTGAACAAGTAATAATAATAAAAATACGAATTATCTGGCACTATTTTTAGCACCTGGACATTCATAATTTTTCGTTATAATTATTCTTAAGCTTAGAAGTTAACTTTTTTTTTGTACACTAACCTTTTGCTGTCCTCGTCGCTATCATCGCTTGAATATGTTGCCTTTTTTCCGCGTCGTTGTGTTGCTTTCGAGATACGAGCTTTAGTGTTGGCTTTTCGCTTTGGCGGCGCCGAAACATCGCTCTCCGCGCCACTTTCCCCGCTTTCATCCGAGTCCCAGCTAAACACAAACAAAATTTCATCTCAAAAATAACACTTTGTCTCGCTAAAAAAGTTTTTATCTAATTACTTTTGTTTCTTTCGATGTTTTACTGTTCTCTTTGTGGTCCTTTCATATGATGATACGGCTGAAGCTTTTCTCGCAGTTCGTGTGTTGCGATTAGGTTGATAATCGTCCTCATCATCTTCACTACTACTACTACTGCTGGCAGTTGGCGATTCTTCTGCTGATGAGTCAGAACTTTTATCCCCAGATTCGCCGGAATCGGAACCATGGCCTTCTTCTCCCTCTTTAACAGCATCCTCATTACCGTTTGCAGTTTTGGGCTCCAATGATGGGCCCGATGTCTTCTCCGTAGATGCATTTCTAGTCGAACTACTTTTATGTCTACCACCGACTACTGTTTTCTCATTTCCTCCTCCCTCTTCTGCCGGTGAATCATCATCGCCATTATTTGTAGTATTTGAGGTATTGTTATCTGTGGATGTTGTTGTATTAGCTGTCGCAGATGATGAGTTGTTGGTGACATTGTGTGAGGCATTTGCAACATATTGCTCGGCATCTTCGACATTGTTTTCGTCTTCTTCATTGCTCTCAGAATTTGTATCGGAATCGGACTCACTCCCTGAATCATTTTCGTCAGAGTATCCGTTTGTCTTTGTGTCCTCTTGAGCGGCCGCCGCTGTAGGGGGGAATCCGGCTGCTGTTGAACCCGAATCGATTGATGCAGCATCCTTTTCTGGTTTTCTTTTTTGTTGTGTCTGACCATCTTGGGCATCGTCGTCACCGCTATCGTAGCTTTGGTCGCTATGGTGCGACGTACTATGCTTTCGACTTGATTTTGAAGATGTTGCTGAGCTATCTGATTCCGAGTCCGATTCTGATGAGCTGCCGCTGCCACTGCCAGAGGCATTTTGTTCTTCGTTATTATCGTCATTATCTTCCGGACCTATACTATTCATGGATTCATTATGTTCCTAAAATGAGAAAGAAAGTATTTATAAATGTTTGCAAAGATAAGCTCTTAATTATAGATACTTTGAAAAGGCTTCGAAAATTGCTTGTTGTTGATGTAACAAGGGTAGCCAAGTTTTTTGATTTTGGGAGATTTTTCCCCCAAGCGCAATTACTATCAAGGAAATACTTTCAAAAACTGTGTGTTTTCATTAAGTTCAACTATTAGGGGAAAATCGAGGATGACAAAAACTCCCTAGTTTTGTGCTAATAACTTTTAACATAACAAAGTTAGAGCAAAACGGCGTAAAAGAAAAATGAAGATATCGTTTTTCTTAGCCGCTTCGATGTGAATCAAGAAAAGAAACGGATACCCTTTATTTTAAAAACCATTTAAGTAGCCTCAAAGCGGAAGTTTTGAACTTTCCTAAAATAAAAAAAAACATGTTTTGAAATTACAGCCATCAGCCATATAAAACAACTAAAGTTGGACAAACCCGTCAAAACATGTGAAAGCGAAGTAGGAATGAAAGAAAAATTCCCGATCTTTGAAGTGTCTGGTTGTAGCTTTTGTTATGGGGGCGAAGTCTGAAAATGCTAGATACTACTTCAGAGTGGTGTTCTAAAATTTATTTGTAAAAATCAGCTATTTGAAAACAGCCGAAGTCGGACAAACCCGTTAAAAAAATTAAACCCGGGTTAGGAATGAAAGAAAAGTCCCTGAGCTTTCAGGTGCGTGGTTGAAGTCCTGTCATCGGTTTGGGTCTAAAAACACTAGATACTACCTCAGGGTGGAATCAAATAACAAAATTACTTCAATTTTGGATCTTTTCTCGAAATATCTTTTAATTCCCTACATTATATTTTGACTGCCTTGACTACTGATGTCCACTCAGGTGGACATCAAATTTCCACCACGCCCATATAAGTAGGCGGGGTTCGGGTTCACTGAAGTGCTTCCAGAACTGCTTTCAATAAATAACATTGCTTAAAAATAAATTTGCAATACGTACAAGTTGCCGGTAGTGAAAGGGTTAAGATGATCGTGTAGACACACACTGACAGGTACATTCGATTCTGCACATGTGCGCATATAAGTGAGGTTAAGTAACTTTTTTGTGTGTGCCGAGTTTTTAGTCTTAACAAGGAGAGATCCATTACGTAGTTTTTTTAACAAATTCCACTTCACTACTGCTGGCAATGTCTATTTCATTTTTAATTATAAACGGAGGCATATTTGCGAAGTCTAAATTATCTTTTCTAGTTATAACTACGAGTACATATTTATGGTCACATTTGCACTGCAAGTGCTGGTTTCGAGTTGTATCATTCTTTGATTTTCAGTCGTCACGCTAAAACTCGAAAACGGCTGAACCAAATCATATACTTCCTTTGGGGGTTTGTTTGATATTACCACGCGCAGGCCATGTTATAAAATAAGAACAAAATATTAAGGGACGTGGCACCTTCCACACAAACTCTAAAAGGGTTTAAGGTAGGGACCTGGAAATTTGCACAGAGTTATAGGATAACAACAACATTCTCACCCATAAAACTGGGGGTTAACCAAAAAGGGCGCGTGGCACCTCCCATACGGATGAAATACTTCATAGTCCATATCTCTGGAAGTATTTAGGCTAGAAAAAAAAATACGCAGAACAAGCTCCTTAAAAACAGAACTGTTCTGCCAAAAACAGAACGGATGGTCACCGTAACTATACTCGAATGAAGCCATCGAAAAAAATTTACAAGATCCGAAAGCATCACTCATATTAATGTTCCATTTTAACATATTTCTAGAAGAAAAAGCAAGAACTGAAACCGGAACCGAAACCGTAACCGTTATTTTGATCTGAAAAAGAACAAAACCGAAACCGTAACCGTTATTTTGATCTGAAAAAGAACAAAACCGAAACCGTTTCAAAAGCCGGAACCGGTTCCAAACGGTTTTGATTTTTTTTGGTATCTTACTTCTTTTAGTGGACACATAGGTATTTTCTTTTATAAAAAGGTACCCTGAAAAATATTAATCAAGGATTGTCGAGCAAGGTTAAAAATACACGTTTTGACATCAATTTAAAAATTCTGAAAGAGGAAGTTTGACTATAGTTGAATGAAGCGATCGAAAAAAATTTACGAGATCCGAAAAAGAAATGTTCAGGCTTGTCTCAGAAATCACCACTCATATTAATGTTGTAGTAGTGCGAAGGTTTAATTAGCATTGCAGAGCTAGAAGTATTGTACTAAAATATAAGTGAATTGGAAGCACTGTTAACACCTGTCAAACACCAGATTGTTAAAAAGAAATGAGAAAGGTGAGAAAATAAAGGACGATTGAAGTGTACAGGTGTATTTTTATTAAAGAGAAAAGTTGTTCCACATAGTTGTCACGTTTTACATCAGAAGAGAGCTTCGAAGCCACCGCCCTAAACCAAAAGTTTTAATATGAATAAAGACGCCATAAACGCAGAACTATTTTCGCTGGTGCAACTAAAAGCTTGGTGTGTTGCCGCGGGAGTCAACGCCAGTGGGGCGAAAGCATCGCTAGCGGCCCGTCTAAACGAGTTACCAGCGGAAGCACGCGGATTGTGTCCAGATGTGCCAGGAAAAAACGTACCAAATCTTGGTACGGTTGATAACGGCGCATGCAAAAATAAGGGCGCAGACAATGATAACGGCGCAAGAAACCGCAACGAAGAAAACGCTGACAGCGACGCAAACGACAACGATGGTAATGGCGCAAACAGCAACGGCAACGGCGCAGACGACGCAACTAGTAACGACGCAGAGAGTATAACTATAACAACAACAACAACAACAACAACAACAACAACAACAACAACAACAACAGCAGCAGAGTATAACTATTGACGACAGCGAAGCTAGCGGAGAAAACGACGCGTTGGTAGAAAAAAACGCCGACTGTAGCTGTGATCAGCCTGGCCATAGCGCGCTGTGTATACGCAACGGAGTGTTCGGTAGGCGCATAAGCGAAAATAACTGGGAGGTACACAACCGACAAAATGCAGACAGCGCTGCCGTATTGTGAAATGAAAACGAAACGCTAAAACTAAAAATTTTGCAAAAAGAAATTTAGTTGTTGAAATTAAAGTTGAGCGTCCAAGAACAAAAATCGACCATGTCAAATAAAAGCAGCTCGGAATCAGCCGTGCCAATTGAAACGCTGAAAGAGTTAATAACCGACTATGACGGCGGCAACGATTTGGAAATGTGGATGCCTCAAGTGGTCCATTTCCAGGAAGAAAAGTAAGCAGCGACGTAATAAGCATAATCCTTAGGCTGAAACTTAAAGGAGCGGCGCTAACATGGTATAACTCAAATAAAATGTTTACAAAAACTACTGTGGAAATATTACATGAAATGTCACTTGTTTTCGCTAACAAACAAAGCACCCTGGAAGCAAGACGGCGCTTTGAGAAAAGGTGCTGGAAAGCCGGTGAAACTTTTTTGCATTATGTAAATGAAAAACGGCTTTTAAGCAACGCACTTAGACTCAGCGACCGCGAGTTTGTTAAGTACATCATAGATGGCATACCAGACTGGCAGCTTCAAGTTCAAACTAAGGTATTAAATTGTAAGTCGGCTAACGACTTAGCCGCAGCATTTCATACGGTCGAGCTGCGTGTTAGATCTCAAGTGAGCGACAACAAAATAAAATGCTACAACTGTAACTGTATGGGTCACCTGTCGCGAGACTGCCAAAAACCAAAACGTGACTTGGGAACGTGCTTCTCATGTGGAGAACGGGGAGATTTTGCCGCAGCCTGTAAAAAGCAAAAGAAACCAGGAAACAATTTTGTAAGTCGTTTTAGTATAGACATAATAGCTCAACCTAACGTTAATGTAATTATAGAGTGCTTGATTGATTCGGGGAGCCCAGTAAGCTTGGTTAAACGCAGCATCGTCCCACAGAGAGTGACTATGCAGAAAGCAATGAATTATATTTTGGTTTGAATAAATCTCTTTTGAATACAATTGGAAAAGTGAAATGTTACATTAAATTGGTTAATAAAAATATTTTAACTGAACTTATTGCTGTCCCTGACGAATCAATAAGCTATCAAGCTATATTAGGTAGGAATTTCATAAACGATAGTAAAGCTAAGTTAGTGATACCAGGTGTGGAACTTTCAGAAGTAAATTTAGTTGAGATTGTTGAAAGCCATGCATCCGAGACTAGTGAAAATGTTGCAAGTATAGAGAAGGGCGATCATATTGAGATGTGCGCGGCTTTAGACGAAATTTGGTCATAGACGTGCAAAATAGTAGCGAGATTGAATGTGAAATAAGCGACGCGGTAAGTTACAAAGAAAAAAATTCCCTTCAGGAATTATTTCGAACTGAGTATCTGCAAGCTATTAGACCAGATGAGCCAAAAGTCAGAAAAGAGATGAGGCTGGTTCTAGAAGGCACAAAACCCTTTAGTTGTTCTCCAAGAAGACTCTCGTACAACGAAAAAACAGAGTTGCAAAAAATATTGGACGAATACTTGAAGAAAGGTTATAATATACGCCCTAGCGAATCAGAGTTTGTTTCGACAAAGCAGTTCAAAATTTCCCTGTACCAACCAGGGTACAGCAAGTGCAAAGTTTCCTTGGACTCTGTTCATATTTTAGAAGATTTATTCAAAACTTCTCAACCATATCTAAACCACTTTGCGATTTGTTGAAAAAAGAAGAAAAATTTCGATTCGGTAAGTTAGAGATGGACACTTTTGAAACTTTAAAAGAGAAATTGATAGCAGCTCCAATACTGGCAATTTACGATCCAAACGATCAGACAGAACTTCACTGTGGTGGTTCACTCCAACACTTATGAAGAAAATCTAATTATATGCCAAAATAGAGATGAAAATATAGGGCGGATAAAAAAAGATTTAGAAACCAAAGAAAACAGTGTGTATGTTCTACGTACCGGAGTCCATGGAACAGCATGTTCTGTATAAATATCATGACGAAATGGGCCATTTGGGTATAGATAAAGTAGTAGAAACGATTAGTAAAAGCTATTGGTTTCCAAATATAAGAAAAAAAGCAACCTTACAAACAAAAACATATAGCCTCAAAGGAAGCCATCACAGCTCTGACAAATTATTTTCGAGCGTATAGCAGGCCCAAAGTCATAGTGTCGGATCGAGGCACATGTTTCACTTCTAAGGAGTTCGAAGACTTCCTGAAAAGTAGCAATGGTAACCATGTAAAGGTAGCAACGTGTTCACCTCAAGCAAATGGGCAGGTTGAGATTGTGAACAAGAGTTTAGGTCCGATGTTAGCCAAGTTGACGGATTCCGGTAGACTTAGGTTGGGATAACATGATACATAAGGCAACTAAAGAGAGCCCTAGTATGCTGCTGTTCGGAATAGTACAAAGAGGGAAAAATATAGATACTTTAAGAGAAAACGTTTTAGAAAATAGAAACTTACACCAAATCCGAGAAAAAGCAGAAGTAGAACAAAAAAAAATCACAGTCGTATAACTAAGAGTACGCGGACTCTAGTCGTCGAAAGCCACGCGAGTTTGAACCAGGAGATTACGTATGTATTTCTCATGTAAGCTCACAAGTAGGAGTATCTAGTAAACTCATACCTAAGTTCAAGGGTCCATTCAGAGTATCGAGAGTTTTGGAGAATGATCGTTATGAGGTCGAGGATGTAGAAGGTTTTCAACAATCTCAAATTCCGTACAGGGGGGTCTGGTCGGTAACGAATTTAAAACCATGGCTCCATATGGATAACACACAAAAGACAAACTATGTAATATAACATAAGCGCATAGCTCCCTTAACCTAGCCCAACCTTTGTAGCCCAATCAAAAAAGGAAAGCGTACTAAATTGCCCAATATCTATTGCTAATTTAATACGCTTTGATTTAATTTATTACACTTGGGGTTTTAAAATTACCGAGGATTGGGCTAGCTTAAGGTTAAGCTTAAGGTTAAGCTAGCCCAACCATCAAAAAAATTTAAGCCCAATCAAAAAAGGAAAACGCAGTTGTTTTCTAATTTAGTACGCTTTACTTTAATTTATTACAAATTAATTTCAGCCCAACCAAAAAAGGAAAACGCAGTTGTTTTCTCCTTATTTAATGCTAATTTAGTACGCTTTACTTTAATTTATTACACTTGGTTTTTTTAAAATTACCCAGGGTTGGGCTAGCTTAAGGTTAAGCTAGCCCAACCATCAAAAAAACTTCAGCCCAACCAAAAAAGGAAAACGCAGTTGGTCAAGGTTAAGCTAGCCCAACCATCAAAAAAATTGCATCCCAATCAAAAAAGGAAAACGCAGTTGTTTTCTCCTTATTTAATGCTAATTTAGTAAGCTTTACTTTAATTTATTACACTTGGTTTTTTTAAAATTACCCAGGGTTGGGCTAGCTTAAGGTCAAGCTAGCCCAACCATCAAAAAAATTTCATCCCAATCAAAAAAGGAAAACGCAGTTGTTTTCTCCTTATTTAATGCTAATTTAGTACGCTTTACTTTAATTTATTACACTTGGGTTTTCAATTAATTTAATTTTATTAGTATCTTCATGTAAAAACTTTAACTTAAAACTTAAGTTATAAACAAACCCTAAAGTTCCCAACCATCCCCAAACATTTTTTTAAAATTGTCCCTTAATTATCATTACTCTTAATTAAACAGCTCAGAAATTCAATTCAGTTGTGAAATGTTTGGATACACTTTCGCTTTCTATTATTTTGCAGAACGTACCAAAATGTTTTTTACCAGCCTGGAAAAACCCCTACCAATTTGCTACGGAGTCATGCTCGACAGCCCTGGTAATGAACTTCGGTCTAGCGCATGCGCAGTAGTTATTCTTCGAAAAATGTTCATATAAATGTTATATGTTACTTGTTTGCTGCACATATTGGTAGATCGTCTCTGGTCCAGTGGTTATGTCTTTGGGCTTTCGTTCGTGGTCTCGTTGGCTCGAATCGTGGTCAGCGGATTAGTTTTTTTTTAATTTATGATTTGTTTTTATTACATATCGGCGTGCGAAAACTAACACTTCTAAAATTCTGTAGGAAAATTAACTCTTTTAGCTAAACCGAAACGAAACCGAAATAAATGTTGAAGAACGAAACCGGAACCGAACCCAGTTACAAAACCGAAACTTTATTTTAATCGGTTTCATACATTGGTGTAAACACTGGTACCGTTCTCGCAAAACCGGCAGCGTAGATCATTGATCTATGCCGGCAGGTTGTTGAAACGTATGTTGAAAATGCTCGTTTCCTAGGACTTCCGTCAGAAGACATTCAGGCCGATTCTAAAAAAAATTGTTCACTTTGCGGTTTTTCTCACTCTCATATTAGGTCTGTTTACTGAACAAAAAAAAGATCAGCACCCAGTTTCCGTAAAATTTTGTCAAAATTAACGATTTTTATATAACGAACTTCGTTAAAGTCACAGAAACGACGTGCAGAGCAGGTTATAGAGCAACTCATAGCAGAAATGCCATGAAACACTTGAATTTCACTAGTTTCTATTTATTTGGTTTTTATACCCAGTGTACTAGTACTAGTACAAGGGTATATTAATTTAGTTCACATAACGGTTGTTTGTAACGGCACAAAATAATCGAGATAGATATAGAGTTCCATATATGAAAGTTCTTAGTTTGAAAAGAGGAGTCCATTAAGACATGTCCGTCCGTCTGTCCGTTTGTGTACACGATAACTTGAGTAAAAATTGAGATATTTGCATGAAATTTTGTATACAGATTACCTTTTGGCCAAGGTAGGTTGCTATTGAAAATAGGCGAAATCGGATGATAACCACGCCCCTTTTTCGATATCGAAAATTTCGAAAATCACACAAATTGACATATCTCGCTATCCGAAATGGCTAAAATGATATAATTTTATAGGTGAATCCCTCTGGTAATTCTCTCATGATTTTTCCATACATTTTTTATAGGGGGCGTGGCACCGCCCACTTTTAAGGGAGACATTTTTGAAAATTTGACTGGTCGTAACTTTTAATCTGATTACGATAGAACGATGGAATTTGGCAAAAAACATACTAGTATCGTTGGGAA
>CAXKVI010000003.1:97469264-97516764 GCA_964058755.1 Campiglossa producta
AATGCAATATGGTTTTTTTAAAAATTCCGACATGGAGGTGCCAACTTCACAGAGCTGGCTGAAGCCCATCGTAGACAAACTGATTGGACCTTATCAGTGTGCAATTGCTGGCGTATGCCGATGATATTGATATCATTGGCCTTAACAACCGCGCCGTAAGCGCTGCCTTCTCTGGACTGGATAAGGAAGCGAAAAAAGTGGGTCTTGCCGTGAACGAGGACAAGACGAAGTATTTGCTGTCATCAAAGAAAGAATCGGCGCACCTGCGCCTTGGCAGCCATGTCACTGTTGATAGTTACAAATTTGAAACTGTGAGGGACCTCGTCTACCAGTATCAACACCGAAAATAATATCAGTCTAGAAATCCAGCGGAGAATCACTCTTGCCAACAAGTGCTACTTTGGACTGTGTAGGCAATTGAGAAGTAAAGTCCTCTCTCGAAGAACAAAGATCACGCTCTATAAGTCTCTCATCATACCTGTCCTGATGTATGGCTCAGATTCATGGACAATGTCAAGAGAAGATGAGATGGCCCTGGAGTATTTGAGAGAAAAGTTCTCCGGAAGATTTATGGTCCTTCCCGTGATGCCAACGGCGAGTATCGAAGGAAATTTAACGATGAGCTGTACGAGCTCTACGCAGATCTGACCATAGTCCAGCGAATTAAAGCCCAAAGGCTCTGCTGGCTGGGCCATGTTATGCGAATGGACAAAGAAGCTCCAGCACATAAGGTTTTCCTATCGTCGCCTGAATTCGGCAGCAGAGGAAGGGGGAGGCCTCGACTGAGATAGAAGCAACAGGTGGAGGATGACTTGAACTCCCTTGGGGTTTCCAATTGGCGTCAGTTATCGCTAAAAAGGAATGACTGGCGTGCTTTGATATGCAACGGCCAAAATCGCTTGGCGGTTAAGCGCCAATAAATGATGATGATGAAATAACTAAAATAGTATAATTATAGTATAATTTGATAGTTAAATTTGTAAGGAATTGTCTGCTATTAACGAGTCTTAAAAGATGAGTTAATTTTGTTAAGTGAGCCACCTATAATTTTTCGACGGCCATGTATTTTATTGAAAGTTGATAGTATGGCTCAGAACGATTAAACAAAAATACGTATACAATTTTTCGAAATTCCAATTATTTTGAAAGTTATAGCTATCAACAGTTTTCGAAATTCCTCACTTTTTGATGATTTTCTCACGATTGGTCAAACCGCTTTTGCTAATTTTTTAAATACACATAAAAGATGGTATCTTCTACAAAAGGACATTTCCAAATTCGCAATTTTTAACTTCTCCATCGTGGCGAGATGGCGCTTTTGTATGATGTTGTTGGGCATTCCATTAGTAACTGTTAGCAAAAAAAAAAAGTTTTTTGGCACTTTAAGGGAGCGGAAGTTATTTACATTTTTTGTCTCATAGTCCACAGTAGGTAGAGAAAAACAAAATTTCATAAAAAATTTACTAGTCTGTAAAAAAATGTAAATAACTCCCGCCCCCCTTAAAGTGCCAATAGTTACTAATGGAATGCCCACCAACATCATACAAAAGCACCATCTGACCACGATGGAGAAGTTAAAAATTGCGAATAATGTTTGCAAAAATTTTTTTTTTGCAAAAGTTAGAATCGTCGTTTGGTAGAAGATACCATCGGTTTGACCAATCGTGAGAAAATCATCAAAAAGTAAGGAATTTCGAAAAGTGGTGATAGCTATAACTTTGAAAATAACTCGAATTTCGAAAAACTACCCCAAACGTATTTTTTCAATTTAAAACTTTGTCACAAATTGGGCGTAAGTATATTAGAAGTAAGAAATGTATTCAACTATAAGTAAGATTAATTTTATAAACTAACTAATAAATTTATTGAGTTCGTTTTTCCCAAATCATAATATATATGGAAAATATATACCTTATAGGTACTACTATTGTTTCCATACACTGGGTATGTAATGTTCGGCTTACCCGAACTTAGACTTCCTTACTTGTTTTATTCTGCATTTGTTCCAAAAAATTACCCCCTAGGTAGCAGTTTTTTGCTTGTAATTTTTAAACGGTTAAAAAAGTTAATTTCCGCTTTCGGATTCTCAATCTACTCGTAAACACGCGTCTTTTGAGCCCTTACTTGAATTGTTTGCTTCAAATTTCGGAGGGACCGGAAACTGCATTTCTACTAAAACAATTTAACGTTTTTCTTTTTTTTTTTAATTTTTAACAATGCTCACCCTGACATGTTTTTCGTCGGAGAGAACGATGAAAATAGAAACATTTCTATCGTCGCTCAAATGTCGGCGGACGTTGTGGTCGTATTTTTGCTTGGCGTTTGATTGTGTTCAAATTAATAAAATTACATGGTTCTATTTTTTTTAAGTTAAAAACGGTTTGGTGAAAGTTCAAAATGTTTTCAAACATTTTGAATCAAAAAGTGTAAGTTTTAAGTATCTCAAAAATGTCTTAATTGTTAACATTTTTTTCCATAGACCTAAAAAAGTTTATTTTGGAATATATGGAGAAAAGTGCGCAGCATAGCCCAAAAAAAAAATTCTAACAATGAAAGGAGATTTTTGAGACACTTAAAACTTACACTTTATTAGACTAGGGAAACACCCATATATTAAATAGACCTTTCTAAAATTTTTTTTTAAATCGCTTGGTCTTTGAAGTGTTTCCCAGTTTGAAAAAAAAAAAATTAAAAAAAAAAACTAAAAAAAATTGTTTTTCAGTGTAATATAGAATCTTTACAGTATATAGTTTCAAAAGGTGATTTTAATACCTTTCTAACGGTATACAAATTTTTGAAATCGGTTTATTAGTTTACGCGTGATATCAAAATATCAGAAAGTAACCTAGAGAATTGAACCTAATGGCATTTTCGGCTTTTTGATTCAAAATATTTGAAAAAATTTTGTACTTTTACCAAACCGTTTTTTAACTTTTTCAACGCTTACAGCGGAGACTTTTACTGTTTTCAATTTAGAATTCTATAAGGAAAAAATTAAAATTAAAATAAAATGACATAAAGGCTTAGAGCATGATAAGGGGTATATTTCGTGCTATTTGTCTAATTTTCAAAAAATGTATATTGGAAACCATAAAGAAATAAATAAAGAAACATACAACGATAGACGAATACGACACTCTTGTTAATTGTCCAATTATTATTGTTTAGTATGAAAAGGCACCTTACTACCCTTTGTGGTAATCATCTACAAAAAAAAAAAAAAAAACTAATGGCGACGATATACCAACAGGTTATGAAAATGAAAGGATATGGACGTGTAGGAAAAAAACTGCCCTACAGAGGCACTCAAGAAGTTTTTTCAAAGTGGAATGCAAATTTTCATGTCGATACACGGGGACAACTAATATTTATATCCAGGCATGTATCGCAGTCACTGCCACAGCAGTCGACGAATTTTTCATGATTTTCTTGTTAAAAGAATAAGATTATTCGATGGGATCATTTGTACCGATTTCTGAAAAACTAAAGAAACACGAGGTTTCTCAACACAGAATAGAATATCGGCCCAGTAGGAGTTAAATATTTAACTGCCGTCTTCAATCTGTCTTTGATCACAGCTGTCATACCCGACAAATGGAAGCAGGCAACTGTGATCCCACTACTAAGGCCTGGCAAGCCAGCTAACGTTGGGGAGTCATATCGTCCGATATCACTCCTCTCGCCAGTAGTAAAGACACTTTAGGCGGCCGCTCTACACATCACACTTGATGTTAGCCGAGCACCAACATGGCTTCAGGAAAGGTAGGAGCACAACTTCTGCTCTAAATGTCATAAACACTCAGATAACTGACGGTCTAAATCAAAACAGACCTAATGACGGTTAATGCGAAGGCACAAATTTACGGAAAAATCCGGTTAACCCCAAAAAAGTCTAATTTCCAGCTGACTGTTCGGCCTCGGATACCCTTTTATAGCCACCGACTTTCGAGCGCCCGGCCTGTTGTTGTTGTTGTTGTTGTTGTTAACAATGCATTGCCCTGTCTAGAGTGTATGATCATTCCGAAGATCTTCATCAAGCTCTTCTAAGGGGAGTCCAAGGAAACGTGCAGTTTCAACAGGGTTTGTCCAGAGGGACAGAGGGGTAGAAGAGTAGGTTCAGATGAACAATTGAAGAGATGTAGAGTATCATGTTGTTGTTGTTGTTGTTGTTGTTAACAACAAAACACTCCCCGAAGGTTTTGGGGAGTGATGCCGAAGTTGACAGTCCTTGGCCGGATATGACCCCGGTACGCTGCGGTACTCCCTTGCGGTACTGCCCGACTGTCGTGGTAGCGATTTGGTATGACCAGTGGAACCTTCTAGGTCATGGCATCTCTCCATCCATGAGGAAGGAGAAGATGGGTAATGAGAGGTGAGAGGCATCATATCCGTAGATCAACCATCGAGTAGCACGTCAATTACCTATGTGCATATTAGTCGCCTCTTACGACCGGTATGCCTACCTCGGGCATATATCCGGTGGAGGACTGTTCAGAACGGGATTCACAGGTAGAGATCCGACAAAAGTGTCTACCGACTCGGTGTGGATGTCGGTTAGAGCCCGCTTATGATTCTGCAGATCAAACGGCAAGGTAATATGATGCCGGATCTCATCATAGTGCTTACGGAGATGTCTCCTTATGTCTCTCGGGGGCGGATCTATGTCCAAAAGATGACGGTTTGGATGTGCTGGCTTGTGGCAGTTCAGAAGAAATTGCCTGCTCAGCATTTCCGCATGCTCTTTTACATTGAGCAGTTTTGCCTCCTGATGGAGGTGAGACTCGGAAGACATGGGGAGACATCCCGTAGCAGTTCTGATCGCAGTATTTTGGCAGACTTGTAACTTCGTCTAGTTGGTGTTATGTACATTAGGCGACCATATGGGCGCAACATAGTCAAAGACTGGTCGGCCAATGGCCTTATATGTAGTCAGCAACGTTTCTTTGTCTTTTCCCCAAGTACTGCCGGCAAGTGACTTGAGGATCTTGTTGCGACCACGTACCTTTGAGACCATTGCAGACACATGACCAGCAAATGAGAAAGTATTATCCAGTGTCATCCCTAATAACTTTGGGTGGCTGACAGTTGGTAGCTTAGTGCCATCAACGAAAATGTCTAATTCTTTTCTCACCTGGTGCGTCCATGTCGTAAAAAGCGTCGCCGTTGATTTTGTCGGAGATATTGTCAGATCTCGCTCAGTGAAAAACCTGGAAAGGTCGCAGAGGTAACCATTGATTCTCGTACAGAGTTCATCAGTATAGGGGCCCTTCCCCGTCGCCATTATTGTACAGTCGTCGGCATATGAAACGACGGAGACACCCTCTGGTGGTTGGGGCATCTTCGATAGATAGAAATTAAACAGTGTCGGGGATAGGACACCACCCTGTGGCACCCCCTGTCTAATACGTCTAGGTTTTGATTTTCGTTTGCGCCCGGCCTGATACCATCTGCATCTACCTCATGCCCCAAAAACGTTACACTTCTTCTCATGAAAGTACATTTCGAAAGCCTCAAGGTTAGCCCCTCTCCCCTAATAATTTTCAAAAACTCTTCCAAAAAAATAACATTTTCCGCTTCGGTCTGCGTTGCGATTATAACCTCATCCACATAGCTCACTACGCTCTTACTTAAAGGTGCTGCAAGCTGGCTCATCATCCGCTGAAAGGTACATGGGGCGTTACGTAAACCAAATGGCATCCGATTAAATTCAAAGTGACCATTGTGGGTTATAAATGCCGTGAAGGGTTTGGCTCTTTCCTCTCACTCGATTTGGTAATACCCTGACATGAGATCTAAGGTTGTGAAAAACTTCTTCCCTGACAGTGTTGCCAACACCCCATCCACGGTAGGCATCAGCCATGTTTCCTTTTCTGTCACCGCATTTAATTCGCGGAAGTCAACACACAACCTTTCTTCTCCATTTTGTTTGCGCACCAAAACAATAGGTGATGCGTACAATGAATTTGACCTGCGAATTATTCCTAGTTCCAATAATTCCTCCACGATTCCCTCTACAGTCTTCTGCTTGGGTATGGGAATATTGTATGGCTTTTTCGAGATTGGTTTTGGCGAGGTGACTTTAATTTCCATTCGAAAACGTTTCGACTTGCCTAGTTCCGGCAACTTCTCACCAAAACAATCCGCATACGTATTTACCAAGTCAACGAGTCTTTCCTCCATACCCCCCTGCAACTCGTCCCCAATATCTAAAGACTCCTTTCCAATCGACATTACACTACAAGACCCACCGGAGATAATCACCTTCCCTTTCGATAATACGTCGATTCCTACTATAGCATCATATGCCATTAGCGAGTAACTTACCGCCAACATTTCAGCCACCCTCGTGACTTCATATATTTTTAATTTCGTTATCAATTTCTCATAGCAGACAGTGTCGCCTCCAGCAAAGCCGACCAGCTTTTGCTCACATGTCACAAAATTTACTCCGCACTGTACTGCAATTGATCGCTTTATCAATGATTTGCAACTGCCTGAATCGATAAGCGACCTGCATTTCACTGCATTTTCCCCGATTATAATAATGTCTTTGCATAACTCTCTACATAAATTATCTGCCGATACTTTGTTAACCTTCGTAACTGGTGGTTCTGCTGTGACCTGACTAACGCGTTCACTTTGTTTAACTTCGCGCTTGATCTGTGGCTTACTGCAATTTCTCGAAATGTGCCCCCTTTCTCTGCAATTGAAGCAAATGGGACCAATTCCCTTACTGTTTAGTTCACTCGAATTAGTTAATGGCACTGTAGGCTTGCCTACCTTCTTTATAAAATCACGATTTTTGTTTTGATTTGTATTCGTTGATATATTAGAAATTGATTGCAGTAAGTCGGCACACTTCGAGAATTTCATTACGCTCAATGTTTTCCGCAATACCTCATCATCTAACCCATTTATTATGTATCGGATTATTGCCGAGTCATCAATACATTCTTTCCTCCCTATTGCTAACATTTTGTAGTAAAACTCTACAACACTCTCACCCTTCCCTACTTTCGCATTCATTAACCGAATATGAGCGTCAGCTGAATTTCGACTATAAGGGAAATGTGTTAAAAATTGACTTACGAATTCGCTCCAATTACGAAATACCGGCTGCGCATTGCAACGAGTTGAACGCTACCAACTGATGAAGGCACCACGAGAGTGCTGAAACATATGTATTGTTATTGTTTTGTACAATAAAAAATTAATAAGTGACAAAAAGGTTTAAGTGTTTTTACTCATTTTGCTATATAGATTTTATTTAGTCAAGGTTACTCTGGCTCAATTACGCTCTGGATATTGTAGTAGGTTAAACTCCTACATATCTAGACTGAACCCTTATGTGCCGAATGTATGTCCGGTATGCGGCTCGTCCCCCCACAATACCAATCACTTATTTTCAATAACAACAACAAGAGACCTGTAGGTTACTGTGCTCTCTTTTTTTTTATAACACCGAGTTGTCAGGCGTTCCAGCGGCTCTACGCATTCAAGGACTAGATCAGATGTGATCTCCATTGAAACTATTGCTGGCTACCGCTAAAAAATAGCGATCCTCTCATTTGTGTACCTTTGTTTCACATTTATCTCTGCGCAAACGGAACTTTTTCCCAGTGGTATCGGCACATTGGGGCATAGTCATAGTCGGGATAAAGTAGATACAAAAGTTAGCAGCAGCTTTTTGACACCATTTCCAACTATCTGTTGTTGTTGTTGTTAACAGCAAAACACCCCCCATGATACTCTACATCTCTTCAATTGTTCATCTGAACCTACTCTTCTAACCCCTCTGTCCCTCTGGACAAACCCTGTTGAAACTGCACGTTTCCTTGGTCTCCCCTTAGAAGAGCTTGATGAAGATCGGTTCCCTATGTACAGTCACTTCTCAGAGCAGAAAACCCAGGACATCGCCATGGATCTCTGCGCAGTGGAACCACCCGGGGTTTTACCTCGGCCAAGGACTGTCACTTTCAATGTAACCCTGTTTAGTATGTTTTGTCCCATTCCGAAACTATCATCCTCCCCCCTTGCAGCAGGGCTGCAAGATATTCTTTTGTTACGGGCGGGCGTTGAGCCGAACCCCGGACCAAAAGAATGGATATGCAGTGTCTGTTGCAAAAAAATATATATTAAACGGTCGCATTCTGTGCAATGCTTCTCGTGTAAGAGATGGCTCCATAAATCTGGATGTTCAGGGCTTAACCTTAACATCCACAGACCCCGTACTTTCTTTAGTACTTTCGTGGCCCCTTGTTGTTTGCGCCGTCGGGCGTCCCGCGGTAAGCGCCGTTCAAGCGCACCCCTACCGCCACCTTCTAGTAGCAATACTAATAATAATAATAATAATGTCTTAACGACTAGCAGCATTTCTGCTATACCCGCCACACAAATTCCAGACTGTTGCTCGTGCCTTATGGCGTCAACATCACGCGCAGCAGCTCAACACTCTTGCTCCCACCGGAGCAGTTTAGACATGAGCAACTCCGAGCATCAGTCTCTGTCTGTTTCTTTTTTACACCCCCCCGCCCGTTTACACGTGAGTCAGGATCAACATCTTCTTGCACCTGTCTCGACGTGTACTGTTTGTCGGCAAAGATTATACACGCTCGCGTCATCGGTCAAATGCAATAACTGCTTAGGCCAATGCCACGTGCATCTATGCTCTGGGCTCGCGAACAGGAATCTTTGGACGGATGCGTTCATCGCACCATGCTGTAACACGCCTCAGCCTACGACGCCAGCCAACCCGGTTACACCAGGTCCACAGCTAACTAGGCTGAGGCACAGCCTTGGTCTTCGCCTACCAACACCTGGGCGAACACATCCGTCTCTCACGCCTTTGGTTAACTCGACATCGACCCCACCGGCGCACTTCCAAATCTTACAGCACAACTGTAACGGATTAACTGGTAAGATCGCAGAGATAACCAATTTGATGACGCAATATGACATAAAACTTGCCGCAATCCAAGAAACCAAGCTCAGTCCAAGGTCGGACCTCATTACCTATGGCGGATATAACATTCACCGGAAAGACCGTCATAGAGTAACAGGAGGTCTGGGAGGTGGTCTAGCGTTCATAACGCACAACTCTGTACAGTATCATCTATTTGATACCGACATCGAAGGAACGGATGATATCTTAGAAAGCCAAGGTATTACCATCCGTACAGGAGATGTCGATCTGCAAATCATAAACATCTACATACCCCCTGTCTCAAGTTGCCCCACCGGTTATCACCCCGACATTAGCTTGCTATTACGAGGAGATAACCGCGTGATCCTGGGCGACTTCAATGCGCACCACGATATGTGGCACTCAAACTTGCCAGCAGACAGTAGGGGGCATGCACTCGCAGAACAAATAGATGATACGGCTTTCTGTACATTGAACGGAGACGCCCCAACGAGAGTATCGGGTAACTGCTATAGTTCGCCAGATATTTCTATCGTAAGTGCAGGACTATTGAAAAACACCAATTGGCGACCCATACTCACGTTGGCGTCTGACCATCTCCCAATAGTCATTACCATCGAACGACCGACGGACTTTATAACACCTGAGCATGGTACATACATCAACTTTACCAAGGCGGACTGGGACAGTTTTCAGACATATACGGACGAATCCTTGGCTGCTCTATCCATTCCTACGGACGTACGCAAAGGCGAACGAGACTTCCGCAACATCATTGACTTGGCCTCTAGACGCTTCATTCCTGCGGGTCGAATATCCCGAATAAGACCAAATTTCCCCGCGGAGGCAGCGGCCATGGCTAGAGAAAGAGATGAAGTGCGAAGTCTCAATCCCGCAGACCCCCGTATAAGGGATCTCAAGGCGGAAATTCGTAGGTTGGTCGATAAACACAAACTGGCCAAATGGAAACAACACCTAGAGCAATGCAACCTCTCTGACGGTGTTGGCAAATTATGGACTACGGTCAAAGCTCTATCTAATCCAACACAACACAAGGATAAAGTTGATATTACTTTCGGTGACAGGGTGAAGAAGGACCCTAGGGGATGTGCGAACTCCTTCTGTAGACAATTTGTACTACATTCCCCACCCGATAGAGCTAAACGTAGAACCATGCGACAGGCGCGTAAATACAAAAACCAAAACACGCCCATTGTCATCACTGCCTCAGAGGTCAAGGAAGCCATCAGACAGGCTAAGCCCTCAAAATCCATCGGCCCCGACGGTATTGCCATGAAGATGCTGAAACATCTAGGCCAGGAGGGACACAAATACTTAGCGGCTCTATTCAATCTTTCACTGAACACTTTCGTCATTCCTGAAATATGGAAAAAGGCGAGAGTGGTTCCATTATTAAAACCTAGAAAGCCGGCAAACATAGGCGATTCATATCGCCCTATATCACTTTTGTCGCCGGTAGTGAAGACGCTAGAGTCCATTTTGCTCCCGTATTACACCGCAAATCTGCACCTGGCTAATCATCAACATGGCTTCCGTAAGCTGCACAGCCTCACCACCGCACTCAATGCCATTACAACGCAAATAAATAGCGGTCTAAATCAAAACCAACCAAATCACAGGACTGTGTTAGTGGCACTTGACTTGTCGAAAGCTTTTGACACAGTCAACCATGCCACTCTCATACAAGATCTATTAGAAACACAAATACCTGATGGGTTAAAGAGATGGACCGCTAATTACTTGAATGGGCGGCAGGCGTCGGTCAACTTTAGAAACGCAACATCAAAACCAAGACGAATTACACAGGGGGTGCCACAGGGTGGTGTCCTATCCCCGACACTGTTTAATTTCTATCTATCGAAGATGCCCCCACCACCAGAGGGTGTCTCCGTCGTTTCTTATGCTGACGACTGTACAATAATGGCGACGGGGAAGGGCCCCTATACTGATGAACTCTGTAATAAAATCAACGGTTACCTCTGCGACCTTTCCAGGTTTTTCACAGAGCGAGATCTGACGATATCTCCGACTAAATCAACGGCGACGCTTTTTACGACGTGGACGCACCAGGTGAGAAATGAATTAGACATTTTCGTTGACGGCACTAAGCTACCAACTGTCAGCCACCCAAAGTTATTAGGGATGACATTGGATAATACTTTCTCATTTGCTGGTCATGTGTCTGCAATGGTCTCAAAGGTACGTGGTCGCAACAAGATCCTCAAGTCAGTTGCCGGCAGTACTTGGGGAAAAGACAAAGAAACGTTGTTGACTACATATAAGGCCATTGGCCGACCAGTCTTTGACTATGCTGCACCCATATGGTCGCCTAATGTACATAACACCAACTGGACGAAGTTACAAGTCTGCCAAAATACTGCCATCAGAACTGCTACGGGATGTCTCCTCATGTCTTCCGAGTCTCACCTCCATCAGGAGGCAAAACTGCTCAATGTAAAAGAGCATGCGGAAATGCTGAGCAAGCAATTCCTTCTGAACTGCCACAAGCCAGCACATCCAAACCGTCATCTTTTGGACATAGATCCGCCCCCGAGAGACATAAGGAAACATCTCCGTAAACATTATGATGAGATCCGGCATCATATTACCTTGCCGTTTGATCTGCAGAATCATAAGCGGGCTCTAACCGACATCCACACCGAGTCGGTAGATACTTTTGTCGGATCTCTACCTGTGAACCCCGTTCTGAACAGTCCTCCACCGGATATTGCTGAAGAAGAACGCACCTTACCAAGGGAGACAAGAGTTACCCTGGCACAGCTTAGGTCTGGATATAGTGTAAGGTTAAACTCCTACTTGTCCAGACTTAATGACACAATCTCAAACACATGCCCTGCATGTGGTAGGACCCCCCATGATACTCTACATCTCTTCAATTGTTCATTTGAACCTACTCTTCTAACCCCTCTGTCCCTCTGGACAAACCCTGTTGAAACTGCACGTTTCCTTGGACTCCCCTTAGAAGAGCTTGATGAAGATCTTCGGAATGATCATACACTCTAGACAGGGCAATGCATTGTTAACAACAACAACAACAACAACAACAACAACAACAACAACAAGATCTTCGGAATGATCATACACTCTAGACAGGGCAATGCATTGTTAACAACAACAACAACAACTCCCCGAAGGTTTTGGGGAGTGATGCCGAAGTTGACAGTCCTTGGCCGGATATGACCCTGGTACGCTGCGGTACTCCCTTGCGGTACTGACCGACTGTCGTGGCAGCGATTTGGTATGACCAGTGGAACCTTCTAGGTCATGTCATCCCTCCATCCGTGAGGAAGGAGAAGATGGGTAATGAGAGGCATCATATCCGTAAATCAACCATCGAGTAGCACGTCATTTACCTATGTGCATATTAGTCGCCTCTTACGACCGGTATGCCTACCTCGGGCATATTCTAAACCCCTAACCCGCAGGGGGTGTCTGTCAAAAAGGCTGACGCTAACCTCAGTAACCTCTTTATATCGACTGTGACTATGGCCCATTGGTTCTAAACCTGAATATTATTGCTCAATGCCCTCTGGGGAGTTAGACCGCACCGTGTACCACACAAGCGTGCGGTTGTTGTTATTAGAAGTGCTTCGCTCTGCCTAGAGTGTATGACCGTCCGAAGATCTTCATCAAGCTCTTCTAACGGAAGTCCCAGGAAACGAGCAGTTTCAAAAGTGTTGGGCCAGAAATAAAGTGGTGTAATGTCTCAAGCGTGTGGTCCCGGTGCGGACTACCATGCAAATATACTCATAAAACGGTTCATCTAATGGTACAAGTTTTTTAAATTCGGGTCCGTATTTTAGTCACAACAATACAAATTTTTGGTGCTTTGTGGCGATTTTTGAAAAACTAAGGAACAA
The DNA here is from genome assembly GCA_964058755.1 of Campiglossa producta. Lineage (NCBI taxonomy): Eukaryota > Metazoa > Arthropoda > Insecta > Diptera > Tephritidae > Campiglossa > Campiglossa producta. The sequence continues at coordinate 97,482,090 of CAXKVI010000003.1, forward strand.
ACATTAGGTTGCTCAAACAGGGCTTAACAGACTAACTGAAACGCAAAGTCGTGCCGAACTCAAAACAAATTGCTGGAAACAAAAAAGAAACAGATAAGCTGTGGCGCAAATAAAAAATTTAGAACAATCCTATAAAGTTAAGTTTCCTTGGAAGAGCAAACTTAGGGTCCATATATTTTTTTTAAACCCTTCTTTTTCGACGAAAATTTAAACCATCTACATATATACAAATTATTTTTTTAGTTTATTAACAGTAATTCTCTGTGAAAATTAGACAGTTATATAGATAGACCAGTCCTTGAATTTCCAAAGCAGCATAAGATGGTGCATGTTCTCTTTTGTAGGATTGTAGTACCACTGCCTCAATATTCCTTCCTTTTTCTTTTTTCTAATGAGGCGATCTGCCAATATAAGTTTATCTGGTATGTTTCCACAAGCATTTTCTGAAGTTCATACCCACTTGGAGATGTTGTATTAATTATTTATTATATCCACACACATGCTCTGAAGTTCATACCCACTTGGAGATGTTGAATTAAGGAGGTTCAAAACGCCACTTCACTAGCTAAAGGATATGCCTTAATCTAGGTTGGATTTAGGTAAATCTCTTACATTCTTTATATGGTTTTGTATCAATATTGCTAGCAGAATATTGAATAAAGAGCTTACAATAAAAGAACTTATCCGATTCACGTTTAATAATAAGGACCCAAGCAGAATACGGAAGGAAGTACGTCATCAATATAACGCAAACAATTGTGTTTTCCAGGTTGGACTTTGTTAAGAGACTTGTTTTAAATGAATAGCTGTTGTTGAGGTAGCAATACTTTAAGCAGCAGGGAAGCAGATGGGAATGTGGTAACTAATCTATACTGATGTAGAGGTCTAATATTCTCCAGATTTGGGTGAGATGGACGATATACAAATAATTTAATTGCCCGCATCCGAAACTTAATTATTTGCATATTTCTAGAAAACTTAGATCAAAAAAGGAACACAATAAATCCAACCAAGACACTTGTGTGGCAAAATACAGGTGAATCCTCTGAAGTAAATCAGATGTGGTCAGAAATTCTATATTATCTGGCTAAAAAACGCACAAATCCTGTTAAAAACCGATATATAATTGGAAAATACATCCAGCAACCACAAAAAATGTTGGTTTATCATGTTTACTTCTCTCCTAATAATAAAAAAAACCACTTCATATGTCCGGTGGACTGCAGGAGGATCGTTCAAATTCTCGATTATTGGCCAGGAAATCCAACATGTAGTCTGAAAAAATGTCTCATAGGTTTGGCACGATTACGTAACATGTGGAAAAACGTTGAAAATTAATATTATTCACACAAGGAAGACTATTTTACACCATTTTAAAGCAAATTCAATTACAAATCATTTGGAATTCCCTAATTCAAGTTAAAATAGCTAAAATGGGTCCCCAATGAAATTTGAAAATTGTTGCCCCAGTAGATGCGTAGATCTCTCTAGAATACGTAGAAAGTATAAAAACGGTGAAACAATTGCAGATTTAATTAATTTTTGCAATTTAAAAAAAAAAAATATCCGCATTTAGCATGCAATATAATACTTTTGCCAAAGGAGCCCCACTTGAGACTCCAAAGAAACCGTTTGATTTGCAGCCACACCCGAAACGCGGAAGCATCATAATCCTTTTCAAAGGGTTTATTACACTTGTTTAATATAAAATTTATTAAAAGCATCATAATATTTACAATTTAAACGGCCAAATATACAATTTTATTACCAACTAATTTCAATAAGACACTCACCTGGTTCATGATATTTTTGTCAGCAAGCACCTTCTAATTAAAGCTGACATTAAACGGCACTCTATGTTGATAGACTCACAAATTTATTTAAAAATATTCGTTTCAAAATTGAAAATTTGCAAATGAAAATTTTTTCTCCAACGCAGCACAAATTTCACGTCGTCCTCGTCTCTCAATCACAAGTCATTTGTCGAAAATCGCCATTTTGTCTTTTCGTAATTGCACTCAGTGTTGCCAATTATTCGAACATAAATTCCGAACTAACCTGGGTCGAAGGGGGATATTTTACGGCAGCTCACGTCGATATATGGTGGTGTTAAAAATCGAGCCAACTTTTCGTATTGATGTGAAAAATTTTCAAACTTTTTACATTTGTTTGGCATCCACAGTTGCCAGCTAAAAGTATTTCACAGAGATTGCATAGTTCATACATCAATTTTTCACTACTTTTGTATATTTTTCAAGCCTTTTTTAACGTAACTTTTATTAATGATGCAGCTACAATTCGGGTACGAACAGCCATTTTGAATGTACGAAAAGTGCTATTTAGAAAATTATGGTTCAGTGGAATACCGACAGTGTTGCAAGTTTTAAATATACTTATTGGTGTGGCCAGACGGTAAAGAGAAAACAGAGGTGGCGGTTATAGTACATTTACACCGCTCCAAATTTGGCGCTTTTTTCCATACAAATCTCATTTTCCAAATTTGGAATTCCATCACATTTGCCGAACAATACAATCCACAGTTCCTCAAAATAGTAATAGTACATTTATACAGCACCAAATTTGGCGAATTTGAATGTATCATTTCGAACCTGTTTACACTGGCAAATTTGCATTTGGCTTCACTTTCCCTGCAAGAATCTTCTACCAGAACACAAAGCCACCGACAGAAAATGCACCACCTTGATGTTTTAAACACATGTAGAGTAATAATAAATGAAGAATCAAGAAGGCTTCTCTCTTTTCTGGGTAGAACTGGTCCAATATCTTAAAAAAAATAGTTGAAATTGTTATTTAGAACTGCGCTTAATGCAAAAGTTTTCACACGTTAATTACCCTTTAAGGTTCTTGCTGGGCAATTCTAAATGTGGAACACCGGCAGGGTTGCTATTTTGAGGAATTGTGGATTGTATTGTTCGGCGAATGAGGCCAAATGTAATGGAATTCCAAATTTGGAAAATGAGATCTGTATGGAAAAAAGCGCCAAATTTGCAATTTTTCGCCAAATTTACCAAATTTGGTGCTGTGTAAATGTACTATAACCCTGCGGGTGTTCCACATTAAGGTTGGGCATAAGTACAGAATACATACATTTCGCAAATCAAAAAAATATTTATATGGATCGATAGCAGTATTTGCGAAAAGTTGAAACGTATAATTTTTTTTTGGTGCAAACAAAAACTTTAGGGGTAATTCCACGTAAAAGGGCAATTTTTAAGTTTTTTTAAATGTAAAATTTTTTTATGAAAACTATGTTTTTTATAAAAAAAAACGAATGGAAATGAATAAAACTGTTTAAAAAACAAAAAAATTTCCCATTAACGGTATTATTAGATAGTAAAATATTGTAGATAATGCAATAAGCTTTCATTTTATACAAATATTGCTATATGAAAATTGTGTATTTCAATTATAAAAAGGTAAAAAAGTAATCGACTAAAACAGGGACTAAAGTGATTTAGAAAGGTGTTCTGCACATAAATACCATGGAATTTTTCCTTTTGCGAAAGGTTGAAATCTCTAATAGTGCACATTTCGTAAAAGGAGAAACCATAATTTTGTAAATTATAAAATAATAGAAGGGAATTTTCCCTTTTACGAAAGGTTTAAATCAATAATAGTGCACATTTCGTAAAAGGAGAAACCATAATTTTGTAAATTATAAAATAATAGAAGGGAATTTTCCCTTTTACGAAAGGTTAAAATCAATAATAGTGCACATTTCGTAAAAGGAGAAACCACTATTTTGTAAATATTAAAATAATAGAAGGGAATTTTCCCTTTTACGAAAGGTTAAAATCACTAAAAGGAGAAACCATCATAGCGATTTTAAACAGAATTTTTTTGGGAGATATCTGCCATTTCCCATTCTCGCAATCATGAACGCACATTTTTTGGGAGTTTCTTCCCTTTTCCCATCTCCTAGTATCACAAACGAACTTCGAAAGTTCGAATATGCATTTGGGAAGAAAAGTAGGTATTCTGAATTTTAAAAAAAGGGAATAACTGACAGATAATTTTGGGAGATATTTCCTCAAAATTTGTAAAGGGAATTAAAAGAAAATGTAAGTAATATACGTGTTTAATAAATTATAGATGTTAAATATTGTCAAAAAAATGTAAGTATTTATTTAATTAATTATTAAAAACGTATTCAATTAATCATAGGGGCTCAAAACTTTGGCAATTGTATACTTTGGGTGTCAACTCGAAAAACACGTCGGAAAATGTTGGGAAAGGTACCATAAGACGTTTCTCGGTGCCAGGAATGTGAATCTGAAGTCGGAATACTGTTTTGTTCAGTAGTTTGCAGAAAAGTTTTCTGCGCAGAAACACTGGGCATGTGTTGGACTGGCATAAATACCATGGATCCAGCCCCTTAATTGAGATCGGACTCGGGTCATTTTTCGGTTTTTTGATCATAACTTTTTACAAATCATATTCCTGGCACCGGGACGTGGTTTTTTGTACCTTTCCCAACATTTTCCGACGTTTTTTTTCGAGTTGACACTCAAAGTATACAATTACCTTTTTTTTCGACGTCAGGGCCAAAACAACAAATAACCAACAGTTGCGATTACTGGTTTCCCTGATGGAAGGCAGCCCGGATATAGCCCGCAACTTTCCTAAAGGTGGCAAGGAGAAGTATAACCGCTTTTGGACTAACGTAGAAGTGGAATTAAATGCGGTAGGGCCACCAATTAAGAGCGTTGCAGATTGGAAGAAGGTAAATATTTGAAAACTTAAAAAAACTTACAGACTTACTTACTTAAAATAGCCATCTAACCGCCTAAACGATTTTGTCCGGTCAGCATGTTTCGCCAGTCGGTTCGGGTTCGGCCCTGCATCTGAAAAAATCCATCACCTATCCTTTCCTATTCTATACTACTGTTTTTCTCTTTCACAATTTCTTTCTTCCTTATTTCGTTTCTTACTCGAATTCCCGTCCTATCTCCTTACCATTCCTCCTATCCCTATATATCCTATAAAGATTCTACTTTTGTTTTCTTAGGTTTGGACCGATCAGAACAAATATGTGCGCCACAAAGCCTCAGCCAACTCGATGGCTAGCAAAGGCACCCGTGGCGGTCCAAACAGAACGCAACCCCTTTCTGACATTGAAGAGACCATATATAATTTAATATCGATGCAGAGTTACGATGAGGGCGTGGAAGCTAAAAAAATTGGGCTCCCAAAATCAAAAAGGATGAAAAGGGATATACATGAAGAAGAATGGGCTGCCCAGTATTTGGACGATTATCCAGAGGCGGAAAATGCTGCACTTTCTTTGAAAACACCGACAGCTTGCGAGTCCCCGGAGAGCTCAAAAAAGGCAGCGCAATGGCGATCTGATGCAGATGCACTGGTGGAAATGACACGGTCACCCCCATTGTGTATCAATTGATACACAATGTTCACCCCCTCCTCCACCGACAGTTTGCGAGCCGCCGGAGAGTTCAAAAAAAGCGAAGGCAAGGCAATCGCGATCTGCTGCAGATGCGTTGGAAGCTGAGCTAGGTTTACAACGAGAGCTCTTGGAACAAATTTCTTTGGCGGTAACCAGCATTGTGGAACACAACGATGTTGAAAAAAAGCATTTTGAGGTAATGGAGAACCTGAAAATGCAACAACTTGAGGAAATGCAACGACACAATGCTGCTATGGAAGCTTTCTTAGCAAATTTGAAAAGTGATTAGCTGCCGTGGCCATACTCTAATAGTGCGGTTATCACATCTATTAAACTAAACCTTTTCAAGTTTATAATGAGAAAATGTAAGTTCATTTGACACACACAAGTTGATAATGAGAGAGTGTAAGTTGATATTGATATTGAAGTTTTCTCATTATCAACTTACATGTTCTCATTATCAATTTACGTTTTCTCAATATCAACTTACAATTCTCATTATTAACTTGTGTTTTCCCAATATGAACTTACAATTCTCATTATCAACTTTTGTTTTCTCAATATGAACTTACATTTCTCTTTATTAACTTGGGTATTAATATCAATATCAACTTACAATTCTCATTATCAACTTTTGTTTTCTCAATATATGTAAACTTGAAAAGGTGTGTTACAGCTATTTAAAAATGACTAGTATGTAACCCCCGATAATCGGGTGTGTTTGCTTATTACCCCTGCATTGCTTTTGTAGACAAAGTAGCGCAAAATCATATGTACTTACATACATACATTCATACATATTTACATTTTTTTCAATGTTTGTCTATTTCGACTGAAATCCATGCGAGCATTGTATGTATGTATATACATATGTATATTTACAAAGCATGCTAATAGTAGATTTGTTTCTTGAAATCTCCAGCAAAGAACTGTCAGCAGAAGAGAGTCTTGTAAAAAGCTGTCAAAATCTCATTTTTGCTAGTTTCATCTCTCTTCTGCTAGTTTTTCGCCGAACAGGAGCCAGCAGAAATTCTCCAGCAGAACAGCTGTTCTGACAATTGACAAATGAAAATAAATTTTTAAATTGCGAATTTTTCAGCCTTTGGACAATTACTGCGTATATATCGGATTAAACCTTACAAAATATTAAGAAAATTGAATGCCTTATATACCTTCAGTATTTCCCATTCCTGTAACTGCGCCTGCAGGATTATATTGGTCTCCTAAACGAGCCACATTACGTTGGTCCAATGGACATTGGGCTTCGGCGCTTTGCTATTCAAATATACGGAATTATTGAAGATTTGGTATTTATTGTATGTACTTACTTCATTTGCTGGTAAATAACGCATAGTTTTCAAAATATTCGTAGTAAATTTTAAATTTCATAAAAATATGCAATCAATTTTTATTTTGCCATATGTCACAATCAGCTGTTTGTTACTTGCTAGTTTTTGCTGGACGAAAAATCTCCAGCAGCAACTTGCAGCGAACTTGCAGCGAATTGGCGCTCTTTCTCTCAATTAAATGTCAAAAAGCTGCTGGATTCGCTGCTAATTTTTTCACAAAACACTTTTCTAGGAATAATTATTCATAATTATTCATAATTAGCAGAAAAGAAACAAAGCTAGTGCCATATAAAGAGCTTGGGTACAAACTTTAAACGCTAATTTCTCATGAACAAATTAACCTATTGGAATTGTTATAATTTTTTGCAAACATGCTCATGATAAGCTTTCATCTGATATACATTTCGTTTATATACGTATTGTAGCTTAGTCTAGCTAAGCGCCGTGTTTTAGAATAATAATATAGATTAGAAGATTAGATTTTGTATGTGTTACTTAAAATAGTACAAAACTCAGTATTTTCTCATCAATTACTAGTCGACATTTATTATTTTTGTATTATTATTTTGTATTTTTTTAAATATTTTGTTTGACATTGTATTAATTGAACTATTGTTGTTTTTAGTTTTGTTTGTGTACACAAATATGTATAAAATAACATTATAAATTAATAATTAATTTTAACAAATTAAAAACTACATCAGCAAAATTTACATCAGCTAATTTATATAATTTTAAATTTATAAATTTAAAGATTATTTCCAATATTTGCTCTTATCGCTTGTGCCACAGTGTAATATTGCGATGGCGTTATTGCAACGGGATCCATGTCTACAGGCTCCAGCACCTCATAGTCGTCTGTAGCTGTGTAAGCTTTAAAATGTAGGCAGAGGTTGTGTAAGGCGCAGCATACATTAATAATTTTAGCAGCTTTTTCAGGCGAATAGTGCAACTCTCTCGCACAAGAATACACCTCCATCTGTTTTTCACCACCCCGTTTGTTCGCTCAATTATATTTCTACATTTTGCATGTGCTTTGTTGAAACGCATTTCCGTAGAGCCTTCCTGGGGTGACCTATGAGGTGTCATCAACCAGGGTTCCAGGGGGTATCCAGCATCGCCTACCGACAAAAAATATAAGTATTAATAACGGTTAAGTAGTGTACATACTAGGGTGATTCAATTCAATCATATCGTAAAAAAATCTTACCTAAAAGCCAAAAACTATTTGCTCCGCCTTTGTGTTCCTATTCAAAATGGTCACGGAGGTCGCTACTTTTCCAAATGAACGAATCGTGGCATGCACCAGGATGCGAAGCGTCACCTACCTGATCGTCAGTTCATGATCGCAAAGCTAAAAGGACACATGTAATAATGTTATTTTGAAACAATTAAGACTTCAAAGACTCAACTTACAAGCAAGACATTTAAACTGTAGTATCCCTTACGGTTATAAAACAGGTGTGCATTTTGCGCGGGTGCGATGATTCGTACATGAGTGCCATCAATGCAGCCACAACGCCAGGAATACCATGCTTTATATAAAACTGCATGGCAATTTTTCTTGTTTCCTCGGCCGTGTCACACACCTTTATCCACTCGGGACACTAATGATTTTCGAAAATGTCCAGTACTTCCGAAAGCACTTTGCTGAAACTGGATTGTGCCAAACCCACATCGGAGTCTTTTCCAACTCCCGTTTGGTAGCCTCCTTCAGCAAAGAAACGCAAACTACCACTTAGTTTCACAATAGGTGGTATTGCGAACTGCTTTTTTGCTGGCACAACTGCATTAGTCAGAACTTCCAGCAAATACTTGAAGGCGTCCTTGTTGACTCTATAAAACTTTAAAAACCTACAAAAAAGTAGAAAAATTTGATATTATTTACAGTATTTTATAAGCAAGCTTGAAAATATCGAAAAATAGGCTATGAAAATACAAGGGAAGCAACAAACAAAATAGGGCTATTCTCTGGAGAGAGTAGAGTATTAGACAGTTGAGTATAATTTTTAAGATCTCTTACAAAAGACTTCAACTATTACTAAAAAAGTTAAAAGTTGTTTCTTACAAAGATTCGGGCAGCTCTAATGGGTTCATAATGTCCCGCAGCTGCCTCCGCGCTACTCGCGTAGAAACTTGTCCACGCTCCACCTCCTCTGCGACTAACCGAAATACTATCGAATGCATTAGTGACCTAGAGTAAAAATATTTTCGTATGTAAACTTATATTTTAAATTGAGATATCGCAAAATAATATCTTAAACTTTAAGTTGAGCGTCTAGCAGTCCAATGTTTCAATTCCATTCAGTACTTTTAGACCCCAAACATACATGCAGACATGGTCCTCATATTGGGTGATAACTCTAAAACCGGTTGAGATATCGAAAAAAGTAATATCTTAAATTTTAAGTTGAGCGTCGAGCAATCCAACGAAAAAAGTTTCATTCAATTCCATTCATTACTTTCAGAGTGATACGGCCACACACATACGAACAGACAGACAGACAGACACACACAAATTTTTAAAATGGTTGACTTGGATTCTACTCGCTTAATAATGCTTCCCCCAATCAATCAATCGACCTGTTACAGTCATTGTGTATCAATTGGTATTGATACACAATGGTTACAGTTTTATCATACGTTGATATGATATGATATTAAAGATTAGATTATGGTATCAACTTTATCAATAAACTTTAGACAACTTTGGGTATTTGTTTCCTTTAGGGGTCAACTACTAATAAATTAGCTAAAATTATACGAGCTAGCCCAAAATACGGGGTTTGGCCTCAGGATCACGAATCTGGAAGCGCTTTTTAATTTTTTGTTTTAGTGCAAAGTTATGGTCAAAAAACCGAAAAATGACCCGGGTCCGATGCCAATACGCTGCGCTTGTTAACAATAACCCTGGACTACGCCATCCCAATTCCGGGTGGTTGCCTCAACGCATTCTTTTGCACGTTTTTATGTACAGCCTAATAAAATTACATCAACCACATGAAAACTGGCAACTTTGATTGCAAATATCTCTCCAGAGAAGCAAAATATTATGATCCTGAGGCCAAACCCCGTCTTTTGAGCTATCTCCCATAATTTTAGCTAATTTATTAGCAGTTGACACCTAAAGGAAACAAATACCCAACCTTGTCTGTGGTTGTTGTTGTTGTAGCGAGGTGTAGCCCTGCCTAAATGTCAGACAGGGTCACCCGAGTGTATTGCTCTTGGCCGGGTCGATATAAGAAAACGGCCCGGGTCGTTTCGGCACGATGGGTACAGCACAAGTACTGGTACCGTTCTCGTAGAACCAGCAATACAAGAAACTAGCCGTGTAGGCTATGTAGGTCATTTAGCGTTACCCAGGGTGCACCAACTGGGAGGCGACCTACTTTTACACCCCTGTGGTTTAAACCTCCACTGAAAAACCGGACCTAAGTCAACTATCAACTCAATGAAATCCACTTGTCTTTGTTATTAATACGTCCAGATATAAAGTGTGTTCGTCTAAAAGTTCAGTACGAATCATCCAGCAACGAAATGTTTCTCTTTTCTGTGACATTCTCTCTCAATGAGTGATGATTGATCATTTTTACGCGAACGCGAAATGTACAAAAATTTTGCAAGTTCAGCTGTCAGCTGATACCACGGTTGCATGTCATACAAAATATAGGCGCGAAAAATCAAAATCAGCTGATTTCCGTGATTGCTAGTTCGTGCTGGACCAAATTTGTCCAGCAAGAATTATCAGCTTCTCTCGAAATTAAATGTCATTTTGCTCTCTCAATTCCTCTCTCCTTGCTGGATAATTTTTCATCGCGAACGCGATTTTACCACAAAAGAAGATAATTTGTACAAATTTGTACAAATTATTTGCATGGCGAACGCAACTATATATGATATATGCTAGCTACTTATTGCATTTAAAGCACATCGCACGATATTCTGAGCAGAGCACCCAAATTATGTTTACACCAACATGAAAACGGACATGTCCAGACATGTCCACCAGCGATTAAGCTGCCCACTAATATGCATGCAAATTGCTTCTATGTAACTGCGTTCTAGTAGCCTGGACTTAATAAGTTTTAATTGGCATTGGGACTCAAATCGACCCCCGCATTAATAACACAAGCCTATTTTTTTTTTGTCTTTTTAACAATTTATTGGCAGAACGCAGTTTGCAAATCTGCATGCATATTAATTTAAAGTTTTATGCACAATCACTGCGCTGAATGGCCATTTTCTGGCAATTTTAAAATAATAGCACATTATTTTAAACATCATCATCATTTATTGGCGCTTAACCGCCTAAGCGATTTTGGCCGTCGCCTATCAAAGCACGCCAGTCATTCCTTTTTAGCGATAACTGACGCCAATTGGAAACCCCAAGGGAGTTCAAGTCATCCTCCACCTGTTGTTTCCATCTCAGTCGAGGCCTCCCCCTTCCTCTGCTGCCGAATTCGGGTGACGATTGGAAAACCTTCTGGGCTGGAGCTTCTTTGTCCATTCGCATGACGTGACCCAGCCAGCGGAGCCTTTGGGCTTTAATTCGCTGGACTATGGTCAGATCTGCGTAAAGCTCGTACAGCTCATCGTTAAATCTCCTTCGATACTCGCCGTCGGCATCACGGGAAGGACCATAAATCTTCCGGAGAACTTTTCTCTCAAATACTCCAAGGGCCATCTCATCTTCTCTTGACATTGTCCATGAATCTGAGCCATACATCAGGACAGGTATGATGAGAGACTTATAGAGCGCGATCTTTGTTCTTCGAGAGAGGACTTTACTTCTCAATTGCCTACTCAGTCCAAAGTAGCACTTGTTCGCAAGAGTGATTCTCCGTTGGATTTCTAGACTGATATTATTTTCGGTGTTAATGCTGGTTCCCAAATAGACGAAGTCCCTCACAGTTTCAAATTTGACGTGGCTGCCAAGGCGCAGGTGCGCCGATTCTTTCTTTGATGACAGCAAATACTTCGTCTTGTCCTCGTTGACCGCAAGACCCACTTTTTTCGCTTCTTTATCCAGTCCAGAGAAGGCAGCGCTTACGGCGCGGTTATTAAGGCCAATGATATCAATATCATCGGCATACGCCAGCAATTGCACGCTCTTGTAAAAGATTGTACCATTGCGGTTTAGCTCTGCTGCTCGAATTATCTTCTCCAGCATCAGGTTAAAGAAATCGCACGAAAGGGAGTCGCCCTGTCTGAAGCCTCGTTTGGTTTCAAATGGCTCAGAGAGGTCCTTCCCGACTCTGACGGAGCTGTTAGTATTGCTCAACGTCATTTGGCAAAGCCGTATAAGCTTTGCAGGGAAGTCAAATTCAGACATGGCGGCATACAGGCAACTCCTTTTTGCGCTGTCAAAAGCGGCTTTATTTTAAACACTTCACCTTAAATTTGTGCTAAAATTCGTTTTTTTTATTAAATTATTCGATAATTACCAAATATAAACAAATTTCGTCAACAACTTGGTTTACGTTTATGAATTAATAAGAAATGTCAAATTTGTTCGAAACAGCTGATTCGAACTTCGAATAAGTGTTCCCTAAATTTTTGGGAAAAATCTTCTCCCTGGGAGTTCGGAATTGGGAGAATTCGTTTTTGGAAGAAACAAATTTTTGGGAGATGAACTCCCAAGGGAATATTAAGGATTGGGCTGCATAATTTTGTAAATTATAAAATAATAGAAGGGAATTTCCCCTTTTACGAAAGGTTTAAATCAATAATAGTGCACATTTCGTAAAAGAAGAAACCATAATTTTGTAAATTATAATAGCAGGGAATGTTTTTTTAATAATCGTAAGATCGGCATTCTATAAGAAAATTAAGTATTTGATCGTTTTTGAATGAAATTTGCTTTTTTGCTCGTTTTTAGTACATAGTGTGTCAAAGGGTTAATAAAGTATACATTGAATGAAAGGTATTTCGAAGAGAAAATTTAGGAACAAACAATTTTAAGAATCCATTCACCAGTTTGCAAGATATTTTGAAATGAAAAAAATATTTTTTGACCTTTGACCTTGAATATCTTTTTAACCCTTTGAGTGCACCAAAAAAGAAAAGTACCGTTAAATTCAGCGTAAAACCCTCTTTCAAGCCCAACTTTTTATTTTTTTTGACAAATGTATTGTGACGAATTCGATGAATCCTCGACTATTTTCCCTGAGTTCGATCACTGTACGTTAAATAAAACACTCAGATTCTGTTTAATAAGTAGTACGCTTTATTCACTACTAAAAACCGTAGTACAATATCGCGGGTTAATTCACTGTTTAGTACTTCACTGTACAACACTTCAAAATAAACTGATTGAAGTGCGTTGTCTTGGCGCGGTTTATATACCCCAGCAGACAGCAGCTTCATTACCTAGAAACGTCTACACACCTCTGGGCTATTCGCGCAACAGTGTTCTCGAAACCATTGTGTATCAATAACAAGTGTAAACTCTTCTGCATAGACGTCAAAATTCCAAAATGAGTTTAACACCTGTTTGAGATTGTGGTTAATAACAAGTGTGATATCATAGACATAGTCGTGAAAGCTTCAAAGTGAGTTTAGTCACCTGTTTTTAATTTCCTTTTTTGTCTCACTTCTTTCCATCTTCCCATCTCTTTCTACCATTAGGAGACCGCCATGTTGATGTGTGCAGGATGTTAAACAACGCCATTTGCTTTTCTGTTATTCGGTGTTGGCGACATTTTAATATGTGCAGGATGTAAGCAAACCGACATTTTAATGTGTGTTGTCAAAAGAAGAGTTCACACTTGGTATTGATACACAATGCTCGAAACGTTTATCTATCGTCATCTCCTCTTTGTATCACATTCGACTTCTCTCGCTCTCGCGTCATGTACCTGAACAGTTGTAGTTGTGGTAGTGACGCTAGTAGTGGAAATACGCTAGAGTTGGGAGATGAGCGATTCTTGAGAACATTCGCCACACTGCCCTCCACCTAAGTCTTATCGTCCCGATCCAAACGTTGCTAGCCTCTCCAGGTGAACCACCTTCATTTTGTTTCGTGGTCTTCCAACAGTTTCTATGCGGTAGACAACATCATTTATCCGCTTTATTACTTTATATGGGCCTTCCCAGTTACATTGCAGTTTTGGGGCAAACCTTTCTTTCGTTGTGGGTTGTATAACCGCACTAAATCTCCTTCTTTAAAACCTTCCGAGTTGATTGCTTTGTCGTATCTGGCTTGCATCTTATCACTCATGATCTTCGTCCGTTGTCTTACAAGATCGTGTATTTATCTCATTTCTTCTTCCAAGACGCTAGTGGATTTTCTGGCATTTATTCCTTCATCAGCATTTATCCCAAACTTCAAGTCAGCTGGCAACCGAAGATCTTTCCCAAAAATTACTTTTGCCGGAGTTTGACCGTTGTTTCATGTATTGCCGAGCGATATGCCATCAGGAACAAGGAGATGTGCGTGTCCCAATCTTTCTGGAACTTATCCACTACTTTCCTCATGTGCTCTTCTAAGGTTCGATTGAAACGTTCCACCATGCCTACTGACTGAGGATGCAGTGCAGTTGTACGTGTTTTCCGAATACCAAATGTCTTGCACATTTCTTGGAATACAACCGATTCGAAATTCCTGCCTTGGTCAGAATGTAACTCCATCGGTACACCAAACCTCGCTACCCAATTGTTAATAAACACCTCTGCAATGGTTTCTGCCTCTTGATTTGGAATCGGGTAAACTTCTGGCCATTTGCTGAAATACTCCATAACAACTAGTACGTATTTGTTTCCGAGTTTGCTAGTAGGAAATGGACCAGCTACATCCATGGCAATCCTCTCAAACGGTGCATCTGTGTTGTACTGCTTCATCTGTCCATAGCTTCTCGACTTCGGACCCTTTGCTTTGATGCACACCTCACAGTTGGCGATCCACTCCGCGATCGACTGCCGGCAACCAACCCAATAGAATCTCTGCTTGACTTTCTCCAGTGTTTTCGTGACTCCGAGATGACCTCCACTTGGACCATTATGTAGCTCATTCAAAACATCAGAGACTTTCTTCCTTGGGACAACTACCAGCTTTCGAGCACATTGACCATCTTCGCTTTCCCATACTCTATGTAAGCAACCGGATACCAATTTCAGACTGTTCCACTGTGCCCAATATGACTTGGCAACAGGACTCTCTGCTGACATCTCCTCTCTTGTTGTTCGTTCGTTTTGCTCGATTCCTTTTATCACACGTACCAGATCTGGGTCCTCTAGCTGATGCTTCCTTAGTTGATCCAAGTTCCATTCGTCCGTAGATGTTATAGTCATCAGCCGCACATCTATAACATCTTCCTTGGCCTCAGCGTTCGAACAATGCTTGCATTCGAGGTTACATGGTCGCCGGGACATTGCATCAGCATTGCCGTGGTTGCTGCCTTTGCGATGCTCTATGGAAAAGTCATAACTTTGTAGTCGTCATGGCAAAAGCCATTTCAACGCTGCATGGTGTGTCCTGACGTGGAATCGCTGTCCATAGAGATACTTGTGGAAATGTTTGATGCACTCCACCAATGCCAGTAGTTCTCTTCGTGTTACACAATAGTTCCTTTCGGGCTTTCCAATTGTGCGGCTATAGTATGCCACTACCTTCTCCTGCCCATCGACAATCTGTGACAAAACTCCTCCAATCGCATAACCACTTGCATCTGTATCCAGAATAAACGTTGAACCTGGGATTGGATACGCTAACATTGGGGCAGTGCACAGCCGTTCCTTTAAGGTTTGGAAATACACTTCATGTTCCTTCTTCCAATCAAATGACAGCTCATGAAGGCTACTGGCTACGCTGGCGAAATTCGGTACAAATCGGCGATAATACGTGCACAGTCCAAGGAAACTTCGTAACTCTGCAAATCGTTGGGTCTTGGCCAATCCTTTACTGCTTCGATCTTCTCTTTATCCGTGCGAATTCCCTCCGTAGTAACCTGGTGACCCAAGTAACTTACTTCCTTCTTGAACAATGCACACTTTTTAGGACTTAATTTCAGACCGGCGCCAGCTATCCTTTGGAAAACTTCCTCCAAGTTTTTAAGGTGTTTCTCAAAGCTTTTTTCCAGCACGATGATGTCGTCCAGGTACACCAAACATGTTTTCCAATGCAGTCCTTTCAATACTTGATCCATGAGTCTCTCAAAAGTAGCTGGAGCGTTACATAGTCCAAAGGGCATTACCGTAAATTGCCACAGCCCCTCTCCAACGCTGAAGGCTGTCTTTTCCTTATCCTCATCTTTACCCTCCACTTGCCAATAGCCGCTTTTTAAGTCCAGTGTAGAGAACCATTTCGTACCAGATAGTGAGTCCAGAGTATCGTCAATTCTTGGTAGTGGATAGCTGTCCTTTTTCGTTACGTCGTTCAGCTTCCGGTAATCCACACAGAACCGCATTTTTCATCCTTTTTCTTCACTAGCACTACGGGTGAGCTCCATGGACTAGCTGATGGTTCGATCACGCCGCTGTCACTCATTTCTTGTATAATTTCTCTTACCACTTGCCGTTTGGCCAATGGAACACTTCGAGGAGCTTGGCGAATTGGTCTGGCGTCACCGGTATTAATGTGATGCTTCACTACATTGGTCCGACCTGGTTTGGAGCCATCCTTGTCAAATATGGTAGAGTACTTTAGTAGAAGTTGTTTTGCCTTATTCTGGTGGTCTTCTTCGAGCTCTTGCGTCCACGCCGTGATATTATCTGATAGATTAATGTTGCTGGTAGAGACATTTTCCTGGAGCTGTTCACAGTTTATAATCACCTCCACCTCCTGACATTGTCCCAATATAGCTCCTTTGGAAAGCTTGATCGGCGATCGAAACTCATTTAGTACTCTTACCGGCATACGTCCATCTTGTTTTGTCATAGCCAGTGTTTTTCCTACTAGTATATCCGTCTTTGTATAGTTTGCTGCCTCGACAACCCACAATTTCTTTGTCCCATAATCTCCATCAATCCTTGCCCAAACGACCGCCTCCGACTTTGGTGGAATTTGTTGGCTATCTTCCACGAGTATCCGCTTACTGATGTACTTGTTCTCGTAACCAAAATTGAGTGGCACATCCATCTTCTTATAGCTCATAGTCCTACTTTGCATGTCGATCTTGATGCCTTTGTTGCTTAAGAAATCCACACCAACTATGATCTCATCAACAATATCTGCAACTATAAAATTGTGCAGTACGGTGACATTTCCAATTGCGATTTCACATGTTACTTCTCCTTGGACTTGGGTGTCCTCACCAGTCGCCGTACGCAATTTTGCTCCATGTAATGGCCTCACTCCTTTGTTGACTAAATCAGATCGAATGATGGAATGAGATGCGCCCGTATCAATAGTCAGTAAACGCTGCTTTCCGTCCACGAGTCCTCCAACAGTAACATTACTCGACTTCCTTCCGATCTGTGAGACAGAGATTATGGGGCATCCAATTGCGGGAGCCAGCCTACGCCCCTTGCGGCTGACTCTCTTTAGTTTAACGGTTGGTTGGATTGGGAGACTTGCTCATCTCCTTCAGCCTTGCGCTTATGTCCGCTTGCATTACTGGAATTATTGGAGCTAGATCCAGATCCACAATAACGTGCAATATGACCAGATTTTCCGCACTTAAAGCATTTAATGGCCGCTTCATTTTTATGTTGCTTTCCGTTCACTGCTTCTAGGATTGCGTCCACCCATTCTGGTCGTTCTACTTCCACACGATGATCTTTGTACGCTGGTTTGCACAAAAGTGATGCTGTTTCTTAAGTTAGAGCATGTGATACCGTCTCCGCAAATGATCTCTTTGGATTTGCATATGTGGTCCGCTTCGTCTCCACATCACGTATTCCATTTATGAAACTTTGTATCTTTACCCTCTCCATGTACTCCACAGGTGCATCCGCGTTTGCTAGGTGCGCTAACCTCTCGATGTCCGATGCAAATTCTTGTAAGGTCTCATTGGGCTTCTGGCATCGATTTTGTAGCTCTATTTGGTAAATCTGCTTCCGATGCTCGCTACCATAACGTCTCTCCACAGCACCCATCAATGCTTCATAGTTGTTTCGTTCGCCATCAGGAATAGTCTGTAAGATTCTGGCTGCCGGTCCTTTCAATGCTACGAAGAGTGCAGCGACTTTATCTTCAGCGCCCCAGTTGTTCACAGCTGCTGTCTTCTCAAATTGTAGCTTAAATACCTGGAAAGGAACAGAACCGTCAAATGATGGGGTTTTTACCTTGGGTACGCTTGTGGAAACACTTGGACGATTCAGCTGCAACTCCTGGATACGACTTCTTAACGCATCCACCTCGGCTTCGACTTTCTCCTCAAGCTGCATTAGTTTCTAGTCCATGTGCGCCTCTGTTCCTCCAGCTGTGTAGACAACTGCAATATTTGAGATGCCATGTGCGTCTTCGTTTCCTCCCACTGAGATGCCAAGCGTGTCTCCTGTTGTTCCAACTTTGATGTCATGCGTGTCTCTTGTTGTTCCAACTGAGATGCCATGCTTGATGTTATGTTGTTTGACATCTGAGCCAAGGCAGCCAATAAAGAGTTTGTGTCCACATTTTCCACTGAATCCGGAGAATCCTTTTGCTCTTCTATTTTCGTCGCCTCATCCGCAAGCTGAAAAACGTGGTCGTCGACGTTGATTCCCTCTGCTTCCATAGCCTCTCGCAACCGTGATTGTAGCTCTGCTTTATTGCCCGTTGTTGCCAATCCACGTCGTTCTAACTCGTTTTTGAGTTGCTGGATCTTCAACTCATTCAACTTTGCCATGTCTTTGTTATCCTTTTCAATGTCCTTGTTATCCTTTTCAATGTCCTTGTTGTCCTTTCCAATGTCCTTGAATTTATTTAACAATACCGCTTCTGACACCAATTGTCACGAATTCGATGAATCCTCGATTATTTTCCCTGAGTTCGATCACTGTACGTTAAATAAAACACTCAGATTCTGTTTAATAAGTTGTCAGGGTCTTGGGGTTCCCCACGTTGGGTCGGACAAATTAAATACATTATTCGGACCGCTCGAAAGGTATGGTTAGAGAACTCCTATGGCAAAGGGAGGGGAGGGTATACCTCGGCTTAAAAATGTCCAGATGGATCACCAGGAGTTGATTGTTGTGATGCG
The DNA here is from genome assembly GCA_964058755.1 of Campiglossa producta. Taxonomy (NCBI): domain Eukaryota; kingdom Metazoa; phylum Arthropoda; class Insecta; order Diptera; family Tephritidae; genus Campiglossa; species Campiglossa producta. The sequence goes on from CAXKVI010000003.1 coordinate 97,500,983, forward strand.
CAGCAAGTAGGGAGTTTCTGCAACAAGGCGTATCTGAAAAAAGGGGAACATAAAGTACCAAATTTTTTTGTTATATGGTCCATCTTCGCCTAAGTGAATAGCACCTATGGACAGTGACAAAAAAAAAAAATATTAAATAAAGTCCACAACAATAAAATAAAATAAAAAACAAAAAAGGCGCAAAACATATATGGACAGTGCGAAAATACAAAAGTGAACAGAAAATTAAATATAAAAGTGATATACAGTCCACAAGAAACAAGTTGAACAAAAAATTTACAAAAACAAAACGTGCACAAGTGAAACCCCATATTAGGGTGATCAAAAAAAAAAAAAATTTTTAATTAATTTTACATGCACGAAGAAAACAAAAATTAAACATTTAAACAAAATAATACTATAAAAAATTCGGGCGCGCCGGTCAACAAAAAACAAAACCATCAAAAACTAAAGTAAAAACAACAAAACAAAAATACAGTCCACTAACATAAGATCGGGCGCGGAAAAAATACAAAAATACATAACTAAAATTGTTGCAACACATATGAAAAGAATAAGCGAGGGAAGGAAGGACAAAAAGCAATAAACCTAATCTAATTTTAAACAAAAAAAAAAAAAAAAAGGATAAGTAACCAACCTCCCCCTTAACCCTTGCAAAGAGCGGTGAGTTGTATCATTTTCAATAATTATTATATGTTCATTTGGCTTTCTACGGAACTTTTTCACAAATCCGTATTTCCCAAAATCGAACTATATAAAATATATATACATACCTATAAAATCAAAATTTATTTGGCAAAAATTTTTCCAACAAAATACGGAAATTTGAAAATAACAGGATCAAAAAAAATATATATACATAAATATTCTATTCCCGGTCAAAGTCCGACCATCCTGCATATTTAAATACATATTTACAAAATAATTTCCATTTGAAGTCCCGCATTAAGTATTACAACAAATACTTACTAAAAGAAATTAAAAAAAAAAAAAATCTCACCGCGGACATACTGCTTATTTTTCGTGTTGTCAAGCAAAAAATAAATATTCCAAAAACAAAATATAGGTTTCAAGTCTGACTTGCAAATTTTACCGGCAATACCCCCTTTAGCTTGCATTCCCTTGCGCACATAAGTCAAGCAAAGGCAGGATTACACTAACAAAATAAGCAGTAGAAAGAATAAAGAAAAATAAACGAAAATATTCAAATTGTTAGCGAAGCTATTTTCTGTTCTCCTAGTTAAAGTACTACGATTACATATCAACAAAAAAAATATACGGACTAACAAATTAGGGAAAAAGCTATACTCCAGCATCCCAAAAGAAAAAAAAATATAAACAACAAAGCTCCTTGCACTTAATTGCATTATACCTACTTATAGGCAAAAAGTCACCCCGCTAACTCATAAACATTCAACTTATAAACATTCAAATATATACATAACTACATTTGGGTAACCGGTCTTATATACCCAACAAAAAATTTCGATAGTACTTATAGAGTGACAATACCTTACAAAAAATATTGTAAGTACTTATAAAAATTATATAAGGAAATAATAAACGGTAATATTTCAATCGGCCTTTTGCATTATTTCACAATAAAAAGCCAAGGTAGAAAATACACTCGCGTGCAAAATAAAAGCAGCGATAGCAATAAAATCTAGATTCAATAAAAATAAGTTCTATTATTGAATAATATACAGACATTGATCTTTATTTATATTAACAGATCAAATCGTTAACGACTATAAACCGACAGTCGCGCGGAAAAAATAACGACCGATAGAAACAAAAACTCGGTAATACAAAAAAAAAAAACCGTTCAATAATATTTATATTTATTAAATTTCAAAAACATAATGTCCGACCCAAAAACTCCCCAAATCGTAGTGGAGCCACCCAAGCTGGGTGAAGACGAAAAGCCTCAAGGCAGCCCTGCTGACGGCACCCGCTCAAAACAGGGTGGAAAGCAAAAAAAGGGCAAAGAATTTTCAGCAGCAAAATTCATAACTGAAAGTGACAGTATCATAAGATACTGCACTAGATTCGCCTCAATCCCTATAGAGGATAATACAGAATCAGTTTTAGAAGTCAAGGACAAATCTCTTGACAGATTTTGGACAAGGCTCCAAACGGCATATGACGCAATCATCGAAACTGATGATTCAGACTTGCCAGAAAACTTTAAAGAATCGGCTTATTCAAAGTATGAAAACTGCTTAGACCGTTATGAAGAAACAAAGGCCATGATCTCCGATCAACTAAAACTATTAAGGCCAATTATTGCACCTACTCTACAACGAGTAGAGCTGCCCCAAACACAAAGCAAAGAAACAAATTCAGGCATATATCTCAAAGTGCCGGCCTGTGATACTGAAGTATTTCATGGGGGTTATGAGCAATGGCCGTCGTTCCGAGACATGTTCTCAGCCGTTTACATAAACCACCCAAAGCTATCACAAGCGCAAAAATTATATCATCTAAGAAATAAAACTAAAGGTCAAGCAGGGATAATAGTAAAACAGTTCACACTTAACGATGACAATTTTAATCTGGCTTGGGAAGCGTTAAAAGCTAGATATGAAAATGAAAGGGTATTAGTCGATAAACAAATAACGACATTAATGAACTTGCCCAAAATTCAAAAAGAAACTAGCGAAGAATTTCTCAAATTACAATCAACAGTAACAAACTGTTTGTCGGTTCTAGAAACCCAAAAAATTCCCACGGAAAACTGGGACCCAATTCTGGTCAATATTTGTGCTGCCACATTGCCAGAAAAATCTTTAATTTTATGGGAGCAATCGCTCTCATCCCGCAAAAAATGCCCAACTTGGCAACAAATGAAAGATTTTCTAACCACCCAGTTCGAAATAGCTGAACGGGTAGGTACAAAAGAAACAAAGCCGAAAAATGAAAATAAAAGCTTCTTTAAACCCCAAGCCAGTAACTTTAACTCCCATAACAGGAGTAACTATAATTCAAACAATAAAAGTTTCACCAAAAACCAATCGTTCACATCTGAACAACATAGTTATTTGTCATGCGAACTGTGTAACGGAGGCCATTCAATAAGATCTTGCGAGAAATTTATAAAATTATCAACAAACGAGCGAAATAACTTAGTCAGGACTAAGAAACTCTGTACAAACTGTTTGTCGAATAGTCACCCAGTACAGAGATGTCCGAGTACATACAAGTGCGCATATTGCCAAGGGAGACACCATTCGTTGCTCCATATAAACAATCACAACAACTCTCAAAATAGTCGAACGTTCAATAGAACCACTGGACTAGCGGCAACAGCTAGTCCTGAAAATAACGAAACAGAAAGTCCTGAAAGTTGTCAAGAACAACCATGCTGCTCAAAAGCAGCCAGAATACAAACGCTTCATTCAGAAAATGAAAGCAAAACCTTACTACCTACAGCAATCGTCTCCATCGAACACCGAGGAGAACGATTTAAGCTGAGGGCCTTAATCGATCAAGGATCACAGCGATCTTTTATAGCATCGAAGGTCCAACAAACCTTAAATTTACCAACCAAATCAGCCAACTTTGAAATCTCAGGTATGGGTGGAAGAGTAGTACAAAACTCAAATAAAATCTGCCTCATTACCTTGATGTCTTCAAATGCGGATCAAAGAATAAAAGCACAAGCTATAGTTCTGCCGCGACTAACAAACATGCTCCCAAGCTATAATATAAATAGCGAGCACTGGCAAAAGTTTTCACATCTGAAACTTGCCGATCCCAATTGCCATACCCCCGATCAAATCGACATATTATTGGGAAGCGATCTAATCCCCCAGATAATACTAGAAGGTGTTGAGAAAATCTCCAACAACCTATTAGCCCAAAATACCATCTTTGGATGGATTTTAAGCGGCCAAGTCAAAGAGAAAATCTCTACGTTCACAACGCAAGTGGAAGATATTTCAAACGAAAATCTTAATTCACAATTGAAAAAATTCTGGGAAGTCGAAGAACTCCCTCCAATTCCCGTTACTACAGCTGACGATAAGTATTGTGAAGACTTTTACAAAGCCACAACTACAAGATCAGAGAACGGGCGGTACGTCGTACGACTACCATTTAAACAACAATTTCCTGATACACTCGCCTTAGGTCACTCACGAACCTCAGCTCTACAGCAGTTTCTAAGTATGGAAAGAAACCTACTTAAAAAAGGCGAGCTAAAAACCTCATACGACAATGTTCTTGAGAAGTATCTACAACTTGATCATATGGAATCAGTAAATTCCTATGAAAAAATCACAAAAGGCAAACACGCCTCATTTTATCTTCCACACCACGCGGTTATAAAACCGGAAAAACTTACAACAAAAGTAAGAGTGGTGTTTAATGCATCTAAATGCACAAGCTCAGGTAATTCCCTAAATGATGTTTTATACACGGGACCAACATTACAACCAGATTTAATGCTACTTATACTACAGTGGCGTATGTATAAATACGTTTTCAACGGTGACGTCGAGAAAATGTACAGGCAAATCCTAGTACATGAAGACGACCAAGATTACCAGCGAATTATATTTCGCAATTCACCTAGTAGTCCAATACGCGACTACAAACTAAAAACGGCGACATTTGGCGTAAACTGCGCCCCCTTCCTAGCCATTCGTACATTACACGAACTGGCAAAGGACACAAAAGCTAAATTACCTCTAGCCGCCCCGGTGCTTAGCTCACAAACGTACGTAGACGACATACTGTCGGGAAGCCATAGCCTGCCTTTAGCGTGCGAATCACTAGCTCAAGTTATCGAAGTCCTCGACTCAGCAGGGTTTCCATTAAAAAAGATAACTTCAAATCATCCAGAAATACTGGCAAATATAAAAAAGGAAAATCTCTTAGATACCAATTTTCTAAAATTTGAAAAAGAAAGCACCACCAAAACCTTGGGCATACAATGGAATGCAATATCAGACCAATTTTCATACACTCTTGAGTCGATATCTGCAAAATCCGCAAAAACTAAAAGGCAAATTCTATCCTCTGTGGCGAAACTTTTCGACCCCGCAGGATGGCTTGCGCCAATTATGATTCAAGCAAAGATCTTGATACAAGAATTATGGCTAGATGGAACCGATTGGGACGAAGTGGTTAAACCACTCCGCTTAATAAAATGGTCCCAATTTGCAAATAACCTACATACTATATCCGAGATACAAATACCTCGGTGGGTAAATTTCGCCCCTGATCACCAAGTCGAACTACACGGCTTCTGCGACGCTTCTGAAAAAGCATACTGCGCAGCGATTTATGTGCGAAGTCAGCACAATGGCAAAACTGCCAGCCACTTACTAGTAGCAAAAGGCAAGGTCGCACCCCTCAAGACCGTAAGCCTTCCACGGCTCGAGCTATGCGGCGCACTTCTGCTCGCAAAACTAGCCTCGACCGTACAAAAACACCTGAACCTGAGCAATAGGAAATTGTATTTATGGACCGATTCAGAAATCGTCCTAGCATGGTTAGAAAAACCACCACATACGTGGAAAACATACGTGTCAAACCGCACAGCTGAAATTATTGATTTAGTAGGACCAGCAACTTGGCGGCATGTTGCCAGTGCTGATAACCCTGCGGATCTTGGCACAAGAGGCTGCAAACCATTGCACTTAACAACCACAACACTTTGGTGGAACGGCCCAAGCTGGCTAGTAGAACCACAAGAAGCGTGGCCAAAATCACCTGCACGAAATATCATAGCCCCAGAAAGTCGAAGAATCGAAGGCTTTCATGCCACTCTGGAGGACACGGATATCCTAGAGCGATTTTCGTCGTTCCCCCGAGCCTTAAGGGTAATAGCGTATATGTTTCAATTTGTAAATCGCTTAAAGAGCAAAGTGCAGGGAATATCTAATACCGAAAGCTATGCTCTAACGCATCAAGAGTTGCAGCGGGCAAAAATAGCTCTAATCAAGTCCACGCAAACTCGATACTATAACAGTGAACGAACACTGCTAATGGGGTCAAAACCTATTGACAAAAAGAGCGCTCTATTAGTGCTTAACCCCTTTGTAGACTCGAAAGGACTGATTCGCGCCAACGGAAGGCTAGCGAACTCCAGCCTGAGCTACAATGAGCGGCATCCCATAATAATACCTGAAAAATCAGCATTTGCCATGCTTTTTATTAATTATCTTCACCTTTTAATGGTACACGCCGAACACCGGCTAATGCAACAAATGATCCGACAAGAATTTTATATACCACGACTAAAGCCTCTGATCAAAAAATGCATCTTTACGTGTAAAGTCTGTACGCTACATAAGCAAAAGATGCGCACGCAGATCATGGCAGCTCTACCACCTGAACGCTGCAATTTTTCTCTGCCTTTCACCATCACGGGTGTTGATTTTGCCGGACCTTTCCAGTTAAAGGCCTCGATGCTAAGGTCATCTACCATAACGAAAGGTTACGTGGCTGTTTTTGTATGCTTTACGACAAAAGCCGTGCACTTAGAGTTATGTTCCGATCTGACAACGTCAGCTTTCCTCGCGGCATTTGCACGCTTTGTCGGACGGCGAGGATTTCCCTCCAAAATCATGAGCGACAACGGTAAAACCTTCATCGGTGCCCAACGCGCAACCGAAAAGGAGTTCGTACAGTTCGCAACGGAAGTCTCGCCGCATGTCATTGAAAAATATGCACCTCAAGGCATTAATTGGCAATTCATCCCCCCGAGCGCCCCACATATGGGTGGACTATGGGAATCAGCTGTTAAAAGCTTTAAAACACATTTTAAAAAAGCCGCTGGCAATCATAAATTTACATTTGAAGAGTTCACAACGCTACTCATACGAGTTGAAGCCGTCCTAAATTCACGACCGCTATCAGCGCTCTCGCAAGATCCCTCCGACTTTACAGCCCTCACACCTGGGCATTTTCTTAGAGGAGCTCCACTTCTGGCTATACCAGAACCAAACATGGACTCGCTCTCCCTCATAAATCGATGGGAACGAATCAAAATTCTCCATCATGAATTTAGTCGCCGATGGAAGGAGGAATATCTCAAAGACCTCCATAAAAGATATCGGTGGAAAAACACTCAAGAAGCTCCAAAAATTGGAGAATGCGTCCTAATTCATGACGACTGCCTCCCACCTACCGAATGGCGGCTAGCCCGCATCGAAAGGGTACACTACGGTTCCGACGGTCACATCCGGGTAGTTGACCTACGTACACAAACCGGAATGTTAACGCGACCGCTCGTCAAACTATGCTTTTTGCCAACCGAGTCTAATACAAACTAATTTCAATCGCGCGAATAGCTAAAAATCGATAATTCTCGCATCCAATCAAATAAAGGCAATGCATCCACCAAGCGATGCTACCCCCAAAAGTTAAAATCTTACTCCTAAAGAGGTGGCTCGAAGGACTAGATTCCTGAAAATCGTGAATAATACCCTCTTACATCGCAAAGAAAACCGCTTATAATAAATACCTAAAGCCTTATATAAGAAATACATATGTAGATATACATAGTGCTCAAATTAAGCACCCCAAATGCCTTTATAAAACACTAAAGTCCATTATCTTTTTAAAACAGATGCCAACAAACATGGAAGTTGATGCAGTCGCCCCGACACCATCCATCCGCTCTGCGGTTACCGTGCCACGAGCACGCGCAACACCAGTTGCACCTCCGCGCGCCAACGCTCCATGTGCAACAGCTGCCCCGTCGCCAGCACCACGTAGGGCTGCGAATGAGTCCGATACCGCGGACACTATAGAATCGTCCCCAAGGGATCCTGCGGCGGCACATAACGTTCGTTGCCCACTGTGTCGTCGCCCACACGCGTTGCGTCTGTGTGGCATCTTTAAGGCTATGCAGCCGCTACAACGGCAGCAGATAGCGCAAGCGCATGGCTACTGCCTCAATTGCTTGGCCTTGTGGCACACCACTGAAGCGTGCACCTCTCAAATGTTGTGCCAGCTGTGCGACAGACCACATCACACGCTCCTGCACCGGACCGCCAGACGTAGCGCCCCAGCAGCACCGCCTTCACGCACCAACGCGCGACAAAGATCGCAACCACGAGCGATACACAACAACGCGCGACCAAGAGCGCAACCACCACGCGCCGCCCAACCTCGGCGCACAGCATGGCACCCGAGTCAGCGTCAACAGACGTGGGGTCATCCGGGTGCTCGTTATCGCACCCCAGCAACATCGTCGTATCAGCACCCTCCTAGGCAACGAAACCGACGCCCAACCGGGCTAAGCAACGTGGTTGAAACATTGCAGCAACTGGAGAGACTGCTAGGCTGAGCACTCGCCTAGGGGGGCCGGGATGGCTAACTTAGCCGTAACCACCGCCGTGATCGCAGCAACCCTGCGCCAACTTATTTCACCACAACTCACACGCACACTAACACAATCACACATACACCAAATGTCAACACCAAAAACGCCCACACTTTACAAAAAAAACATTACAATTGTTCAAACTTTTGTACCCGCCACACGGGTTACTTTTGCGCTCCCGCCAATTAAAGTTTAATTTATATTAAAAAAATCAAATATCAAATAATTTTTTATTTATCAAGTGAAAAGGTGAGTGCAGTGAAGTGAAGGGTGCCCAATTTTATAAAATTAAATATACTTCCCGTAGTAGGTCATGAAGCCCGTCGTAAAAACTGGGGTAGAGGGTCGGCTTGTGTTGTCTCTCAAAATAACTCAAATACAAATTTTTTAGCTTCGCTTGTTAACTTTATTCACACTAATTCATGTGCTACTTGCGCAGCGCTTTAAAAATATTTTGTATGGTTAATACGCGTGTCAAATACAAGAAAGACCCAGAATTTTTCCCTCGCGGTGTTATTTATACACTCATGAGATGATCACAAAATATAACGGTGGCTATTTAACTATTTACAAAATGTATTTATATGTCAAATATAATGTAGTACGTATGAGATGAAGGTGATTTATTTGCACGTATGCATGCGTGTATGTATAGGTATGCTAAGGTGGAAAGCAAAGTGATAAGTATACCCAACGGCGGTGTAAACGAGTATACCCAACGGCAACATTCCCCCCCTAGCAAAGGAATCGCCCGTGATGAGTTTTGCTTAAGTATTGCCGGTGACATCCAACACTGCCACCTTGGTTGCGGGCCTTTGCATCAGACCCTTTTGTGTTCTTATAGTTACACGTCGCACCTGTTCATCTTTTGCTTTTACGACATCAACTATGATACCCTTAGGCCAATAATTTCGCGGCAGAGTCTCATCAACAACAACTACGACGTCTCCGATTGCAACTGATGCCCGCTTGCTGAACCATTTAACTCTACGTTGGATGATTGGTGTATATTCCTGCAGCCAACGTTGCCAGAACTTGTTAGCGAAGTCTTGCGTCTTGTGCCACTGCTGTCGTAGGTTTGATGTTTCGTTGAAAACTGGTTTGTGTCCGTCGGTAGAACCGAGGAGTAGATGGTTTGGTGTGAGCGCATCGTCATCGGCGCTGTCGAGAGATACAAATGTAAGTGGTCGAGAGTTGATTGTAAGTTCTACTTCACATAAGGCACCTTTGAGTGTTTCATCAGTAAAATTGTACGACGGGCAAATAGCGTTCAATACGGATTTAACGGAGCGGATTAGTCTCTCCCAGGCTCCTCCCATATGTGGCGCCCCTGGCGGATTGAATCGCCAAACGACGTCTTCACAATTTATATTTAGTTTTTTGATACCATTAGCATTTGTACGCAAGGCCTTTTCTGCAGCTTTAAAGTTTGTGCCGTTGTCTGTATAAATCTCGCGTGGTTTGCCTCGCCGTGCCACAAAGTTCGAAATGCACATTATACAAGAACTGACGTCTAAACTATGTGCTACCTCCAGATGAACTGCACGGACGGTCAAACAAGTAAAGATTACTCCCCACCTTTTCTCTCTGCGCCTTCCAATCGAGACATGTATCGGACCGAAAAAGTCTATGCCGACATAGGTGAATGGACGCTCAAAGCTTGCCAAACGTGCAGCTGGTAGCGGAGCCATTTGCTGAGTATTCGGCTTAGCACCCTCGTTCTTGCAGCGTTGACATGAGTTTCGTACCTTGCGGTAAAGTACACGTAGGCGTGGAATATAATATTGCTCGCGAATCGAATTCAAGACTGTTTCATGAAATTGGTGATGATTGCGTTCGTGGTAATGTCGAACTATTAAGGCTGTGATTAAGTTGTTTGTCGGCAAGATTATGGAATCGCCAGTTCTTAAGCTCTCGCCTCTTCCCCGTGATGTTAGTATACCTTCGTCGCTTAAATAAACATTTAAAGAGATTAGTTTGCTATCGCTTTCGATACTCTTACCGCATTTGAGGTTGCTAACTTCTTGCCGATATTCACTCTGCTGTGCCTGTTTTATGAGAGCGCTCTTAGCCCTGTGGATAATCTTGCCACATACGCCGGTAGGTATTTTCTCCTTCTTTACTTTAGATCTTAGTTTCTCTACGAACAATATTACCATCGCCATCGTGAAGTATAGTCGACGCCAGCTTGAGAACCTATCAGCATCGATTAAGGGTAGTGTGGTTTCGCCTTTGGTTATATGAAAGGTAAAATGTCGGAGTTCAGTATGCTCCATTGGTCCGAGGTCGTCACATTTCGGCCAATCGAATTGATCGAAAGATAAAAATTTCGGTCCGTGCAGCCAGATATCTGAACTTTGTTGCCGGTTGACTTTCGTTCGCCAATCTAACGCCAGTTACTGCAGCTTGTAGTTCGAGCCTCGGAATAGATACGGGCTTTAGCGGTGCTACTTTTGACTTAGCTGCCACGATGATAGTGTCGACTTCGTTTTGGTTTTTCACTCGTAAATAGCAAATTGCTGCGTAAGCATACTCGCCGGCATCTACGAAGGTGTGAAGTTGGTTGCATTCGGAGTCTTTTAGAAGATGTGAATAACACCGCGGAATCGTAATAGAGGTTATTGCTGTCAACAATGTCTTCCACTGGCACCACTTGTTGTAAAGTTGACCTGGGAGTGGGTCGTCCCAGTGAATGGCTGATCGCCATACATCCTGCAGCAGTATTTTAAGACCTATGGTGTAATGTGCCACAAACCCGAGAGGATCAAAGATGGACATCAACACCTGGAGTACTTCTCTTTTGGTTGGGACCAAGCTACATTGCAAGATGTCTCGTCTCATTTTGGAGAACCTGCAAATAAACTTGAAAATATCGTTAGTTGGATCCCAAAACAAACCTAATATTTTTTCTGCTTTGCTCAAGTCCTTAGGCGTTTGATCTTCGACGGACTCTCCCGGGAGTTGACCCAGAACAGCTGATGAGTTGGATGCCCAGTTACGAATGTTGAATCCAGCTTGAGCGTGAATTGCTTTCACTTGCAGAGCCAGTTCCAGTGCTTCTTCTTCGGTGTCGACGCTGTCGATGAAGTCATCGACGTAATGGTACTTTTGGATTGCGTCTACTGCTCGCGGAAATGTTTGCCTGTATTGTTCTGCGTTTACATCTCGCACAAAGTGAGCAATGCAAGGTGCGCAGCTGATGCCGAAGGTGAGCGCTTGCATATCGTAGACGTGCGGCTTATGTAACTCCTCGCAGTTTTCGTGCCATAAGAACCTCTGAGCGTGCATGTCCGTTTCTTTTACCCGAATCTGGTGGAACATTTCGGCAATGTCCCCACAAATAGCAAACTGCCCAGTTCTAAAGGCCAGTAATACGAAGACAAGTGAATTGAGTAAATCTGGCCCACACAGGAGAAAATCGTTAAGAGCGGCTCCATCAGATTTGGCCGCAGCGTCCCACACAAGGCGCAATTTGCCGGGTTTGTTAGGGTTGAGTGTAATAAATATCGGCAGGTACCACTCGTGATCGTATGAACTATTTACTTCGTCTGCAGTTAACCTTCTTGCGTAACCTTTGCTAATTAAGTTGTCTATTTGCTTCTGCATGTTACGTTGTAGAGTAAAGTCCTTTGCTAACTTTTTCTGCATACATCTGAAGCGTTTAAGGGCGTTGTCGTAACTAGCTGGTAACTTTACGTCGTCATGCTTCCACAACAATCCTACTTCATAGCGGCCCTCTCTTTTTTCGCACGTCGAGTTCAGAATTTGCATCGCTCTACAGTCTTGTGGGGACATCAATTCTCTTTTTTGCGGCATTTCTAGGCTGAAATACTCCTTGATCTCTTCGTGTAGGCTCTCATATTTCTTTTCACAGTCACATATGTGAATATTCATTTGTTGTGAGTCAAAGTGATTAGTAGCGCCTCCCTGCAAGGTCCAACCTAAGCGGCACTTAGTGGCGATCGGTTCACGCCAGTGTCCTTCACGAGTTTTGATAGGCACTGCAAGTTTCCAGCAATTGGCTCCTATTAGAATACTTGGCTGGGCGTTTTCATACGACTCTATCGGAAGCCCACGTAGATAGGGGTACTTCTTCGTTATTTTCTCCATATTAAGGGACTGGCTCGGCAAGCCCAATTGTGCAACGGTGTGCACTTCATTTATTTCGTATTTTGCATTATCATATGCGTTTGAAATCTGTATCGACGTTCGCATTGAGTCGGTTTCCATTCTTGTATTTTTGCCGGTCCAGCGAAGGCACAGTGATTCTAGCTCGCCATCCAATCCCAAGAAATCATAAATGTGTTTTTCCATCAACGTTACGGATGATCCTTCGTCTAAAAAGGCGAATGTTTTTATGGATTTGCCCTTTGAGTGTATGCGAACGGGTATTATGCGAAAACATGGTGTATCTTCGTCGGTCCCTACATGAGTGTGTACCAGTTGGTTTTTTATTAGAGATGGTGTGGCGTTTTGCTTTTGCTCAGCATAAGTAGGTGCGCCTTTTGGCGTGTTTTTATGAAGGAGCTTATGGACGCTTTTATAATTGGTACTCGCTCGTCCCGCTGCAACATTGCCCAATTTAACTTGTGTTGGCTTGGAAGTTTGTCTACGAACTCCTTTACCAACATTGGATTATTCAAATGCGCCTCCATATGGCAGGCTTCCATCGTGGAGCAGATGTTTTGTACGCACAATGCGAAGTCGATAAGACTTTCTAGTTTTTCTTTCAGCGGTGGAATCGCCCTGGCTTTCTCCACCAACGATTCTAGTATATGCTCGGGACGTCCAAAACACATTTTAAGTGTCTGAATTATTTCCGGGACCATAGAGGGCAGCAACAATTTACAGCGCACCGTCTCGTAGGCTTTTCCTTTGAGACACTTCTGTAACCGCATGAGGTTTTCGGCGTCGGTGTACCCTGCTACTTGCGTGCTGTTTTCGTAGTTACTTATGAACAGCGGCCAGTCGTCCGGATTCCCGTTGAAGGTTGGCAAATCCTTTGGGATTACTTGCCTAGCAGCAAGCTGTGAAGAAGTCGGAGCTGTAGTTGAGCGGTTGATTCCAATGGACGAACTTCCTGCGCCCAGTATTTCGTATTTTTTTTGTAAGTACCTTTGCTCAATTTTTCGCTCTTCCTCCAAGAGTTCCAATTGTAGTACGTGCTGTTGGGCTACGCCGTCGTAACCTTGAGTCGCATCAAGGTTTCTTTTTATTGGTGGGAGCAGAGGTTGATGCGTGGCTTGCTGTCCTAAACCCGAGGGTTGTGTAGCAGGAGGGAACATTGCCATTGAGTATATCGCTGCTGCGGTCGCGTGATGCACATTGGAGGTGATAACGGCGGGAGTCATTATGGTTGCCGTTGATACGATGGTGTTACTTGCTGTTGGAAATGAACTTGTTATTTGTTGACCATGTGTACCTAATGCTGCAGAATTATTGTTCTGTGCGCTCATCTCTGGCGATGATGCTGCTTGTGGTTGCCCGGTCGTTGCCGTAAATATTTCACCATAAGATGACGGGTGAGCGGGAGTGCTCTTGTCAACGTGTTGTTTCTGCGCGGTTTCGCAAGACTTACAATTCCAACTTATGTTGGCCACGTTATCATCAACCCCGACACAACTGTAGTGGAACCACTTGTCACAGAAGTCGCACTGTACCATGCGGTCGGTATCTTTTTCACAACAATTATTGCAATTGTATTCGGCAGTCATGTTTATATTGACTTTTATTTAAATAACCATACAAAATATTTTTAAAGATTTGTTGTCTCTCAAAATAACTCAAATACAAATTTTTTAGCTTCGCTTGTTAACTTTATTCACACTAATTCATGTGCTACTTGCGCAGCGCTTTAAAAATATTTTGTATGGTTAATACGCGTGTCAAATACAAGAAAGACCCAGAATTTTTCCCTCGCGGTGTTATTTATACACTCATGAGATGATCACAAAATATAACGGTGGCTATTTAACTATTTACAAAATGTATTTATATGGCAAATATAATGTAGTACGTATGAGATGAAGGTGATTTATTTACACGTATGCATGCGTGTATGTATAGGTATGCTAAGGTGGAAAGCAAAGTGATAAGTATACCCAACGGCGGTGTAAACGAGTATACCCAACGGCAACAGCTTGGTAACAAGTCTTCATGCCCAGACCGCAGTGGCGTGCCTTCCATATAAGCCGAAAAGCCCGGCTTGCCTAGCTAATCCTCTATGAGCTACAATATGTTTCAAAAATGTATCGTAACAATTTCTTTAACGTTTACATTTGGTTTCACTAACTGCCAATAGCATAAACATATAAATAAAGCTCTTCCTGCCATCTGTCGGCTGATAGCAAAACAATTAACATAACATTTTTTCAGCGCATATGATGGCATCTCTTACTTGCTTACTTAAAATAGCCTTTAACCGCCTAGGCGATGATTGCCATCTCGCTTTTACTTATTGGCTTTTACCTGGCTTTCAAATCCCTTACTAAAATGTCTTTTTGAAGCTACAGTTTTTTTGAATTTAGAAGAAATTTTGTATGCAACTACGAAGCCAGCTTCGTGCTGTTGTTACTATAAGCTTTAAAGCCAAACTGGATATGTATATACATATCTACAATGTTAATGTGCAAAGAGCTCTACTCAAAAATTATTGGCGCATATTTTAAAGTAGAAAAAAAGAATTCAATAGTGGTGATTGCTGTAATATTTTTTTTTTTTTGCTAGGCATTATAAAATATAAAAAATATTTTTTAGGTTTCTTAGGTCCACTTGCACGACTCAGAGTTAATTTGACATTAACTCTGACTTAAAAATATAAATTTTCGTTGTGCAAGTGAGCCTTGGCTTCTGCGATGTATGTAAATGGGAAATAGTGCAAGTAAACCTTTTCCCTTGGATTGGAAAAGCTTAAAAAATCTGCAAAACAATAACTTGCCTATTGAAGAAACCTAAATGTTTTCCCCGTGTGCAAAAGTCGATAAATATCTATCCTGAACTCTTCTTTTTCGTCTGAAATGTTCTTTGGCAGCAGTATGTGCTTTTGTTGGGGTTATAAGGACTGGGGCTTGCCTTGATTGAAACACGTAGGCACGCCACTGCCAGACCGTACCCAATGTTGCACTCCAGAGTGTACACACACATGCCACATTGTTGTGGCAAATCCACATCGCTCGCCACTATTTTTACATTGACGCCAGTCCCTTGCGCGTAAAGATTGGTTTACGCGAATTGGCATCGCCAACCGTTGGTGTGCAAAAATACACATAATCCTGGCCACAAATGTCCTCCAAGTTGTAGTTTTATTTTATTTTTATTTCGTCGTGTCGGCAATTGGCGAGTGAGAAATGTCAAAAGCGATGACATATCTGCTTTCGCACAGAAGGGAAATTCTGAAAGTTCTTAATGAAAAAGGTTGCCATATGCGCTATTCAGCCGTGTTGAA
>CAXKVI010000003.1:97521764-97721764 GCA_964058755.1 Campiglossa producta
AAATATGGAAAAGAAAGGCAAATTTAAGAAATAGAAAAAAGGTAGGAAAATAAAATAAGGTTTTGTGGTTGAATTTCAACCACTGGGCGAACTCTAGTAATATATAAAAAGGCAAAACAAAAAACCATTGAAAAGTGCGTGCACGCGAGAATATGAACATTATTGTGATTACAATAAATTTATTCTGGGCGACAACAGGAAATAATATATATTATATGAACATACAAATGCATTATTTTCGAAACGCAATCCATCTATATATATACATAAAGACTTAGTATATAAAAAAGAACAAAGCTATAATGAAAAGTGCATACGCACAAGTATATGTGCATAAGGGTGAAATATATTTTTAATCACCCTAATATAAGTACATACATGTATAAACTGCAACAACTTTAAGATAAAAGCTTTGTTTCTTTCCTGCTAATTATGAATAATTATGAATAATTATTCCTAAAAAAGTGTTCTTTGAAAAAATTAGCAGCGAATTCAGCAGCTTTTTGACATTTAATTGAGAGAGAGAGCGCCAATTCGCTGCAAGTTATTGCTGGAGATTTTTCGTCCAGCAGAAACCAGCAAGCAGGAACAGCTGATCGGTGACATAGCAAAACAACAACAAAAAATGTAAATTCAAATTGTTAGCCAATCAGAAACGTAATCGCTGTTTTGTCTGCAAGTTTCTGCTGAACCCTGTTCGACGAAAAATTAGCAGAAAGGAGATTTTGACAGCTTTTTACAAGACCCTCTTCTGCTGACAGTTCTTTGCTGGAGATTTCAAGAAACAAAGCTAAAAGATTTGTTTCTTGAAATCTCCAGCAAAGAACTGTCAGCAGAAGAGAGTCTTGTAAAAAGCTGTCAAAATCTCATTTTTGCTAGTTTCATCTCTCTTCTGCTAGTTTTTCGCCGAACAGGAGCCAGCAGAAATTCTCCAGCAGAACAGCTGTTCTGACAATTGACAAATGAAAATAAATTTTTTTCGCAGCACATTAAATTGCGAATTTTTCAGCATTTGGACAATTACTGCGTATATATCGGATTAAATCTTACAAAATATTAAGAAAATTGAATGCCTTATATACCTTCAGTATTTCCCATTCCTGTAACTGCGCCTGCAGGATTATATTGGTCTCCTAAACGAGCCACATTACGTTGGTCCAATGGACATTGGGCTTCGGCGCTTTGCTATTCAAATATACGGAATTATTGAAGATTTGGTATTTATTGTATGTACTTACTTCATTTGCTGGTAAATAACTCATAGTTTTCAAAATATTCGTAATAAATTTTTAATTTCATAAAAATATGCAATCAATTTTTATTTTGCCATATGTCACAATCAGCTGTTTGTTACTTGCTAGTTTTTGCTGGACGAAAAATCTCCAGCAGCAACTTGCAGCGAACTTGCAGCGAATTGGCGCTCTTTCTCTCAATTAAATGTCAAAAAGCTGCTGGATTCGCTGCTAATTTTTTCACAAAACACTTTTCTAGGAATAATTATTCATAATTAGCAGAAAAGAAACAAAGCTAAAATGTCGTTAAAAAACTTAAAATGCTCATCAGGAATTGGCCGCTTTTCCATCATTGTCGTCAAATCAGTTTTCTTTTTCTCGCTCAGTGTAATTTTATTCATATACGCCTTTTCGAGGGAAAATTCTTTGACATCGTTTATGGATACTCCCTTCTTCAAAACTTTTACTAAAGCTGGTTGAGAAGTTATGTCATACTTTATATTAACTTCTCCTTCCGCGTTTACTATTAACTCGGTTACCGAGGATATTTGAATGTTGTTTCTGATGTTGAACAATTTGTCTGCCATTAATTGAAAATCTAAAATCTCTTCCTGAGCGACTTGTTTCACCACGTACGGCTTGTTAGATTTGCCGGATCGGCTTTCCCTTATAACTTGCGCCCATTGGTCTTGCGTATAAATGGATTTGTTTTTGGCCCTATTTTCAATGCAAGCGTGTACAGAATCGCCCGCATTTTGCGTGTGACCAGTTTCCAAAAACCTGCCAGAATTTTGTAACTATTTTTAAAAGTATAAGATTTTATTGCCTTACTTTACCGAAGTGTTATTTTTACTTTAAAAACGGCAGCAGCTTTAATCAACATGCCAAAAGCAGTTCTGTTTTTGTTTTGTCCACCGCAATTATCACAGAAAAACTTAAATTCGTTTATAGTTCCATCAGAAACTTTACGTGACATAAAAATCCACAAGAATGAAGCAATTTCATTGGACCCTCTACATCCAACCGTTTCGTTCCATAAATTATTAATGGCATCATGACTTGCTAGCTCAAATATTGTGAAATTCCAAACGTTTAATTTTGAATAATAATACATGGGACCAATTTCTGAACGTGGAGTAGTCAAAATTTTTTGCATATCGAAAGTAGCCGCACAAATATTATTAGCCTTCACTGCATCATTTTTTGCATCATTCATAAGTTTTCTCAAAATTTTTTTCTTGCTTATATGCCTTTCATACTCTAGAGCATGATCCAATTTCTCCTCGACGCTGTAATTTTTATACCTCTCGCATTGTTCGCACCTGGAGTATTAAAAGTTTAACTATTAAAAGTCTATATCGCTCATTTGCTACAACATCGATATATTAGTGATGTTAACTCAAAATTTGGGTTTTTTGAGTTATGACGATGTTGCAACAAATGAGCGATATGAACTTATTTTAAAGATTTCATGTTTTACCTATCTTTTTTGGGCTGAAAAAAGCTTAGATTGAACTCTGTTTTAAATATTTCTTCATATTTGTATTTTGTTACAGCATTTTTGTTTTCATTCCACATTTTCTCCTCATAAAGATCAAACATTTTACGTAGGGAAAGGTGCTCTTCTAAATATTTCCTATTTGAACTCTCTCGACAAAAATGTGAAGGCACAACCGGGAAGCTTTCAATATGAGCACGTGCCTCTGCCAATATATTCTCCGAATACCGGAAAGGGCGATTTCCGATATGCCTTCCCCGGCGATCTGGTTCAATAAGACCAGTCTCATTTTGTTCCAACTTCTTTTTCCGAGCAGTTCTTACCCATTGGTAAGAAATATCTAATTAAAATTATTGGTAAAAAAAGTTTTTTTCGGACATATTAATTTATCTAAAATTTTGTTGCTGTTTAGTTAATTTTATCAGCTTAAAGTACACATAATTCCCATTCGCAAACAAGAACCCTAAATGACCCCAAAATTATCCTAAAAACACACCAAAATGACCCCATAATAATCTCAAAATAGCCCCTAAATTACCCGAAAATCACACCTAATATGATCGTAAAATAGCTCCAAAATGATGCTAAAATTACACAAAAATAATCCCAAAATTACTCCAAAATAGCTCCAAAATGATCCTTAAATGACCCCAAAATAATCCCAAGATGATCCCATAATAGCCCCTAAATTACCAAAATAACCCCAATATGATCCCAAAATAATCCCTAAATGATCTTAAGATGACCCCAAAATGATCCCAAAATAGCCCCAAAATGATCCCTAAATGGCCCCAAAATTATCCAAAAATGACCCCAAAATAATCCCAAAATGATACTTAAATAGCCAAAAATCACCCCCAAAAGGATCCCAAAATTACCCAAAACGACCACGTATATGAATAGGAGTAAACGAGAGTAAATTTTTCCGAGCCCTGGTATTTACCAACCGCTTTCAACCTACCCAATGTTTGCAAAAACATGCTTCTGCAAACAGTCACATTTTCGACACCATCCTTTCTAGGTAGTTTAAAGGTGTAATTTTTCCTTTCGTCCTCGATGTCGCATACGGGCTTTTCCTCGATGTCGCATACCGGCTTTTCATCATTGTCGTCTACCATCTTTTGCTGTAACGTCACCCAGTTGTTAAGGCACTCCCATTGCTTTGTTTTATCCCCGAGCCCCCAGAATAAATTGTGCGAATATTCGCGGTCACTTTCGTCTAGTATTAAGTGACACTTGCGCCTACATTTCTTTGCGCCATCGTCGCAAGCAGTTCTTTCTCCCTACTCCTATCGTGCCTGTGCTGCGTGCTTTCTTTGCAGCAGAATCTATCCATAACTCAGTATGCATACGTCGTTTGCGGACGTTGGGTATTGGCTTGTTGTTCCTTTTAACGCCACGTCGACGAAGAAGGGGCTGCTCAGTACTGTTAGTTGTGGCCTCAGTCTGCATCCTGCACCTGCAACATATTTATGTACATATGTTTTTAAAGGGGAAAACATTTGGCAGTAAATGAAATTTTATATATACTTACGTATGTAATAAAAATGTTATTCTCGATTTTTTGTTAACAAAAATACTAATTTATATCTTGATAATATATTTCTATGTCTTTATGTCGAAAAAACTTCCAGGCTTAACGTTAACATCAAAGCTATATAGATTCATATGCTCTATATTTATTTTTGTAAAGTTAAGATATAACCGAGTAAATATACATATAATAAAACACCTTATATTAAAAAAAAAACCTCTTTAACGAATCTAGACCCTGTAAATAAGCAGGAAACCAAAAACAAAGTGTTAGTTTTCGTCAAACACAAATTAAAAGTGTTGGTTTTCGTCAGACACAAGTTAAAAGTGTTAGTTTTCGTCAGACACAAAGCAAAAGTGTTAGTTTTCGTCAGACACTAATTAAAAGTGTTACTTTTCGTCAGACACAAGTTAAAAGTGTTAGTTTTCGTCAGACACAAAGCAAAAGTGTTAGTTTTCGTCAGACACAAATTAAAAGTGTTAGTCTTCGTCAGACACAAAGCAAAAGTGTTAGTTTTCGTCAGACACAAATTAAAATTGTTAGTTTTCGTCAGACGCAAAATAAAGTTGTTAGTTTTCGTACAGAACTTGAAAAGTGTTACTTTTCGTAAAAAATTGAAAAAGTGTTAGTTTTCGTATGGCACGGCGACATAACCTTAAAATTTTGACTTCGGTCACGAAATTCTCTAGGGACTCTGACCCAGTTCAGTGGTTCCACCCCTAATTTGTGTTTTAGTAACATACATAATCTTTCCTAGTTTTTTTTTTTGTATAATCTGCGGAATAAGTCAAGCGGCCATTTGGTTTGGTGTGATTACTGCATTAGCACATTACTGAGGCGATGCCTCCGTAAGATTATACGTAAGGTGCGTGGACACCTGATTGGTGTGGAAGCATACTTTTGCTTACCCATCTTCTAACTCACGTTTGTTCTCTTGCCATGCTAGCGGAACAACCCTATTCACAGCCTAAAGCTTTCGGCCAAAGCGCCAGGGAAATTTACTGAATTGAAAGACATTAGCGAGTCCAAAATCCAAGTCATCCGGCATCACAACAGTGCCGCTCAAACTGTTCATGTATCAACGTAACCCAACCAACTAAATCAAATATGAGATACGTAATCCTACGAATTCTGTAGTTTAAATATTTAAATGTAAAAAGAAGTGGCTAACGGTCACACAACGCACCCAAACTAAAGGTCGCAATTAGGGATACCCTTTTTTTTTGTCTGGAAATCCAGCGCCCCGAAACTCCCTTTAACCACCGAAAAGAGCTCTCGTAGGTAGGATATAGGATCTTTGGGTAGAACGTAATGGAACTTACCTGACTCACCTTGAGTATTAAAAATTAGTTTGGTCCTAGTTGTGTGGACAGGAAGTCCCAAAAACTTACTGTATGTAATGATAATTTATTAATTGTACTACATATTTTAAATTTGTGGAGATTTTTTTTTGTGAATTTTGAATTATGTGCGTATGTACGCTGTAGCACAATTCGTCGGCTGAATGGAAGATCGCCCTATTTCAAAAAAGTTTTGAAGAACGCCCTATTTCAGAATTTGTTTCAAAAACGCCCTATTTCAGATTTTTTTTCAACAACGCCCCATCTCAGAATTTGATTCAAAAACGCCCTATTTAAATTTTTTTTTCAAAAACGCCCTATTTCAGAATTTCTTTGAAGAACGCCCTATTTCAGAATTTGTTTCAAAAACGCCCTATCTCAGAATTCGTTCAAAGAACGCCCTATTTCAAATGTGCTTTTAGAAAACCTTTAACTCGAATAAAGTTTTTATAATTTAAAAGGCTATGAAGGATTGTAAATATGCATTTTAGAAATTTCTTTTTACTTGCATAGAAGTATAATGTACTTCGGATTTTAGATTTATCGACCTAAATCTGCTACAAAGTGAAGATCATGTGAACTTTTTAATTTTTTAACAACGTTCTCGGATGGAGGAACTTTTCAGGATCAGGATCTTTTTACAAATGGTATAGCAACGTAGCATTCGTAGCAAATTTAGACAATAAACTTCAAAATATAAGTACTTTGACACAAATTTTTCCTGAACAGCCTTAATAAGTTGGGTTTTGTGTCTAGAAAACTTTAATTTTAATATCATTTATATCAGATTGTCAGATGTCTTGTGGTATGATATTTGAAAAACTAGAATAAAATGGAAGGTAAAACATATTTTAATAACAATAAATGGGAAAAAAAAGTAACTATAATTTTCTTATTCCGGAATTTTTTTTTAAAAGATTTAGATTATGCACCTACTAAAAAAAAAAAAACTGGAAATCAATAAAAATCGTGAATTTGAGGAAAATCGCAGTGCTTCCCGCAGAAAATAAAGCCTTTATTAAATACGAGTATGGTGAAGAAGCAATACCTATATTAATTCCCACAAAAAAATCAGTATTAAAACAATATCCTCTCACTCAACTATATAATAGTCGGCTGGAGTTGGATGCCGATAAAAAGAAGGATTTGCAGGAAATGTGTACAAAACTAGTAATTCCTGAAGCTTATCATGAATTTTATAATTCAATGATTTAATAAATTAATAAACTCATCCAAAGACATTTAAAATAGTAAATAATTTTGAGTTATAGCTTTTCTAAATGGGCTTCTGAAATAGGGCGTTTTTGAAAAAAATTCTGAGACAGGGCGTTCTTCAAACGAATTCTGAGATAGGGCGTTTTTGAACCAAATTCTGAAATAGGGCGTTCTTCAAACAAATTCTGAAATAGGGCGTTTTTGAAAAAAAATTTGAAATAGGGCGTTCTTCAAACAAATTCTGAAATAGGGCGTTGTTGAAAAAAATTCTGAAATAGGGCGTTTTTCAAAACTTTTTTGAAATAGGGCGATCTTCCATTCAGCCGACGAATTGGTGTGAAAAGCATATCTTCAGTATAAAATTTTTATGTTTTTTTTTAAAGATTTTTATTATATTAAATATTTTTTGTATGAAAGTAGAAAAAACTTAAATATGACTTGCTAATTTAACTGGGTGGGGGAGGAAAGATGACAAAAGGGTAGGTATCGCGGAACCGGAAGGAGCAAATGGAAGTAAGGGGACCTGCGAGAAAGAAAAAAAAACTAGCGGTCCAAGGTACGGTGGGCTTCCACCGAACTGTATGGAGAAGAAATAAGATGATTGTAATATCCGCCCTGCATCAATGTGGAAAAGGGTTCAGAACCGCGCCTAAATATCTGAGCTAGTTGGGGCATTCCACATTGATTGTGCCAAAGGAGCGGATCCACTTCAACGTGTACGTTACAATAATTAATAATGGCGCCCAATCAAAATCATTAAGATAGTATAACAGCAGCGCCTTGGTTTGAAATTGGCGCCCTAATATGAACGAAATTTTCTTTTACATCATTTCACCAGTAAAACAAGTAGCAATCGATTAGTTCCATAAAAAAAAACAAAAAAAAAAAAAATAAATAAATTTCAATCCTTAGTAAAAGTACCATGTTACGATCATCTTAAAAAAAAAAAAAACAGATCTGTTCTCATGATCATTATCCTGAACCGGTGACTTGTACAGATATGATGTTAATTCCAATGAAGCAATTGCACCTGTAGGGCTGATATGAATCATGAGGATAGATGTGATCAATAGCCCAAAGATGACATAGTCTAAAACATAAAGATAGACTATATGCATCTAAGTAAATCTTCTATAAACTTTTTCCTTTTTTTTCGCAATACATACATTTTTTTTATGTAGTAGAATTTCAGTACGAGTCGAGGACCTTATAGTCATATACTGACATAAGTATCTTTGAGTTCGAAAACTGCTACCTTATGACCATAAGCCGAAAGTAAATCATAGCTTGTGAAGCATAAGGTGTAAGATCCCATTTCAATAAATTTGTTTGTGTAGATTGACCGAATTCCATACATGTTCATAGGAACGTAACAGTTGCTCCAACCATTCCGCATACAAACCACGCCCACGAGTCATCTTAACCCCCCCAAACATATTCCTATTGAAATCAATTGAAAAGAGGGATAAGCGAAAATTTAACCAAAAAAAAAAAAAATTAATATATTATTTTTTTGCGATCACTTAAGGTGATTAGCTGAAGTTAGTAATAATAGAGAAAAATCGGAAATTTATGAGTCGACGGCCTGCCCCGTATAATACTCGCTATAGAAGCAGAAATATGTTCAACACCAACACGCAAGCCCCTCAACAACCAAGTATGGGAGATCCCAGCTTTACGGATCTCTCGGGTAGTATAGGAGGGAGTAATAACAATATAGCGGCAGGCGGGGATAGACCACCAGTAGCATCTACCAACTCACAGACAGATACAAATAAAAATACAGGTGCGGTTCCAAAACCACCTAAGCCGAATCAGCCAGCAAGTATACCGTCATCTAATCTAGCCTTCCCAAAACCCACCTCCATTACCAATGGTCAGTCCAACCGCCCGGCTTTAGATAAACCTCGTGACATTCGTGACGAGTTAGCACCCTTTATAAGAGACATGATGGCCGAAGCCAAAGATTCAATTCTTAATGAAGTGCGCCACACGCTGCCAGAGTTGGTCAGAATGGCCAGGGATGTAGGGGTAGGCGCAGAGGTGCCTGAGGCTGCTGGGGGTGGCAATAGGCGACGTAACCGCAACAAGAGGAGGCGACATAATACTAGTATGGATTCCCAAGGGTCCAGACAATCTGGAAATGATGTAGCTCTTCAGGGCAATCCACCCAACGGGAACATAAATAGTAATAACACCCATATGCCTCATACGACAGCGCACCCTTTCACTCGCTACGATCAACCGCCATTAGTATATGCAGGCGCTTACGCAGCCAACTCGGGCAGTAACCGAGGAAATATGGAACAAGAAACCCGTGGGTACAGTAGATCTGATTTGAACGTCGAGAAATGGGGACTAAATTATCAAGGTCATCGGGATGCTATGTCGGTTGAAGATTTCCTATTTCGTTTAGAGTACTTAAGAGGCCAATACGGGTGTTCATGGGGCGAGGTTATGCGCGATTTCCATAAATTATTAGGCGGAGAAGCTAGGGAATGGTATTGGTTCTATATCAGGTCTTACGGTAGAGTCGACTGGCCAACATTACAATGCGCACTCCGGCGTCAATACGCATCCCAACAAACAGATTTTGAATTATTGAGGGATTTAACCGAAAGGAAGCAAAGATGAAAGAAAGGAGACGATTGACGAGTTTTTCCATGCCATCGGTTCGCTGCGTTCTCGGCTTCGTAATCCCATCCCAGAATATGAGATAGTAAGACTTGTCAAGGGGAACTTGCGCGAGTCTTTGGCAAAGTTAGTTTACCCAATCTCGACTTATTCTTTAGATCAATTAAGGATGGAATGTAAAGAGATAGAGCGCTGTTTTCCTCGTCGTGAACGTATCCCACCAAACGTCCTTACACCTCGCACGCAACACGTTAATGAGATAATTGACTTAGAAATTCAAGAGCATTAACCTCCCGGTGATGAGGGTCAAGTCGCCGTGGAGGAAATACGTCATCAATCGTCAGTTTCAGCTAAGCAGGGTGCCGGCCGCAAAAAGGTTTCGTGCTGGAACTGTGGGGCTGACGGGCACTTCTTCACAGAATGTATGTCGTTGCAAAGGCGGATTTTTTGTTACAAATGTGGAAAGTTGGATGTGATAACCCCGAAATGCCCATTGTGCAACCCAGCGGGAAACTTGTCTCGGAGCGCGAATGTGACGGGGGATTCGCGTGCCACACAAACGTCGGAAAAGTAGATGCTTCGACAAATACCCCAGTAAATTACGAGATTAGAACGGAAATTTTTGAAAGTACCCCACAAGTAGGAAGGCAGTCAAATGCTACAAAAACAATTCAACCTTCATATGAAGAAAGGCTTAGGAAATATATAGAAACCCGGGAAAGAATTTTCGCAGAGAGTGTAGTGATGGGACGCCGAGAAGTGTCACGAAAAGTGCAGAAGGCCAGATACCGGTTTCGCCAGCGAAAATTACTTCGCAAAAAGGTATTGGCATCTGTGAAAATGGTAGAAAACGCTGACCCACGCGTGTACGCAGACATAAAGGTAATGGGAGTGCAAACCCGTGGATTATTAGACACTGGAGCGTCTGTTAGCATTTTGAGCCGGGGTTGCAGAGAGTTTATCGAGGAAATAGGTGTGCCGATTGAACGCTATGTTTCATCCGTCAGAACTGCAGGTGGTCGCCGGCACAACGTTCTCGGTAAAGTCACAATACCTGTAAAATTTAACACGTTAGAACACAAACTCACATTTTTCTTATGCCCATACTTGGAGCAGCATATTTACCTGGGGGTTGACTTCTGGCGGACTTTCCGATTAGCACCTGAGGTAATCCCCGTTGAAGAAATTGATTTAACAAAGCTAGAGGATGAGATGGTGTCTGACAGCGACAGGAACGAACGGCGTGAACTACACAACCTATCGCCATCGCAAAAGCAACGTCTGGAGGAGGTAGTAAGCGAGTTTCGAACCTTCGAAAAACATGGATTGGGTCGGACAAATCTGGAAAAACATACCATCAAACTCGTAGAGGATGCGGTACCGATAAAGGAGCGGCATTATCCGCTATCCCCGGCAATGCAGGCGATCGTATATGCAGAGGTCGACAAGATGTTAGAGCTGGGTGTGATTGAAGAGAGCGAGAGCCCTTGGAGCAATCGAACGACAGTGGTGAGAAAACCTGGAAAAAATCGGTTCTGTCTAGATGCCTACCCTCTGCAAAACATAGAAGGAATCTTAAGCCGCATAGACGACACTCACTTTATAAGCAGCGTCGATCTAAAACTTGCCTTTTGGCAATTGAGCTGGACGAATGTAGCAAGCCATACACGGCATTTACGGTCCCTGGGCGTCCGCTCTACCAGTTTGTCACAATGCCATTTGGTTTGTGCAATGCGGCCCAAAGACTATGCCGGTTAATGGACCGCGTTATTCCCCAAAGGCTAAAGTCGAATGTTTTTATATATTTAGACGATTTACTCATTATAGCCCCTGACTTTGATACGCATCTCCAAATCCTGAAAGAAGTAGTAACGTGTCTGAAGGAGGCAAACCTAACCATAGGGTTAAAGAAATCGAAATTTTGTTTTAAGGAGTTGCCTTATCTAGGTTTTATCGTGGGCGGAGGGATGTTGAAAACAGACCCGGAAAAGATCAAGGCAATCCAAAACATCCCGGTACCAAAAACAGTGAAGCAAGTGCGTAGTTTCCTTGGTACTGCTGGTTGGTACCGCCGATTTATTAAAGATTTTGCCACAATCGCAGCGCCCCTCACCGACGCTTTAAAGAAAGGAAGAAAATTTGAGATATCGACAGAAGCGGTAGAAGCTTTTAATAGCCTGAAGAGGGCTCTAACGAGCGCTCCGGTACTGAAACATCCAGATTTCGGAAAGAGGTTTTGGGTGCAATGTGACGCATCGGATTATGGTCTAGGTGCAGTATTGTATCAAAAAGAAAGTGAAGGTGGTGAGAAGCCAATTGCGTACTTTTCTCAAAAATTTAACGAATTCCAGCGCAAGTACAGTACCACGGAGAAGAAATAAGATGATTGTAACATCCGCCCTGCATCAATGTGGAAAAGGGTTCAGAACCGCGCCTAAATACCTGAGCTAGTTGGGGCATTCCACATTGATTGTGCCAAAGGAGCGGATCCACTTCAACGTGTACGTTACAAAGTAGTACGCTTTATTCACTACTAAAAACCGTAGTACAATATCGCGGGTTAAGGGGTCAGTTACATAAAACTTTATTTTGGCTTTACCTCAAACTTTGACTTTCACAGAAAAGTTCAGTATACGTATTTAAACCAAGCATGGCAAATTGGAGACCTCAAAGTTGAAGCGAGGTTGAAATTTGGCAAACTCTCAAATTTTGCTTGCTTTGCTTGCTTTGACAATCAGATGTTGATGACTTTGCTTTAATTAAAGAATAAAATGTTGGAGAAAATAATAATTAAATCATTTTTTCTCTATTAAATTAATAAATTAACCAAAACACTCTGAATGCAAAGAAATAAATAACGAAAACAAATGTATAAAAGAGAAACGTCAAGGCGTTCATTGTAACATACCTCTGAAGTTGGACGCAAAGTTTTGAGGTAACAAATGTCAGGCGGGGTTAACAAAGCTTTATGTATTCGACCCTTAATTCACTGTTTAGTACTTCACTGTACAACACTTCAAAATAAACTGATTTAAGTGCGTTGTCTTGGCGCGGTGTATATACCCCAGCAGACAGCAGCTTTATTACCTAGAAACGTCTACACACCTCTGGGCTATTCGCGCAACAGTGTTCTCGAAACGTTTATCTATCGTCATCTCCTCTTTGTATCACATTCGCACTCTCTCGCTCTCGTGTCATGTACCTGAACAGTTGTAGTTGTGGTAGTGACGCTAGTGGTGGAAAAACGCTAGAGTTGGGAGATGAGCGATTCTTGAGAACATTCGCCACAGTATGTATTCTGCACTTGTTCCGAAGATTCTTGCAGGGAAGGTGAAGTCATTTACACTGCACCAAATATGGCGAATTTGAACGAATCATTTCGAACCTGTTTACACTGGCCAATTTGCATTTGGCTTCACTTTCCCTGCAAGAATCTTCTACCAGAACACAAAGCGACCGAAAGAAAATGCACAACCGTGATGTTTTTAACACCAGTAAAGTAATAATAAATGAAGAGCCAAGAAGGCTTCTGTCTTTTCTTGGTAGAATTGGTCCATTTTTTTTAAAAAAACAAAACTAGTTGAAATTGTTATTTACAGCTGTTCATAATGCAAAAGTTATCACACGTTAATTACTCATTAAAGTTCTTGTTGGGCAATTATAAATGTGGAACACAGGCAGGGTTGCTATTTTGAGGAACTGTGGATTGTATTGTTCGGCGAATGAGGCCGTATGGTGCCCTTACTTTGTCCCTTGAAGATGTTCTTGATGGAATTAGGAACATAAAGTCATCTACGCAGACTGATATTGACGGCTTATCGTCTTATCTTTTCAAGAACTGTTTGGCTTTGGCATACCCACTTCTCCTGCTGTTTAATAAATCTCTTGAGTGTGGCGAGTTTATTGACCCCTGGAAGGTTGCTTTCATTAGCCCAATTTTTAAGAGCGGGAATAAAAACAACGTAGCCAATTACAGGCCCATTGGCAAGCTATCGACTACCTCTAAGCTTTTTGAATATATAGTGCAACAGAAAATGCAATTTGCTGTTCGCCCTCTAATCATAGGCAATCAGCACGGTTTCATGCCCGGTAGATCCACAATGTCAAATCTTGCTATTTTTTCTGAGTTTTGCCTATCGGCCTTCAATAACCATCTTCAAGTAGACGCTGTTTACACAGACTTTTCAAAAGCATTTGATAAGGTTAGCCACACTATTCTGGTCTCTAAACTAGCAGTACTGGGATTTCACTCAACATTATCATGGATAAAATCTTACCTTAATCAGCGGAAATGTATAGTAGTAATAGACAATGCTAAGTCTATTTCTTTTTTTGCCACCTCAGGGGTGCCTCAAGGCAGTATTCTGGGGCCGTTGTTGTTTGTAATCTTTATAAATGACATCTCGGCATGTTTTCAGTACTCCAACTTTCTACTTTACGCTGATGATTTAAAGATTTTCTCTACCACTTCAAATTCCTTAGACTCTGTTAAGATTCAGTCTGATCTGAACAATGTAGCTTTATGGTGTATTACAAATAACCTGCCGCTGAATGTTACTAAATGCTTTCATGTAACATTTTATAAATCTCGTAGTTGCATTCTTACTTCATTTCACATTGGTGGTTCCTGCCTATCAACTCTTAACGAAGTTAAGGACTTGGGGGTAATCTTTGACTCTAAATTTACTTTCATGACCCATCTAAACTCTACCATAGCCAAGTCATATTCTGTTTTAGGGTTTATTCGCCGTTTTAGCTTAGACTTCTCCGATCCATATACGCTTAAGCTTTTGTTCACATCGCTCGTCCGTTCCAAGCTTGAATACGCTTGCTTCATTTGGACACCATATCACGAATGCCATATCAAGAGGTTCGAACGAGTTCAAAAAGTTTTTGTTCGCTTTGCGCTACGATCACTGAATTTTTCTGAGCCGATCCCTTCTTACGCTGCTAGATGTCAATTAAATAAAACTTTGCAGGTTCCACTTTCATACAGAGTTTGTGGAACGTAAAGCGTACCGAGATTTTGGCAAATGTTCAAAGCCGAAGCGCGCATTTGTCAAAGTTTCATAAAGTTTTATGTAATTGATGCCTGATTTACACAAAACTTCAAAGGATCCACTTCCATACAAAGTTAATGGAACGTAAAACGCCGCAAAAAGTTAAACCATTTTTAACATATAGGGCCGTCATCTGTCAAAGCGTGGGCAAAGTTTTATGTAAATCGGCTCTGAGGCTTAAGCCTGATTTACATAAAACTTTGTAGGATCTACTTCCATACAAAGTTTGTGGAACGTAGAGCGAAGCAAAAAGTTAAACCATTTTTTTTCGCAATACATACATTTTTTTTATGTAGTAGAATTTCAGTACGAGTCGAGGACCTTATAGTCATATACTGACATAAGTATCTTTGAGTTCGAAAACTGCTACCTTATGACCGAAAGTAAATCATAGCTTGTGAAGCATAAGGTGTAAGATCCCATTTCAATAAATTTGTTTGTGTAGATTGACCGAATTCCATACATGTTCATAGGAACGTAACAGTTGCTCCAACCATTCCGCATACAAACCACGCCCACGAGTCATCTTAACCTCCCCAAACATATTCCTATTGAAATCAATTGAAAAGAGGGATAAGCGAAAATTTAACCAAAAAAAAAAAAAAATTAATATATTATTTTTTTGCGATCACTTAAGGTGATTAGCTGAAGTTAGTAATAATAGAGAAAAATCGGAAATTTATGAGTCGACGGCCTGCCCCGTATAATACTCGCTATAGAAGCAGAAATATGTTCAACACCAACACGCAAGCCCCTCAACAACCAAGTATGGGAGATCCCAGCTTTATGGATCTCTCGGGTAGTATAGGAGGGAGTAATAACAAAATAGCGGCAGGCGGGGATAGACCACCAGTAGCATCTACCAACTCACAGACAGATACAAATAAAAATACAGGTGCGGTTCCAAAACCACCTAAGCCGAATCAGCCAGCAAGTATACCGTCATCTAATCTAGCCTTCCCAAAACCCACCTCCATTACCAATGGTCAGTCCAACCGCCCGGCTTTAGATAAACCTCGTGACATTCGTGACGAGTTAGCACCCTTTATAAGAGACATGATGGCCGAAGCCAAAGATTCAATTCTTAATGAAATGCGCGACACGCTGCCAGAGTTGGTCAGAATGGCCAGGGATGTAGGGGTAGGCGCAGAGGTGCCTGAGGCTGCTGGGGGTGGCAATAGGCGACGTAACCGCAACAAGAGGAGGCGACATAATACTAGTATGGATTCCCAAGGGTCCAGACAATCTGGAAATGATGTAGCTCTTCAGGGCAATCCACCCAACGGGAACATAAATAGTAATAACACCCATATGCCTCATACGACAGCGCACCCTTTCACTCGCTACGATCAACCGCCATTAGTATATGCAGGCGCTTACGCAGCCAACTCGGGCAGTAACCGAGGAAATATGGAACAAGAAACCCGTGGGTACAGTAGATCTGATTTGAACGTCGAGAAATGGGGACTAAATTATCAAGGTCATCGGGATGCTATGTCGGTTGAAGATTTCCTATTTCGTTTAGAGTACTTAAGAGGCCAATACGGGTGTTCATGGGGCGAGGTTATGCGCGATTTCCATAAATTATTAGGCGGAGAAGCTAGGGAATGGTATTGGTTCTATATCAGGTCTTACGGTAGAGTCGACTGGCCAACATTACAATGCGCACTCCGGCGTCAATACGCATCCCAACAAACAGATTTTGAATTATTGAGGGATTTAACCGAAAGGAAGCAAAGATGAAAGAAAGGAGACGATTGACGAGTTTTTCCATGCCATCGGTTCGCTGCGTTCTCGGCTTCGTAATCCCATCCCAGAATATGAGATAGTAAGACTTGTCAAGGGGAACTTGCGCGAGTCTTTGGCAAAGTTAGTTTACCCAATCTCGACTTATTCTTTAGATCAATTAAGGATGGAATGTAAAGAGATAGAGCGCTGTTTTCCTCGTCGTGAACGTATCCCACCAAACGTCCTTACACCTCGCACGCAACTCGTTAATGAGATAATTGACTTAGAAATTCAAGAGCATTAACCTCCCGGTGATGAGGGTCAAGTCGCCGTGGAGGAAATACGTCATCAATCGTCAGTTTCAGCTAAGCAGGGTGCCGGCCGCAAAAAGGTTTCGTGCTGGAACTGTGGGGCTGACGGGCACTTCTTCACAGAATGTATGTCGTTGCAAAGGCGGATTTTTTGTTACAAATGTGGAAAGTTGGATGTGATAACCCCGAAATGCCCATTGTGCAACCCAGCGGGAAACTTGTCTCGGAGCGCGAATGTGACGGGGGATTCGCGTGCCACACAAACGTCGGAAAAGTAGATGCTTCGACAAATACCCCAGTAGATTACGAGATTAGAACGGAAATTTTTAAAAGTACCCCACAAGTAGGAAGGCAGTCAAATGCTACAAAAACAATTCAGCCTTCATATGAAGAAAGGCTTAGGAAATATATAGAAACCCGGGAAAAAATTTTCGCAGAGAGTGTAGTGATGGGACGCCGAGAAGTGTCACGAAAAGTGCAGAAGGCCAGATACCGGTTTCGCCAGCGAAAATTACTTCGCAAAAAGGTATTGGCATCTGTGAAAATGGTAGAAAACGCTGACCCACGCGTGTACGCAGACATAAAGGTAATGGGAGTGCAAACCCGTGGATTATTAGACACTGGAGCGTCTGTTAGCATTTTGAGCCGGGGTTGCAGAGAGTTTATCGAGGAAATAGGTGTGCCGATTGAACGCTATGTTTCATCCGTCAGAACTGCAGGTGGTCGCCGGCACAACGTTCTCGGTAAAGTCACAATACCTGTAAAATTTAACACGTTAGAACACAAACTCACATTTTTCTTATGCCCATACTTGGAGCAGCATATTTACCTGGGGGTCGACTTCTGGCGGACTTTCCGATTAGCACCTGAGGTAATCCCCGTTGAAGAAATTGATTTAACAAAGCTAGAGGATGAGATGGTGTCTGACAGCGACAGGAACGAACGGCGCGAACTACACAACCTATCGCCATCGCAAAAGCAACGTCTGGAGGAGGTAGTAAGCGAGTTTCGAACCTTCGAAAAACATGGATTGGGTCGGACAAATCTGGAAAAACATACCATCAAACTCGTAGAGGATGCGGTACCGATAAAGGAGCGGCATTATCCGCTATCCCCGGCAATGCAGGCGATCGTATATGCAGAGGTCGACAAGATGTTAGAGCTGGGTGTGATTGAAGAGAGCGAGAGCCCTTGGAGCAATCGAACGACAGTGGTGAGAAAACCTGGAAAAAATCGGTTCTGTCTAGATGCCTACCCTCTGCAAAACATAGAAGGAATCTTAAGCCGCATAGACGACACTCACTTTATAAGCAGCGTCGATCTAAAACTTGCCTTTTGGCAATTGAGCTGGACGAATGTAGCAAGCCATACACGGCATTTACGGTCCCTGGGCGTCCGCTCTACCAGTTTGTCACAATGCCATTTGGTTTGTGCAATGCGGCCCAAAGACTATGCCGGTTAATGGACCGCGTTATTCCCCAAAGGCTAAAGTCGAATGTTTTTATATATTTAGACGATTTACTCATTATAGCCCCTGACTTTGATACGCATCTCCAAATCCTGAAAGAAGTAGTAACGTGTCTGAAGGAGGCAAACCTAACCATAGGGTTAAAGAAATCGAAATTTTGTTTTAAGGAGTTGCCTTATCTAGGTTTTATCGTGGGCGGAGGGATGTTGAAAACAGACCCGGAAAAGATCAAGGCAATCCAAAACATCCCGGTACCAAAAACAGTGAAGCAAGTGCGTAGTTTCCTTGGTACTGCTGGTTGGTACCGCCGATTTATTAAAGATTTTGCCACAATCGCAGCGCCCCTCACCGACGCTTTAAAGAAAGGAAGAAAATTTGAGATATCGACAGAAGCGGTAGAAGCTTTTAATAGCCTGAAGAGGGCTCTAACGAGCGCTCCGGTACTGAAACATCCAGATTTCGGAAAGAGGTTTTGGGTGCAATGTGACGCATCGGATTATGGTCTAGGTGCAGTATTGTATCAAAAAGAAAGTGAAGGTGGTGAGAAGCCAATTGCGTACTTTTCTCAAAAATTTAACGAATTCCAGCGCAAAATAGTACAGTACCACGGAGAAGAAATAAGATGATTGTAACATCCGCCCTGCATCAATGTGGAAAAGGGTTCAGAACCGCGCCTAAATACCTGAGCTAGTTGGGGCATTCCACATTGATTGTGCCAAAGGAGCGGATCCACTTCAACGTGTACGTTACAAAGTAGTACGCTTTATTCACTACTAAAAACCGTAGTACAATATCGCGGGTTAAGGGGTCAGTTACATAAAACTTTATTTTGGCTTTACCTCAAACTTTGACTTTCACAGAAAAGTTCAGTATACGTATTTAAACCAAGCATGGCAAATTGGAGACCTCAAAGTTGAAGCGAGGTTGAAATTTGGCAAACTCTCAAATTTTGCTTGCTTTGCTTGCTTTGACAATCAGATGTTGATAACTTTGCTTTAATTAAAGAATAAAATGTTGGAGAAAATAATAATTAAATCATTTTTTCTCTATTAAATTAATAAATTAACCAAAACACTCTGAATGCAAAGAAATAAATAACGAAAACAAATGTATAAAAGAGAAACGTCAAGGCGTTCATTGTAACATACCTCTGAAGTTGGACGCAAAGTTTTGAGGTAACAAATGTCAGGCGGGGTTAACAAAGCTTTATGTATTCGACCCTTAATTCACTGTTTAGTACTTCACTGTACAACACTTCAAAATAAACTGATTTAAGTGCGTTGTCTTGGCGCGGTGTATATACCCCAGCAGACAGCAGCTTTATTACCTAGAAACGTCTACACACCTCTGGGCTATTCGCGCAACAGTGTTCTCGAAACGTTTATCTATCGTCATCTCCTCTTTGTATCACATTCGCACTCTCTCGCTCTCGTGTCATGTACCTGAACAGTTGTAGTTGTGGTAGTGACGCTAGTGGTGGAAAAACGCTAGAGTTGGGAGATGAGCGATTCTTGAGAACATTCGCCACAGTATGTATTCTGCACTTGTTCCGAAGATTCTTGCAGGGAAGGTGAAGTCATTTACACTGCACCAAATATGGCGAATTTGAACGAATCATTTCGAACCTGTTTACACTGGCAAATTTGCATTTGGCTTCACTTTCCCTGCAAGAATCTTCTACCAGAACACAAAGCGACCGAAAGAAAATGCACAACCGTGATGTTTTTAACACCAGTAGAGTAATAATAAATGAAGAGCCAAGAAGGCTTCTGTCTTTTCTTGGTAGAATTGGTCCATTTTCTTAAAAAAACAAAACTAGTTGAAATTGTTATTTACAGCTGTTCATAATGCTAAAGTTATCACACGTTAATTACTCATTAAAGTTCTTGTTGGGCAATTATAAATGTGGAACACAGGCAGGGTTGCTATTTTGAGGAACTGTGGATTGTATTGTTCGGCGAATGAGGCCGTATGGTGCCCTTACTTTGTCCCTTGAAGATGTTCTTGATGGAATTAGGAACATAAAGTCATCTACGCAGACTGATATTGACGGCTTATCGTCTTATCTTTTCAAGAACTGTTTGGCTTTGGCATACCCACTTCTCCTGCTGTTTAATAAATCTCTTGAGTGTGGCGAGTTTATTGACCCCTGGAAGGTTGCTTTCATTAGCCCAATTTTTAAGAGCGGGAATAAAAACAACGTAGCCAATTACAGGCCCATTGGCAAGCTATCGACTACCTCTAAACTTTTTGAATATATAGTGCAACAGAAAATGCAATTTGCTGTTCGCCCTCTAATCATAGGCAATCAGCACGGTTTCATGCCCGGTAGATCCACAATGTCAAATCTTGCTATTTTTTCTGAGTTTTGCCTATCGGCCTTCAATAACCATCTTCAAGTAGACGCTGTTTACACAGACTTTTCAAAAGCATTTGATAAGGTTAGCCACACTATTCTGGTCTCTAAACTAGCAGTACTGGGATTTCACTCAACATTATCATGGATAAAATCTTACCTTAATCAGCGGAAATGTATAGTAGTAATAGACAATGCTAAGTCTATTTCTTTTTTTGCCACCTCAGGGGTGCCTCAAGGCAGTATTCTGGGGCCGTTGTTGTTTGTAATCTTTATAAATGATATCTCGGCATGTTTTCAGTACTCCAACTTTCTACTTTACGCTGATGATTTAAAGATTTTCTCTACCACTTCAAATTCCTTAGACTCTGTTAAGATTCAGTCTGATCTGAACAATGTAGCTTTATGGTGTATTACAAATAACCTGCCGCTGAATGTTACTAAATGCTTTCATGTAACATTTTATAAATCTCGTAGTTGCATTCTTACTTCATTTCACATTGGTGGTTCCTGCCTATCAACTCTTAACGAAGTTAAGGACTTGGGGGTAATCTTTGACTCTAAATTTACTTTCATGACCCATCTAAACTCTACCATAGCCAAGTCATATTCTGTTTTAGGGTTTATTCGCCGTTTTAGCTTAGACTTCTCCGATCCATATACGCTTAAGCTTTTGTTCACATCGCTCGTCCGTTCCAAGCTTGAATACGCTTGCTTCATTTGGACACCATATCACGAATGCCATATCAAGAGGTTCGAACGAGTTCAAAAAGTTTTTGTTCGCTTTGCGCTACGATCACTGAATTTTTCTGAGCCGATCCCTTCTTACTAGATGTCAATTAAATAAAACTTTGCAGGTTCCACTTTCATACAGAGTTTGTGGAACGTAAAGCGTACCGAGATTTTGGCAAATTTTCAAAGCCGAAGCGCGCATTTGTCAAAGTTTCATAAAGTTTTATGTAATTGATGCCTGATTTACACAAAACTTCAAAGGATCCACTTCCATACAAAGTTAATGGAACGTAAAACGCCGCAAAAAGTTAAACCATTTTTAACATATAGGGCCGTCATCTGTCAAAGCGTGGGCAAAGTTTTATGTAAATCGGCTCTGAGGCTTAAGCCTGATTTACATAAAACTTTGTAGGATCTACTTCCATACAAAGTTTGTGGAACGTAGAGCGAAGCAAAAAGTTAAACCATTTTTAATATATGGGGCGGTCATCTGTCAAAGCGTGGGCAAAGTTTTATGTAAATCGGCTCTTAACCTTGCAAAAATCGAGAGTACTCTATTTTCTATCCAGAGAGTACTCCAATTGGAGCACCAGAGTAGTCCAAATGTAATCCTTTTTCATATAAAAATTGTGCTCCAAATAACATTGCGATGTCCTAGGACTGGAGCACCTACTCCAACATTCGCTTTGTTTCTGCTACTCCATGGAGTACCTATTGTCAGAGTACTTTGCAATGTACTCCAAAGTTGTTACTCCTTGGAGTACATACTGCCAGAGCGATAGTGTCGTGATTTTCGTCGATAAGGCAGGAGCAATGATTGGCTTTCAAAAAGCTGAAGGTGGTCCGATGAGGTATACAAAGGATTACTATTGGAGTACTCTTATATAAAAAATTGGAGCACATAATCCAACGATTTTTGCAGGGAAAGTACACCTAGCGACACGACACATTATCCTTCGTACCGAAACGACCCGGAACCCAGAACACTGATGTGTTCGTCGCGCCTTGCTGTCGAGTTGCGCAGCCCTCAACTCCGACGGATGTACACTCATCTTATAATGAAAGAAATCCGCCGGCTTCAGGACTGCGACGGAGATCACGATCGCGACCTAGCCTACCACCATCTAGGCATACACATCAGTCTCTAACTCCCAGAGTGGCCATTGCCTCTCCTTCGCAATTTAAATTGTTGCAATTTAATTGCAACGGCCTGACCGGTAAGATAGCGGAGATAACCACATTCATGCAGCTACATAAAATCAAAATTGCTGCAATCCAGGAGACAAAACTTGACCCCCACTGGAATCTCCGAGCGAGTGGAGGCTACCACGTTCTCCGGCATGATTGTACGGACGGCGGGGACGGTCTCGCGTTCCTTGTTCACCATACAGTGCAGTATAGGGAATTTGATATCAACACCGACCAAAGAGACTTACCCTTAGAGTGTCAGGGTATAATTAAACAAGCTGGCAGAGGACGGGAATTAGCCGAGCAAATCGACGCTTCCCCTTTCTGCACTGTGAACGGAGACACCCCTACAAGGCTGGCTGTTAATTGTAGTAGCTCCCCGGACCTAACTATTGTTAGCCCGGGGTTAATTAACAGCATAAATTGGCAACCAATGGTGGCCTTGTCATCCGACCACCTGCCTATCATCCTGTCCGTCGACCGTGCCGCGGACTTCATTACTTCGGAGAAAAGAACATACGTGAATTTTAAAAGGGCTAACTGTGTCGGCTTTTTGGAATTCACGGAGAGCTCCTTTGGTGATCTTCCCATTCCCACTGATGTACACATTGGCGAGCGGAACATCCGTGAGTTCATTAAAAAGGCTACAGCCCGTTTTATACCAGCTGGTAGAATAAAAAATATTTGGCCAAACTTCCCAGCTGAGGCCGCAGTCATGGCTAACGAACGTGACCTCATACGCAGCATCGATCCCTCAGACCCACAGATCGGTGATCTCAACGTGGAAATCAGACGGCTGGTTAACGAACACAAACAAACCAAATGGGAGGAACACCTTAGGGCTTGTAACCTGTTGTTGTTGTAGTAGCGAGGTGTAGTCCTGCCTAAATGTCAGACAGGGTCACCCCGAGTGTATTGCTCTTGGCAGGGTCGATATAGGAAAACGGCCCGGGTCGTTTCGGCACGATGGGTACAGCACAAGTACTGGTACCGTTCTCGTAGCAATACCCCAGTAAATGTCTGCAGGCTTTCCGTTGACAGTATGTCCCTTATCCTGCGCAAGACAGGACAAGACGAGGAATTTTCAGGCGCGCGCATAAACAGAAAAACTATGCCCCCGTTCCCATCACCGCTACAGAGGTTCAAGAGGCCATCCGGAAGGCCAAAAATTACAATTCTTCAATCTGTCCTTGACCACAGCTGTTATACCCGATAAATGGGAGCAGGCAACTGTGATCCCACTACTAAAACCTGGCAAGCCAGCCAACGTTGGGGAGTCATATCTTCCGATATCACTCCTCTCGCCAGTAGTAAAGACACTGTACTAGTTGCACTCGATTTGAGTCAAGCTTTTGACACAGTAAATCATGGGCAGCTTGTAACCGATCTGGAAGACTCGTCACTCCCCCCCTGTCTTAAGCGTTGGACCGCCAATTATCTCAGTGGTCGTCTGTTCTCTAAAGCCAGGAAGATCGAACAAGGGGTACCACAGGGCGGTGTCCTTTTCCCGTTATTGTTTAACTTCTATATTTCGAAGCTTCCTCCTCCACCAGAAGAAGGTACGATTGTTTCTTACGCAGACGATTGCACGATATTGGCAACTGATACTTCCGTTGATGAACTGTGCTCTAAAATAAATGGCGATCTCCTCTGCGACCTTATTCACGACGTGGACAGGGCAGGTTGGCATGGAATTAGAAATTTATGTAGGTGATCAAAAAATACGTACTGTCGCCAACCCAAAAATTTTAGGAGTGACTTTCGACACCATGCACACTTTCTCTGCCCAGCTGCAACTGTCACAAAATTACAGAGCCGCAACAAAGTCCTTAAGTCGCTAGCCGGCAGTACTTGGGGTGAAGGCAAAGAAACGTTGTTGGTAACGTACAAGGCAATTTGATGAGTCATGCACTGCACTTAATGAGTCATGCACTCGATGCGTTATTATTGCACAATATGGTGAACAATGCAACACTGCATGTGGCTATTCGCTACTAAAAGTGACGAATAGGCACTCATCTCTATTCGTTTTTTATTATTGGCTACAATGGGAAACGTGTGCACTTGAACTACCGCTCGCTATTTAAGATTAAATAAAGTGAAAGTAAATTGTAAATTACTGCTTTTATTTGGAAACAACCAACTTTAGGAGAAACGCAAGTGCTAAGTATACCTCAGGGTACATAAGCGCAGAACAAACACCGCAAATACCTTACACTATATTTGAACACCCGCGTAAGTACCAACTCGCAAACAGTCCACTCCAGATACATAGCATCACCCGCAGCTATTATTCAAGCAATTATTAAACCATCGCTTTTGCTGCACCACATTTTGGTCCATCGAGCCGGATATCGCTCGCAACGCACACGAATACACGCAATTTTTGGTAAACCGCATACTATATTTACGTATCATAAGTATCTTTGAATATTTTATAAGGGTACACTTTAAAATCGAATCGACTTTCGTGTAAATATTTAATAAGCTGAGCAGATCTATAATTTTTTAGTGCGAATAAAACAGTGTAATTTTATTCCACCTTACGTCCCGACGTTTCGCCAATTATCCTTGGCTTCTTCAGGGGAGTGACACTATATATTTATTTAAAACAAAAAACAACAAAGAACCAAACAATTAGATAATTAATTTTGTAAAATTAAAACATGGATGGCACATTAATTACTTACATAAAAGTGGAAAAATTATAAACTTAAAAATTGCATAAAGACATCACTATGTAAAACTTGAAACATTTAAAACCGTAAAAACATTTAAAAATTTGGAAATTTCGATACCGCTTGCATGCGGTAAGCTTGTCAACTAAAACTAAATTATAAACATAATAAATATGCAGCCGCGATGTTGTCAGTATCTTCCTTTTTGTTTATAGTCTTTTCTCTTTTTTGTAATATTCTGAGGCTCTCTAAAGTGTACCGTGTTCTTTCTCTTCTTTCGTTGTCTATTATTTTTGTATTAGCAAAGTCAGCTGTGTGATTGTTTTCTATTGCATGCTGTGACAGTGCTGTGCTTTGTTTTTGTTTTTTGATGTCGGCTTCGTGCTCGGATAGCCTCGTATTAAGCGAGCGCTTTGTTGTACCTATGTACACTTTGTTGCAGCTTTCTTTATCGTTTCCTTTGCAATGTATTTCATAAACTACATTGCTGCGTTGTTGGGGATCTATAGGGGTTTTTGTTTTTGTAAAGCACGTAGCTAGGGTGCAATTAGATTTATATGCTAGTGTAGTGTTGTGTGTTTTGGTAAAATCATGTGCAAAGTTTTCTGTGAGCCTGGGAACGTAAGTGACACTAAAATATCGCTTTGTTTGGGTGCTTTCTGTGTGAAGTGTTTTTTGGGTGAAATTGTTGGTGTTAATTTTTTGTTGATCGATTAAACTAGATATCAGGTGGACTTTCATTCGCCCTCTGCGCATTCACGCATAGTACGAAGCAAAAAACCTTTTGAATTTTTACTACACACATACATACATATCTGCAAGCAACATAGGCGCAAAGCTGTTCATCAGCGCACGTAACAATTCACCGTGTCTTTCATTTGCCCGCTACGCATACGCTCAAAGCAAAATCCCTTTCTTTATATTTTTCTACACACACGCAAACAATATTCGCGTGAAACTGTTAACTTGCGCACGTAGCAACTCATCACGACATTCGTTTGCCCTCTACATATAGAGCCATATACATACATCTTCAACATAAAATTCGCATTTCGGTACTTCGCTTTGCAACCTGTTAGTTGAAATTACAAAATGTCTGCTTTCGTAAAAACCCGGGACTCCGCCCTAAATGCCATACAAAGGTTCATGACAAAAAGCATGGATGTTACCTTCCTCTTAGACATCGATCAAGTTGAGAGTTATTTACAATTGTTGAACGAACAATGGGTTCGATTCAATACTGCGCAAGATGAGGTGGAAACTTCTTGTGGCACCGATAATGCTGAAATACAAGAAAGTACACGAGTTCAAGGCGAAACTTGGTACGCTTTGGCCCTCGCAAATTTCAGTCGTGCTAAAAAGTGTCATGCAGAAGCTCCCAGCCCAAATACAACTCAATCAAAAAATAATTCTACGACTATTTCCGCTTCTATTCGTTTACCTAAAATGGAGTTGCCTACATTTTCAGGCGATTCAACCGAATGGGTGGCCTTTTATGATTCCTTTTGTTCCCTCGTCGATGTTAATGCCGCACTTTCGGACGGACAGAAAATGCACTACTTGCGGAGTTGTTTAAAGGGTGAAGCGTTAAAAGTCATTAGTGGTTTTAAGATCTGTGACGCAAATTATAAGGAGGCTTGGGACTTGCTGAACTCTCGATTCAAGATAATGCGCATCATTGTTGAATCGCATATCAAGGCAATGACCGACATCCGCAAAGCCACTAGTGACACCGCTAGCTCCATTAAATCCGTGCTAAACCCTTATCAGCAGCACATTCGAGAATTAAAGGCATTAGGTCGTCATGTTGATTACTGGGACGATTGGCTCGTTCATGAAATAGTGGGTAAACTCGCGTTCGAAACTAGGAAGCAATGGGAGCTTTCTCTTGTGAGTGATGACCCCCCTACATATGATGAGCTAGTAACCTTTCTTGAGTCCAGGTGCAGATCGCTATCGGTGTTGTCATCAGCAACTCCATCACAGCCAAGTAAACCCGCTTTTGTTACCAAGCCCACTAAATCTTTCCATGCCACATCCGACCAGAATAGTTCAAG
Organism: Campiglossa producta; assembly: GCA_964058755.1. NCBI lineage: Eukaryota > Metazoa > Arthropoda > Insecta > Diptera > Tephritidae > Campiglossa > Campiglossa producta. The sequence continues at coordinate 97,548,796 of CAXKVI010000003.1, forward strand.
TTGCCCGTGTTGTAAAGGTCCGCATAAAATTTATATCTGCGAAAAGTTCACTCGCCTAGATCCCACCGATAAGTTGAAGTTTGTTAAAGATTCCAGTATCTGTTTAAATTGTTTGAGTCCGGGGCATTTTAAGCCTCGTTGCAACAGCTCCTCGTCGTGCCGCCTTTGCCGTCAACGCCATCACACCCTGTTACATGGAGCGCCAGTCGCATCCTCCAGTAAAAACCCCGCCGAAACCCCACAAACCGCTTCCAATTACGCCGACGCTGATACGACTTCAGGGAATAGTACAACCGCTCTTTCCGCAATCGCCTCCTCGACAGCTAATCCCGCCCCTGAATGTGTATCGTCGTGTTTAGAATCTGATGCTCGGCCGCTCTCTGTGAATAGGACAGTTCTGCTAGCTACGGCCCTTGTAAGGGTTCTAGACTGTGCTGGTCGTTTTCAGCAAGCCTGTTTGTTGTTTGACTCTGGATCTCACGTTTCCTTTGTGACTGAGTCGTGTGTCCGACGTTTGGGTTTACCCAGGAGTTCTTCCGGCGTAATTATCACTGGCATTGGTTCCTCACAAGGAGGACGCGCTAGAGGTCAGGTTTCGCTTTCGCTTTCATCTAATTTTTCAAATGATTCCCACTACATTGTTAAGGCGTTAATTCTGCCTAAGATTACTGGGGATTTGCCGACTCAGGCTGTAGCATCAACCGCATGGCCGCATATTCAGGGGCTGGATCTAGCTGATCCACATTTTATGAAGCCAGGTCGCATTGATCTCTTGATAGGTATGGACGTAATGGATAAGCTCATTTGCTCGGAAATTCGGAAGGGTCCTTCTGGAACGCCTACGACTCAACGCACGGTCTTCGGTTGGACGATCTTTGGAAGTATAGACAGTCCATCTACTCCGATGTTGCAAGCCTTAGTTTGTGAGGTACAGCTTGAAAGAGTGTTGACGAGACTCTGGGAGCTGGAAGACGCGCCGGAGAAAACGCATTTAACGAGGGAAGAGCAATTTTGCGAAGAGCACTTTCAAGCAACGCATAAGAGATCACAAGATGGCCGCTTCATAGTTGAGTTGCCCTTAAAAACTGACGTACCGCTAGGAGAATCTCGGAGCCAGGCTGTTCGTAATCTTTTACGAATAGAGAGGAGGTTGGCCACAGATAAAAATTTACACTCGCAATACAATGATTTCATGCAGGAGCTCATCAGCATGAATCACATGGAAGTCGTAAACGAGACGACTGGCCCGACGTTCTACATGCCTCACCATCCCGTGATCAAGGAATCGAGTGTTACGACTAAATTGAGGGTCGTCTTCAACGCATCCGCCAAGACAGCGACTGGGTATTCCCTTAACGACGCATTATTCGTAGGTCCGCAACTACAACAAAGTTTACTGTCGATACTTCTCCGCTTTCGAACTCACCGGTATGCCGTTACTGCGGACATTGCTAAAATGTACCGTCAGGTATGCGTTTCACCAAAGCACGTCGATTTTCAACGGATTGTTTGGCGATCCTTCACATCCCATTCAGGATTACCGAATGCTACGGGTAACATATGGGGTCGCCGCTGCTTCACACTTGGCAGTTAAGTCACTGCAACAAAGTACACAGTATTCCTCCCTTAACTGCGACAAAGCTGCGTCTGTCATACGAACAGACTTTTATATGGACGATTTATTGACAGGCGCTTCCAGTGCAGATGAAATCCAATCATTGCAACAGCAGGTCTCCGAAATCCTTCTGGAGAGTGGGTTTGAACTACGCAAATGGGCTTCAAATTGTGTGGAGCTAAAGAATAGAATATCGGGCGCTTCGGAGAACATCTCGCACTATATTGCTGAAGGAAAAGACGTTCATGCATTGGGTCTCATCTGGAACACTGAAGAAGATTCCTTCACTTTCTCAATAAATCTGAAACAACCGCCTAAATTTTTATCAAAAAGGGCATTTTTATCGGATGCTAGTACGCTTTTCGATCCGTTAGGTTTACTTGCCCCTACTACGATCAAATCTAAGATGTGGTTTCAGGACATTTGGCGCGCCGAGGTTGGTTGGGATGAGCTGATCCCAGAAGCAGTCGCAACACGCTGGGGTGAACATCGCTTGGAGTTACAAAGTTTGACGGATCTAAAGGTGCCGCGTTGGGTGGGCTGTGGAGCTTCTGACACTTCAACGGAACTGCATGTTTTTGCAGACGCTTCCGAACGAGCTTACTCTGCGGTAATATATCTATGCACGAACAGTTGAAAGAGGCGGAAAAGTAACTGTGGCTCTGATCTCGGCCAAGGCCAAAGTAGCACCAATAAAATCAACAACGTTACCTCGTCTGGAGCTATGCGCAGCGCATCTAGCTTCTAAGTTAGTTCGAAGCCTGGTACAAAGCTGGAATGACCTTCGTTTCCCGTTCTATGCTTGGACCGACTCGACAATAACTCTGGCATGGCTGCAAGCTCACCCTAGTAGATGGGAAACATTCGTCGCAAATCGCGTAGCCGACATACAAGGAATCTTGCCACCAGGGTGTTGGCATCATGTACGCTCTGAACAAAACCCGGCAGATTGCGCATCTAGAGGTGTAACGCCACGCGAACTTCTACAACATAAACTATGGTGGTCTGGTCCGGACTTCCTGTATGGCGAAGATCAGGTTTGGAAGAAAACTACGCAAGAACCGCAATTAACTAAGTTGGGCCTTCGTAAAAGGGTTGCCGTTCATACAACGGTATCGGAGGGTTGCTGGCCAATCTTGAAGAAATACTCGTCATTTTCGAAATTAAAAAGGGTAATCGCTTTGGCCTTAAGATATATCAACAATTTGCGTTGTAGAAGGAAAGGAACCCCGTTAAAGAAAGATAGCACTCCGGATTGTAAAGAATTGGCTGAAGCTGAATTAAGACTTATTAGGTATACTCAAAATATTAATTTTGCTAATGAAATTTCTCATTGCAGGGAGAAAAGGCCTATTCCCCTGCGAAGCAGCTTGTTACGTCTGCAACCCTACCTTGATCAGGCGGGTATTTTACGGGTTGGAGGTCGGCTAAAATCTGCAGACGTCGCACTTGATGCGAAACATCCGATTATATTACCCAAAAATTCTCCGCTTTCAAAATTAATCATTTCCGACATACATAAGTTTACTTTGCACGCATAATGAAAGTAATTCTTCAACATCGCTATTGGGTAATGGGCGCTCGCAGCTTGATCCGAAGCGTATATCATAAATGCGTTAAATGTACGTGCTTGAACCGCAATACGTCCGCTCAGTCGATGGGCGATCTCCCTTCGTCTCGCACCACTTACGCTCGGTGTTTTGCACGTACTGCCGTAGACCTCGCTGGCCCGTACTCGTATAAATTTGCACATGGGAGAGGTTCAAAGTCAACAAAGGGTTATATCTGCGCGTTTATTTGCATGTGTACAGGTGCAATGCATTTGGAATTTGTAGGCGATTTGTCATCTGCCGCCTTTCTCAATGCGTTCAAACGTTTCATCAACCGTCGAGGCTATTGTAAGGCAATGTACTCTGATAATGGTACAAACTTCGTTGGGGCTAATAGAGAGCTTTGTGAGCGATATGAAAGGTGCATGGCCGATGATAAATTACAATCGTTTTTCGCCGACTCCAACATCGAATGGCACTTCAATGCACCAACCGCGCCTCACATGGGCGGATATTTAATTTCTGAAATGCGAAAGCATTTTTGGCTTCGATGGAGAGACGAATACCTGATAAATCTACAACGTCGTACTAAATGGTTCAGATCGTCACGCAATTTCGAAGAGGGGGACGTCGTAGCCTTGTACGATGAACGAACTCCTCCTACAAAGTGGATACTTGCACGGGTAATTCGTTGTCACCCTGGTACAGATGGGAAAGTGCGAGTCGTAACCGTAAAAACAGCCAATGGAGAATACACACGCCCGGTAACTAGAGTTTGCCTTCTGCCTACAAAAGGGGATCTATTTTGCGATTCTGAATGAGATACATTATAAATTTTTGAAATTTTGACGTAATTTGCACCTACATTTAATTAATTAACTCGAGATTTGCGAACTGATGTGATAGTAAAATTTTCTTATAATTAATTTTCTAATAATTAATTTACTCATAAAAAAGTTCCTTTGAAATATGTATATTTGAAGATCGAAGTTTGTACAATTAAAGACATACTGTAAACATTCATAAGTTTAAGTTGAACTATCTGTGTAGTTCAAGGGCGGCGGTATGATGAGTCATGCACTGCACTTAATGAGTCATGCACTCGATGCGTTATTATTGCACAATATGGTGAACAATGCAACACTGCATGTGGCTATTCGCTACTAAAAGTGACGAATAGGCACTCATCTCTATTCGTTTTTTATTATTGGCTACAATTGGAAACGTGTGCACTTGAACTACCGCTCGCTATTTAAGATTAAATAAAGTGAAAGTAAATTGTAAATTACTGCTTTTATTTGGAAACAACCAACTTTAGGAGAAACGCAAGTGCTAAGTATACCTCAGGGTACATAAGCGCAGAACAAACACCGCAAATACCTTACACTATATTTGAACACCCGCGTAAGTACCAACTCGCAAACAGTCCACTCCAGATACATAGCATCACCCGCAGCTATTATTCAAGCAATTATTAAACCATCGCTTTTGCTGCACCACAATTGGTCGGCCGATTCTGAACTATGCGCTCAGAACCGCTACGGGGTGCGTCCTTATGTCACCTATATCTCATATGCAAAATGAGGTGGAAATGCTTCCAGTTAGGGAGCATAATGAAATGCTCAACAAGCAGTACCTATTGAATTGCTGCAAACCACAGCATCCCAATAGGCAACTGCTTGCACTCATTCCTCCTCCTAGGACCATAAGGTCGCATTTACGTAAATATTTTGATGAGATCCGGCATTATATAACAACGCCGTTTGACCTAGAGGTGCATAAGCAGGCCTTGGGGCATATCCATACAACGTCAGTTGGCCATCACACCGCGCTCTGTCCGCTAAAGAACAATCTTACATGCCTCAACACCAGGCATTTCTGAAGAGGAGCGTCATCTTCCTTGAGAGACAAGGGTCACTATGGCTCAATTACGCTCTGGATATTGTAGCAGGTTAAACTCCTACATATCCAGACTGAACCCTGATGTGCCGAATGTATGTCCGGCATGCGGCTCGTCCCTCCACAATACCAATCACTTATTTTCTTGCTCTTCTGAGCCCACTCTTCTAACACCCATCTCTCTTTGGTCCAACCCTATTGAAACTGCTAGTTTCCTTGGACTCCCTTTAGAAGATATTGATGACAATTTAGGCTAAGGAAAAATGTGCGTTGGGCAGGACTACACCTCGTTACAACAACAACAACACGACGCGACGCGACCAAATAGTTGCCCATTTGATCAACTATGCCGTGTCGGGTGTTGCTGCTTTCTCTATGTGTACTATGCTCCATAAGAACACATGCAAAGAATATTTGTTCGCGTCGTGTCGCTAGGTGTACCCTTAGCTTTAATGGACAATTGACGTGTGATAACTTTTGTACTATGCACAGCTGTAAATAACATTTTAAACTACTTTTTAAGAAAATTTGCGAATTTTATCAGGAAAAAACAGAAAGCTTTTTGACTCTTCTTTTATTATTACTCTACAGGTGTTTAAATCATCACGGTAATGCATTTTCTTTCGGTGGCTTTTTGTTCTGGTAGAGGATTCTTCCAGGGAAGGTGAAGCCAAATGTAAATTTGATAGTGTAAACGGTGTCGAACTGGCTCATTTGAATTTGCCAAATTTTGTGCGGTGTAAATGTACTATTATAGTATTAATTTAGAGTACATTTACACTGCGAAAAATTGCAAATTTGGCGCTTTTTTTTCATACAAATCTCACTTTCCAAATTTGGAATTCCATCACATTTGGCCTCATTCGCCAAGCAAAATAGCAACCCTGCCTGTGTTCCACATTTAGAATTGCCCAGCAAGGACCTTAATGGGTAATTAACGTGTGATAACTTTTGCATTATGAACAGCTGTAAATAACAATTTCAACTAGTTTCTTTTTTTAAGAAACAGGGCCAATTCCACCAGAAAAATACAGAAGCCTTCATGACTCTTCTATTATTATTACTCTACAGGTTTAAAACATCACCGTACTGCATTTGCTTTCGGTGGCTTTTTGTCCTGGGGGTTAAATAGGTTACCAAACCAGTTACCAAAACGGTTAGCGATAAAAGGACAATGTTAACCAAATTTTTCCAAATAAAATGCATGAAATTAGATTGGTTTTATTATTTATTTATAGATTATAAACTATGTACAAAATTTAATACATCCTATAGATAACCCGTCTCCGCGGCAAGTATGAAAACATCTTTAGGAGCACAGCGACAATAAAAACATTATTGGACATGGCAGTTGACAGCTAAACTAGGCAATAACCATCCAAAGTCAAAATCACTCCGTTGCTGTCCTTTTTCAGGAAAATCTGCAGTTAAGATGAAAATACTATGAATTTTTGTAAAGAAAATTAGTTAAACGCTCGCAATCGGTAAATTTTTAATTTTTCGTGACAATAAAATTCACGACAAACTGTAAAGATCGCAGTTTTTTTTGTAAAATTATCGATAACACGTCAACATCAATACATTGCTTTAGTAAATACCCATTTTGCCGTGTGTTGATGTCGATGTCGATACAAAGTGATGTCGACAAAGAATTGACGTCGAAGTTAGCATTGACGACCGTAATAGGGGTGATTATTGGATATGGTCCAAAGTCGAATCGAGAGGCATTGAAATAGGCGATAAGCTTCGCCGGTGTTTAATGGACATGAAGATTAGGTAAGTTCAAATTCTGTAACAAAAACAGGATAGCTTTAATCTTCGTGGTAGGCCGCCGTGGTGTAGCGGTTAAGTGTTCGGCCTTCTACACCAAGTCGTGGCGGTTCGATGCCCGGCAAAAGTAACATCAAAAATTATTTAGAAAAAGAATTTCTCTAAACGGGGCCGCCCCTCGGCAGTAGTTTGGCAAACTCTCCGGGTGTATTTCTGCCATGAGAAGCTTCTCAGCAAAAAATTCATTTGCTCTGCAAGTGCCGTTCGGAGTCGGCAAAAAACTGTAGGTCCCGCCAACTTGTGGGAAACACTCAAAAAAGCAACACACCATAAGTTGGAAAGAGAAGCTCGGCTAAAAAATCTCGTTAGAGGTTATGATAACCTGTTGGTATATCGCCGCCATTATACCTTTTTTTATATTATTGTGCAGCTACCAGCATTTTTGAATCTTTGCGTTCAGCGAGCCCGAGTTGTTTCCTTTTTTGTCGTAGATGCGCCTCAGCTACAAGAAAATTCAAGTCAGCAAGGATGTTTGTGTGGCTAGACCATCTGGCAAGGGACTAGCGCTGCTGGCATACGCGTCTCCTGGATAAATAGGAATAAATTATAAAAATAAATTTATTAAAAAATTTTAGTTAAACAAAAATTCTCTTACCTTTTTTCTTTAGAAAAAAATTGAAATGAAAAATAATTTATGAAAAAATGTGACAAATAATTTTTAATTTCTGACAGTTGTCAACATTTGGGATATTTCTCGGCACCTCATGCTGTTTCATTCGCACTCATAATATCAGGCATAGTACAAAATAAGCAATGTTTTCTCTTTTTGGCAGAACGTTTGCACATTGTAGGGTTAATTGTATTTAATAATTATATTGCTATTTATACTTTGTATTGTTATACTTTAAATATTTGTTTGGAAACAACATTATCGAATTTTTAATTTTCAATCTTGATATATGAATTCTCAAAAATTTTCTTTCTGATGAAAAATATAAAACTATTCGCATTTTTAAAATACAATTTAAAATTTAAATCTATTGAACCTCCACATTGGCGATCCTACCAGCGTTAAGTCGGTTTTGCTGTGTTACTACTTATTTGAAGTTAATCTTTTTGGTGTAATAAAATATGCGCATATAAAGTAATTTTCGCTATATGCATGTATTACCCACAATCATTGTTCATCTATTATAATAACTAACTGCTGTTATAAACACATCAATATGGTGCTAGAAGCTTTAAAATCAAATGTTTTGTGTGTGCCAGTGTTCTGTGATTGCAACATCAACAGAGATTTTAACGCAACATCTAAAATAGTATAACAACCACTTCACGGGTTTAATTTGTACTGGTCAGAACATTTATGCGTTCCCCCGTGAAAACAATAGAATTGGCGGTCAAAGTTGTAAAATAACAAAAGTCAAACAATAAAAACAACAAAAATAAATAACTAAAATAATAAATATAGTGAACTTAGAAATATATGAAAAGGGTGTATATATTAATTAAAAGATATGTGCAATTGCATACATACATATATGAACATATAAATAAAAATAGAAAAAATTAATATTGAATTTCTATAATGACATTTAAATTTGAGATTTATTGAAAGTTCAAAATATTTAAAAGCGTAAAACCAAAAAAGAATTTCATAAAAAGACAAAAGACATCTGTGTATAAAAATTGCATTAAAAATTTTGATTGTACAAATGGTGTTATTTTCTTACAATGGTTTACTGCATATAACAACATAATAACGAAGGTTAAATAACAACAATTTGAACGAATGCGAAAATAAAGAAGCAGCAGATATCGTGGGGTGACAGAAATCATTCAACAACAAATAAATACAACAACAACTGAAGATACATCTATCATACCAATTTAACTATCAACAACAATTTAAAAGATTATCAACAACAAATAAAGGGATTTGGTGAGCCGTATCTAACACTTATTTTATTTAAGTTTATATTATTTATATGTACATACGTATACGTATATTTATATGCAAAGTAAATTAAACTTTCTTGATTTTTTGAACTTGTAAACGCTCCTTTCCGGACAATTTTCTTACAATATAATTTTTGTAGTTATTTTTAGTAACAATGTTTCATTCACCACCAAACAATACACACACATCTACACCACGAAATCAAGTAAATGATTCGCTTATTGATTTAGACAATGTAAATTATCAAAATGATTTACCAAATCCATATGCGAATCAAAATAACGAAATTTTTGCTACATCTGTAAAACTTCCCCAATTTTGGACTAATTGCCCTGAAGCATGGTTCATCCATGCTGAAATGCAATTTAGTCGAAAGAACATCACTCAGGAAGGGACAAAATATGAATATGTCATAACTGCACTTCCGCAGGATGTAATTATGACAATTCTTGATTTTATTCAAAATCCCCCTGAAAATAACAAATTTTCTGCATTAAAGCAAATTTTAATTGAACGCCACTCATTAAGTGAAAATGCCAAGTTAGACCGAGTGTTATCCGATTCAGAAATAGGAGATCGCAAACCTTCTGAGTTTTATCGGTCTCTAGTGCTACTCTCTGGAAACAATTTTAGCAAGGAAATCCTTAAGAAGCTTTGGATGAGGAAGTTACCCAAAAATTTAAGTGTTATTCTTGCTAGTTCGAATTCAACCGAAATAAATGAACTAATAAAGTTAGCTGACAATATTTGGGAAGCTATTAATAAAACTGAGATAGCTTCAGTTAGTAATTTTCCAAATTCTAAAAGCGAAAATGCAATCATTTCAAATTTGGTTCAAACAACTAACATTATTTGTAAAAATTTCGAAAAATTATCATTAGAGATTAGTGAAATTAAAAATCAGATGAGCCAAAATTATTCAAGGTCCCGGTCTTCTAGTAGGAATCGTTTTAGAAGCCCTTCTAGACAAAGATCAAAATCTCGCGACAACCCAAATTGGCTCTGTAGGTATCACTATAAGTTTGGTAATCAGGCTTGGAAATGCGAACAACCATGTGCTTTTAAGAATAACAATAGTTCGACAAACTAAAGAATTCCGTTGTTGCAGCGACGAACAACGGGAACTTAGAGATTTCAACTCGTCGCTTATTTGTATTTGACAGAGATAACAAATTGAATTTTTTAATAGATAGTGGAGCAGAAATATCAGTGCTTCCGGTTTCAAAATTTTCATGTTCGAAAAAGTCATTAGATATTATTTTAACAGCAGCTAACGGTACAACGATTTCGACATACGGTAAAAAACTTTTAAATATAAATTTAGGATTACGTCGAGAATTTCCGTTCACGTTTTTAATAGCAGATATAGCCAAACCAATTATTGGTGCTGATTTTCTGTGTAAATATGGTCTTTTAGTTGATATTAAACGCAAACGCTTAGTAGATCCCGTAACAAGTCTTTCAGTTAACACAATTTCATGTGTTTGTAACGTTTCGCTACCAAAGGTTTTCGCTGTTGATAACAAATTTACAAAGTTATTGAAAGAATTTCCTTCTCTATTTTCTGAACCTGATTATTCACTACCAGTTAGACATACAACAGTTCACAAACTCGTCACGGAAGGAAATTTGCCATTTTCTAAACCAAGGCGTTTAGACCCTATTAAATTTAAAGTAGCTAAAACTGAATTCGATTTTTTAGTAAAGACAGGGATATGTAGGCCCTCCAATTCATCGGTAGCATCTCCACTGCATCTTGTACCCAAGAAGGAATTAAATGACTGGCGTCCTTGTGGAGATTTTCGAAGATTAAACGTTGTGACCGTTCCAGACCGATATCCTTTGCCCCATGTTCATGACTTCAACATGAATCTCAGAAATAAGAAAGTATTTTCAAAGCTAGATTTGGTAAGAGCTTATCACCAAATTCCAATGGCAGAAGAAGATATCTACAAAACTGCAATCACTACGCCTTTTGGCATGTTTGAATTTGTACGAATGCCTTTCGGGCTTAGAAACTCCGCGCAAACTTTTCAACGGTTTATTAATGAAGTAGTTAATAGTTTAGACTTTGTTTTTACATACATTGATGATCTTTTAGTAGCAAGCGAAAATGAGGAAAAACATTTCAGAGATCTTCGCGTACTATTCCAGCGCCTCACAGAGTACGGTTTAAATATAAAACCAAGTAAATGTACTTTTGGCGTTACAAATGTTGACTTTTTAGGACATAATATTTCTGAAACGGGAATTAGGCCTTCGGAAGAAAAAGTTTTAGCTATTCGAAATTTTGATCGTCCAAAATCTATTAAGCAGGCACAAAAATTTATTGGTATGGTTAATTATTACCATCGATATATACCAAAATTAGCAGAGTTTACAACAGTTATCTATGATTTAATTAATAGGGCAAATAAGAAGCGAGACAAGATTTTAATTTGGGACGATATATCTAATAAAGCCTTCGAATGCATTAAAGAAAAGTTTGCATCTGCGATATTGTTAAATCATTTTAACAAAGATGCAAAACTTTCTTTAAATGTAGATGCATCCAATACGGCAATAGGTGGTGTCATACATCAAACGTTTAACAATAAGTCAGAACCACTTGCATTCTTTTCAAAGAAACTGTCTCCATCCGAAATTAAATATAGTGCATTTGATAGGGAACTATTAGCTATTTATTTGAACATTAAACATTTCCGTTACCTTCTAGAAGGACGTCAATTCACAGTTTTTACAGATCACAAACCTCTAGTATTTGCTTTAAATTCAAAAACAGAACGCAGTCCAAGACAAATTAGACACATGGAATACATTGCACAATTTACGAATGATATACAGTATATAAAAGGACAGGAAAATGTTGTAGCTGACACATTATCTCGTGCGTTTGAAGTAGAAGCGATTAATAATCCGGATATTAATTTCAAAATTTTACAAAGTGAACAACAACAAGACAGTGAATTAGGCAAACTTACTTCAGAGCAAACATTTCTAAATTTGAAACTAATAAAAATTCCTGTTCTTAACTTTAATATATGGTGTGAAGTGTCAGGAGAAAGTCCTAGGCCTTTCATTCCAAACAATTTAAGAAAAATAATATTTGATATGTTGCATGGGATTTCACATCCTGGTAGTAGAGCTACACGTCGCTTGATAGTTAAGAAATATTTTTGGCCCAAAATGAATAAAGACATCAATACTTGGTCCAAAGAATGTATAAATTGTCAAAAATCGAAGGTACATCGTCATACAAAATCTCCAGTTATCAAAATTCCAATTCCAAAAACTAGATTTGAACACATTCATTTAGATATTGTCGGACCCTTGCCTGTTTCGAAGGGATATCGTTACATATTAACTATAATTGATAGATTTACACGGTGGCCAGAGGCATTCGCGCTAAAAGACATTTCTGCAGTTACAATTGTAAATAATTTTTTTAAGGAATATATTTCACGTTTTGGGGTTCCATTGGAAATAACAACGGATCAAGGCTCCCAGTTTACTTCAAACTTGTTCTCAGAATTAACGAAACTTCTTGGAAGTCATCAAATAACGACTTCCCCATATCATCCTCAAGCTAATGGAATAGTAGAACGCTTCCATAGGCAGCTTAAATCTTCAATAATGGCTAGGAATGGGTCCAGAGATTGGTATGAAGAGTTACCGATAGTGCTTATGGGTTTGCGATCGACTTTTAAGGAAGATATTTCGGCAACACCAGCTGAAATGGTTTATGGCCAAAATTTAAGACTGCCTGGTGAATTGTTTGTTTCAACTACAGATAATGTAACTTCAGCGGATGTTTTAAGTAGTTTGCGTGAACATTTTAAAAATTTTAAATCAAATTTAGAACATCATCAAAATTCTAGCGGTATTTTTGTTCCAAAAGATTTACAAGATTGTCATTTTGTTTTTGTACGTGTGGTAAACAAACGTTCCTTGCAGCATCCGTATGAGGGGCCTTATAGAGTTATTGAAAAAAATATTAAAAACTTTAAAATTGAGATAAATAATGAAATTAAATCTATTCCTATTGATCGTTTAAAACCAGCAATGGTTGATAAAACACAGATACCTAACACAAAAACAAAAAAGAAAGTTACTTTTAATTTATTTAACGTTAAATCTCCGGAAGGGGGAGTATTGTAGGGTTAATTGTATTTAATAATTATATTGCTATTTATACTTTGTATTGTTATACTTTAAATATTTGTTTGGAAACAACATTATCGAATTTTTAATTTTCAATCTTGATATATGAATTCTCAAAAATTTTCTTTCTGATGAAAAATATAAAACTATTCGCATTTTTAAAATACAATTTAAAATTTAAATCTATTGAACCTCCACACACATTAACCCTAAAACGGACTTTTGGTATTTATAGGCCCACATTTTAATTTAATTCAGAACAACTTATTTTTGGTTGCTTAGGGTTAACATAATTTTGGGAAATTTGTCAAATAAAAAAGGTGTGTGTGTTTGCAATGCGGTTAGCAGTGGTTTGCAGGGAGAGTAACCCCCCTGGTAGCAGATTCTTGCTGGGAAGGTGACGCCAAATGCAAACTTGCCAATGTAAACGGTGCCATGGCAAAATGATTGAATGGTAATCGCAGCCCAAAACAGAATACGAAATTACCGTTTTGGCCCGAATTTTTGTGTCAAAAGCAGTGGCAAAACAACAAACGCATAAAAACACGTGAGCAAACGATATACTTATTTTTCCTGGCTTTTTACTTGTTTTTCGACATTTTCTAAAGAGATTATCACAAAGCACTCACAAAATTTCTTTTCACAACTATATTTTTCTAAAAAAATTAAATAAACTCATTAAAACATGCAAAATAATTCCGTAGCTTTTCCACGAACTTTGCAAAGAATGTAAACAAGAAAACAAAAAGGGTGATAGTTTGAGTGATAAAAAATCAACTGTGCATGAAAGAACAGTTAGCCACAGCTGTCAATACAACCATACCTATTGAGTCATGAACGGTGCCGAACTGGCTCATTCGTAATAGTACATTTACACTCCACCAAATGTGTACCGTGATGTTTTAAACACTTGTAGAATAAAGCTACGTTTACACTGCACCAAATGCGTCACTTTTGGCCAAGTTTTTTCGAGACCGTTCATCCGCAGATTGAATTTGATCACCAAATTAGGTCAAATTAAATTAAATTCATCTAATTAGGCAAACAAATTCTGCGGACAAACATTCTCGAAATAACTTCGCCAAATGCGACGCATTTGGTGCAGTGTAAATGTATCATAATAATAATAGAAGAATCAAGAAGGCTGTTGTCTTTTCCTGGTAAAATTGGTTTTCTTAAAAAAACTAGTTGAAATTGTTATTTACAGCTGTGCATAGTTCTTAATTTATCACGTCATTAAAGCTGGGCATACTGGCTGGAAGCTGGCCGACGTGGGAAAAAACATTTTGGACATCGTGATCGAGCATGTTGTCCAAAATGTTGGCCCACGTCTTCCACACAAGTGCGAGCGGCGCGCAAACGGTTCGCCGAACATTATTGTGAAGTTGTGCTTGAAGAGAAAACATGTCTAGTAAAAGCGCAGATGATGCTGTTGCTGTTGCGCAGCGATCATTTTTCCGCGATGTTTACCGGTCAAGAGTCAACACAAAATGAGATTTTCGCTTTCAATGCATTGTTCGGGAACCACGCCACACACCACGCACATGCTTTTGTGATTTTCGGCGAGCGGCGCGCCAACGGCTTGCTAACACGTGCTGAAAATTCCAGATACAAACACGTTTTGTTCAATATTTTTTTTTTTTTTTTTTTTTTGTAAATTGGACGTCAGATTTTATGAAGTACAATTTATGGTTTTTAAAGTACAATTGATTATTCTAAAGGACACTTTACCTTATAAAGTACAATTGACTTTAATGCAGTAAATTCACGATTTTATATTAATTCAAGGAATACATGCACTAATTTAAATATTTTTGTTAAAATATTACTTAAGATTTTTTTTGTTGCTGAAATGCAACCATGCGTACATGAAATTCCATATCACGGCTGTGTGCTAATTGAAAACATTTTTCGTCAGAGTAAAATGAGGTGAACAAATTTCCTATGGTGTACAAAAGTTTTCCATTTTGCTGTGCCAAACGAAAAGTTAAATTATGACAGTAGTAAATTTTGACGTATGGAAAAAGCACGTGCAATAGCAGATGCTTTGTGAATCAATTTTCATTTTACGTGTTTTTCATGCATTTATATTGCGTATTATTCGCATTATATTATATTTTAGTGTTAAATAACGCCTGTGAACATAAATTTATGTGCAATAATATGAATGTTAACAGCACATGCATCCCTGTGCTCACATTATTGATTGTCAAAATTTGACCTAGCCCCCAAGGCTAGGGCAAATTCTGACGTTCATATTTACCACGATAACTGTCAGAATTTAACATCGTTCTGTCAAAATTGGCTTTTTTAAACCGTTTGGCACACAGTCTTAAACTGTTTGGCACACGGCCTACATAGAATTTCAACTCTGAAAACTTCCCCTCGGAAGAGGACTTTCACCACAGTGATGACACTACGCCTCGTATAAAAGCAGTCATTTGGCCGCCAGCTTGAATTTGAAATCAATCAAAACAAATAGAAAAAATGGTAAATAAAAAAGGTTAAATAGGAAACGATATATATATATATATATACATTTAACTACTTTGCAGCGTCGTAGTTTGGCTCCCAGTCAAAACCGATCGTTAAAGATACGACCAAGTTGTGATTTTACACCACCACTACAGAACCAACGAAAACGCAGATGTCAAGAAAGGTCTCCTTTGAATGCAACTGGAAGTATTCGACCTGTGCCACTGAGTGAATATGAACAGATTATTGCAAAAATACTTTCACAACCTTTTAAAGTTCCAATTGCCAACTATGTGCCGGATTACAATGGTGGTAACCGTTGCTTGGGCATGCGACGCAGCAATGTACGAAAAGCACTTCACGATCCATTTGCCTGCAATGCTTTGGTATTGTATGTGCCACCAGAATACACGGAACATGAGCGCATGACAACAGATCCAAATAAAATACAAGTACACGTGGTTGTTGATCCTTTATTAACCAATATTTTGCGACCACATCAACGCGAAGGAGTACGTTTCATGTATGAGTGCGTAGAAGGTTATCGTGGTGCATTCAATGGCTGCATCATGGCCGACGAAATGGGTTTGGGTAAGACGTTGCAATGTGTGACATTGGTATGGACATTACTACGTCAGGGTCCGTACTGCAAACCGACTATATCCAAGGCCATCGTCGTGTCGCCGTCGTCGTTGGTCAAGAATTGGGAAAAGGAGTTCAATAAATGGTTGCATGGCCGACTGCATTGTGTTGCCATTGAAGGTGGTGCAAAGGAGGATACAATACGTTCGCTGGAGCAGTTCGTAGTCGATAGTGGACAACGTTGTGGCGCGCCAGTACTCTTGATTAGTTATGACACATTTCGAATTTATGCAAATATTCTGTGTCGCAACGAAATGGGTATGGTTATTTGCGATGAAGGACATCGTTTGAAAAATAGTGATAATCTAACGTACCAAGCACTCATGGGTTTGAAAACGAAGCGACGCGTTTTACTTTCTGGTACACCAATTCAAAATGATTTGACCGAGTATTTCAGTTTGGTTAATTTTGTGAATCCAGAAATGTTGGGTACAGCCGTTGACTTCAAACGAAATTTCGAAAATGCCATATTACGCGGACAAAATGCAGACTCAACAGATAAGGAACGTGAACGTGCCGTACAAAAGACACAAGAACTTATTGGTCTAGTGAATCAATGTATTATACGACGTACAAATCAAATATTAACAAAATATTTGCCAGTTAAATTTGAAATGGTAATCTGTGCTAAGCTTACTGAACTGCAAATGCAACTGTATACAAGCTTTATCAAGTCAGAAAAAATTCGCAAAAGTTTGGCGGGTGAGTAAAAATATTTCTCATATTTCTCTCTCTTTTTATACATAACTAGCTGACCCGGCAGACGTTGTCCTGCCAAACATTTATTTGCCTGCATGTATCCCTAAACTTAGAGCTGCTCTTGAATACGCACTTCCCAGTGAACTTCAATGATTAACCCTTAGCACCTACAACAAACCTGGCTGTATACATACCCATCACGGAGGAAAAGGTTAGGTGGACGGTTAAAAGCTTCGAACCGTTCAAGGCTGCCGGGCCAGACGGGATTATTCCCGCAGAACTCATAAACACGCTGGAGACATCAGCCAAATGGCTGGTATTTCTCTATATAGCCTGCCTGGCTCTTAGCTACATTCCGTGCTCCTAGAGAAGTGCCACGGTAGTTTATTCCTAAGGCGGGGAAAACGTCTCATTACGAGCCCAAGGACTATAGGCCGATCAGTCTCTCATCCTTTGTGCTCAAAACATTCGAGAGGATAATAAATGACTACCTCTCCTCTACTATTGATAGCAACCTTATCTCTAGCTATCAGCATGCATAAACCAAAGGGAAATCTACAGAAACTGCGCTTCACAGCCTAGTTTCTGTTATTGAAAAATCGCTGTATGAAAGGGAGTACTGTCTTGTGGGTTTTTTAGATATTGAAGGAGCCTTAACAACATAAGCCCTGATGCTATAAACACCGCTTTAACAAGTCTGGGCATAAGCAGGTCTCTTATTGGACTTATTGATCAACTAAGGGGTAGACGAATAGTTTCATCACTGGGCTCGGTTGACTTATCACGCTATGTCAGAAGGGAAACGCCTCAGGGTGGTGTTCTCTCGCCGCTTCTATGGAACCTCAGTGTCAACTCGATGCTGCGAGACACAAGCTGGGGGGGGGGGGGGGGGGGGGGGGGCGGGAAGGTAGTGGCATATGCAGACGACTTAGCTATAGTATATAGGGGCAAATTCCCACAAACCCTATGCGACTTGATGCAAGTAGCACTGCGAGAGGTTCCTCATGGTGCTCGCGCTGCGGACTGAGCATCAACCCGGGAAAAGTAGAACTGGTCCTTTTCACCAACCGCTATAAGATACCACCAACGTTTCTACGTACTGCCGGTTCTGCGAGAAAGGTACATGTGCTTGCGCAGTACCCTTCGTACCGAAACCACCCGAAGTGACCCTGTCTAACGTGTCACGATTCCTCCCCCTAAATTTGTCATCCCTGGAGCAGTTCCTTGCAGCAGGGCTGCTCCCTATTCTCTTGTTCCGGTCTGGCATTGAGCTAAACCCTGGTCCAACAGAATGGTTCTGCTGTGTGTGCCGGAAGAAAATTTATACCAGATGTTCGCATTCGGTGCAATGCACGTCTTGTAAAGGTTGGCTTCACAAGTCTAGTTGCTCCGGACTAGATCCAAAAACACACCGGCCTCTTAGTTTTTTTAAAACCTTCGTGGCGCCTTGCTGTTCACGTCCTAGTACTTGTGCTGTACCCATCGTGCCGAAACGACCCGGGCCGTTTTCTTATATCGACCCGGCCAAGAGCAATACACTGGGGGTGACCCTGTCTGATATTAGGCAGGGCTACACCTCGCTACAACAACAACGTCTCGTGGCTCGCCACGCTCCGGCGTAGCACTATCGCCTCCCCCTCGCAATATATATATTGCTCAGCAAGCATTGTGTGTTCCCAGTTGTAGCTCGCGCCCTAGCGCGCTAACACCTCACACAGCAGCTCATAGCTACTCCCTACGTAGCACATCTACAGATGTAGTGAGCACTGCTGAGCTACAACCCCCGCCCCAAAATATTCTCCTCCCCTCTACTTCTTCCGGTACCGGTAAAGTGTGAATCAAGGCCATCAGCTCCTGGTCCCTCACACTATGTGCACTGTTTGTCGGCACAGAATATATGCGTCCAGAGTGCCATCGGTCAAGTGCAATACCTGCCTTGGCCAATGTCACCTGCGCATATGCTCAGGGCTCGCAAACAGAAATCTATGGACTGATGCGTATGTTGCGCCGTGTTGTCGAGCTGTGCAGCCCACATTGCCGACAAATTCTACCTCGTCTCCCAACGAGCGGAATTTGTCGCCTTCAGGACTGCGACGACGATCACGGACTAGCATATTACCTCCACGGCGAGCGCACCAGTCCCTGACTCCCAGAGTGACCATTGCCTCTCCCCCGCATTTCAAAATAATGCAATTAAACTGCAATGGTATAACTGGCAAGATTGTGGAGATCACCAAGTTTATGCAGCAAAATTCCATCAAAATTGCTGCAATCCAGGAGACTAAACTTGGCACCCACTCGGATCTCAGAGCGAGTGGTGGCTACCACATTCTCCGGCATGATCGTACGGACGGTGGGGGTGGTCTTGCGTTCATCATCCACCAAACCGTGCGGTATAGGGAATTTGCTTTCAACACCGACCAAGAGGACATACCCCTAGAGCGACAGGGTAGTGTCATTTCAGCTGGAGGTGTTGACTCGAGCTGATAAACATCTACATACCTCCCGTCACCTGTTGTCAAAGAAGTTATCGCCCTGATTTAAGCGATTTCCTACGGGGCGATAACCGTGTCATTATGGGCGATTTTAATGCACACCATGACATGACGGCAGAGGACGGGAAATAGCCGAGCAAATTGACGCTTCCACATTCTGCGCGGTGAACACGGACGCCCCCACGAGGATGGCAGTAAATTGTAGTAGCTCCCCGGACATAACAATTGTTAGTCCGGGTCTAATAAACTGCATAAACTGGCGCCCAATGGTGGCTTTGGCATCAGATCACCTGCCAATCATCCTGTCCGTTGATCGTGCCCCGGATTTCACCACCTCTGAGAAGAGATCCTACGTAAACTTCAGGAGGGCTGACTGGGTTGGCTTTACTGAGTTTACTGAGAGCTCCTTTGGTGCTCTTCCCATACCGACTGACGTACGCCAAGGTGAAAAGGAAATACGTAAGGTCATAAATAGAGCTGCAGCCCTTTTTATACCAGCTGGGAGAATACAAAATATACGGCCAAACTTCCCAACTGAAGCTGCAGCCCTGGCCAATGAACGTGACCATATACGTAGCATCGATCCCGCAGACCCACAGATCAGTGGTCTCAACGCGGAAATCAGACGGTTGGTAGATGAACACAAACATGCCAAATGGGAGGAGCATCTGAGGTCTTGTAACCTCTCTACCGGTGTTGGAAAATTATGTTCCACAGTCAAATCCCTGTCAAATTCGACGGGCCCACCAAAAAACGTAGACATCACCTTTGGTGATAAGACGTTTAGTGACCCGAAGAAAAGTGCAACGGCCTTTTGCCGACAGTTTGTACCACACCCTGCACAGGACAGGGACAGACGTAGGATCTTCAGGTGTGCGCATAAACACAAAAACAATGCCCCCGTTTCCATCACCGCTACAGAGGTTCGAGTGGCCATCAGGAAAGCCAAAAACTCTAAAGCCATGGGCCCTGACGACATAGCCATGGTGCATTTAAAACACATCGGCGAAGAGGGAGTAAAATACCTCACTACCGTCTTCAATTCTTTTGTTACGGGCGGGCGTTAAGCCGAACCCCGGACCAAAAGAATGGATATGCAGTGTCTGTTGCAAAAAAATATATATTAAACGGTCGCATTCTGTGCAATGCTTCTCGTGTAAGAGATGGCTCCATAAATCTGGATGTTCAGGGCTTAACCTTAACATCCACAGACCCCGTACTTTCTTTAGTACTTACGTGGCCCCTTGTTGTTTGCGCCGTCGGGCGTCCCGCGGTAAGCGCCGTTCAAGCGCACCCCTACCGCCACCTTCTAGTAGCAATACTATTTGCCAGTTAAATTTGAAATGGTAATCTGTGCTAAGCTTACTGAACTGCAAATGCAACTGTATACAAGCTTTATCAAGTCAGAAAAAATTCGCAAAAGTTTGGCGGGTGAGTAAAAATATTTCTCATATTTCTCTCTCTTTTTATACATAACTAGCTGACCCGGCAGACGTTGTCCTGCCAAACATTTATTTGCCTGCATGTATCCCTAAACTTAGAGCTGCTCTTGAATACGCACTTCCCAGTGAACTTCAATGATTAACCCTTAGCACCTACAACAAACCTGGCTGTATACATACCCATCACGGAGGAAAAGGTTAGGTGGACGGTTAAAAGCTTCGAACCGTTCAAGGCTGCCGGGCCAGACGGGATTATTCCCGCAGAACTCATAAACACGCTGGAGACATCAGCCAAATGGCTGGTATTTCTCTATATAGCCTGCCTGGCTCTTAGCTACATTCCGTGCTCCTAGAGAAGTGCCACGGTAGTTTATTCCTAAGGCGGGGAAAACGTCTCATTACGAGCCCAAGGACTATAGGCCGATCAGTCTCTCATCCTTTGTGCTCAAAACATTCGAGAGGATAATAAATGACTACCTCTCCTCTACTATTGATAGCAACCTTATCTCTAGCTATCAGCATGCATAAACCAAAGGGAAATCTACAGAAACTGCGCTTCACAGCCTAGTTTCTGTTATTGAAAAATCGCTGTATGAAAGGGAGTACTGTCTTGTGGGTTTTTTAGATATTGAAGGAGCCTTAACAACATAAGCCCTGATGCTATAAACACCGCTTTAACAAGTCTGGGCATAAGCAGGTCTCTTATTGGACTTATTGATCAACTAAGGGGTAGACGAATAGTTTCATCACTGGGCTCGGTTGACTTATCACGCTATGTCAGAAGGGAAACGCCTCAGGGTGGTGTTCTCTCGCCGCTTCTATGGAACCTCAGTGTCAACTCGATGCTGCGAGACACAAGCTGGGGGGGGGGGGGGGGCGGGAAGGTAGTGGCATATGCAGACGACTTAGCTATAGTATATAGGGGCAAATTCCCACAAACCCTATGCGACTTGATGCAAGTAGCACTGCGAGAGGTTCCTCATGGTGCTCGCGCTGCGGACTGAGCATCAACCCGGGAAAAGTAGAACTGGTCCTTTTCACCAACCGCTATAAGATACCACCAACGTTTCTACGTACTGCCGGTTCTGCGAGAAAGGTACATGTGCTTGCGCAGTACCCTTCGTACCGAAACCACCCGAAGTGACCCTGTCTAACGTGTCACGATTCCTCCCCCTAAATTTGTCATCCCTGGAGCAGTTCCTTGCAGCAGGGCTGCTCCCTATTCTCTTGTTCCGGTCTGGCATTGAGCTAAACCCTGGTCCAACAGAATGGTTCTGCTGTGTGTGCCGGAAGAAAATTTATACCAGATGTTCGCATTCGGTGCAATGCACGTCTTGTAAAGGTTGGCTTCACAAGTCTAGTTGCTCCGGACTAGATCCAAAAACACACCGGCCTCTTAGTTTTTTTAAAACCTTCGTGGCGCCTTGCTGTTCACGTCCTAGTACTTGTGCTGTACCCATCGTGCCGAAACGACCCGGGCCGTTTTCTTATATCGACCCGGCCAAGAGCAATACACTGGGGGTGACCCTGTCTGATATTAGGCAGGGCTACACCTCGCTACAACAACAACGTCTCGTGGCTCGCCACGCTCCGGCGTAGCACTATCGCCTCCCCCTCGCAATATATATATTGCTCAGCAAGCATTGTGTGTTCCCAGTTGTAGCTCGCGCCCTAGCGCGCTAACACCTCACACAGCAGCTCATAGCTACTCCCTACGTAGCACATCTACAGATGTAGTGAGCACTGCTGAGCTACAACCCCCGCCCCAAAATATTCTCCTCCCCTCTACTTCTTCCGGTACCGGCACAAGTGTGAATCAAGGCCATCAGCTCCTGGTCCCTCACACTATGTGCACTGTTTGTCGGCACAGAATATATGCGTCCAGAGTGCCATCGGTCAAGTGCAATACCTGCCTTGGCCAATGTCACCTGCGCATATGCTCAGGGCTCGCAAACAGAAATCTATGGACTGATGCGTATGTTGCGCCGTGTTGTCGAGCTGTGCAGCCCACATTGCCGACAAATTCTACCTCGTCTCCCAACGAGCGGAATTTGTCGCCTTCAGGACTGCGACGACGATCACGGACTAGCATATTACCTCCACGGCGAGCGCACCAGTCCCTGACTCCCAGAGTGACCATTGCCTCTCCCCCGCATTTCAAAATAATGCAATTAAACTGCAATGGTATAACTGGCAAGATTGTGGAGATCACCAAGTTTATGCAGCAAAATTCCATCAAAATTGCTGCAATCCAGGAGACTAAACTTGGCACCCACTCGGATCTCAGAGCGAGTGGTGGCTACCACATTCTCCGGCATGATCGTACGGACGGTGGGGGTGGTCTTGCGTTCATCATCCACCAAACCGTGCGGTATAGGGAATTTGCTTTCAACACCGACCAAGAGGACATACCCCTAGAGCGACAGGGTAGTGTCATTTCAGCTGGAGGTGTTGACTCGAGCTGATAAACATCTACATACCTCCCGTCACCTGTTGTCAAAGAAGTTATCGCCCTGATTTAAGCGATTTCCTACGGGGCGATAACCGTGTCATTATGGGCGATTTTAATGCACACCATGACATGACGGCAGAGGACGGGAAATAGCCGAGCAAATTGACGCTTCCACATTCTGCGCGGTGAACACGGACGCCCCCACGAGGATGGCAGTAAATTGTAGTAGCTCCCCGGACATAACAATTGTTAGTCCGGGTCTAATAAACTGCATAAACTGGCGCCCAATGGTGGCTTTGGCATCAGATCACCTGCCAATCATCCTGTCCGTTGATCGTGCCCCGGATTTCACCACCTCTGAGAAGAGATCCTACGTAAACTTCAGGAGGGCTGACTGGGTTGGCTTTACTGAGTTTACTGAGAGCTCCTTTGGTGCTCTTCCCATACCGACTGACGTACGCCAAGGTGAAAAGGAAATACGTAAGGTCATAAATAGAGCTGCAGCCCTTTTTATACCAGCTGGGAGAATACAAAATATACGGCCAAACTTCCCAACTGAAGCTGCAGCCCTGGCCAATGAACGTGACCATATACGTAGCATCGATCCCGCAGACCCACAGATCAGTGGTCTCAACGCGGAAATCAGACGGTTGGTAGATGAACACAAACATGCCAAATGGGAGGAGCATCTGAGGTCTTGTAACCTCTCTACCGGTGTTGGAAAATTATGTTCCACAGTCAAATCCCTGTCAAATTCGACGGGCCCACCAAAAAACGTAGACATCACCTTTGGTGATAAGACGTTTAGTGACCCGAAGAAAAGTGCAACGGCCTTTTGCCGACAGTTTGTACCACACCCTGCACAGGACAGGGACAGACGTAGGATCTTCAGGTGTGCGCATAAACACAAAAACAATGCCCCCGTTTCCATCACCGCTACAGAGGTTCGAGTGGCCATCAGGAAAGCCAAAAACTCTAAAGCCATGGGCCCTGACGACATAGCCATGGTGCATTTAAAACACATCGGCGAAGAGGGAGTAAAATACCTCACTACCGTCTTCAATTCTTTTGTTACGGGCGGGCGTTAAGCCGAACCCCGGACCAAAAGAATGGATATGCAGTGTCTGTTGCAAAAAAATATATATTAAACGGTCGCATTCTGTGCAATGCTTCTCGTGTAAGAGATGGCTCCATAAATCTGGATGTTCAGGGCTTAACCTTAACATCCACAGACCCCGTACTTTCTTTAGTACTTACGTGGCCCCTTGTTGTTTGCGCCGTCGGGCGTCCCGCGGTAAGCGCCGTTCAAGCGCACCCCTACCGCCACCTTCTAGTAGCAATACTAATAATAATAATAATAATGTCTTAACGACTAGCAGCATTTCTGCTATACCCGCCACACAAATTCCAGACTGCTGCTCGTGCCTTATGGCGTCAACATCACGCGCAGCAGCGCAACACTCTTGCTCCCACCGGAGCAGTTTAGACATGAGCAACTCCGAGCATCAGTCTCTGTCTGTTTCTTTGTCCCGTTTAATTTCTCACGTGAGTCAGGATCAACATCTTCTTGCACCTGTCTCGACGTGTACTGTTTGTCGGCAAAGATTATACACGCTCGCGTCATCGGTCAAATGCAATAACTGCTTAGGCCAATGCCACGTACATCTATGCTCTGGGCTCGCTAACAGGAATCTTTGGACGGATGCGTTCATCGCACCATGCTGTAACACGCCTCAACCTACGACGCCAGCCAACCCGGTTACACCAGGTCCACAGCTAACTAGGCTGAGGCACAGCCTTGGTCTTCGCCTACCAACACCTGGGCGAACACATGCGTCTCTCACGCCTATGGTTAACTCGACATCGACCCCACCGGCGCACTTCCAAATCTTACAGCACAACTGTAACGGATTAACTGGTAAGATCGCAGAGATAACTAATTTGATGACGCAATATGACATAAAACTTGCCGCAATCCAAGAAACTAAGCTCAGTCCAAGGTCGGACCTCATTACCTATGGCGGATATAACATTCACCGTAAAGACCGTCATAGAGTAACAGGAGGTCTGGGAGGTGGTCTAGCGTTCATAACGCACAACTCTGTACAGTATCATCTATTTGATACCGACATCGAAGGAACGGATGATATCTTAGAAAGCCAAGGTATTACCATCCGTACAGGAGATGTCGATCTGCAAATCATTAACATCTACATACCCCCTGTCTCAAGTTGCCCCACCGGTTATCACCCCGACATTAGCTTGCTATTACGAGGAGATAACCGCGTGATCCTGGGCGACTTCAATGCGCACCACGACATGTGGCACTCAAACTTGCCAGCAGACAGTAGGGGGCATGTACTCGCAGAACAAATAGATGATACGGCTTTCTGTACATTGAACGGAGACGCCCCAACGAGAGTATCGGGTAACTGCTATAGTTCGCCAGATATTTCTATCGTAAGTGCAGGACTATTGAACAACACCAATTGGCGACCCATACTCACGTTGGCGTCTGACCATCTCCCAATAGTCATTACCATCGAACGACCGACGGACTTTATAACACCTGAGCATGGTACATACATCAACTTTACCAAGGCGGACTGGGACAGTCTTCAGACATATACGGACGAATCCTTGGCTGCTCTATCCATTCCTACGGACGTACGCAAAGGCGAACGAGACTTCCGCAACATCATTGACTTGGCCTCTAGACGCTTCATTCCTGCGGGTCGAATATCCCGAATAAGACCAAATTTCCCCGCGGAGGCAGCGGCCATGGCTAGAGAAAGAGATGAAGTGCGAAGTCTCAATCCCGCAGACCCCCGTATAAGGGATCTCAACGCGGAAATTCGTAGGTTGGTCGATAAACACAAATTGGCCAAATGGAAACAACACCTAGAGCAATGCAACCTCTCTGACGGTGTTGGCAAATTATGGACTACGGTCAAAGCTCTATCTAATCCAACACAACACAAGGATAAAGTAGATATTACTTTCGGTGACAGGGTGAAGAAGGACCCTAGGGGATGTGCGAACTCCTTCTGTAGACAATTTGTACTGCATTCCCCACCCGATAGAACTAAACGTAGAACCATGCGACAGGCGCGTAAATACAAAAACCAAAACACGCCCATTGTCATCACTGCCTCAGAGGTCAAGGAAGCCATCAGACAGGCTAAGCCCTCAAAATCCATCGGCCCCGACGGCATTGCCATGAAGATGCTGAAACATCTAGGCCAGGAGGGACACAAATACTTAG
Source organism: Campiglossa producta (assembly GCA_964058755.1). Lineage (NCBI taxonomy): Eukaryota > Metazoa > Arthropoda > Insecta > Diptera > Tephritidae > Campiglossa > Campiglossa producta. The sequence continues at coordinate 97,575,221 of CAXKVI010000003.1, forward strand.
CGGCTCTATTCAATCTTTCACTGAACACTTTCGTCATTCCTGAAATATGGAAAAAGGCGAGAGTGGTTCCATTATTAAAACCTAGAAAGCCGGCAAACATAGGCGATTCATATCGCCCTATATCACTTTTGTCGCCGGTAGTGAAGACGCTAGAGTCCATTTTGCTCCCGTATTACACCGCAAATCTGCACCTGGCTAATCATCAACATGGCTTCCGTAAGCTGCACAGCACCACCACCGCACTCAATGCCATTACAACGCAAATAAATAGCGGTCTAAATCAAAACCAACCAAATCACAGGACTGTGTTAGTGGCACTTGACTTGTCGAAAGCTTTTGACACAGTCAACCATGCCACTCTCATACAAGATCTATTAGAAACACAAATACCTGATGGGTTAAAGAGATGGACCGCTAATTACTTGAATGGGCGGCAGGCGTCGGTCAACTTTAGAAACGCAACATCAAAACCAAGACGAATTAGACAGGGGGTGCCACAGGGTGGTGTCCTATCCCCGACACTGTTTAATTTCTATCTATCGAAGATGCCCCCACCACCAGAGGGTGTCTCCGTCGTTTCTTATGCTGACGACTGTACAATAATGGCGACGGGGAAGGGCCCCTATACTGATGAACTCTGTAATAAAATCAACGGTTACCTCTGCGACCTTTCCAGGTTTTTCACAGAGCGAGATCTGACGATATCTCCGACTAAATCAACGGCGACGCTTTTTACGACGTGGACGCACCAGGTGAGAAATGAATTAGACATATTCGTTGACGGCACTAAGCTACCAACTGTCAGCCACCCAAAGTTATTAGGGATGACATTGGATAATACTTTCTCATTTGCTGGTCATGTGTCTGCAATGGTCTCAAAGGTACGTGGTCGCAACAAGATCCTCAAGTCACTTGCCGGCAGTACTTGGGGAAAAGACAAAGAAACGTTGCTGACTACATATAAGGCCATTGGCCGACCAGTCTTTGACTATGCTGCACCCATATGATCGCCTAATGTACATAACACCAACTGGACGAAGTTACAAGTCTGCCAAAATACTGCCATCAGAACTGCTACGGGATGTCTCCTCATGTCTTCCGAGTCTCACCTCAAAACTGCTCAATGTAAAAGAGCATGCGGAAATGCTGAGCAAGCAATTCCCTGCATGTGGTAGGACCCCCCATGATACTCTACATCTCTTCAATTGTTCATTTGAACCTACTCTTCTAACCCCTCTGTCCCTCTGGACAAACCCTGTTGAAACTGCACGTTTCCTTGGACTCCCCTTAGAAGAGCTTGATGAAGATCTTCGGAATGATCATACACTCTAGACAGGGCAATGCATTGTTAACGACAACAACAACACCGTCTTCAATTTGTCCCTGGCCACTTCTGTCATACCTGAAAAATGGAAACAGGCAGTCGTGGTCCCACTACTAAAGCCTGGCAAGCCAGCTAACGTAGGGGAGTCTTATCGTCCGATATCGCTCCTCTCGTCAGTAGTGAAGACATTGGAGGCGGTATTACTTCCTCTTTACACATCAAAGTTGAGGTTAGCCGAGCACCAACATGGCTTTAGAAAAATACGGAGCACAACATCTGCTCTAAATGCCATTAACACTCAGATAACTGACGGACTCAACCAGAAAAGCCCTCATCACAGGATGGTTCTAGTTGCTCTTGACCTGTCTCAAGCTTTTGACACAGTAAATCATGGACAACTGGTATCCGATTTGGAAGATTCATCGCTCCCCCCCCCTGTCTTAAGCGTTGGTCCGCCAATTATCTGAGTGGTCGTCAATCGTCTGTAGTTTTCAGAAACAAAAAATCAAAACCGAGAAAGATTAAACAAGGGGTACCGCAGGGTGGTGTCCTTTCCCCGCTTCTGTTTAATCTTTATATTTCGAGGCTTCCTTCCCCACCAGATGGAGTCTCGATTGTTTCTTACGCAGACGATTGTACGATCCTGGCATCTGGCACTTCCGTTGATGAGCTATCAATGGTTATCTCCCCTCTCTTGTTGAGTTTTTCACTGCCCGGAGCCTGACATTGTCGCCAACGAAGTCCTCGGCGACACTATTCACGACCTGGACGGCGCAAGTTGGCATGGAGTAGAAATCTACGTAGGCGATCAAAAATTACCTACTGTCTCTCACCCCAAAATCTTAGGGGTAACTTTCGACCCCATGCACAAATTCGCTGCTCATTCAACCGCAATTGTCTCTAAGCTACAAAGCCGCAACAAAATTCTCAAGTCGCTAGCCGGCAGCACTTGGGGTAAAGACAAAGAAACGTTGCTGGCAACCTATAAAGCAATTGGTCGGCCGATCCTGAATTACGCGTCGCCGATATGGTCGCCGGGGCTTGCTGAGGTTCATTGGAAAAGACTGCAGGCCTGCCAAAACACCGCACTCAGAACCGCCACGGGATGCGTCCTTATGTCTCCAAAACATCATTTACATCATGAGGTGGAAATGCTCCCAGTTTTGGAGCACAATGAAATGCTAAACAAGCAGTACCTGTTGAACTGTTGCAAACCACAACATCCCAACAGACTACTGCTTGAGTATGAGCCACCTCCTAGGACCGTAAGGGCACATCTACGTGAGCATTTTGATGAGATCCGGCACCTCACACTTTCGCCGTTTGATCCAAAGGTTCATACGCAGGCCCTGAAGCATATCCATGACACGTCCGTTGCGTCCTATGTCTCGCTCTGTCCACTGAACGCCGTTTTGCACGCCAAACCACCTCGCGTTGCGGCTGAGGAGCGTCATCTTCCTCGAGAGACAAGGGTCACTCTGGCTCAATTACGCTCTGGATACTGTAGCAGGTTAAACTCCTACTTATCCAGATTAGACCCTGACGTGCCGAATGAATGTCCGGCATGCGGCTCGTCACCCCATAATACCAACCATTTATTTACCTGCTCTTCGGAGCCCACTCTTCTAACACCCATCTCCCTCTGGTCCAACCCTGTCGAAACTGCAAGCTTCCTAGGACTCCCGTTAGAAGAAATTGATGACAATTTAGGTTAAGGAAAAGTACACGCTGGGCAGGGCTACACTTCGTTACAACAACAACAACAACCACCGCTGATACTACCAAAACTGAATGACGTGCGCTTGAACTTGGCTGACAAAGCCAGGCAAGAATGGGATAGTACGGATCGGAGTCCCGCCACTCATGGCGGCACTTCCATTTATACTGATGGCTCGTAGTTAGACGGCAGAGCTGGAGGAGGGGTTTATTCAAAGGATCTGAACCTTGAGCTCTCCTTCAGACTACCTGATCACTGCAGTGTCTTCCAGGCTGAAGTTTCAGCAATCATGGACGCCGCGGCTTGGATAGGCCAACACACTATCAGACAGGATATTTTTTATTTTCAGCGACAGCCAAGCGGCCATCAAATCCCTTGGTTCGTACTCGTTCAACTCTGAACTGACGCTCAGCTGTCCTCACCTCACATGGGTCCCGGGGCATAGGGACATTGAGGGAAATTGTAGGGCAAACGCACTTGCTAGGCAGGGCACGACCAAGCAGGTTCTTCCGGATAAAGAGCGCTTAGGTATGCCGTTTGCCACATGCAAGCTAATGCTGAAGGAGTACACACTCTGCCAAGCCAACGAAAGATGGCTGCAATCTCCAGGATGTCGGATATCCAAAGAAACCTGGCTGAAATGGGATCATAAAAGATCAAGACAAATTTATCCCCTAAGGAGAAGAGAAATCTCCATACTAATTGGCGTATTAACTGGGCACTGCCTCATTGGTAGGTACGCAGAAGGACTAGGTGTGCCCTAGTCTTTACCGACGATGCTGTAGGAGTTGTAAGGATGATGAGGAGGAAACGGTGGAGCACCTCATCTGCAACTGCCCGGCGTCAAGTGGCGCGAGAATGCGCTTTTTGGGAGTTCCCTTCCTGGTTAGCCTGCGCCAGGTCACGGAACTGAACATAAAGGACCTGATGGCCTTCATCAAGTCATCTAAATGGTTCGAGGAGGAGTAACGGTGTCGGTTTAGGAACGTCAGTCCCGGGATTCGGCTATGTGGAGAATCCCGATAATACCGGGATTTTCCATATGGCAGGGTCCCGGAACTGACTTTCCTAGTGTTGGTGGTATAACAACGGGCCTATTAATACTGGCCTAGGTGTGCCTCTGCGGCAGCCACTTGAACCTAACCATCCCTAACCCGATTCCTATATCTATCTCAATCCCTATCTCTTTCCCCATCAATATGCCTCTCCCTACCATCAGGTTCTGAAAGGCAAACTGTAAAGCAGTCTTTCTAAACAACTATTCTACCTGCTTTGTAAATACGTCAAATACCAAGGCCAAACAAGGCGCGGGTTTAGCAATAAAGAACTAAATCTCACATAGTAAAATAGACGTCAACTCTCAACTTCCAGTAGTCTCTATATAAAACATCACTTATAGTACTTGGTGAGTTTAACGGTTGGAATAGCCTTTGGGGTGCCTACTCCGACAATCACCGAGCCCGTATTATAGAAAATGTTATAAGACTATCCGGCATGAGCGTTTTGAATGATGGCAGTCCGACCCACTTTTCCACCCACTCTTCCTTTTCCCACGTAGACATATCCCTCTGTTCCCCTGCATTGTTCCCACTTATAAAGTGGAAAGCACTGACGACCTCCACAACAGCGATAATTTCCCATTAATCCTAAATCTTTCATCGTACCCAAACAGTACCCATCGCACAAAACCTCCTCCCGAGTGCTACAGCTTTATAACTCCAACTTAGATACTGGCATAGTCCCTCAAAACTGGAAAATTGCTACCGTCATACCCATACCAAAGCCGAATAAAAACTCTTTCCACGGATGGGTACCGCCCTATATCGCTTCTTTCATGCCTCTCCAAAATCATGGAACGCATAGTGGCAAACCGAATTGCATGGTTAACTGAGAGCCAACAGCTTATTAACCCCAACCAAGTAGCATTCAGAACAAACAGAGGGTGCACAGACGCTCTCCTTCACATTGGCCATTATGTCACGAAAGCTCTCTCAGCCCGTAACCATGTCTCCGTTCTCTCGTTAGACCTTGAAAAAGCTTTTGACAGAGTTGGACCGCACGTTATCCTAAACTGCCTTCGCTCGTAAAAAAAAATATTCTACATCGTTAAATCTTCAGCCCGTCTACAGCCTGTTTTATACCAGCTGGTAGAATAAAAAATATAAGGTCAAACTTCCCAGCTGTGGCCGCAGTCTTGGCCAACGAACGTGACCTCACACGCAACATCGATCCCTCAGACCCACAGATCGGTAATCTCAACGAGGAAATCAGACGGCTTGCCAACGAACACAAACAAGCCAAATGGGAGGAGCACCTTAGGTCTTGTAACCTCTCTACCGGTGTTGTGAAATTATGGTCCACAGTCAAGTCCTTGTCCAATCCTACGGGTCCGCCAAAGAATGTCGACATCACCTATGGTGACAAGACATTCATTGACCATGAGAAATGTGCACAGGCTTTCTGTAGACAGTATGTCCCCCATCCTGCACAGGACAGGACAAGACGTGGAATCTTCAAGCGTGCGCATAAACACAAAAAACCCATTCCTATTACCGCTACAGAGGTTCAAAGGCCATCCGGAAGGCCAAAAACTCCAAAGCCATCGGTCCAACGTCCCTTATTTTAGCGGCGATAGGTTGGCGAAATCAGTTGAAATTTTGCCTGAATTAGTAGCTAATTTATTGCTAATTAATTGCCAAAAGAAAAAATTTAAAGCTCTTCAAATTTTTTTTCTATGACATTTTTCGCCAAAATAAGACTGAAGTTAGCGAAACCAATAGTCGAAAAATTGTCCGATCAATTTGAAAATTTGCCAGAATTAGTAGCTAATTTATTGCTAATTAATTGCCAAAAGAAAAAATTTATAGCTCTTCAAATTTTTTTTTATGACATTTTTCGCCAAAATAAGACTGAAGTTAACGAAACCAATAGTCGAAAAATTGTCGGATCAAGTTGAAAATTTGCCAGAATTAGTAGCTAATTTATTGCTAATTAATTGCCAAAAGAAAAAATTTATGGCTCTTAAAATTTTTTTTTATGACATTTTTCGCCAAAATAAGACTGAAGTTAGCGAAACCAATAGTCGAAAAATTGTCCGATCAAGTTGAAAATTTGCCAGAATTAGTAGCTAATTTATTGCTAATTAATTGCCAAAAGAAAAAATTGATGGCTCTTCAAATTTTTTTTATGACATTTTTCGCCAAAATAAGACTGAAGTTAGCGAAACCAATAGTCGAAAAATTGTCGGATCAAGTTGAAAATTTGCCAGAATTAGTAGCTAATTTATTGCTAATTAATTGCCAAAAGAAAAAATTTATGGCTCTTCAAATTTTTTTTTATGACATTTTTCGCCAAAATAAGACTGAAGTTAGCGAAACCAATAGTCGAAAAAATGTCGGATCAAGTTGAAAATTTGCCAGAATTAGTAGCTAATTTATTGCTAATTAATTGCCAAAAGAAAAAATTTACCCTCGTGAAGGGTGGACACCTTGCCGCGGTACGAGGGCTTAAGTCGATAGCCACAGGGCTACGTTGCCCTTGTGATCTTAGCGCCACCGGTACTACATCACGAGAGAAGCCAAGCCTCTCTGGCGCGACGACTAAGATCTTCCCCCTCCCAATCCAGGGTGTTATGCGACCACGTGCCCATTGGACGTTTGCAGCCGGGAGGCAAATCGTGGCTGTAATCGAACGGGGCCTCTCTGATACCGGGCCGCCTCGGAGAGTAACTATGGCCTTACCGCGGTATGGGGCTCTGCCGCGGCGGACGACACATTCCCCCTACTCTTCCCTTGACCCTAAACTGGCCTTGCCCGGCGAGGGGTCGTACGAACCAGATGATAAATAATAACAAAAACCCTAAAACTAAAGATACAACTATGTATACTGCACAGCAGAGGAGGAAAATGCTGGAGCAAGCGAGAACGCAACGTCGGAGGACAAACTCCATTTCCTTATCAGCCGAGAGATCGACAGCGATGGCAACTACGGGTCGATTAGCTCTGGATAACAAGGGGGCAATCCCCAAAGTAGGTTAGGTTAGGTTAGGTTAAAAGGGCAGGACAGAGTACACCGACCCCGTCCAACACTTAGGCCAGAAAAAATAGGCCCATTGTGATACCCCACACGGTCACTACACCACCCCCATGTCCGAAAAACCCAAGCTCACACTCCAGGCAGAGGAACAAACCAGTTCGTGGAATCAATAAATTTGGCTAACGCCTTAATTTCCATTTTTGATACCTCGGCGAGGTCGTCGAGGAACGGTTGGCCGAGTATAGCCAAGCGTCTTCTACTAAGTGCGGGGCATTGACACAGCAGATGCTGAACGCTCTCTTCCTCCTCAATACATCTGCAGCTGCGACAGTAGTCGTGAGATGTGACGCCCATCCTAGCACCATGCGTGCCTATTAGACAGTGTCCTGTTAAGACCCTTACCAAAGAGGAAATGCCCGATTTATTAAGGGTCAGCAGGCAATTAGTACGCCCTTTATTATAAGAAGGCCAAGTTGACCTGGATATCTCGCACGTCGAGAGACCTGACCAGAGCGTATTTGCTCTTTGTATGGTATTTGTGCTCGCACGAAGTTTGAAAGAGGCCATGGGAATTCCTACCAAATCATTTCCTGGAAGGAGATGAGTGGTGGTACCCTTCCTGGCCAGCTCATCCGCTTTGCAGTTGCCTTCAATATCCCTGTGACCAGGTACCCAAATAAGGCTGATACCGAAGTGCTGAGCCATCTCGTTAAGAGATCTGCGGCATTCAGTTAGCGACTTTGTGTTGTCGACACATGAGTTCAGTGCCTTTAGCGCGGCCTGACTGTCTGAGAAAATAAATATTCTTTTGCCGTTTCGGGGCGTAGACACCAGACTTTTAACTGCACCGTGTATAGCCAGCATTTCTGCTTGGTACACGCTGCAGTGATCGGGAAGACGAAAAGAGACCTCTAGTCCCAGATCCGGTGAAAAGATACCTCCTCCCACCTTCCCATCAAGCCTAGAGCCATCAGTGAATATGTTAATGGTGTTCCGGACAGTATGTGGTCTGTTATCCCATTCTTGTCTTGTTGGTATTTTCACCTCGTAATTCCTGACAAACACGTTATTTGGCGTGCAATAGTCAGTGTATGATGGTATGTTAACAGGAGCGTGAGAGCCTAAGATTGTGGCGTGTCCACTTGTTCCGTGCATCCAAACGCCTGTTTCCCTTATTCGCAGAGCCGTGATCACAGCTACCTCCTTTGCCACCAGATCGAGTGGTGGAAGATGCAGCATGGCATTTAGTGCTTCTGTTGGGGTGGACCCGAGGGCCCCGGTTATGCAAAGCTCCGAACTCCTTTGAACTTTTTGTAGTTGCTTAAGGTACGTGTTCTTAGTTAGTGCCGGCCACCAAACCAGCACTCCGTACAGTAGAATTGGGCGAACAATGGCTGTATATATCCAGTGTATTACTTTGGGAGAAAACCCCCACGATATACCAATTGCTCTCTTACAGGTAAACAACGCGCACGTAGCTTTTTTGACTCGTTCCGCTATGTTGTCGCTCCAAAGAAGTTTTCTGTCCAGAAAGTGTCAAAGTCGTGTTCCCAATTGTTGGAGGTGAAAGGTTCGGTATTTTGTACCTTCCAGTGAAGAGGACCAGTTCGGTTTTCTCGGGATTAACTTCTAAACCCGAAGAATTCGCCCAGTCGCATACTTTCGACAGAGCTGTCTCCATTAAATTGCAAAGAGTTTGAGGGAATTTTCCTCGCATGATAACGCAGATATCATCAGCGTACGCAATTACTTGGTAGCCTTCGGCTTCCATAAGACGTAGGAGTTGATTTACAGTAACCAACCAAAGTAGCGGAGAGAGAACACCTCCTTGTGGGGTACCCCTGTTAACAGGTCTGCGAATCGAAATTCTACCTAACTCTGTTGTAATCCTTCTGCTAACAAGCAGTTTGCGGATAAATTCAACGAGGCAGGTGTCGACCCGCAGCTCCGTCAACGCCGAGGTAATAGCTTCCGGTAGAACGTTATTGAAGGCACCTGCTATATCAAGGAAAGCCACCAGTGTGTATTCCCTAATGTCAAGTGACTTTTCTATAGTGGATACCAGGGAGTGCAGGGCAGTATCGGTAGATCTGCCCTTGCTATAGGCGTGTTGGGCCCGCGAAAGATGAGTTGCGTCTATCGATCTTCTAACATAGTCCTCCAAGAGTCTTTCCAGAGTCTTAAGAAGAAAAGAAGATAGGCTTATTGGCCTAAAATCATTAGGTTTAGAATGGGAGGGTTTCCCGGATTTAGGTATAAACACGACCTTAACCTCTTTCCATGATGCAGGTACGTAGTTGAGCCTGAGGCAGCTTACAAACATAGTTATCAGCCAAGGCTTAGTAATCTCGGATGTTTGTTGTAGCTGGGCCGGGAATATTCCATCCGGACCAGGCGACTTAAACGGCTTGAGCCTGCATAAGGCCCAGTCCAGCTTTTTCTCATCGGTAATTTCCTGTATTAGCTGATCAGAGAGAGTTTCTCCACAAATCGATGAAGTAGACATGTCTATGCATGTCGGAAAGTGCGTATCCAGAAGCAGGTTCATGGTATCCGTACTTGAATCGGTCCAATTCCCATCCGGCTTTTGCACGTAGCTCAGCGTTGCTGGCGATTTAGAGAGCACCCTCCTAAGGCGCGACGCTGCGGATGTTGATTCGATATCACTGCAGAAGTTCATCCAAGAGACCCGTTTGGCCTTGCGGATTTCCCTTTTGTAGTTACTTAGCTTAGTTTTGTGAAGTGCCCAGGATGCTTCCCATCCCGTTTGGCTTTGTTAAAAGCTGCCCTACATGTCCTTCTGATTATCTAGAGCGGACGACCACCACGGTGGTTTATGTGTTTCAGCTATCTTTCTAGGCGGGCACGCTTTATCTAAAGCGAGCTTGCATTGTTCATTGAAGGAGCTGACGAGATCGTCTAACTCTTTATCGTTTCTAGGTGTTACCAGCTTATTTGACAAGTTTTTGCGAATAAGCTTTTGGTAGTAACCCCAATTTGCTTTCCTAATATTCTGTATGTATTTCGGACTTGTGTGTGAATCTGCTAAGGAGAAACTAATGTACTTATGGTCTGAGAAGGAGTGCTCTTTAGAGACCCTCCATGATTCAACGAGGTCACTGTAGGATTCGGTGACCAACGTAATGTCGAGGACTTCCTCGCGGTTTTTTGTTACGAAAGTGGGGTCGTTTCCCCTGTTGCATATACTTAGATTAGAGCCTAGTAAGTAATCATTTGTGTCAGTGCTGCCCCATTGATTGTGATGGGCATTTGCGTCGCCGCCTAGCACGATAATGTCGTCACTCGGTTTGGTGGAACTCACGAGCTCTTGAAAGATCCTTGATGGTAATGGACCTTGGTGATCGTGGGCCAGATAGAAGGACGCAAACCTGCACCCCCTACCCAGCCCCTCGACGCTAATCGCTGTCAAGTCTCCGTCACTGTATTGGGGTAAAAGAAGAGCGTTAATATTTGCTTTGGCTAAAATACACGTTCGAGGCTTACCTTTTTCTGTAGCGCTGTAGAGCTTGTATGTAGGGGTCCTCAAGCCACAGATCCTATCACCAGTGATCCATGGCTCTTGGACCAGAACAATGTCTACTGCACCTTTTGAGAGCTGCAGCAGAAGTGCAGCCGAAGCTGCTTTGCTATGATGAAGGTTAATTTGGAGGACCCTCATCATGCTTTTTTGCCGCTCTCCTCCGTGAGCGTCGCGTCCGCATCATCCTCGCTCAGAAGCTGACTCTCGGAGTAAAGCCTCCTGAGAGTCACGCTACCGTCCGAGCCAGACGAGGCGTAGCCGCTCCGTTTTTCTGACGCAACTGACCCATTGTCGTCCACGTCCATTTCATTGTCGCTGGGGGAGGGGTCCACCTCAGCAAGAGATGCAGAACTGGCAACAGCTTCAGCATCGGCCTTATAGACTTTGAGTACAGCCTTTCTGTACCCATACCGTACTGTGTAATTGCACCGGGCCAGAGCCTCGATACTTGCCTCATCGAGTAGCAGTACTATCTGCATCGTTGCCTTGTCGGTCTTGTCAACATTGACCACCCTCCAGTTCTGTGTGGGTAGCTCTGGGTTGTATTCTTGCAGAACGTCAAGAATTTCGGCTGGTTCCGAGGGAGTCGCTGGAACCCAGGCTCTAGCCCTTGGGCGTTGCGGGATATCGACCGCGTCCACTACCCTCAGGCGCGCGCCAGGATAGACCTCTCCTATGCGCTGAATTCCGATCCTGTATAGGTCCACGGATCTACTGTCATCGCAGGCAATGAGTTTGACATTGCCTTGATACCACCCGGCGTCGGTGTAGTTGGGTGGCGGTCCAGGGTTATCCCTTTTCACCTGGACTGAAACCTTGGCGAGCGCGGCCTCGATCCACTTCCACTGTTGTTTGGGGATCCTGCCGTCAACGTTGCTCTCATCGATGATACCAATGATCTTGCGATCCTTGGCTATGTCAGCGAAAGACCTTGTCCAGCCTCCTTGTGTTTTGGCCCTTTTCGGTGCCGTAGGGGTAGTCTCCTCTACTGAGCGATTGCGCTTAGAGGACTCCCCCTTGTTTGCGCCATACAGCTCCACCCTGAAATCAGGGACTATACGCCAAGCCCACGCAAGGTCTCGCTGTATCTTCGCCCAGGCCTCCGCAGAAACATCTTCCTCCCTTGTCGGTGAGGTCGCATTCCTGTAAAGGATCCTGGCCGCAGACCGCTTGTCTTGGTGGCTGGCCTTTGTGGGTTGCCTGTCCATGGCCCCAGCGCTAGTACCTCCAGCACCCTTGGAGCCCCCAGGCAAGGACTCACCAGACGCTGTACGCTGACTGGCAAACCCGCTGGTAGAGGCTACAGGGTTGGAGACACCTGCATTGCTGGCCTCCCGAGCGCCACCTCTAGAAGAGGCGCCGCTCACTGGACTGCACGGGCCGGTTTTGCACTCGGCCCTATTTTGTCTTGGGACGTCCTTGGCCCCAACGCAAGTACCTCTAGCACCCTTGGAGCCCCCAGCCAAGGACTCACCAGATGCTGTACGCTGTCTGGCAAGACCGCTGGTAGAGGCTACAGGGTTGGAGATACCTGCTATGCTGGCCTCCCGATCGACACCTCTAGAAGAGGCGCCGCTCACCGGACTACTCGGACCGGTTTTGCACTCGGCCCTATTTTGTCTATCTGCCGCAGCAGCATTGAATCGCTGGGGTGTCCTATCAGCTTTTTTGTTTTGGTTTGGGCCCGGTTTGACCGTGACCGTCTTAGCGGAGCGAGCTCCTGTTGGCTTCTTTACCGGAGATCCAGACTCCTTGTTTTTGTTTTCCGTATTTTGTTCCATAGTTCGTACCCACGAGTGGCGGAGAGGGGGATGGTCCACCCGGGCAGAGATCCGCATTACCCGGGTAAGGCTAAATAGAATCGGAGGTCGCCCGGTATCCGAAGCACTCCGTTCGCGACTGGGCTATTTGAGGGCCCCCAGCCAGGTTGATCATCGCCACGGGTCGTATGACACCTTGATCCAGCCCTTACAGAGAAAGGAAGTGAGGGAGGGGATGGAGGGGGGGCTGTGATAGAGGCTGAAGAAGAAACAGCGGTAGGAGATCAGGTTAAAATCGGGGGGGGGGGGGGGGAGAGGTCGCCGCTCGAATTAGCCGCCGAAGCGTTACCAGGTGTCACCACGTGGAGGCTCCACCCCCGCTTGGAGGAGGAGGGTGCATGCACCTACGAGTCGACGATTTGAGGTGGCGCTGGTATGTGCAAGGCGCAAACACCCCCATCAAAGACACCCAAAGTAAGTACCGGTACAAACACAGTGAAGCCAACAACGGCTGATGGTAAAGTCCTAGTAAGTGCCGGTACCGAAACTAAGTCTTTAACGTCTGTGGCAGTGGTCTCACGACCTGGCCCCAGAGATCCAAATAAGGGAACGACCGCGATGACAACTACGGGTCGAAATTTACCCCAAAAGACATCTCCCAGTCGCTCTGAGTACTTGGACAAAAGAGCGGCCGCGAGGATCCTGAAGAAATACGAGGGTATTTCACAAGAGACGCTATCGCAGAATGCTAGAAAGACGGTGGAGATGGCTGAAGCTATCTTACCGAACTTCCAAAGCGATTACGCGCCAAAGAAGGTTAATGGAAATCCCTTCAAACGCCAGAGATCGGACGTGGATTTAAAACCTCACCCGAAGCGGCAGCAATACGCCCCCGTAGTGGGTAAACTCAGCTTTGCTGAAGTAACTAAGGATAGGATCCTCATAGGCGTCATTGACCGAGGTAACGAAAGCTGGGCCATCCCTAGGGACCAGTGGCGGTACGTCCGGAACCCTATCGGTAATGCCCTTCTCGACATTATGGATGAGTCTCCGGGTGCCACGCCGATGGGTTCTGATGCGGGATGGCACCAGGGCCGAATCAAGGTATTCGCTTGCGAGGATGCAAAAACTGTTGCACTGTACAACGCAGCAGCTACAAGACTGGGTGAGACCTACCAAGGGGCAAGAATCGAGGTTGTCGACTGGAAGGACATCCCGGCTCGGCCAAGGGCAAGAGCGTGGATTCCTGCTATCCCTGCTGAACCTGAGATAATTCTCAGGATGCTGAGGATCATGAACCCGTCTCTCCCGACGCAGGACTGGGGTGTCAATCTGGTCGAGGATGCGGTAGGGCCTGACAGGCAAGTGGTCTTCACCTTGACTAAGGAAGCACTCGAGCACCGAGGAGTCGGAGATGTCCGACTCGGAAAGTATGGTATCTGCCACGTCAAATGGCGAAGGAGCAGTGAACAGCTCGGAGATGGGAGACAGCCTGCTGGACGGGGAGGACCTCAACGTCACAGTGATAGCAGCTAGTCCTGAGCGCATCAATGTCAATACTGCCACAGTTAGTAGGATCTCGGCTACTCCAAATCGTGGTCTGAACAAATCGTCGTTGAAAGATAAGCCTCCAGACGAGGTGGAACTCGACGATACGGCGGTGGCAGGGAAGTCTGAGCGCTCTCATGTTGGTGGTGATTCAGACCTTTACAACGGCGCTCTCGAATGCCCTAGAGCAGGCTTGCCCAGTGCCAAAACCACGCGGTAAACATAGGCCGCATTGGTGGTCCTACGACCTGGACTCGCTCCGTAAATCATGTAGGACACAATTCCATAAGGCCAAGAGCCTTGCCACGGAGAATCAATGGCTCGAATATAAAGTTAAACTCAGGGCCTACAAAAAAGCTCTGAGGCAGGCGAAGAGAGTATCGTGGAGAAATTTCTGCACTGGGGTCGAAAATGTCGACGATACAGCGAGACTTAGACGAGTGCTCTCAAAAACTCAAACAGCCACAAGCTATTTGCGCAAACCTGACGGATCCTGGACCAGCAAGGAGAGGGAAACCCTAGAGCTGCTCTTGAATACGCACTTCCTAGGGAACTTGCATGAGGAACCCCTAGCACCTACAACAAACCTGGCTGTACACATACCCATCACGGAGGAAAAGGTTAGGTGGGCGGTTAAAAGCTTCGAACCGTTCAAGGCTGCCGGGCCAGACGGGATTATTCCCGCACAACTCATAAACACGCTGGAGACATCAGCCAAATGGCTGGTATTTCTCTATACAGCCTGCCTGGCTCTTAGCTACATTCCGTGCTCCTGGAGAAGTGCCACGGTAGTGTTTATTCCTAAGGCGGGGAAGGCGTCTCATTACGAGCCCAAGGACTATAGGCCGATCAGTCTCTCATCCTTTGTGCTCAAGACCTTCGAGAGGATAATAAATGACTACCTCTCCTCTACTATTGATAGCAACCTGATCTGTAGCTATCAGCATGCATACACCAAAGGGAAATCTACAGAAACTGCGCTTCACAGCCTAGTTTCTGTTATTGAAAAATCGCTGTATGAAAAGGAGTACTGTGGCCTTTTTAGATATTGGAGCCTTCAACAACATAAGCCCTGATGCTATAAACACCGCTTTAACAAGTCTGGGCATAAGCAGGTCTCTTATTGGACTTATTGATCAACTGCTAAGGGGTAGACGAATAGTTTCATCACTGGGCTCGGTTCACTTATCACGCTATGTCACAAGGGGAACGCCTCAGGGTGGTGTTCTCTCCCCGCTTCTATGGAACCTCACTGTCAACTCGATGCTGCGAGACACAAGCTGGGGGGGGAGGGAAGGTAGTGGCATATGCAGAAGACTTAGCTATAGCATACAGGGGCGAATTCCCACAAACCCTGTGCGACTTGATGCAAGTAGCACTGAGAGAGGTTTCCTCATGGTGCTCGCGCTGCGGACTGAGCATCAACCCGGGAAAAGTGGAACTGGTCCTTTTCACCAACCGCTATAAGATACCACCGCTAATACTACCAAAACTGAATAACGTGCACCTGAACTTGGCTGACAAAGCCAAGTTCTTGGGCACAGTTCTGGATAGGAAACTAACCTGGAAGGAGAATGTTCTTCAGCGGCAGAAGAAAGCTTGTATTGCACTCTACACGTGCAAAAGAGCCAGGGAAGAAATGGGGGCTTAGCCTCAAAATATGCAAATGGATCTACACTGCAATCATTCGACCAATCATGCTCTATGGAGTTGTGGTATGGTGGCCTGCGCTGAGCAAGGCAACAAACCTTAATCTGCTAGGTAAAGTACACAGATCTTGCATGATCTGTATAAGCGGTGCGTTAAGAACAACGCCCAATGAAGCACTCCAGGCCATTCTTGGCATTTTGCCACTCGATCTGGAAGGGCACCGAGTAGCAGCAGCATCGGCTCTGCGTCTAAGGGAAACGTCCGGCTGGGGCGCAAGCACTACTGGACACGCCTGTATTTTGGGATCCTATAGCTTTCTTCCGCTGAGCACAGATCGCTGTGCGACCACAACAGTCGGAGATAGCGGTTTTAAAATCAACATTCCCAGCAGGGAAGAATGGGAGAGCACGGATCGGAGTCCCGTCACTCATGGCGGCACTTCCATTTATACTGATGGCTCGAAGTTAGACGGCAGAGTTGGGGGAGGGGTTTATTCAAAGGATCTGAACCTTGAGCTCTCATTCAGACTACCTGATCACTGCAGTGTCTTCCAGGCTGAAGTATCAGCAATCATGGACGCCGCGGCTTGGATAGGCCAACACACTATCAGACAGGACATTTTTATATTCAGCGACAGCCAGGCGGCCATCAAATCCCTTGGCTCTTACTCGTTCAACTCTGAACTGACGCTCAGCTGTCGTAGATCTCTACAACAGATGTCCCAAAAGAATCGCGTTAACCTCACATGGGTCCCGGGGCATAGGGACATTGAGGAAAATTGTAGGGCAGACGAACTTGCGAGGCAGGGCACGACCAAGCAGGTTCTTCGCGATAAAGAGCGCTTAGGTATGCCGTTTGCCACATGCAAGCTTATGCTGAAGGAATACACACTCCGCCAAGCCAACGAAAGATGGCTGCAATCTCCAGGATGCCGGATATCCAAAGAAACCTGGCCGAAATGGGATCATAAAAGATCAAGACAAATTTATGCCCTAAGAAGAAGAGAAATCTCCATATTAATAGGCGTATTAACTGGGCACTGCCTCATTGGTAGGCACGCAGAAAGACTTGGTGTGCCCTACCGACGATGCTGTAGGAGTTGTAAGGATGATGAGGAGGAGGAAACGGTGGAGCACCTCATCTGCAACTGCCCGGCTTTAAGTGGCGCGAGAATGCGCTTTTTGGGAGTTCCCTTCCTGGTCAGCCTACGCCAGGTCACGGAGCTGGACATAAAGGACCTGATGGCCTTCATCAAGTCATCTAAATGGTTCGAGGAGGAGTAACGGTGTCGGTATAGGAAAGTCAGTCCCGGGATTCTGCTATGTGGAGAATTCCGTTAATACCGGGATTTTCCATTTGGCAGGGTCCCGGAACTGACTTTCCTAGTGTTGGTGGTATCACAACGGGCCTTTTAATACTGGCCTAGGTGTGCCTCTGCGGCAGCCACTTGAACCTAACCTAACCTAACGAAACCAATAGTCGAAAAATTGTCGGATCAAGTTGAAAATTTGCCAGAATTAGTAGCTAATTTATTGTTAATTAATTGCCAAAAGAAAAAATTTATAGCTCTTCAAATTTTTTTTTTATGACATTCCTCGCCAAAATAAGACTGAAGTTAGCGAAACCAATAGTCGAAAAATTATCGGATCAAGTTGAAAATTTGCCAGCATTAGTAGCTAATTTATTGCTAATTATTTGCTAAAAGAAAAAATTTATAGCTCTTCAAATTTTTTTTTTTATGACATTTTTCGCCAAAATAAGACTGAAGTTAGCGAAACCAATAGTCAAAAAAATTGTCGGATCAAGTTGAAAATTTGCCAGCATTAGTAGCTAATTTATTGCTAATTAATTGCCAAAAGAAAAAATTTATGGCTCTTCAAATTTTTTTTTATGACATTCCTCGCCAAAATAAGACTGAAGTTAGCGAAACCAATAGTCGAAAAATTATCGGATCAAGTTGAAAATTTGCCAGCATTAGTAGCTAATTTATTGCTAATTAATTGCCAAAAGAAAAAATTTATAGCTCTTCAAATTTTTTTTTTATGACATTCCTCGCCAAAATAAGACTGAAGTTAGCGAAACCAATAGTCGAAAAATTATCGGATCAAGTTGAAAATTTGCCAGCATTAGTAGCTAATTTATTGTTAATTAATTGCCAAAAGAAAAAATTTATAGCTCTTCAAATTTTTTTTTATGACATTCCTCGCCAAAATAAGACTGAAGTTAGCGAAACCAATAGTCGAAAAATTATCGGATCAAGTTGAAAATTTGCCATTAGTAGCTAATTTATTGTTAATTAATTGCCAAAAGAAAAAATTTATAGCTCTTCAAATTTTTTTTAATGACATTCCTCGCCAAAATAAGACTGAAGTTAGCGAAACCAATAGTCGAAAAATTGTCGGATCAAGTTGAAAATTTGCCAGAATTAGTAGCTAATTTATTGTTAATTAATTGCCAAAAGAAAAAATTTATAGCTCTTCAAATTTTTTTTTATGACATTCCTCGCCAAAATAAGACTGAAGTTAGCGAAACCAATAGTCGAAAAATTATCGGATCAAGTTGAAAATTTGCCAGCATTAGTAGCTAATTTATTGCTAATTAATTGCCAAAAGAAAAAATTTATAGCTCTTCAAATTTTTTTTTTATGACATTCCTCGCCAAAATAAGACTGAAGTTAGCGAAACCAATAGTCGAAAAATTATCGGATCAAGTTGAAAATTTGCCAGCATTAGTAGCTAATTTATTGTTAATTAATTGCCAAAAGAAAAAATTTATAGCTCTTCAAATTTTTTTTTATGACATTCCTCGCCAAAATAAGACTGAAGTTAGCGAAACCAATAGTCGAAAAATTATCGGATCAAGTTGAAAATTTGCCATTAGTAGCTAATTTATTGTTAATTAATTGCCAAAAGAAAAAATTTATAGCTCTTCAAATTTTTTTTAATGACATTCCTCGCCAAAATAAGACTGAAGTTAGCGAAACCAATAGTCGAAAAATTGTCGGATCAAGTTGAAAATTTGCCAGAATTAGTAGCTAATTTATTGTTAATTAATTGCCAAAAGAAAAAATTTATAGCTCTTCAAATTTTTTTTTATGACATTCCTCGCCAAAATAAGACTGAAGTTAGCGAAACCAATAGTCGAAAAATTGTCGGATCAAGTTGAAAATTTGCCAGAATTAGTAGCTAATTTATTGTTAATTAATTGCCAAAAGAAAAAATTTATAGCTCTTCAAATTTTTTTTTATGACATTCCTCGCCAAAATAAGACTGAAGTTAGCGAAACCAATAGTCGAAAAATTATCGGATCAAGTTGAAAATTTGCCATTAGTAGCTAATTTATTGTTAATTAATTGCCAAAAGAAAAAATTTATAGCTCTTCAAATTTTTTTTAATGACATTCCTCGCCAAAATAAGACTGAAGTTAGCGAAACCAATAGTCGAAAAATTGTCGGATCAAGTTGAAAATTTGCCAGAATTAGTAGCTAATTTATTGTTAATTAATTGCCAAAAGAAAAAATTTATAGCTCTTCAAATTTTTTTTTATGACATTCCTCGCCAAAATAAGACTGAAGTTAG
Organism: Campiglossa producta; assembly: GCA_964058755.1. Taxonomy (NCBI): domain Eukaryota; kingdom Metazoa; phylum Arthropoda; class Insecta; order Diptera; family Tephritidae; genus Campiglossa; species Campiglossa producta. The sequence continues at coordinate 97,594,374 of CAXKVI010000003.1, forward strand.
CGAAACCAATAGTCGAAAAATTATCGGATCAAGTTGAAAATTTGCCATTAGTAGCTAATTTATTGCTAATTAATTGCCAAAAGAAAAAATTTATAGCTCTTCAAATTTTTTTTTTATGACATTTTTCGCCAAAATAAGACTGAAGTTAGCGAAACCAATAGTCAAAAAAATTGTCGGATCAAGTTGAAAATTTGCCAGCATTAGTAGCTAATTTATTGCTAATTAATTGCCAAAAGAAAAATTTATGGCTCTTCAAATTTTTTTTTATGACATTTTTCGCCAAAATAAGACTGAAGTTAGCGAAACCAATAGTCGAAAAAATGTCGGATCAAGTTGAAAATTTGCCAGAATTAGTAGCTAATTTATTGTTAATTAATTGCCAAAAGAAAAAATTTATAGCTCTTCAAATTTTTTTTAATGACATTCCTCGCCAAAATAAGACTGAAGTTAGCGAAACCAATAGTCGAAAAATTGTCGGATCAAGTTGAAAATTTGCCAGAATTAGTAGCTAATTTATTGTTAATTAATTGCCAAAAGAAAAAATTTATAGCTCTTCAAATTTTTTTTTATGACATTCCTCGCCAAAATAAGACTGAAGTTAGCGAAACCAATAGTCGAAAAATTATCGGATCAAGTTGAAAATTTGCCATTAGTAGCTAATTTATTGTTAATTAATTGCCAAAAGAAAAAATTTATAGCTCTTCAAATTTTTTTTAATGACATTCCTCGCCAAAATAAGACTGAAGTTAGCGAAACCAATAGTCGAAAAATTGTCGGATCAAGTTGAAAATTTGCCAGAATTAGTAGCTAATTTATTGTTAATTAATTGCCAAAAGAAAAAATTTATAGCTCTTCAAATTTTTTTTTTATGACATTTTTCGCCAAAATAAGACTGAAGTTAGCGAAACCAATAGTCAAAAAAATTGTCGGATCAAGTTGAAAATTTGCCAGCATTAGTAGCTAATTTATTGCTAATTAATTGCCAAAAGAAAAAATTTATGGCTCTTCAAATTTTTTTTTATGACATTTTTCGCCAAAATAAGACTGAAGTTAGCGAAACCAATAGTCAAAAAAATTGTCGGATCAAGTTGAAAATTTGCCAGCATTAGTAGCTAATTTATTGCTAATTAATTGCCAAAAGAAAAAATTTATAGCTCTTCAAATTTTTTTTTTATGACATTTTTCGCCAAAATAAGACTGAAGTTAGCGAAACCAATAGTCAAAAAAATTGTCGGATCAAGTTGAAAATTTGCCAGCATTAGTAGCTAATTTATTGCTAATTAATTGCCAAAAGAAAAAATTTATGGCTCTTCAAATTTTTTTTTATGACATTTTTCGCCAAAATAAGACTGAAGTTAGCGAAACCAATAGTCAAAAAAATTGTCGGATCAAGTTGAAAATTTGCCAGCATTAGTAGCTAATTTATTGCTAATTAATTGCCAAAAGAAAAAATTTATGGCTCTTCAAATTTTTTTTTATGACATTTTTCGCCAAAATAAGACTGAAGTTAGCGAAACCAATAGTCGAAAAAATGTCGGATCAAGTTGAAAATTTGCCAGAATTAGTAGCTAATTTATTGTTAATTAATTGCCAAAAGAAAAAATTTATAGCTCTTCAAATTTTTTTTTATGACATTCCTCGCCAAAATAAGACTGAAGTTAGCGAAACCAATAGTCGAAAAATTGTCGGATCAAGTTGAAAATTTGCCAGAATTAGTAGCTAATTTATTGTTAATTAATTGCCAAAAGAAAAAATTTATAGCTCTTCAAATTTTTTTTTATGACATTCCTCGCCAAAATAAGACTGAAGTTAGCGAAACCAATAGTCGAAAAATTATCGGATCAAGTTGAAAATTTGCCATTAGTAGCTAATTTATTGCTAATTAATTGCCAAAAGAAAAAATTTATAGCTCTTCAAATTTTTTTTTTATGACATTTTTCGCCAAAATAAGACTGAAGTTAGCGAAACCAATAGTCAAAAAAATTGTCGGATCAAGTTGAAAATTTGACTGAAGTTAGCGAACTGAAGTTAGCGAAACCAATAGTCGAAAAATTGTCGGATCAAGTTGAAAATTTGCCAGAATTAGTAGCTAATTTATTGTTAATTAATTGCCAAAAGAAAAAATTTATAGCTCTTCAAATTTTTTTTTTATGACATTCCTCGCCAAAATAAGACTGAAGTTAGCGAAACCAATAGTCGAAAAATTATCGGATCAAGTTGAAAATTTGCCATTAGTAGCTAATTTATTGCTAATTAATTGCCAAAAGAAAAAATTTATAGCTCTTCAAATTTTTTTTTTATGACATTTTTCGCCAAAATAAGACTGAAGTTAGCGAAACCAATAGTCAAAAAAATTGTCGGATCAAGTTGAAAATTTGCCAGCATTAGTAGCTAATTTATTGCTAATTAATTACCAAAAGAAAAAATTTATGGCTCTTCAAATTTTTTTTTATGACATTTTTCGCCAAAATAAGACTGAAGTTAGCGAAACCAATAGTCGAAAAAATGTCGGATCAAGTTGAAAATTTGCCAGAATTAGTAGCTAATTTATTGTTAATTAATTGCCAAAAGAAAAAATTCGGAAACGGTCAAAATTCTAAAATTAAAATTCTGAAGTCAAAATTCCGGAATCAAAATTCTGGGTCGACAAAATTCTGGAAATCGGAATTCCGCACTTCCTTCGCCTTTTTTGGCTGTATTTCATAATTCAGGTTTTTCATAATTCCGGAATTTACGTTTTCCAGAATTAATTCTGGAAATTTTTTCCCCAAAATTTGAGCAAAATCGAGTATTTTAATAAATTGTGCTTATATTTAAGAAATATACATTGACTTTGATTTTTTGGTCATAAGACAGAAAACAAGCGGAACAATTTGTATTTCTACTCAGCCGTGTATGGAAAATAGCTGCCTCATCATCGTTGGAACAACGTCAAATTTACCGTCCATAATCCAGCAATCGCTTTCATTTAACAACTGCAGCGAAGATTTTGTTCCAAAAATAAGAATGCATTCGTCATAACTTTAATAACTTTCTCACTTAAAATAAATAGTTGACCTTCCAAAACATAAAGTGATAATAAAGGAATGTCTATTTTTTCAACACAAGTTGGCTCTTTAAAACATTTTAAACTGTTCCGTTGTCTTCTAATTTTTAACTTAAGGGCACTTCTTGATGGCAGATAATGTCCAATGTGTTTTTCTGTCAAAGATTCCGAACGCTGAATTATTTGGCTAGGCTGCAGAAAACTCAAGTGAAACCATATTTTTAAAAAGATTATTTGGATCTGCAACCGATTTTTTATGCGCACATGGATCATGAGAATGTTCACTTTTTTTCGTATAACATTTCACAGCCGTGAAATTGTGTGTCAATACGCACGGTACATTTGTTTTTAATTCCTTCAGAACAAGTCCAGTTAAATGTTAAAGGCAAAATTTTGTAATTAATGATTAAAAATGCGTGTTGATAACAAAAAAAGTGCGCACTTTTAATCATTAATTACAGAATTTTGAATTTCAGAATTTTGGTTTCCAGAATTTTGCAATTTAGAATTTCGTTATCCAGAATTTTGGATTCCAGAATATTGACTTCCATAATTTTGATTTCCGGTGTTTCCGGACTTCGATATATTTCGATAAATTGATCGATAACTGAGTTATCGGTCAAAATGTGGTTGCCCGAAAGCCTTGAAATTTCCCTACAATATGGGTACCAAACGAAAGCAGGTTTCATTTGGACTTCGATATATTTCGATAAATTGATCGATAACTGAGTTATCGGTTAAAATATGATTGCCCGAAAACCTTAAAATTTCCCTACAATATGGATATCAAACGAAAGGGGAAGACCCCAGGTTTCATTTGGACTTCGATATATTTCGATAAATTTATCGATAACTGAGTTATCGGTCAATATATGATTGCCCAAAAGCTAAAAAATTTCTTACAATATGGGTATCAAACGAGAGAGGAAGACCCCAGGTTCCATTTGGACTTCGATATATTTCGACAAATTTATCGATAACTGAGTTATCGGTCAAAATGTGGTTGCCCGAAAACCTTGAAATTTCCCTTCAATATGGGTATCAAACAAAAGGGGACGGCCCCAGGTTTCATTTGGACTTCGATATATTTTGATAAATTTATCGATAACTGAGTTATCGGTCAAAATGTGGTTGCCCGAAAACCTTAAAATTTCCCTACAATATGGGTATCAAACGAAAGGGGAAGACCCCAGGTTTCATTTGGACTTCGATATATTTCGATAAATTTATCGATAACTGAGTTATCGGTCAAAATATGCTTCCCCGAAAACCTCAAAATTTCCCTACAATATGGGTACCAAACGAAAGGGGAAGACCCCAGGTTTCATTTGGACTTCGATATATTTCGATAAATTTATCGATAACTGAGTTATCGGTTAAAATATGATTGCCCAAAAACTTAAAATTTCTCTACAATATGGGTACCAAACGAAAGGGGAAGGTCCAAAGTTTCATTTGGACATCTATATATTTTGATAAATTTATCGATAACTGAGTTTTCGTCAAAATGTGAGCCCAAATAACTTAAAATTCCCTACAATATGAGTATCAAACGAAAGGGGAAGGCCGCAGGTTTCATTTGGATTTCGATATATTTCGATAATTTTATAGGACATTTGACTAAAAAATAAAAAAAAAATATAGTTTAAAAAAACTAAAACTCACGCTTTTAGAGTGTAATGAACTAAAAAGTTGAAAATAATTTTAAAACCCCTACACAGTAGTCTTGTGGAAAAAGCGTGGCCCGCTTTGTGCCATAATTTTGGTATATCGAGCGCAAGACGCTTTTCCCACATAATGCTAGTTTTTTTACTACGCTTTCATTAGCTTTACTTGTACATATGTACATTCATATTTATCGATAACTGAGTTATCGGTCAAAATAAGATTGTACAATAATATTGAAAATTGCCTACAATGTTGGTATCAAACGAAAGTGGAGGCCCAGAGGTTTCGTTTGCACTGCGGTATACTTCGATATATTTATCGATTACTTCATAACACATTTAACTAAAAAGTAAAAAATAAATATAGGTTAAAAAGCGAAAAACACGCTTTTAAAGAATATAGCACTAAAAAGGTAAAAATAAATTAAATAAAAAACGAAGATTATGGAACAAAGCAGACCACGCTTTTTCCACAAGACTACTGTGTAGGGGTTTTAAAATTATTTTCAACTTTTTAGTTCATTACACTCTAAAAGCGTGAGTTTTAGTTTTTCACCACGCTTTTATTAGGTTCACTTGTATGTTTGTTTGTTTGCTTGCTTGCTTGTATGTATGTAACTCTCGTTCGGTTTTAGCCCCAGTGGCCCAAAAACCGTAAAATGTCCCTAAAATATGGGTATCAAACGAAAGGGGAACGCCCCAGGATTCATTTGGACTTCGATATATTTCGATAAATTTATCGATAACTGGGTTATCGGTCAAAATATGATTGCCCAAAAACCTAAAAAATTCACTACTATATGGGTATCAAACGAAAGGTGAGGGCCCCAGGTCTATTTTGGACATCGACATATTTCGATAAATTTATCGATAACTGAGTTATCGGTCAAAATATGATTGCCCAAAAACCTGAAAAATTCCCTACAATATGGGTATCAAACGAAAGGTGAAGGCCCCAGGTTTCACTTGGACATCGACATATTTCGATAAATTTATCGATAACTGAGTTATCGGTCAAAATGTGGGCCCCAGGTTTCATTTGGACTTCGATATATTTCGATAAATTTATCGATAACTGAGTTATCGGTCAAAATATGATTGTCCAAAAACCTAAAAAAATCCCTACAATATGGGTATCAAACGAAAGGTGAAGGCCCCAGGTTTCATTTGGGCTTCGATATATTTCGATAAATTTATCGATATCGGTCAAAATATGATTGCCCAAAAACCTGAAAAATTCCCTACAATATGGGTATCAAACGAAAGGGGAGGTTTCATTTGGACATCGACATATTTCGATAAATTTATCGATAACTGAGTTATCGGTCAAAATATGAAGGCCCAAAAACCTAAAAAAATCCCTACAATATGGGTATCAAACGAAAGGTGAAGGCCCCAGGTTTCACTTGGACATCGACATATTTCGATAAATTTATCGGTAACTGAGTTATCGGTCAAAATGTGGTTGCCCGAAAACCTTAAAATTTCCCTACAATATGGGTATCAAACGAAAGGGGAAGGCCCCAGGTTTCATTTGGAATTCGATATATTTCGATAAATTGATCGATAACTGAGTTATCGGTCAAAATATAAATGCCCAAAAACCTAAAAATTTCCCTACAATATGGGTATCAAACGAAATGTGAAGGCCCCAGGTCTCATTTGGGCTTCGATAAATTTATCGATAACTGAGTTATCGGTCAAAATATGATTGCCCAAAAACCTTAAAAATTCCCCACAATATGGGTATCAAACGAAAGGTGAGGGTCCCAGGTTTCATTTGGACATCGACATATTTCGATAAATTTATCGATTGCTGAGTTATCGGTCAAAATATGATTGCCCAAAAACCTAAAAAATTCCCTACAATATGGGTATCAAACGAAAGGGAAAGGCCCCAGGTTTCATTTGGAATTCGATATATTTCGATAAATTGATCGATAACTGAGTTATCGGTCAAAATATAAATGCCCAAAAACCCAAAAAGTTCCCTACAATATGGGTATCAAACGAAAGGTGAAGGCCCCAGGTCTCATTTGGGCTTCGATAAATTTATCGATAACTGAGTTATTGATCAAAATATGATTGCCCAAAAACCTTAAAAATTCCCCACAATATGGGTATCAAACGAAAGGTGAGGGTCCCAGGTTTCACTTGGACATCGACATATTTCGATAATTGGATGGTGGGGAAACGATATCACTTAAATTAATAGTCCATTATTACTTTAGGATGTCTCTAAAACCCATAAGTCTGCTAAACCCCTTCTACTGTATACTTAATCTTGTCAAGATTTTAAAATTTTTTTTCCATACTTAAAACATCTGTAAATATTTTTTGAAGCAAATTTAAAAAAGCTTTGATTTTCTCCGTTGTTATGGGAACAAAACTTTTCCAATTACCTTCAAGAAATGGTAGATTCAAGCTTATTCAAATACCAGTTTTAAATTTAAGATCTGAACAAAAATTGCTTGGCTGGGACGATTTATATAGGAGCACCTTTTAATTTTCCTACTAGGATTTTTATATATAAAATGATATAAATGCAATCCTATGTATATATATATATATATACCCTCGTGAAGGGTGGATACCTTGCCGCGGTACGAGGGCTTAAGTCGATAGCCACAGGGCTACGCTGCCCTTGTGATCATAGCTCCGTACGGCACTTCATCACGAGAGCAGCCTAGCCTCTCTGACGCGACGACAAAGATCTTCCCCCTCCCAATCCAGGGTGTTATGCGACCACGTGCCCATTGGACGATTGCAGCCGGGGGGCAAATCGTGGCTGTATTTGAACGGAGCCTCTCTGATACCGGGTCGCCTCAGAGAGTAAGCATGGCCTTACCGCGGTACGGGGCTCTGCCGCGGCGGACGACACATTTTCCCCTACTCTTCCCTTGACCCTAAGCTGGCCTTGTCCGGCGATGGGTCGTACGAACAAGATGAACTCAAATAACGCAAATAAAAACGAAAAACCCAAAAAACAAACAACGCCAAATTTCACTCCTCAGCAAAGGAGAGCTATGGAGGAGCAGGCGAGAAAGCAACAACAACGCCGGAGGACAACCTCCGTTCCACAATCAAGGGGGGGATCGACAGCGATGGCAACTACGAGTCGGTCAACCAACCCTCTATCGAGTAAGATTGACTTGATGGGAGCTAGCACCAGTGCGGTTGCCAACGCAGCTAAGCGGACAACGGCGGAAGCTAAACTCCCATCAACCTCTTATATGAAAACCAGTATCTTTACGTCTGTGGCAGCGGTCTCACGACCTGGCCTCGGAGTTTCGAAGGGGAAGGAAGCTGCAACTGAGATTTCGGCAAGGGGAGCGACCGCGATGACAACTACGGGTCCGCACTCCCGGGAGACATCTCCCCGCCGCTTCACATACCACGAGAAAAGATTGGCTGCAAAGATCCTGAAGAGGTATGAAGGGGTACCGCAGGAGTCGCTGTCGCCGTATTCCAGTAAATCGGTAGAGCTAGCGAAAGCTGTGATACCGGATTTCCAAAAATCTTACATGCCAAAGAGGTTAAAAGTTAACCCTTTCAAGCGCCAGAGATCGGACCTGGAGTTAAATCCTCCTCCCAAGCGGCATCAGAATACCTCTGGAGCGGGCAAACTAAGCTTTGCTGAGGTAACCAAGGACAGGATCCTTATAGGCGTCCTTGACCGAGGCAATGACCGTCTGGCCATCCCCAAGGACCGGTCGCGTTACGTGCCAAATGAACTCGGCAACATTCTTCTCAACGTTGCTCCGGAGTTTCCGGGTAGTTCGGCGCGAGTAACGGATGCGGGCTGGCACCAGGGTCAGATCAAATTACTCGCATGCGAGGATGCAAAAACCGTAGCACTGTATAAGGCAGCAGCTGCTAAACTGGGTGAAGTCTACAAGGGCGCAAAGATAGAGGTCGTCGACTGGAAGGACATTCCAGCTCGTCCAAGGGCAAGGCCGTGGATTCCGGCCATCCCTGACGAACCCGACAGAATTCTCGGGATGCTACGGCTAATGAATCCGTCCCTCCCAACGCATGACTGGAGTGTTAATCTGGTCGGGGATGCGGTGGGGCCCGACAGACAGGTGGTGTTCACCATGAATAAAGAGTCAATCGAGCCCCTCAAAAGGTGCAATGGCCTAGTACACTACAGCGTAGGCCAGATCGTTATCCACGTATATCGTGGTGATGCTCAGCGCGCTGCCTTCTCGGCTTCTCCGGGGGAACCGGAAAACGAATTACCAGAAGAGGAAGCGGAGGATTCCGATGCGGAAAGCATGTTATCCGCCACGTCGCTTGCCGATAGTGCTGTGAACAACTCGGAGATGGAGGACAGCCTACAGGACGAAGAAGTCCTCGACGTCACGGTGGTAGCAGCCAACGCTGAGCGATTAACATCTAACGCTACAGGCAGCAGGACTCCTGCAACGCCATATCGGGCAGTTAATCGGAACAACTTGTCGTTGATAGGCAACCTCCGGGATGGGACAAACCTCGACGACATGGGGACGGCAGGGAAGTCTGTGCGCTCTCATGTTGGTGGTGCTTCAGATTAATCTGCACAAATCTAAAGTGGCTTCGGCTGCACTGTTACCGGTAACTATAAAGTGAACTACCCGGCACTAGGGTGTGCCGTAATATTTAGGCCTATAGCCTAAACAGTATCATTTTGTCTTTTAACCTATGAATGGTTGAAATTTTTTTTTGTTTATTTTATTAATTATTAATGCAATTGTTTTAAACAATTGGAAATTGCACAAAATGGAAAAAGAAATTTCATCATACAATTATTTCAAATTACATAGTTAAGATCTGTGCAAAGTTTCAAAGTGGTCATTTGAGTGGTTTTTGAGATATTATTAAAAATGTGGAGACGAGTATGCCCCATGCTTGGTGCTACGGCTTATGCACCGAGAGTGCAAACTTTAGTTCAGTTTTCACAGCACATATTTCTTCAAATAAAATACTTTTTTAATTCTTTACAACGTTAGTTAAAAAAACTAATTTTTTAAATTACAGGAATAAATTGTAAGAATACGAGTTACAGTAATTTAGAGAGATACATTACTATAAAACTAATAGTATAGTTTTATAGTAGTTTTATAGTACTATAAAACTAATACCGCCTGCGGGTTAGGGGTTTAGAATATGCCTGAGGTAGGCATACCGGTCGTAAGAGGCGACTAATATGCACATAGGTAATTGACGTGCTACTGTTGTTGTTGTTGTTGTTGTTGTTGTTGTTGTTGTTGTTGTTGTATTGTTAACAATGCATTGCCCTGTCTAGAGTGTATGATCATTCCGAAGATCTTCATCAAGCTCTTCTAAGGGGAGTCCAAGGAAACGTGCAGTTTCAACAGGGTTTGTCCAGAGGGACAGAGGGGTTAGAAGAGTAGGTTCAGATGAACAATTGAAGAGATGTAGAGTATCATGGGGGGTTGACGTGCTACTCGATGGTTGATCTACGGATGTGATGCCTCTCACCTCTCATTACCTAGAAGGTTCTACTGGTCATACCAAATCGCTACCACGGCAGTCGGGCAGTACCGCAAGGGAGTACCGCAGCGTACCGGGGTCATATCCGGCCAAGGACTGTCAACTTCGGCATCACTCCCCAAAACCTTCGGGGAGTGTTTTGTTGTTAACAACAACAACAACAACTATAAAACTAATAATGTGATAAAGCAAGGGACCAGGAATATAATAATGTTTAATCAATTTGTAACATCTATCTTTGTGTAATTCCAAATCTTATTTAGCCCGGTTGGTATTTTTATTTTTATTGAAGCGTTTGCGTTCTTTCTTTTAAAAGCTTACGACAGTCGATTGTGTGCATAGGTTTTCACTCTCAGTTCACAATTTTGTTCTGTTGCACAATTATTGAATCGATCTTCCAAAAATGTAGCCATTTGTTCGTAATCTTTTTCAATCTTATAAATAACGCAGATCTTCGAAATTTGACTGTCAATCTGAGCCCATTCATATAACTCTCGCGCCGTTGTTATGTGTGCAGTCATTTGAGGACTACCTTTGCGAGCTTTGCCTTTAAAAGCCCCACCAGCTCCGTCACATGGGCCTTTTCCATATGCCGTGGCCTGCAAATGCCACGTAGCAGAGCGACCAAAGTCTTGTTCATGGTAATAAATTGTTGAAAATTTTTTGGTATTTATGAACTGGTGTGGTGCGCCATCGGAAAAGTAGATACAATGACGTATAGCAGCATTGAATGACGATAGGAAAACGTTGAATTCTTTTAAAAAAAGGTACACTGCAACCGCATCATGTTTCTTACAATCAGAAATACATACTAAAGTTTTGTGTTCAATAGACCCATTGTCATTATAATAAAAAACTATTGGAAAAACAGTTGCTTGATTGTTGTTCCAATGAAAACCAGGAACAGAATTTTGAATTAGAAGTGCATAATTTTCCGCGAAATCACATACAACAAGACATTGGTCACTTTGCAGGTTTTGTTATTTGTTTGTAACAGAATGCTTGTTTTTTCGCTATAAATGAATGTTAAAGGAATGCTTGCGCTGATTTACAGAAATCTGTTATAAATACTTTAGTTGGGACAGTCACACTTTGTAATGTAGTTTGCGGGTTTGAAATCCACTGTTTGAAACGGATTTCTCAAATTTGGGCCGTTTCAGACTATTGTCTTTTGGGCAGTTTTTACATTTTCCAAAGTATCATTCTTCAGTCGAATTTTGGCGGCCGCCGTGGTGTAGCGGTTAACTGTTCGGCCTTCTACACCAAGCCGTGGCGGTTCGATTCCCGACAAAAGTAACATCAAAAATTATTTAGAAACAGAGACTTGTAACAAAACTCGTACCGAAACGAAACTCGCGTTTCTGGCGTTTCTGTTCCAAGAAACTTTAAAGGATAGAAACTAAATTCGAAACAAAATGATTGTAACGGTTTCAGCAGAAACAAAATCTGTAACGAAACTAAATTATTTTTGTTCCTTGTAACAGAAACCGAAACAGAAACAAAACTCCTTTGTAACAAAAGTCGTAACAAATCTCCGAAACGGTTCCAGCAGAAACAAAACCTGTAACGAAACTAAATTAATTTTCTTCCTTGTAACAGAAACAAAATTATTAGTTTTGTTCCTTGTAACAAAACCCGTAACGAAACTAAATTAATTTTGTTCCTTGTAACAGAAACCGAAACAGAAACAAAATTAATTTTGTTTCTCAGTAGCAGAATTCTAAACATTCTTATAATACTATTTGCACTACACTAGGATGGACCTATAATATTTATATATATAATATATATCGTCGCTCGGCCCGAAATACCGCGTATTTGCAAAAAACAAAAAGGCGTAAATAACAAAATGTCCAAAAACGAGATTTCGTTACCCTGACTGGGACTCATCGGTCTTAATGTATTGACGTTAAAATTCCTCCGTTTTTAGCTACAAAAACACAAATAAATAACTAAAAAACCTTTAATGGAACCTATTTTCTTTAAAATAGAGCTGTTCAATACCGCGTATTTTAAAAAAGCTATGTTTTGCAGTTTGAGTGCCCGTTCTTTTGTAAAATTGTTATATCCTCCTACACAATTTGGCTTCCATCAAATACGCGGTATTGCTTTTTGCAAATATGCGGTATTGCGCGCCGAGCGACGATATATATATCTGCCCAATATCCCATTATCCATACAAAACTATGTTACACCCGCAAAAGCATCCTCCTTCGACATCTTATAAAAATGATGATGATGATGCACTACAAAGTAGTTTGAATGAATTATTATTACAAAATGAAATATTTGTTGATAACTATTAATGTTAATTTTTTCACAATCCGTTGCCCTATGCATATGTATGAAGCGTTTTTATATATCGTTTAAAAATAAAAAATAAAAAGACAACCCTATAGTCGCGCAGTTATATTTTCTTCATATCTTCAGCATTTATTGTCGGATCTTAAAGTGTGCTACTCCATTTGTTTGTGCCAAGGACCCGGATTTTCCTACCGAAGTTCCATTATGGTACTTACCCGCCAGTATGTAGCTGTCCAGTGACACCAAGAAGTTAAATGTACCACACGAGGTTTCAGAGGTCGACTGAAGTTACTTTAGTTGGTTGCAACAGACATATACATGTATATTATATACCAGAAAATAATAAATCCATTCTAATGTACTGTAAATATAGTTTTGCTACTGAGAAACAAAATTAATTTTGTTTCTGTTTCGGTTTCTGTTACAAGGAACAAAATTAATTTAGTTTCGTTACGGGTTTTGTTACAAGGAACAAAACTAATAATTTTGTTTCTGTTACAAGGAACAAAATTAATTTAGTTTCGTTACAGGTTTTGTTTCTGCTGGAACCGTTTCGGAGTTTTGTTACGACTTTTGTTACAAAGGAGTTTTGTTTCTTTTTCGGTTTCTGTTACAAGGAACAAAATTAATTTAGTTTCGTTACAGGTTTTGTTTCTGGGGTTTTGTTTCTGTTTCAGTTTCGTTACAAGCTGTGTAACAGAAACCGAAACCGAAACGCGTTACAAGTCCCTGTTTAGAAAAAGTGTTTTTCTAAACGGGGTCGTCCCTCGGCAGTTTGGCAAACTCTCCGGGTGTATTTCTGCCATGAGAAGCTTCTCAGCAAAAAATTCATTTGCTTTGCAAGTGCCGTTCGGAGTCGGCAAAAAACTGTAGGTCCCGCCAACTTGTAGGAAAAACTCAAAAAGCAATACACCACAAGTTGGAAAGAGAAGCTCGGCTAAAAATTTCGTTAGAGGTTATGTAACCTGTTGGTATATCGCCGCCATTAGTTTTAGAAGTAACAAATTCAACAATTATGAGGATTACTTATGGGATGACTATCATTCTTCATTAAATTAAGAATGCAAGATCCTGTAATGAAATAGCATTTTCACAAAATATAAAAAAGTAGGCATCATATAAGAGAACTCAAGGACCTTATTTAGATATTGTATTGCTATGGAAATACTTGAAGTTTATAAAAGCAAGAAAAAGGGTTATCGTAGGGTTTATTTTTATAATAAATAAATGAGTAAATAAGTAAAACAGCAATAAAGTAATGAAGAGATAGAATAAATGAGCTTCTACTGTAATTTAAAAAATTAGTTTTTTAACTAACGTTGTTGTAAAGAATTAAAAAAGTATACTATTTGAAGATTATGATTATGTGCTGTGAAAGCGGAATTAAAGTTTGCACTCCCGGTGCATAAGCCGTAGCACCAAGCATGGGCCATACTCGTCTCCTAATTTTTAATAATATCTCGAGAACCACTAAAATGACCACTTTGAAACTTTGCACATATGTTAACTATGTATTTATTATTATTATTATTATTATTTATTAACATTAAATAAATTAAAAAGTTAATACTAGACGAGCATTAGCTGCCAAGGCTATCAGCTCTAGGAAATACGTAAAATTCTTAAATTTAAATTGTTTGGTATTGATATTTTTTTTTTTTTTTTTTTTTTTTTCTTATGTTGTTCAAATCATAAATCATACTCAGACTAGGGCTCGGATGTGTTTGATAAAGTTGTAAATACAGGTTATATTTTCTTTTGACGGATTTTTTAAAAGCTCTATCCAGTTCCTTTTGAGGTAATGATTTCTGATGCCTATTAAAGCCGGGCAGTCAATAAAAATGTGGTTAAGAGTTATGGTTTCTCCGCAGTGTACACAAGCTGGAGCTGTCTCACCAGTAAGAAGGTGTTTGTGAGTGTGGACAATATGACCAAGGCGTAACCGTGAAAAAGTTTGTATTTGGGACCTCCATATGTCCGTGGGATATTTGGGAGACATTAAATCTCTGTTTATGCCAGTATAATGGTGGTGGATGTAGTTTAGCCATTCTTGTTTCGTTTTTTGCGTGAATATGTCTTTTGATTGCTGTGCGCATATCTGCCTTGGAGCATGTGGCGTCTTTTGTAACTGGGCATCGGGGAGCTAGTTTTGCTGCACTGTCTGCCATTTCGTTTCCTTGAATACCAACGTGCCCTGGTATCCAAAGAAGGCGTATTTTTTCTTTGTGGTTAATTAGCGCATCTCTGATTTGGCTTATTGTTGTAGAGTTTGATAGTGGGTTTTAGATAGCTTGAAGGGCGGATTTACTGTCGATGCATATAAGGGTTTTACAAGTGTTTTCCAATGCCATAGTTATAGCATGTTTGATGGCAACTGCTTCTGCAGTAAAAACGGATGTGAAGTCGGGTAGAGTTTGCACCCTTAGAGTGGCACCGTCTGAGTCGACCACTGCGAAGCTCGCCCTGCGGGTTAGGGGTTTAGAATATGCCCGAGGTAGGCATACCGGTCGTAAGAGGCGACTAATATGCACATAGGTAATTGACGTGCTAACTCGATGGTTGATCTACGGATATGATGCCTCTCACCTCTCATTACCCATCTTCTCCTTCCTCATGGATGGAGGGATGCCATGACCTAGAAGGTTCCACTGGTAATACCAAATCGCTACCACGACAGTCGGGCAGTACCGCAAGGGAGCACCGCAGCGTACCGGGGTCATATCCGGCCAAGGACTGTCAACTTCGGCATCACTCCCCAAAACCTTCGGGGAGTGTTTTGTTGTTAACAACAACAACAACAAGCTCGCCGGTGCATAGTCGGATTTCGATCCATCTGTGAACCATATGGTCCAGTTTTCGGTTACGTAGTAATCTTTACGTTCTTGAAACATCTTGCAGAAAACTTCTGGTGATGTAGTGTCCTTTTTGAATTTGCAAAGTGAAAGATCACACGAGTTTTTGCTGATTTCCCATGGTGGAGCTTGTGATTGGTAGCTATCCGCCGTATTGTATAGTTCCAGATTATTGGCAACTTGGATATTTTTGTCGACCTCTGATGCTGTTGATATTTTTTATGTCACAGTCAATGACCGAGTTGGTTGGAAAGAGGAGTTTAGGAATAAGTCTCGCATGGACTGGTATATTCTTTCTTCAATTGTTGGTAGGCCAGGCTCTGCTAAAATGTTTTTTATGGGTGTTGTACGGAAAGCATACACGCTTGCCCGCGCTGCTTGATGATAGGCTGGTTTAATAATGTTGATTGCAGATTTGGGTGAGTTCCAAAACAGGAAGAGCCCATAGTCGATTCTACTTAAGATTAGCGTTTTCGTTATATACGTTAGAGTGTTAATATGTACATTAGGGTGATTCAAATAAACAAACTTTGGTTTTTTCGGTCTTACCCCCTGAAACTTTAGGTATTGATGAGAAAATAAACCTTATAAAAAATTAGCGCTCTAACTTAACCCTTAGGGGTGGCTATTTTTTTTTTCGCCCTTTCCCATACATTTTGTATGGGGAAAAATGACATTTGATTTTCTTTAAATTTTTTTAAAAATATTTTTACATACTCTTAAAGCTGAAGCTTTTAAGCTTCCAAAATGGTATACCATTTGCGGCTATCTTACCTATTGAAATAATTACAACCATTTAAAATTTGATAGATTTTATACGTGTTACTGTGTATGTGTGTGCAATAGTACAAAACTTAGTCATTTTTAAATAGCTGTAATTATTTTAATAGTTAAGATAATCGCACCCGGCTTACCATTATGGAAGCTTCAAAGCTTCAACTTTAAGAGTGTGTAAAAATATTTTGAAAAAAGTTTCAAAAATTGAAAGAAAATTCACTTTGAAAAAAAAAATGCCATTTTTCCCCTATACAAAATGTATGGGAAAGGGCGAAAAAAATAGCCACCCCTAAGGGTTAAGTTAGAGCGCCTATTTTTTGCAAGGCTTATTTTCTCATCAATACCTAACTTTTTAGGGGGTAAGACCAAGTCGACATTTTTTCTGAACCACCGTAATGTACATGGCATTTCTTACTAGCAAGGTAAGTAACAATATTAATTCTGGCAGCTAATGCTTTTTTTAGATGAGTAAAGTGACATATCCATTTGTAGTTATGCGAGAATATAATACCTAAGATCTTCATTTTTTTTACATTTTCGATTACTATATTATTTATTGTTAAGGCATGGTTAACACAATCGCACGAATGCTTGCTAGATATGTGGAAGTTTTTAGTTTTTTCTAAGGAAATCCTGGCACCGGAGTAGTCACCCCAGTCCAAAATTTCCTTTAATAAATGTTTAAAGATAAGGTTAGTTTCTTCGTTGTCGTTTCTTTTGCATAATATGTAGACATCGCCTGCATAAAGGCAATGATCGACAAAACTGTTGGCTTTTATAATGTTGCTCTTATTTCATTAAATGCAATGTTGAACAAAATTACGGAAAGTGGAGAACCCTGCGGAATACCATTTTCTAACGGATGTATGTACATCGGAGAAGACATTATTAATTTATTATATTAGGTTTAGGATTAATGGGAAATGATCGCTGTTGTGGAGGTCGTCTAGTGCTTTCCACTTTATAAGTGGGAACAATGCAGGCGAGCAGAGGGATATGTCTACGTGGGAAAAGGAAGAGTGAGTGGAGAAGTGGGTCGGACTGCCATCATTCAAAACGTTCATGTCGGATAGTCTATTCCAACCGTTAAAGTCGGCAAGTACTATAAGAGGTGTGTTAACTGCTCCGAAAATGTCGGTTAGGTCTCTGCTGTTGAATGTTTGACAAGGGGGTATATAGATAGATGCCACAGTGAACTTGATACTCAATTCTACTTCGATCATTACTACTTGAAGTTGGGAGTTGACGTCTATTTTTCTATGAGGGATGTAG
The DNA here is from genome assembly GCA_964058755.1 of Campiglossa producta. Taxonomy (NCBI): domain Eukaryota; kingdom Metazoa; phylum Arthropoda; class Insecta; order Diptera; family Tephritidae; genus Campiglossa; species Campiglossa producta. The sequence goes on from CAXKVI010000003.1 coordinate 97,611,788, forward strand.
TTCTTTATTGCTAAACCCGCGCCTTGTTTGGCCGTGGTGTTTGACGTAGAATTTACAAAGTAGGTGGAATAGTTGTTTAGAAATACTGGATTACAGTTGTGGGGGCAATGAGTTTCTTGTATTGCGATGGGACTTGGGTTATGCTGTTTGATAAGTATCTGGAGTTCAGAGAAGTTGTTGTAGAAACCTTTCATATTCCACTGAAGAATATTCAGGTCCATGAGAGAGAGAAGTAAAAGTGCTCTGTCTTTTGTAAAGGTGAACTTTACAGAAGCGAGGGACTGACGAGAGATTTGGTTAAAAGTCGTCGATGGAATAATCCATCGAGGAGGCTTGGTTATTGGTGTTGTTTTTTTCGACATAGTAGTCGTTGTTTTTTAGTAGATTTTGGGTAAAAACCGAAATTCGTGACATTAATGTTTTAGGATTTGAATCAGATGTTAGATTTTCATCGGTGGTTGGTAAATTAGTTTGTAGTAATGAGTAATTTTCTAAAGAAGTGGTGGAATTTGTAGTATTGAAGTTGATTGAAGTTGGATTTTCGGTAGGGGTGGCGGGTATGCTAGTTTGTGGTAATGAGTAATTTTCTAAGGAAGTGGTGGAATTGGTTTTATTGAGGTTGCTTGAAGTTGGAACTTCGGTAGTGGTGGTTGGTATTTTAGTTTGTGGTAATGAAAAATTTTCTAAAGAAGTGGTGGAGTTTGATTTATTGATGTTGTTTGAAGTTGGATTTTCGGTAGTGGTGTAGTTTGTTTTGCTGAGGTTGCTTGAGGTGGGGTTTTCGGTAACGTTATTGGAGTCAAGTGTAATGGTATTTATGTTTTGCGTTGTTGCACTAGAGACGGTAGATTTATCTTTTTCGGTATTAGATTTATGAATAGTGTTTGATGAATGAGTATTCGTAGCTGTACTATTTTTTGTTGTACTGGCGTATGAGCTTATACGTTGGGGAATGGGTAGTCTATTTGTGTATTTTTGCCGTGCTTCGCTATGGCTGCATTTTTCTTCGGTTTTTATTTTAAGGATTTCCTTGGCTTCCTTATACTTTGGACATTTTTTGTCCGAGGATGCATGGTCCTGAGCACAATTAGCACATTGGGTTCTAACAAATTCATCAGGGTTGTGAAGTGGGAGATTGCAGTTATCGCATATTGGAGTTTTATCGCACTTTTTTTGTGTGTGACCCAGAATTTGACAGCGCCTACAACGCATTGGACTCGGAATGTAAGGTTCAACCTTAGTTTTATACCATGCTACTTCGACGGATTCAGGAAGTCGGTACAGGTCAAATGTTAAAACCATTTGCCCAGTCAAAATCGTTTTGCCTTCGACTATTTTTGTAAATTTGTATACACCCGAAACTTTTTGGTCTTTCATTTCGCGTACTATTTCCTCTTCGTCAACATGCTTAATACAAGGAGCGTAGATTACGCCTTTAACGTGTCATGTAATTTTACAACAATTGGGCAGAGGTTGGGAAAAGATTTAACTTTTAGAAACCTGTCTGCTGCTTGTGCGGTGCGCGCCAAGACAAGTATATTACCGTCCCGGAGTTGAGTAACTGAGTCAGTTTCGGTTGATATAGCTTCAATGGATTTTTTAATGGCAAGGACTTAGCTGGGATAATGGTTTATTTTTGTCTGCAGACGACATTAATAGGAATTTTGGGTTATAGGTTGAAGGGCATTTTGGACGGAGTGCTGGGAAATTCTCTTGTTTATTATTAGCTTTTTGTCTTTTTCTGGTTGGGTTGTCTAGATAGTCACTTAACGCAGAGAAGCGATTCGGTGACCTATCCGGAGGTCCCGGAGCCATCTTTCTGCTAATATTTACTCAAATATAAATTTAAATTAACACGTGGGCTTAATAAAAAAAAGCAAAGATAAGAAAGAAGGAAAAATAAATGAAGCGACTAACGGAACGTTAACACAAAAACAATTGTAGGTAAGTCACAAAACTAGTCACTGAGAGAAAACGACGTGTGAACGCTTTGAATGATAGTCGGCGACTGTGTCTTAACTATGTAGTTTGAAATAATTGTATGATGAACATTTTTTTTTTCGTTAGGTCCATTTTGTGCAATTTCCATTTGTTTAAAACAATTACATTAACAATTAATAAAATTAACAAAAAAAAATGTCAACCATTCATAGGTTAAAAGACAAAATGATACCGAAATCAGTCAAAAAGAATCGCTTCTTCACCTCTCGTCTTCTCCAAACTGTGAATTTTTGAAAAAATTTGGATTTTCTTGATTTTTTATACAAAAAATTTGTTTCTCGAAAATAAAACATGCTATGGCAAAAACAAAAAAATACGTTTATTTCAGGCGATTTAAATTTTTAGTGGCAAATTTTGAATGGAATGGGCCATATATAATACATACATACATAGGTATATAGAGGATATCGATGGCTGTGTAAAATTCGTCCTGTTTCGAAAACGTCCTAACTTTAAATTTTTTTACCGGGTCTTATCTCAGCTGAAAATGTGAAAATGTATCAAATATATACTTATTTATTGATATTTATTTATGAGCTATTTCTGTCACTGCGTCTCTCAAGTTCAATTTTATTCAAATCTTCTCCTATTTCCACGTCCTTACTAGATTGTAATGAAAAAACGACGCTAACTGCACTTGCCGACATAACGACATTGAAAAAACTATGCAGTCATCCGGATTTAATATATGAAAAAGTTTTGGCACATGAAAATGGTTTCGAAAACTCAAGCAACGTATTTCCTGCTAACTATAATCCCAAGTAAGTTGGTATAAATATTAGGCTGATTCAAATAAAAAAAATTGTCATTTTTAAATGCCTTTAATAGTTGAGATAATCGCACACGGTGCGACGCTTGGAAAGCTTCAAAGGAAAAACTTCAAGAATATGTAAAGTTTTTTTGGAAAAAATTTCAAAACCCATTTTTCACCATACATGTACATATGGGAAATGGAGAAAGGATGCACAACCTCGTAAGCCCCACTTACATAAAACTTTGACAGATGCGAGCCTCGTTTTTGAGCATTTGCCAAAATTGCACTTCGCTTTACGTTCCAAAACTTTGTATGAAAGTGGATCCTACAAAGTTTTATGTAATTGTGGCTTAAGGGTTAAGTTACAGCGTTAATTTTTTGCAAGCCTTGTTTTCTCATCAATTAGGTTAGGTTCAAGTGGCTGCCGCAGAGGCACACCTAGGCCAGTATTAAAAGGCCCGTTGTGATACCACCAACACTAGGAAAGTCAGTTCCGGGACCCTGCCATATGGAAATTCCCGGTATTAACAGAATTCACCACATAGCAGAATCCCGGGACTGACTTTCCTATACCGACACCGTTACTCCTCCTCGAACCATTTAGATGACTTGATGAAGGCCATCAGGTCCTTTATGTCCAGCTCCGTGACCTGGCGTAGGCTGACCAGGAAGGGAATTCCCAAAAAGCGCATTCTCGCGCCACTTAAAGCCGGGCAGTTGCAGATGAGGTTCTCCACCGTTTCCTCCTCGTCATCATCCTTACAACTCCTACAGCATCGTCGGTAGGGCACACCAAGTCTTTCTGCGTGCCTACCAATGAGGCAGTGCCCAGTTAATACGCCTATTAATATGGAGATTTCTCTTCTTCTTAGGGCATAAATTTGTCTTGATCTTTTATGATCCCATTTCGGCCAGGTTTCTTTGGATATCCGGCATCCTGGAGATTGCAGCCATCTTTCGTTGCCTTGGCGGAGTGTGTACTCCTTCAGCATAAGCTTGCATGTGGCAAACAGCATACCTAAGCGCTCTTTATCGCGAAGAACCTGCTTGGTCGTGCCCTGCCTCGCAAGTTCGTCTGCCCTACAATTTCCCTCAATGTCCCTATGCCCCGGGACCCATGTGAGGTTAACGCGATTCTGTTGGGCCATCTCTTGTAGAGATCGACGACAGCTGAGCGTCAGTTCAGATTTGAACGAGTAAGAGCCAAGGGATTTGATGGCCGCCTGGCTGTCGCTGAATATAAAAATGTCCTGTCTGATAGTGTGTTGGCCTATCCAAGCCGCGGCGTCCATGATTGCTGAAACGTCAGCCTGGAAGACACTGCAGTGATCAGGTAGTCTGAAGGAGAGCTCAAGGTTCAGATCCTTTGAATAAACCCCTCCCCCAACTCTGCCGTCTAACTTCGAGCCATCAGTATAAATGGAAGTGCCGCCATGAGTGACGGGACTCCGATCCGTGCTCTCCCATTCTTCCCTGCTGGGAATGTTGATTTTAAAACCGCTATCTCCGACTGTTGTGGTCGCACAGCGATCTGTGCTCAGCGGAAGAAAGCTATAGGATCCCAAAATACAGGCGTGTCCAGTAGTGCTTGCGCCCCAGCCGGACGTTTCCCTTAGACGCAGAGCCGATGCTGCTGCTACTCGGTGCCCTTCCAGATCGAGTGGCAAAATGCCAAGAATGGCCTGGAGTGCTTCATTGGGCGTTGTTCTTAACGCATCGCTTATACAGATCATGCAAGATCTGTGTACTTTACCTAGCAGATTAAGGTTTGTTGCCTTGCTCAGCGCAGGCCACCATACCACAACTCCATAGAGCATGATTGGTAGAATGATTGCAGTATAGATCCATTTGCATATTTTGGGGCTGAGCCCCCATTTCTTTCCAATGGCTCTTTTGCACGTGTAGAGTGCAATACACGCTTTCTTCTGGCGCTGAAGAACATTCTCCTTCCAGGTTAGTTTCCTATCCAGAACTGTGCCCAAGAACTTGGCTTTGTCAGCCAAGTTCAGGTGCACGTTATTCAGTTTTGGTAGTATTAGCGGTGGTATCTTATAGCGGTTGGTGAAAAGGACCAGTTCTACTTTTTCCGGGTTGATGCTCAGTCCGCAACGCGAGCACCATGAGGAAACCTCTCTCAGTGCTACTTGCATTAAGTCGCACAGGGTTTGTGGGAATTTGCCCCTGTATACTATAGCTAAGTCATCTGCATATGCCACTACCTTCCCTGCTTATGCCCAGACTTGTTAAAGCGGCCCTGTAGGGAAAATCTCTAGTTCAGAGCTAGTTCGCTTCTAGTGCGTTCCGAACCAGTACTAGTTCGCAAACTATCTTTTTTACATGAAATCAACTGGCGAATTTAACATGGCGATGTCCTAGGCTGGAACTAGTACAAAATTCAACAGTTTGGATCTAGTTCGTTTATTGGTACTATTTCTATTGTTCTGAATATAAATTAAATACAAAAACTTAAATTCAAATACGAATCCAAATGCCTTTTAAAGACTCCTCAAACGCTGGTTTCGAACTAGTGCAAATGTATACACTAACGGAGTTATTCTTATTGGCCACTTTATATCTAGTTCTGATCCTGAAATTTGTTCAGTAGTGCCTGGGTTCCCTGCAGGGAACTAGTGAAAATGTAATCACTAACGTACTAGTTCTTATTGGCCACTTTATATCTAGTTCTGAACCAGAAATTTGTGTCACTAGTGCCTAAGTTCCCTGCAGGGGGTGTTTATAGCATCAGGGCTTATGTTGTTGAAGGCTCCTTCAATATCTAAAAAGGCCACAAGACAGTACTCTTTTTCATACAGCGATTTTTCAATAACAGAAACTAGGCTGTGAAGCGCAGTTTCTGTAGATTTCCCTTTGGTATATGCATGCTGATAGCTAGAGATCAGGTTGCTATCAATAGTAGAGGAGAGGTAGTCATTTATTATCCTCTCGAAGGTCTTGAGCACAAAGGATGAGAGACTGATTGGCCTATAGTCCTTGCTCGTAATGAGACGCCTTCCCCGCCTTAGGAATAAACACTACCGTGGCACTTCTCCAGGAGCACGGAATGTAGCTAAGAGCCAGGCAGGCTGTATAGAGAAATACCAGCCATTTGGCTGATGTCTCCAGCGTGTTTATGAGTTGTGCGGGAATAATCCCGTCTGGCCCGGCAGCCTTGAACGGTTCGAAGCTTTTAACCGCCCACCTATCCTTTTCCTCCGTGATGGGTATGTGTACAGCCAGGTTTGTTGTAGATGCTAGGGGTTCCTCATGCAAGTTCCCTGGGAAGTGCGTATTCAAGAGCAGCTCTAGGGTTTCCCTCTCCGTGCTGGTCCAGGATCCGTCAGGTTTGCGCAAATAGCTTGTGACTGTTTGAGTTTTTGCGAGCACTCGTCTAAGTCTCGCTGTATCGTCGACATTTTCGACCCCAGTGCAGAAATTTCTCCACGATACTCTCTTCGCCTGCCTCAGAGATTTTTTGTAGGCCCTGAGTTTAACTTTATATTCGAGCCATTGAGTCTCCGTGCCAAGGCTCTTGGCTTTATTAAATTGTGTCCTACATGATTTACGGAGCGAGTCCAGGTCGTAGGACCACCAATGCAGCCTATGTTTACCGCGTGGTTTTAGCACTGGGCAAGCCTGCTCTAGGGCATTCGAGAGCGCCGTTGTAAAGGTCATTACCAGATCCTCCAACTCCCCTACTGATGAGGGGACTTGTGGGGGCAGTGCTGGCAAGGCCCTAGATAGTATTTCATTGTGTAGCTGCCAGTTAGTGTTACGTGGGTTGTGTTTCATAACCGGCTGCTCAACAGAAAAGTCTAGAACTAATTCTACGTACCGGTGGTCGGAGAATGAGTGTTCATCGAGAACGCGCCATTTTCTGACCCACTCATAAGCGCCTTCGCTGCAAATAGTGAGATCTATGACCTCCCTACGGGTTTTAGTAGTAAACGTAGGTTCGTTACCCACGTTGCAAACTACCAGGTTAGTTGTTAACAAATAATCAAACAACGACTCTCCTCTAGCATTGATATCGGAGCTTCCCCACTGGACGTGATGAGCATTGGCGTCAGTTCCGATAATAAGATGACCCATGGAAAAATTTGCCACCAGGTCCTTTACCTCCCTCTGTGGCGGAGGTTCTTCGGCGTCGTAGGGCATATAGACCGACGTCATCGTCAGACTGGTACTGTCGACTGTTAAACTGGCAGCTGTTCCCTATGTACAGTCACTTCTCAGAGCAGAAAACCCAGGACATCGCCATGGATCTCTGCGCAGTGGAACCACACGGGGTTTTACCTCGGCCAAGGACTGTCACTTTCAATGTAACCCTGTTTAGTATGTTTTGTCCCATTCCGAAACTATCATCCTCCCCCCTTACAGCAGGGCTGCAAGATATTATATTGTTACGGGCGGGCGTTGAGCCGAACCCCGGACCAAAAGAATGGATATGCAGTGTCTGTTGCAAAAAGATATATATTAAACGGTCGCATTCTGTGTAATGCTTCTCGTGTAAGAGATGGCTCCATAAATCTGGATGTTCAGGGCTTAACCTTAACATCCACAGACCCCGTGCTTTCTTTAGTACTTTCGTGGCCCCTTGTTGTTTGCGCCCTCGGGCGTCCCGCGGTAAGCGCCGTTCAAGCGCACCCCTACCGCCACTTTCTATGTAGTAGCAATACTAATAGTAATAATAATAATGTAAAAACCAAAATACGCCCATTGTCATCACTGCCTCAGAGGTCAAGGAAGCCATCAGACAGGCTAAGCCCTCAAAATCCATCGGCCCCGACGGCATTGCCATGAAGATGCTGAAACATCTAGGCCAGGAGGGACACAAATACTTAGCGGCTCAATTCAGTCTTTCACTGAACACTTTCGTCATTCCTGAAATATGGAAAAAAGGCGAGAGTGGCTCCATTACTAAAACCTAGAAAACCGGCAAACATAGGCGATTCATATCGTCCTATATCACTTTTGTCACCGGTAGTGAAGACGCTAGAGTCCATTTTGCTCCCGTATTATACTGCAAATCTGCACCTGGCTAGTCATCAACATGGCTTCCGTAAGCTGCACAGCACCACCACCGCACTCAATGCCATTACAACGCAAATAAATAGCGGCCTAAATCAAAACCAACCAAATCACAGGACTGTGTTAGTGGCACTTGACCTGTCGAAAGCTTTTGACACAGTCAACCATGCCACTCTCATACAAGATCTGTTTGAGACACAGATACCTGATGGTTTAAAGAGATGGACCGCTAATTATTTGAATGGACGGCAGGCGTCGGTTAACTTTAGAAACGCAACATCAAAACCTAGACGTATTAGACAGGGGGTGCCACAGGGTGGTGTCCTATCCCCGACACTGTTTAATTTCTATCAATCGAAGATGCCCCCACCACCAGAGGGCGTCTCCGTCGTTTCATATGCCGACGACTGTACAATAATGGCGACGGGGAAGGGCCCCTATACTGATGAACTCTGTACGAGAATCAATGGTTACCTCTGCGACCTTTCCAGGTTTTTCACTGAGCGAGATCTGACAATATCTCCGACAAAATCAACGGCGACGCTTTTTACGACATGGACGCACCAGGTGAGAAATGAATTAGATATTTTCGTTGATGGCACTAAGCTACCAACTGTCAGCCACCCAAAGTTATTAGGGATGACACTGGATAATACTTTCTCATTTGTTGGTCATGTGTCTGCAATGGTCTCAAAGGTACGTGGTCGCAACAAGATCCTCAAGTCACTTGCCGGCAGTACTTGGGGAAAAGACAAAGAAACGTTGCTGGCTACATATAAGGCCATTGGCCGACCAGTCTTTGACTATGCTGCACCCATATGGTCGCCTAATGTACATAACACCAACTGGACGAAGTTACAAGTCTGCCAAAATACTGCCATCAGAACTGCTACGGGATGTCTCCTCATGTCTTCCGAGTCTCACCTCCATCAGGAGGCAAAACTGCTCAATGTAAAAGAGCATGCGGAAATGCTGAGCAGGCAATTCCTTCTGAACTGCCACAAGCCAGCACATCCAAACCGTCATCTTTTGGACATAGATCCGCCCCCGAGAGACATAAGGAGACATCTCCGTAAGCATTATGATGAGATCCGGCATAATATTACCTTGCCGTTTGATCTGCAGAATCATAAGGGGGCTCTAACCGACATCCACACCGAGTCGGTATACACTTTTGTCGGATCTCTACCTGTGAATCCCGTTCTGAACAGTCCTCCACCGGATATTGCTGAAGAAGAACGCACCTTACCAAGGGAGACAAGAGTGACCTTGGCACAGCTTAGGTCTGGATATAGTGTAAGGTTAAACTCCTACTTATCCAGACTTAATGATACAATCTTAAATACATGCCCTGCATGTGGTAGGACCCCCCCATGATACTCTACATCTCTTCAATTGTTCATCTGAACCTACTCTTCTAACCCCTCTGTCCCTCTGGACAAACCCTGTTGAAACTGCACGTTTCCTTGGACTCCCCTTAGAAGAGCTTGATGAAGATCTTCGGAATGATCATACACTCTAGACAGGGCAATGCATTGTTAACAACCACAACACCAACAAACTGGCAGCTGTAACGTCACCATTGGTATAGTTGGGCAAGAGAAAGGCATTCAGCTCAGACTTAACCAAAATACAGGCTCTAACCCTGCCCCCCTCGCTGGCTGGGATTAGCTTAAAACCCTTAGTTCCCAAACTGCAAATCCTTGAGCTGTTGACCCAGGGTTCTTGGATGAGGACCACATCTATGTCGCCTTTAGAGAGACGACTGATTAAAGCAGCCGAGGCTGCTTTAGATTTGTGCAGGTTTATCTGAATCACCACCAACATGAGAACGCTCAGACTTCCCTGCCACCGCCGTATCGTCGAGTTCCACCTCGTCTGGAGGCTTATCTTTCAACGACGATTTGTTCAGACCACGATTTGGCGTAGCCGAGATCCTTCTAACTGTGGCAGTATTGACATTGATGCGCTCAGGACTAGCTGCTATCACTGTGACGTTGAGGACTTCCCCGTCCAGCAGGCTGTCTCCCATCTCCGAGCTGTTCACTGCTCCTTCGCCATTTGACGTGGCAGATACCATACTTTCCGAGTCGGACATCTCCTACTCCTCTACCGGCACTGCGATGTCCGAGCCCTCCGGTGCAGCCGAAATAGCAGCGCGCTGTGCATCGCCGCGGTATGCGTGGATCACGATCTGACCCATGCCGTAGTGCACTCGTCCATTGCACCGTTTAAGGGGCTCGAGTGCTTCCTTAGTCAAGGTGAAGACCACTTGCCTGTCAGGCCCTACCGCATCCTCGACCAGATTGACACCCCAGTCCTGCGTCGGGAGAGACGGGTTCATGATCCTCAGCATCCTGAGAATTCTCTCAGGCTCAGCAGGGATAGCAGGAATCCACGCTCTTGCCCTTGGCCGAGCCGGGATGTCCTTCCAGTCTACAACCTCGATTCTTGCCCCTTGGTAGATCTCACCCAGTCTTGCAGCTGCTGCCTTGTATAGTGCAACAGTTTTTGCATCCTCGCAAGCGAATACCTTGATTCGGCCCTGGTGCCATCCCGCATCAGAACCCATCGGCGTGGCACACGGAGACTCATCCATAATGTCGAGAAGGGCATTACCGATAGCGTTCCGAACGTACCGCCACTGGTCCCTAGGGATGGCCCAGCTTTCGTTACCTCGGTCAATGACGCCTATGAGGATCCTATCCTTAGTTACTTCAGCAAAGCTGAGTTTACCCACTACGGGGGCGTGTTGCTGCCGCTTCGGGTGAGGTTTTAAATCCACGTTCGATCTCTGGCGTTTGAAGGGATTTCCATTAACCTTCTTTGGCGCGTAATCGCTTTGGAAGTTCGGTAAGATAGCTTCAGAAACCTCCACCGTCTTTCTAGCATTCGGCGATAGTGTCTCTTGTGAAATACCCTCATATTTCTTCAGGATCCTCGCGGCCGCTCTTTTGTCCAAGTACTCAGAGCGACTGGGAGATGTCTTTTGGGGTAAATTTCGACCCGTAGTTGCCATCGCGGTCGTTCCCTTATTTGGATCTCTGGGGCCAGGTCGTGTGACCACTGCCACAGACGTTAAAGACTAGGTTTCGGTACCGGCACTTACTAGGACTTTAGCATCAGCCGTTGTTGGCTTCACTGTACCGGTACTTACTTTGGGGATTGCCCCCTTGTTATCCAGAGCTAATCGACCCGTAGTTGCCATCGCTGTCGATCTCTCGGCTGATAAAGAAATGCAGTTTGTCATCCGACGTTGCGTTCTCGCTTGCTCCAGCATTTGTCGACATTTTTTATAGGTATAATAATGGATTTAAAAAAAAAAAAAAATAGGTGAAATACACTTGTGAAAATGCGCAATATCCCAGCCAGCAAAATCATCGTAAACGAGCTCGTAAACTGACGTTTTCTCGAAGAAAACTCTGATAAAATATCGTTTATGATATCCGTTTACGATTCGCCTACGAATCCGGTTTCGCTCTGAAATGTTTTTTGCCTACGATTGTCGTAAAAGTATCGAAAAAGCACTCGTATATGAATCTTTTTACGTCCGTTTTTTTATCGTAAATGTACTCGTAAACAATTAATTTTCGATAGAAAAACCGACTTTCTAGACTGCCTTACCCACTGATTTCAATGCGAAAAATAATACAAATAAACAAACCTAAATTTTAGGTATAAAGTTTTTTTATTAAATAATAAAATTGTGTACCTTTTTGCCAGCGTGTAAGTACATACTGATATTGGTTTACATGTTAGGCATCACAACTTATAAATAGTGGGTCATACAACCCAGAGGGCATCCCGAGATCCCAGAATAGCAGCTACTTTCTCTGTCCCTTTTTCTTTTTCCGCAAATCCACCTTCCAGCACGCTAGTAATAATTTAAAAGATATATTTTATGTTATTTGTGTTTTTAATTAGATATTTTACAAGCCTACTTACTTTTAAAATATCAGTTTGAAAATTTTCGTTCAAAATTTTTTTTTTTAAATTTTTTATTTTAATTTTTTTGTTTGACGTGACAGAAAAGCTTCTTTTGTTATTGTTTTTTTATTCGAGAATAGCTCGTAAATCGCAATGTTCGTAAAATGTACGGTACCTTGCTGGCTGGGATGTTACCGAATGAATTAAAAATTACAGTGTTTGTTTAGGTAGGTAGAAGTGGCTGCCGCAAAGGCACACCTAGGCCAGTAATAAAAGGCCCGTTGTGATACCACCAAACACTAGGAAAGTCAGTCCCGGGGCCCGGCCATATGGAAAATCCCAGTGCTGTCGGGACTCTCCATATAGCCGAAACCCGGGACTGACACTCCTAACCGACACCGCTACCCCTCCTCGAACCATTTTGATAACTTGATGAAGGCCATCAAGTCCTTTATGTCTAGCTCCGCGACCTGGCTTAAGCTAACCAGGAAGGGAACTCCCAGAGAGCGCCTTCTCGCTCCGCTTAAGGCCGGGCAGTTGCAGATGAGGTGCTCCACCGTTTCCTCTTCCTCATCATCTTTGCAACTCCTGCAGCATCGTCGGTAGGGAACGCCTAGCCTTGCTGCGTGCCTACCAATAAGGCAGTGCCCGGTTAAAACACCTATTAATATGGAGATTTCCTTCCTTTTTAGGGCGTATATGTGTCTAGATCTTTTAAGATCGCATTTTGGCCAGGTTTGCTTGGATATCCGGCACCCTGGGGCTTGTAGCCATCTTTCGTTGGCTTCGCGGAGTGTATGCTCCTTCAGCATTAGCTTGCACGTGGCAAACGGCATACCTATGCGCTCTTTATCTTGAAGAATCTGCTTGGTCGTGCCCTGCCTGGCAAGTTCGTCTGCCCTACAGTTTCCCTCAATGTCCCTGTGTCCCGGGACCCATGTGAGGTTCACGCGGTTCTGTTGGGCCATCTCTTGAAGAGTGTTTGTTTACTCTTTCTTTATTTTCGTCGTATATAATGTTTTACAAAATTAAATACATACTAAAAAGATACTCTTTTCACAAAAATCAAAATAATTTTACAAAGAAAAATTTTTTTGAGAAAAATTGAAGAATTAAATTCAAATTTTGACTCTGCGATGTTTTAGTAAGGACCATTTTTGAACAACTTCACAAAGGTCAATTTCATCTACTTTATCTTTTGAAGAGAAGAGCAACATCAACGAATTTAAACGATCATCTCCCATTGTTGTGCGCAAATGGTCGAAAACTATTTTCAATTTACTGAAGGAACGTTCACACGATGCTGACGTGACAGGAGCAGTCAAAATATAACGAACCAGTTTATATGCTAAGGGAGTAACTCGTTTTAACTTGAATGCTACCGTGGAAATACCTTCGAATGATTTACAACTTTGACATGAGTCAAAAAGAATTTGTAACTCACAAAGCAAACATTCGACTTCTTCCTTGAAAAATTCGGGTTCCAATTGTACAATAGAGTTTATCAAATCAATCGTAACATTATTTCTGTCTAGTGGAACTCTAAACATTTCCTGAATGGGTTTGAAAGTTGACAAACTTTCTTGTAACTTTTCTTGGATGCAACTTGTAAAAACTTGAAGAACAATTTTGAATTCTTTTCTATAAAATGTTTCAAAATCGAAAATTGTAGCAGATTCCGGATTTTCGTAAATTTTTTTGGCACTCGTCGCGTTCTGTGATGCTTTGAAAAGTCGTTTTCGGGGCTTATCTCCCACTTCCGAGCAAAGGAAACCGAGCTCGCAATCAAATCGTTTATTTGAATATCATCGTTCATTTGCTGAAATGACTCTGATGTGCTTTGAATCAACAATAAAGCATCGATGATGTTAAGTTCTTCAGCTTCCAAATTTTCTGTCAAATTTTTAACTTTGAACATTATATTTTTGCAAAAAAATAAAGAGCTTTTAAAATCGAAGTCCAAAATTTTTTTTAACAAGCCTGAAGCTTGTGTACGTGAATTGCTGTCAAAATTTTCGGAATCTTTCTTTATAGTTTCAAGAGCGTGAATGATGCCTTCGAAAGAAATCCATACAGCTTTGACTGTTTCTGCCCGAGCAGTCCATCGTGTTTTTGACAAATTCTTCAACTGCAATGAATTTTCAATATTACCTACCTCTTCACGCAAACTCAAGAAACGTTTCGTACTTCCAGAAAAAAAAACATACAAAGCTTCTAAAACATTAAAAAATTCTTTAATCAAACAGCTTGCATTGCATGAAGCTTCAACAAATATGTTGATTCTATGAGCATGAATACGTTTTTCACATTTTTCCGCTAATTTTTGCTGCGTGCCTTTAAACTTTCCAGACATGTTTTTTGCAAAATCATAAGATTGGAAAACAATGTTCTTTATGGAAATTCCCATCGACTGAAGAGCTGTTACAATTTTTCCAGCCAGCTCTTCTCCTTATTTTTTAGTCAGGACGATATCCATCTTCAAAAGCCGTTCAACAGGTACAATTTCTTCATTTGTTTGATGCGCATACCGAATATTTACAGCTAATCGATCTTGATGTGACAGGTCTGGAGTAGTATCAGCCATTACAGAAAATATTCCCGCTTGGTTAACTTCGCTGACGATGGCCTTTTCAGTTTCATTCCCTAATAAATCGATGAATTCATTTTGAGTCACGGGACTGAGGTAAGTAACATGATATGGTCTTTCGGAGATTTCGTCCAACCATTTTTTAACCAGAGGACAATGCCGGGCAATTAAATGAACAATCTGTCGAAAATTTCCATCATTGTTTACTGGTGAATCTTTGTGACCACGTAAAGCGAGACCTTGCCTTCCCAGAGTCCTCGCAACATCGAACAAAACTCGTAAAACCCTTGAATGATACTCTTTTTCTTGTACTTCTTTAATCTTGTTGTCCCTGATGGATCTATCTATTAATATATCAACATGGGCCCCTTCGTTGATAAAATTGGAGTAATCATATAGAGCTGCCTTGTGAGATTCGGAAGTGAAGTGCTGAAGTAGTTTGCCTTTTTTCTCTCGACCACGACTCTTCATTTTATGCCACTCGCGGACTCCTACTGATACCCATTCTGAACTAGCGAAACATCTTCCTGGCCCTTCGGGAAATAAAATGCAAGCAAGACAAAAAACTGCATCTTTATGGGGACTATATTCCAAACAAGAAAATTCTCCATACCAAGCTAGATTAAATCGACGTTGTTTGTTCGTGGGAATATTTGTATTGATCGGATAAATGTCAAGTTTCGGTTGATACGGACCGAGGGAACACAAATATTTACGTTCATTACTGGATGATATTTTATTTCGTCGACCGGGGTCATGATCGATTAGAACGTCATTCCCAATAGCCATATTGAAATTGGTAGACGACAGTTTTTCGTATTCTTTTTTAGCAAATAACAATAGCTCACCACTTTCTTGGTGAATGTTTGTTAAACAGTCGATCACATCGACGAACAATGCTTTTAAATTCGGCACTGCCTCGTTTTTTACTCTATCTAAAACGTCATTCGCTCGTTCGAAATATTGCAAAGGTACTACGCAATGGATTTAATATATAACAGGAACAGTCTTTATTATATGAGATATTGTCACAGAAAGAAAAAATAATTTTCTCTATTTGAAATTTAACTGAATATAATGTACAAGATTCTTTTTCAGATCAACAAAGTACAAAGTAGAAATCTGATCAAGTACATTGAAATTGATATATCTAACACGAAATTCTTCAGGAATTCAGCAACCTTGCCGGAAATTTCAAAAATACCGACTACATATGAGCCGTTCAGTGCACACAGTGACTAAGTCCATTCGAGTTGAAGTTGAGAAATCCGTTGATTTAATTTACATTGCATTTTAAAATTCCCTGTGTATTTGAAACTAAAATATTAGATGTAGGATGCATAAATACGGATATAGCTTACATTTGACAGTATATTTTGTATTTTTTTGGTGTTGTTGCGAGCTACAAGGAGCCAGATATTGGCTGCATTAAATCATGGAGTTAATCAGAATGGCATCTGAAAAAAATTAAAATTTTTTCAGTGGCCAAAAAATTTTTTTAGTTAAATGGTGTTAATACTTGTTGTTCGGTATAGTTACTAAAATCACGAGAAGATATGACTATAACAAGTCCTGCGACACTTAAATCTCAGATTTTGAAAAAAGTGGACTTAGTCACTGTGTGCACTGAAAGGCTCATATAAGAAATTTACTCAAAAATGCGGACTAGTCAAAAATGCCGACTACATGTAAGAAATTTAGTCAAAAATGCCGACTACATGTAAGAAATATAGTCAAAAATGCCTACTACATATAAGAAATTTAGTCAAAAATGCCGACTACATATAAGAAATTTAGTAAAAAATGCCGACTGCATGTAAGAAATTTAGTCAAAAATGCCGGCTACATATAAGAAATTACCGACTTCAAAAAACCTGGGGAGGTGTGCCACCCCCCCCCCCCCCCCCCCCCACTCGCGACGCCCCTGGCCATAGTTACTCTCCGAGGCAGCCCGGTATCAGAGAGGCTCCGTTCGATTACAGTCACGATTGCCTCCCGGCTGCAAACGTCCAATGGAGACGTGGTCGAATAACACCCTGGATTGGGAGGGGGAAGATCTTAGTCGTCGCGCCAGAGAGGCTTGGCTTCTCTCGTGATGTAGTACCAGTGGCGCTATGATCACAAGGGCAGCGTAGCCCTGTGGCTATCGACTTAAGCCCTCGTACCGCGGCAAGGTGTCCACCCTTCACGAGGGTTTCTCATCAATTACTAACAGAAAAATTTAATTTGAATCAGCCTAATAGTTATATTTCTTATATATTTTTATTGTTTAAAAAATAACATTTTTACAATTCCAGGGAGTTTAGTCCAGAACTGAGCGGTAAATTCGTGCTTCTAGATTTAATGCTTGCTTCAATACGCACCAATAGTGATGATCGAGTTGTACTTATATCGAATTATACGCAAACACTAGAACTATTTGAGAAACTTGCACGAAAAAGGTATAGTAGAATTCGACTTATTATTTTAGACAAATCGGAATTTCTTCTGGAAAATTTCAGTATCACAATAGTGGCATTTAGAAACAATTTTAGAACTGTTGTAATATTTTGTTTATAAACGATTCAATGCAACATGTCTGGCTAAGTTATAAAGCAGTTTTGTTATATAAAATCGCCAGACAAAATGTCGATTGGTCTAAAATGTTAAGTCAAGCTAAGGGATTTTTGCAACTCGACACAGATATGGTCTGAAATTTTTTGAATATTATTTACTCCATTCCTAAAAATAATATCAATATTATTAAATACGAGTAAATAGTTTTTGTGCCAAAAATTTTATCCATTTAAATTTATCCAACAGGAGATACACTTACGTTCGTCTCGATGGTTCAATGACAATAAAAAAACGTAGTAAAGTCGTGGATAAATTTAATGACCCGGAGTCGGATTGTTTTCTCTTTATGCTAAGCTCAAAGGCGGGTGGTTGTGGTTTGAATTTGATTGGTGCCAATCGACTTTTTATGTTTGACCCCGATTGGAATCCAGCAAACGATGAGCAGGCCATGGCACGCGTTTGGCGAGATGGTCAAAAGAAGCCGTGCTATATATATCGCTTGGTCGCTGTAAGTAACAATGATGCATACTTTTCATATTACCAACTTTTCAAACCAGGAACTTTGAATTTATAGACAGGTTCAATTGAAGAGAAAATTCTACAGCGACAGACACATAAAAAATCGCTCTCAAGCACTATAATCGATAATAACGAAAGCGAAGAGAAGCATTTTACGCGTGAGGATCTCAAAGATTTATTTCGCTTTGAAGCAAATATACTGTCAGATACACATGTCAAGTGAGTAGAAAAAAAGAAATAACAGCAACCAAATTTTTAGAAAAAATTAAAATTATTTACTAGATTAAAGTGCAAACGCTGCGTCAGTGATATACAAATGCAGGCACCACCCGACGACAGTGACTGTACGGCGCATTTATCACAATGGTATCACTGTTCTAACAATAAAGGACTGCCGGACAGTACTTTGTCACAAGCATGGTTAACGAGCAAATGTATATCTTTTGTATTTCATCATCGTTCACAGGTTGAAGTTAAAGAAGTTAAGAGTACAGAAGATCAAAAAGAAAATATTGAAGCCGAAATAGGCAGTAAAAAGAATAAAAAACGCAGTCATTGTGATGAAGGTGTAGAGGATGTTGAATCTGATTATGATCCCGATGACTCCGCTGATAGTGATTATGCTTAGATTCGCTCTATAATTGTGATGCTTTTGCGAAAAACTGTTGTTATATTAATTTACTTTTGAATTATTTAAATGCCTCGTTTTTTTGTGTATTTACTTTAATAGCGAAACTGTTATTGGTTATACAAATGTACATACATACGGTTTTGGACAGAACACTATGACGCGTTCATTATGTGTCGATTTAGTCGCTTAACATTTCAAACCAATCGATATTTCTTCTGGCGTTTTTTAATTTCAAAATCGTGGAATTTTGCAAGACTATTAAATAATATTTGGTTTATAAAATGCAATCTAACCTGTCTAGCTAAATTGTGAAGCAGTATATAAAATCACCAGAAGAAGTTTCGATTGGTCTCAGACTCTGTAATCATTATAAAAATCGGAATTAAATTATTATTATTGGAAAACATTTTGAAAACAAATTTGAGGTATATTCAGTCAAAACTAAGTAGGTACTTAAAGTTAGCCTCAGCTTTTTTGACAGATAGCCATTCGAAATTATGTCAAAAACCCACAGCTTACTGGGGGAATCGTGACGCGTTAGACAGAGTCACTTCAGGGTGTATTGCTCCTGGCCGAATCGTTATAAAAAACAACCCGGGTCGTTTCGGTACGAAAGGTAATGTACATGTACATATACCGTTCTTACAGAACCGGCAATACGTACCTACTTAATTCTGACTATGATTATGCCCCTTTGACACTGGTGAGTTAAATTCTTATGTTTTTTTTATGAAAAAAAAAAAAAAAATTAGATAGAAGTCCCCCATTAGGTTTGTTTGCTGACCAAAAAAAAGTTCAGAGCAGGTTAGAGCAGAGCAGAGCAGGGCAGCTGCAAAATAGAAATAGAGCAACTTAGAGCAACTCAGAGCAGAACTGCCATGAAACACTTGAATCTCGATAGTTTATTTTTATTTGGTTTTTTTGTTTAAATCTTCAAAATTAATGCAAATTCACGTATACAAAAACATTCACTTTCTTGCAAGCTAATTTTTTTGAAGTTTTCAAAAATTTATTTTTTCCTGACTGACAATTGCTTCTCTGCTCTAACTTACTCCATAAAAAAAGCTAGAGCAGAAATTTGTGATCTGGATTACTCTAGCTTTGTTTTGAGCGTACTCATGAAACAAAAGATAGAGCAACCTAGAGCAATAAAAGTGTTCGTTAAACACAATTTTGTGAAATATCTCAATCTGGCGTAAGCTAGAGCAGCCCAATAAACAAACCTATTATCTTTGAGTTTTACGAATTTCCCTCAACCATAATTATTATTTTTTAAAATTTTGAATCTTTTATTGTGCGCAATCATTTTCTACAAAATCATAAAAAAAAGCAGGGCCCTCACATGGTTATTTGTTTTCTTCATAGCCCATAAAACACTACCTTAGTTGCGCGTTTTCCCCATCACTTCTTTTTTAATTGTTTTGAGTACAAATCTAATGTAAGTCTGTAATTCATGGAATTAAAACTTCAAGATGCTATAACTTTCTTGCAGACAGCGAATATATCAGTTAACAATTTCAAAGGTTTCGAAAATAACAAAAAATTTAAGACAAATATTCGTTGAAAACAAAAATTCAAAGACACAAAAATACAAAACCGCGTTCATCGGACAGAGCACAAGGTAGGAGACAACAGACGTCTCATGGCTGTGCTTCAGGGCCCGCACATGAAACTTTGGAGCAAAAGGCATGTTTGGGTAGGTGCGTCCTTACGGTGCTAGGAGGCGGCACTAGCTCAAGCAGTTGCCTATTGGGATGCTGCGGTTTGCAGCAATTTAACAAGAACTGCATGCTTAGCATTATAGGCATAGGAGACACATGTAAGGACACACCCGTGCGGTTCTGAGTACGGTATTGGGCAGGTCTGCATCTGACTCCAATGAGCGTCAGCAAGCCCCAGCGACCATATCGGCGACGCATAGCTCAGGATCGGCCGACCAATTGCCTTTTAAGTTACCAGCAACGTTACTTTGTCTTTTCCCCAAGCTCTGCTGGCTATCGACTTGAGGATTTGGTTTCGGTTTTGTATTTTAGAGACAATTGCAGCAAAAGTGTGCATGGTGTCGAAAGTCATCCCTAACACTTTGGGGTGGGAGACAGTAGGTAGTTTGTGACCACCTACGTAGATTTCTAATAGTACATTTATACTGCACCAAATTTGGCGAATTTGAAAGTGTCATTTCGAACCTGTTTGCACTGGCAAATTTGCATTTGGCTTCACCTTCCCTGCAAGAATCTTCTACCAGAATACAAAGCCACCGAAAGAAAATGCACCACCTTGATGTTTTAAACACATGTAGAGTAATAATAAATGAAGAATCAAGAAGGCTTCTCTCTTTTCTTAGTGGAACTGGTCCAATATCATTAAAAAAATAGTTGAAATTGTTATTTAGAACTGTGCATAATGCAAAAGTTTTCACACGTTAATTACCCATTAAGGTTCTTGCTGGGCAATTCTAAATGTGGAACACAGGCAGGGTTGCTATTTTGAGGAATTGTGGATTGTATTGTTCAGCGAATGAGGCCAAATGCGATGGAATTCCAAATTTGGAAAATGAAATTTGTATGGAAAAAAGCGCCAAATTTGCAATTTTTCGCCAAATTTACCAAATTAGGTGCTGTGTAAATGTACTATTAGACATATTGAATATGATTAAGGTTGCCACTAAACTTACTTTTTACACAAGCATAATTAATATTCCCTAGCTATCAAGATTATATTTGATTAATATGGATAAAACTCAAAAAATAAAAACCATTGAAGATTGCTAAAGGTTATACCTGAACAAGTATTTGTAAAATTGTTTTGCGATGTTTAGAACATTCTGATTTTTTTAGTCGAAATAATGAAGAATAAAATGTTAAGCGATTATTGAAAATATACACATTATTTCTTTCATATTAATTTTGAACTAATGAAATGGAAAGTATTAAAATCTATATACGGATGTAAAGAATTCAAATTTCCAGATTGTAGAACTTGCTCCATTTTCCCTGACTTTCTACCAATTTAGAAGCAAATATTATTATTGGTTTCCGTATTTTGTCAGTTTAAATGAAATGAATTTGCGTTTCAAATTCGGTATATTGTATGTTGAGTCCAAAACCTTTAACTTGACTAGGTATGCCATTTCCGAATATTTTTATAAGTAGTATTTTTTTAATTTTGTAACGCTTGAAATGTTACACCATTTTTTTTCTTTCAGTTTAAATTATTTGTTGTTTGGCGGCCGCCGTGGTGTAGCGGTTAAGTGTTCGGCCTTCTACACCAAGTCGTGGCGGTTCGATGCCCGGCAAAAGTAACACCAAAAATTATTTAGAAAAAGAGTTTTTCTAAAACGGGGTCGCCCCTCGGCAGTAGTTTGGCGAACTCTCCGGGTGTATTTCTGCCATGAGAAGCTTCTCAGCAAAAAATTCATTTGCTTTGCAAGTGCCGTTCGGAGTCGGCAAAAAACTGTAGGTCCCGCCAACTTGTAGGAAAAACTCAAAAAGCAACACACCACAAGTTGGAAAGAGAAGCTCGGCTAAAAATCTCGTTAGAGGTTATGATAACCTGTTGGTATATCGCCGCCATTAGTTTTTTTTTTTTTTTTTTTTTTTTTTTTTTTTTTTTTTTGTAATAAAACGCAAAAAACAGTCATATTGTTAAATTTGCTATATTTACTTCACGCTTATGTGCATTCATGTTGCCTGAAATTATATTAATTTAATAAATTTTCTTAAAACTACATACCTAAATCTATATCAATAAAATGTTGTATGCAAGGCGAATTCATTACAGGTGTGTTCGAGCGAATTCAGATCTACACGCACGCACACACTTCTTGTGGCTGTAAATGTCAGACAAAGCAACAACATAAGCAATTTGACAGCTACGATTTGATTTTCAAGGAAGAAGAAGAAACCATATCGTGGGAAGATGCCACCTGTAGTGAATTCGCCTTGGTTGTATGCAAGTATATTCAATAAAACAAGCGACATGAAAACAATAGATTTTTCTATCAAGTCTAGAAAGCTTAGAAAGTGTTTGAAAGTAAACAGCGACTACTTTTTGTTGTTGTTGCAACTGAAAACACTCCCCGAAGGTTTTGGGGAGTAATGTCGAAATTGACAGTCCTTGGCCGAATACGAACCCGGTACGCTACGGTATTCCCTTGCGGTACTGCCCGACCGTCGAGGTAGCGATTTGGTATGACCGGTGTAAACTTCTAGGTCATGTCATCCCTCCATCAGTAAGGAAGGAGTACATTTGTAATGGGAGGTGAGAGGCATCATATCCGTAGATCAACCATCGAGTTAGCACGTCATTACCTATGTGCATATTAGTCGCCTCTTACGACCGGTATGCTTACTCGGGCATATTCTAAACCCCTAACCCGTAGGGTTACTTGGATGTGCAGGCCCATGAACCATGGATCGGACGGCGATGTTGCTAGCTGGCGGAACTTTTCAAAATATTTACGTACATAGATGTGTTCCTGGAGGGGGCACTAGCTCAAGCAGTTGCCTGTTAGGGTGCTGCGGTTTTGCAGCAATTTTTCAGGAACTGCCTGCACAGTATTTCACTATGCTCCCTAACAGCCCCCTGCGGGTTAGGGGTTAGAATATGCCCGAGGTAGGCATACCGGTTGTTGTTGTTATAACGAGGTGTAGTCCTGTCCAACGCGTATTTTCCCTTAACCTAATTGTCATCAATATCTTCTAACGGGAGTCCAAGAAAACTAGCAGTTTCATTAGGGTTAGACCAAAGAGAGATGGGTGTTAGAAGAGTGGGCTCAGAAGAGCAAGAAAATAAGTGATTGGTATTGTGGGGGGACGAGCCGCATGCCGGACATACATTCGGCACGTCAGGGTTCAGTCTAGATATGTAAGAGTTTAACCTGCTACAATATCCAGAGCGTAATTGAGCCAGAGTGACCCTTGTCTCTCGAGAAAGATGACGCTCTTCTTCAGAAATGCCAGGTGTTGCAGCATGTAAGACAATGTTTAGCGGACAGAGCGCAGAGTAATGGCCAACAGACGTTGTATGGATATGCTCCAAGGCCTGTTTATGCACCTGTAGATCAAACGGCGTTGTTATATAGTGTCGGATCTCATCAAAATGTTTACGTAAATGCATACCGGTCGTAAGAGGCGACTAATATGCACATAGGTAATTGACGTGCTACTCGACGGTTGATCTACGGATATGATGCCTCTCACCTCTCATTACCCATCTTCTCCTTCCTCACGGACGGAGTCGGGCAGTACCGCAAGGGAGTACCGCAGCGTACCGGGGTCATATCCGGCCAAGGACTGTCAACTTCGGCATCACTCCCCAAAACCTTCGGGGAGTGTTTTGCTGTTAACAACAACAACAACAAGAACAACATGCTCACTAACTGGGATCATTTTAGTCTCGTGATGTAAGTGAGGTATAGGGTACTTCGTACCGAAATGACGCGGACACGGCCAAGAGCAATACACCTCGAAGGGCCCGCGTCCCGCGACAGCGTAGCACCGCCACCTTCTCTTAATTTAGTCGCCACGGTTTGCAACATCGCAAAAAACTGCTACGCATTCCAATTAAAAAAAAAAAAAACATATTTTAAACTTAAAATTAGAAATACTTAAAACTATGTAATATTAGGGGCTAAAAACTTAGTGAGAATATTTTACCACATGTCCATTAATAATTTGCTTGCACACCTGAAAAACCGAACAATTTTGCGGAAATGAAACACCCTAATAGAGGTCTATAGTAATGAATCCAAAACGATTTTTTTTTAATTCAAGCTATCGCACAAGTTAAGTTTAGAGGGCGGCAGTGTTTGGTATGTTAAACATCTTGAATTTCATGCCACACATTACTCTTTTCTGGTGCTTTTTCCAAAGGCGCTGTTGAAACACTTTGGCAGTCAAAGAGGAATTGCTGTATACCCTGGTAGTACCTACAATTGAAAAAAAATATATATATATTTTGACACTCAGTCACGCACTGAATTTTCAGAGATTCAAAGACAATTGCTAAAAAAAAATAAAATGACGCCCATTTGTTTTAAAGATGTCACAGTTATAAACTACTGCATTGTCCATCATTGCTTATATCGAGTGCTGAGTAGAAGATCAACCTATTCAAAATGTTTTTCAATAACGCTGAAACAATTTTTAGCTGAGATAAGACGTTTATGTATCAAATAATGAAATAGGGCGTTATTGAAAATATCCTACGGTAGGGCGTTTCTGAAACCAATTCTGAGATAGGGTGCTATTGAAAAATATTTTCAAAAATAGGCTGATCTTACACTCATCCGCCGAATATTTCTTTTTGTATTCGCACTCTGATAAAAAAAATCAATAAAGAAATTCATATTTCTATATACCCATCCATTATCCAGGTATCATTATGGGCGCCTCCTATAAATTCCAGTATACGTTTTTGTTCGCTGCCACACTTCATGTATAAGGTACGCATCATTCGTGGCGGTACTAGATTATCCGCCAAACCTGATATAAATAAACAAGGTACAGCACATTTGCCGATTTTGAATGAGGATAAATACTGAAAATAATACAATAATAATAAATTAGTTTATTTATATATATATACAGTACACGACTACGTGTTTCACTCACTTTATTTTTAAAATAAAAACCTGGTATTACGTATAAGGCTGGATTAATTAACTCAATTGCCATATCTGGTATACTAGTGAAAGTATTTTCAACAATAGCACACATAACTTTTTGTCCGTATGTTGTATCCGCCGCCACATCTATGACAACTGCACCGCCTAAAGAGCGACCAAATAACACAATCTTTGTGTGATCTAGATCATTTCTTGTGTATAGATAATCGATAGCAGCACGTGCATCCGTAGCTAAGCCGCGTTCCGATGGTACACCCGTTGAGAAGCCATAACCACGATAATCCACAATTAAAATATTACAATGCAAGTGATTAAATATACCCCAAACGTTTTGCATGCGATGACCCATATTTCCTGCATTTCCATGGAAATACACAAATGTAGGTACTACCTTGGAACGTTCGTTAGGTTGTGGCACCCAAAATGCATGTAATATTACTTTATCTGGGGTGTGTATATTTATAGTCTCATGTGGCAGATTATGCATTTTGGGAGTAACGACATAAATACGCGAATTGGCTGGTATATCTGGATGATATAACACTATATCCTGTGTGTAGTAGAAAAATACTAAAAAGAAAGCAAATTAGTATTTACAAGAAGTACTTACACTATCTTACTTACAAAGTACGATAGTGATAATCAGCGAAAACGTGAAGAATCCACCATAGTAGTAATAGCATGTGGCACACACCAAACAACCAGCCAACAAGGCTACACATAGGCTGCGTAGTCGTGGGACTGAAATTGGTAATTCGCCGAATTCCGGCGACATTTGTTGTTTTGCGGAGCTGTCTATCTGATGCAATCTATGCCGATGTAAGGGAGCTGGAATTTGAACTTGTATCCTACATGAATGATTCAACACATTAAAGCGTCTGTGTTTTTACAATTTAGTTTGTCCGCGCTGCGATCACCATAAACTCTGTTTAATCTTTTAACGGTCTTAGATGGCGCTAAAAACTACTACATTCTTCGTTGTAGTAAGTGAAAGGAAATTGTTTTGTTTAACTTTAAATTTTTACCAGTGGAACAGCTGATGATATAGAGTTGTACTTCAGCCAGTAAAATTATCTACATTACCGATAGAAAGTGCTATCGCTTGATATAATTGAAGCTCTAATAGTACATTTATATTGCACCAAATTTGGCGAATTTGAATGTATCATTTCGAACCTGTTTACACTGGCAAATTTGCATTTGGCTTCACTTTCCCTGCAAGAATCTTGTACCACAACACAAAGCCACCGAAAGAAAATGCCCCACCTTGATGTTTTAAACACTTGTAGAGTAATAATAAATGAAGAATCAAGAAGGCTTCTCTCTTTTCTTGGTAGAACTGGTCCAGTATCTTAAAAAAAATAGTTGAAATTGTTATTTAGAACTGAACTAAAGAACTAAATTGTGGATAGTATTGTTCGGCGAATGAGGCCAAATGTAATGTTATTCCAAATTTGGAAAATGAGATTTGTATGGAAAAAAGCGCCAAATTTGCAATTTTTCTCCAAATTTACCAAATTTGGTGCTGTGTAAATGCACTATTACAGTGCACCAAATTTGGCGCTTTTTTTTAATTAACTTTTTTAAAACATAAATACTTCTTATTCGTAAATTCACATTTTTTATAATTTTTTCAATTTTTTATCCAATATTCTTTAATTAATTTCGTTTGTTACCTGCCTACAAGCAAATTACAAATTAGTGACTCTTTATTGAGACTAGAGATGCTAGGCAGCTTATTGAATACCAAATTGTATCAAACAAGGTGTCATCAAAGAGAATATATCATATGATATGATATGATATATTCTCTTTGGTGTCATTCCATCATAAAGCTCAATTAATCTTCGTTATCGCTAATGCCATGGCCATGACGATACCGATAACGTTAACCATCTCCAATGAGAAAAATTAGTCATGCAGTAAATAAAGAAGTAGTAATTTGATTAAAACAAAGAAAATATAAAAAAAACTCAACTTTAAAATAACTACCCTGCAAACCAGATACCGGCTAGCAACCAAGTTAAATAGTTGGTTTAACCTTTCGCAAAAGGAAAAATTCCCTTCCATTATTTTATAATTTACAAAATTATGGTTTCTCCTTTTACGAAATGTGCGCTATTAGTGATTTTAACCTTTCGTAGAAGGAAAAATTCCCTGCTATTATTTTATAATTTACAAAATTATGGTTTCCCCTTTTACGAAATGTGCACTATTAGTGATTTTAACCTTTCATAAAAGGAAAAATTCCCTTCAATTATTTTATAGTTTACAAAATTATGGTTTCTCCTTTTACGAAATGTGCACTATTAGTGATTTTAACCTTTCATAAAAGGAAAAATTCCCTTCTATTATTTTATAATTTACAAAATTATGGTTTCTCCTTTTACGAAATGTGCACTATTAGTGATTTTAACCTTTCGTAAAAGCAAAAATTCCCTTCTATTATTTTATAATTTACAAAATTATGGTTTCTCCTATTAGTAATTTTAACCTTTCGTAAAAGGAAAAAGTTCCATGGTATTTATGTGCAGAACACCTTTCTAAACCACTTTTAGTCCCTGTTTTTTACTCAAAAAAAAAAAAAAAAAAAAAATTAACCCTGAGCCGATTACTTTTTTACCTTTTTATAATGGAAATACATAATTTTCATATAGCAAAATGTGTATAAACTGAAAGCTTATTGCATTATCTACAATATTTTGCTATCTAATAATACCATTAATGGGACATTTTTTCGTTTTTTAAACAGTTTTATTCATTTCCATTCTTTTTTTTTTTATAAAAAACATAGTTTTCATATAAAAATTTAACATAATGTTATACATTAAATGAAAGGTATTTTTATTACCTATCTATCTATTGGTATTTAACATTTTCCAATCCGATAAGTAGTTTGAAAGATATTTCGATTTAAAAAAATTAAAAATTGCCCTTTTACGCGGAATTACCCCTAGTCTTAATTTGCACCAAAAAAAATTATACGTTTCAACTTTTCGCAAATACTGCTATCGATCCATATAAATATTTTTTTGATTTGCGAAATGTATGTATTCTGCACTTATGCCGGCCCACATTTTAATTTAATTCAGAACAACTTCTGTTTGATTGCTTAATATGGTGTTTCCACCAAACACAAACACCGTGTTTGCAGGTTTTGTGTTTGAAAAAGCCGCAAGTGTATGCAAACCCAAAACAAACACGCTTTGAAAAGGGGTTTGAAATTCCCCTGCGGGTTAGGGGTTTAGAATATGTCCGAGGTAGGCATACCGGTCGTAAGAGGCGACTAATATGCACATAGGTAATTGACGTGCTGCTCGATGGTTGATCTACGGATATGATGCCACTCACCTCTCATTACCCATCTTCTCCTTCCTCACGGATGGAGGGATGACATGACCTAGAAGGTTCCACTGGTCATACCAAATCGCTACCACGACAGTCGGGCAGTACCGCAAGGGAGTACCGCAGCGTACCGGGGTCATATCCGGCCAAGGACTGTCAACTTCGGCATCACTCCCAAAAACCTTCGGGGAGTGTTTTGCTGTTAACAACAACAACAACAGGGGTTTGAAATAGGTTTGGGTTATGAAATTTGTATGAGATTTTCGAATGGTGTTTTGTTTGCTTCTAAACACGCTAGGAAAACACGGTGTTTGCTTTTGGTGGAAACACCGTATAAGTTTAACATAATTTTGGGAAATTTGTCAAATAGATAATGTGTCTGTGTTTGCAATGCGGTTAGCAGTGGTTTGCAGGGTATATTACAAGGCAACTGCTTATTAGCAGTATTAATTTTTACAACTTCTGACAACCGCAGCAATGTAAAAAATTACAACTGCTAATTAGCAGTTGTCTTGTAATATAGTTATTTTATGCCTGGAATATATGTGCAGTGATTTTGCCCGCAGCTCTTCTATTTTCACTGCTGCTTGAATGATTTGTAAACACATGTGTAGCGAAACTTACCTGGCAGTTCCCTGCAGTGACACTTGCACAACATTTACCAAACTCACTTATAACATACAAAAACAAGTTAAATTATGTTGCAAACGCTTAACTTAAATTTGAGATTACATTTTTTATAAATATTATAATTTAAAAGTTCAAAATAAATTGAAATCATGAAATAAAATATTTGTTTTTGGCATTTTGTTTTTGGCTTGTTCGTGCTTGTTGGGACTTTTTGATACGCAACACTGGCGAGGTGCGTAGAATTTTGATTTGAATACATCGTGCAGCTACTGCATACCATGCAGAGATACATGTGTCTACTCTAGTACAAATTAGTGTGTTTAAATTTTCACTGCGCAGGGTTTACTGCACATTTGTTTTGGGCTTTAAAGATGAGTTTCCCAATTACAACTCAACTTAGTCGAGTGGTTAACCGTAATAGAACTTCATTTTGGTTTCGGACCCGAGTTTCAGTTTTTTGACCATAACTTTCCACAGAAAGAAAAAATTAAAAAAGCGCTTCCGGATTCGTGATCCTGACAACAAATACCCAACTACGTTGTGTCGCGTCATGTGGCGTGGTGCTACTGTCGCTAGGTGTGCTATACTCCATAGGAATACATGCAAAGAATCTTTGGTTGTTGTTGTTGTTGTTGTTAACAATGAATTGCCCTGTTTAGAGTGTATGATCATTCCGAAGATCTTCATCAAGCTCTTCTAAGGGGAGTCCAAGGAAACGTGCAGTTTCAACAGGGTTTGTCCAGAGGGACAGAGGCGTTAGAAGAGTAGGTTCAGTTGAACAATTGAAGAGATGTAGGGGACCATGGGGGGTCCTACCACATGCAGGGCATGTGTTTGAGATTGTATCATTCAGTCTGGATAAGAAGGAGTTTAACCTCACACTCCAGACCTAAGCTGTGCCATGGTGACTCTTGTCTCCCTTGGTAAGGTGCGTTCTTCTTCAGCAATATCCGGTGGAGGACTGTTCAGAATGGGATTCACAGGTAGAGATCTGACAAAAGTGTGGATGTAGGTTAGAGCCCGCTTATGATTCTGCAGATCAAACGGCAAGGTAGTATGATGCCGGATCTCGTCATA
Source organism: Campiglossa producta (assembly GCA_964058755.1). NCBI lineage: Eukaryota > Metazoa > Arthropoda > Insecta > Diptera > Tephritidae > Campiglossa > Campiglossa producta. The sequence goes on from CAXKVI010000003.1 coordinate 97,641,471, forward strand.
ATGCATACGGAGATGTTTCCTTATGTCTCTCGGGGGCGGATCTGTGTCCAAAAGATGACGGTTTGGATGTGCTGGCTTGTGACAGTTCAGAAGGAATTGCCTGCTCAGGATTTCTGCGTGCTCTTTTACATTAAGCAGTTTTGCCTCCTGATGAAGGTGAGATTCAGGAGACATGAGGAGGCATTCCGTAGCAATTCTGATGGCAGTATTTTGACAGACTTGTAACTTCGTCCAGTTGGTGTTATGCACATTAGGCTACCATATGGGTGTGGCATAGTCAAAGACTGGTCGGCCAATGGCCTTATATGTAGTCAGCAACGTTTCTTTTTTCCTCAAGTACTTTTCCTCAAGTACTGCCGGCAAGTGACTTGAGGATCTTGTTGCGACCACGTACCTTTGAGACCATTGCAGACACATGACCAGTAGATGAGAAAGTATTATCCAGTGTCACCCCTAATAACGAAAATGTCCAATTCATTTCTCACCTGGTGCGTCCATGTCTTGAAAAGCGTCGCCGTGGATTTAGTCGGAGATATCGGTAGATCTCGCTCAGTGAAAAACCTGGAAAGTTCGCAGAGGTAACCGTTGATTTTCGCACAGAGTTCATCAGTATAGGGGCCCTTCCCCGTCGCCATTATTGTACAGTCGTCGGCATATGAAACGACGGTGACGCCCTCTGTTGGTGGGGGCATCTTCGATAAATAGAAGTTAAACAGTGTCGGGGATAGGACACCACCCTGTGGCACCCCCTGTCTAATACGTCTAGGTTTTGATGTTGCGTTTCTAAAGTTGACCGACGCCTGCCGTCCATTCAAATAATTAGCGGTCCATCTCTTTAAACCATCAGGTACCTGTGTTTCAAAAAGATCTTGTATGAGAGTGGCATTATTGACTGTGTCAAAAGCTTTCGACAGGTCAAGTGCCACTAACACAGTCCTGTGGTTTGGTTGGTTTTGATTTAGGCCGTTACACTGAGAGGAATGCATTGAATGTTGTGACAATATCACTATTGATAACGCCGAGTTTGATGCAATATTCATTCAGAATGAGCGAGTTATCAAATATTATTTGCTCCCAATAAAAAGTAAAATGACATGTCAACCATTGCGATATGATGTACTATTTTTTATATTTATGGATAGAATACTAATATATTTGAACGGCATGTCAATATCTATGGTCGTGATATGAATTTCTATTGTCGGTATATCCATATCCATATTTACTACATAGTAATAATGGTAGAGACAGCGTATTAATATATATGGACGAAATGTAAATTTTTCTGGGACGCATAATCATAATAGTTCAACAATTTTTACTATGGATTTTCTAACAATATTACAACTTGTTGGAGCGGTTTTTTTAAATTCAAAATTTTTTGAATTTCTTATGATTGAACATTTTTCTAAAAATTGTATGATATGCCGTAGCCGAATGGTAGAATACTGGGCTAACGTGCCAGAGGAGCATGGTTCGAGTCTCACTGAAACCAGATGTCAAATTATATAAAATTTTGTTTTTTCAAACTATTTAGAATTTATCAATAGTTTATATGGATACCATTTCAATAGTGATTTATCAAAAAAGCATTGATGAAACATCCATATTCATTGATGGGACAGAAATATCAATTTTTATTTAATGTGATATCAATAATTATGGATGTTCCATCCATAGATTTCCCTTTGTGTATTTATATGCGTTGTAATGGCATTGAGTGCGGTGGTGGTGCTATGAAGCTTAAGGAAGCCATGTTGATGACTAGCCAGGTGCAGATTTGCAGTATAATACGGGAGCAAAATGGACTGTAGCGTCTTCACTATCGGCGACAAAAGTGATATAGGGCGATATGAATAGCCTATGTTTGCCGGCTTTCTAGGTTTTAGTAGTGGAACCACTCTAGCCTTTTTCCATATTCCAGGAATGACGAAAGTGTTCAGTGAAAGACTGAATAGAGCCGCTAAGTATTTGTGTCCCTCCTGGCCTAGATGTTTCAGCATCTTCATGGCAATGCCGTCGGGGCCGATGGATTTTGAGGGCTTAGCCTCTCTGATGGCTTCCTTGATCTCTGAGGCAGTGATGTCAATGGTCGTGTTTTGGTTTTTGTATTTACGCGCCTGTCGCATGGTTCTACGTTTAGCTCTATCGGGCAAGGAATGTAGTACAAATTGTCTACAGAAGGAGTTCGCACATCCCCTAGGGTCCTTCTTCACCCTGTCGCTTAAAGTAATATCTACTTTATCCTTGTGTTGCGTTGGATTGGATAGAGCTTTGACCGTCGTCCATAATTTGCCAACACCATCAGAGAGCTTGCATTGCTCTAGGTGTTGTTTCCATTTGGCCAGTTTATGTTTATCGACCAACCTACGAATTTCCGCGTTGAGATCCCTTATGCGGGGGTCTTCGGGCATGAGATTTCGCACTTCATCTCATTGAAGTCGCCCAGGATAGGAGGAATGTCGTGATGATAACCGGTGGGGCAACTTGAGACAGGGGGTATGTAGATGTTAATGATTTGCAGGTCGACATCTCCTGTACGGGTGCTTATACCTTGGCTTTCTAAGATATCATCCGTTCATTCGATGTCGGTATCAAATCGATCATACTGTACAGAGTTGTGTGGTATGAACGCTAGACCACCTCCCAGACCTCCGGTTACTCTATGACGGTGTTTCTGATGGATGTTATATCCGCCATAGGTAATGAGGTCCGACCTTGGACTGAGCTTGGTTTCTTGGACTGCGGCAGGAGGGCGAGGGAAGGGGTCTGATGTAGAAACAGAGAGAGACTGGTGCTCGGCATTGCTCATGTCTAAACTGCTCCGGTGGGAGCGAGAGTGTTGAGCTGCTGCGCGTGATGTTGACGCCATAAGGCACGAGCTACAGTCTGGAATTTGTGTGGCGGGTATAGCAGAAGCGCTGCTAGTCGTTAAGACATTATTATTATTATTATTAGTATTGCTACTAGAAAGCGGCGGTAGGGGTGCGCTTGATCGGCGCTTACCGCGATACGCCCGAGGGCGCACACAACAAGGGGCCACGAAAGTACTAAAGAAAGTACGGGGTCTGTGGATGTTAAGGTTAAGCCCTGAACATCCAGATTTATGGAGCCATCTCTTACACTAGAAGCATTGCACAGAATGCGACCGTTTAATATATATCTTTTTGCAACAGACACTGCATATGCATTCTCTTGGTCCGGGGTTCGGCTCAACGCCCGCCCGTAACAATAAAATATCTTGCAGCCCCGCTGCAAGGTGGAGGATGATAGTTTCGGAATGGGACAAAACATACTAAACAGGGTTGCTTTGAAAGTGACAGTCCTTGGCCGAGGTAAAACCCCGGGTGGTGCCACTGCGCAGAGATCCATGGCGATGTCCTGGATTTTCTGCTCTGAGAAGTGACTGTACATAAGGGAACCAGAATCTTTGGTCATGTAGCGTAGTGCTGCACCCTTACCCTACAAAAATCGTTGGATTATGTGTTCCAATTTTTTTATATTGGAGTACTCCAATAGTAATCCTTTGTATACCTCATCGGACCACCTTCAGCTTTTTGAAAGGCTATCATTGCTCGTGCCTTAGATTTGTTTCTTGAAATCTCCAGCAAAGAACTGTCAGCAGAAGAGAGTCTTGTAAAAAGCTGTCAAAATCTCATTTTTCCTAGTTTCATCTCTCTTCTGCTAGTTTTTCGCCGAACAGGAGCCAGCAGAAATTCTCCAGCAGAACAGCTGTTCTGACAATTGACAAATGAAAATAAATTTTTTTCGCAGCACATTAAATTGCGAATTTTTCAGCATTTGGACAATTACTGCGTATATATCGGATTAAACCTTACAAAATATTAAGAAAATTGAATGCCTTATATACCTTCAGTATTTCCCATTCCTGTAACTGCGCCTGCAGGATTATATTGGTCTCCTAAACGAGCCACATTACGTTGGTCCAATGGACATTGGGCTTCGGCGCTTTGCTATTCAAATATACGGAATTATTGAAGATTTGGTATTTATTGTATGTACTTACTTCATTTGCTGGTAAATAACTCATAGTTTTCAAAATATTCGTAATAAATTTTTAATTTCATAAAAATATGCAATCAATTTTTATTTTGCCATATGTCACAATCAGCTGTTTGTTACTTGCTAGTTTTTGCTGGACGAAAAATCTCCAGCAGCAACTTGCAGCGAACTTGCAGCGAATTGGCGCTCTTTCTCTCAATTAAATGTCAAAAAGCTGCTGGATTCGCTGCTAATTTTTTCACAAAACACTTTTCTAGGAATAATTATTCATAATTATTCATAATTAGCAGAAAAGAAACAAAGCTCTTATCGGCGAAAATCACGACACTATCACTCTGACAGTATATACTCCAACGAGTAACAACATTGGAGTGCATTGCAAAGTACTCTGACTGTAGGTACTCTATGGAGTAGTAGAAACAAAGCGAAGGTTGGAGTAGGTGTTCCAGTCCTAGGACATCGCAATGTTAATTGGAGCACAATTTTTATATGAAAAAGGATTACATTTGGAGTACTATGATGCTCCAATTGGAGTACTCTTTGGATAGGAAATAGAGTACTCTCGATTTTTGCAGGGTACCTATAGTTTTGGCAATTGAATTGGCTACTTTAGGTGTCCTTTAGAGGGCCATAACTTTCCACATGAGCCAAAAGTTCGTGATCTTTGAGCCCTCTCCAATAATTTTAGCTAATTTTTTAACTGTTGACACCTAAAGTACCATAATTTTCGCCGGGCATATTGTTTCTGGTGTTAGTTTTCGTATGCCACGACGATATAAAAGTAACTGTTATATGCGGTCCCTGCTATTATAAGAAAATTGTATGATTGACGGCTTGAAGGCAGTACTTGAAAGATGTGAAGGGGATCTAACGATTAGTTGGGCACAAGCTTATCGGACAACATTGGAAAGCAAAAGAACAGTTTGATTGTTTATTTTTCTCGACAAGTGATTGCTAGTAGTCTCTATTATATTTTTTGATAATATTTTTATTATTAATAGTGCCATGGACAAGTCGGAAGTACTAGAAACATCAAGCAGTTTGGCTGATAAAATAGCAACAAAAAACGCAAGCACGAATTCATTAGATACAGCCGATTCAAAATCCAGTTCAATTGGTTCAAAGCGAGGTGTTGACGTAGGTGCAGTACGCGACACGCCCTTTGCATATCTCGAGGGCGAAGAAGATCAGGATCAAAAGAATGATGTTACATATGTGTGTCCCTTTCGCGGACCTGCCTTTGGAGCGCTCACCATAACCAACTATCGCCTTTACTTTCGTTCACTACCCTTACGCGATCATGAGCCCCCGGTTGTGGTTGACGTACCATTAGGTGTTATAGCGAGAGTAGAAAAAATTGGTGGTGCCACCTCGCGTGGAGAAAATTCATATGGAATTGAAATATTTTGCAAGGACATGCGAAATCTACGCTTCGCACACAAACAACAAAATCACTCACGCCGCACAGTCTTTGAAAAGTTGCAGTCTTATGCGTTTCCCTTGTCCTTCAGTGGACGACTTTTTGCATTCGCACACGCTGCAGCTTCCGGTACACCGCCATCTGCTCCTGAAAATGGATGGGCTGTATATGAGCCATTAGCTGAGTTGCGTCGTTTAGGTGTACCAAATGATATGTGGCGTATAACAAAGTTGAATGAAGCGTACGGCGTGTGCGATAGCTATCCAGTTGTGTGGGCCGTACCCAAAGCGGCATCGGATGAATTCTTACGTCGTGTAGCCCAGTTTCGCTCACGGTGCCGTTTACCGGTGCTCTCTTGGATACATCCGCGTTCACAAGCCACAATAACACGTTGCTCTCAACCGCTAGTGGGTGTGGGTGGCAAAAGAAGTGCTGACGATGAGCTACATCTTAGCTATATCATGGAAGCAAATGTGCAATCGGATAAATTGGCAATTATAGATGCACGTCCTAGTGCTAATGCATATGCGAATAAAGCCAAAGGTGGTGGCTACGAGTCCGAGGAAGCTTATAAAAATGTGGAAATCCATTTTCTCGACATACACAATATACATGTTATGCGCGAAAGTTTAAGAAAGGTAAAGGAGACTTGCTATCCTACGATCGACGATTCTAAATGGCTTTCCGCTATTGATGGCACCTTGTGGTTGAAACATATTAAATGCATATTGGCCGGCGCTGTACGTATTGTAGACAAGGTAGAAACAATGAGCACATCCGTTGTGGTGCATTGTTCGGACGGTTGGGATCGCACCGCTCAGTTAACAGCACTATCTATGTTGTTGCTGGATCCATATTACCGCACATTAAGAGGATTTGAAGTTTTGATTGAGAAGGAGTGGCTCTCGTTTGGTCATAAATTTCAACAACGTGTTGGTCACGGCGACAATCGTCACTCAGATGCAGATCGTTCGCCTGTTTTCTTGCAATTCATTGATTGCGTATGGCAGGTTAGCCAACAATTTCCGAACGCATTTGAATTTAATGAGCATTTTCTAATAACAATCATAGATCATTTGTATTCATGCCGTTTTGGCACTTTTTTATGTAACACCGAAGCAGAGCGCGTTGCAGAGGGTGAGTTATAAAACAATTATTCGTAAAGAAAAAATATTTAAACTAACTAATTTTAATCCTTCCAGATCTTAAACATAAGACTGTTTCACTTTGGACATACATAAATGGTTCGCTAAATCAATATCTCAATCCTTTGGCTTTCTCACATGGGGCTCAAAGTGTTTTACGTCCCATAGCTAGTATGCGTTATGTAAAATTATGGAAAGGTTTATATTGTCGCTGGAATCCCAGTATCCGACCACAAAATCGTATATATCATCGCACACGCGAACTGTTGGCACTACAGGATCAGCTCATTAAGCAGGTCAGCGATCTACGCATGAAGACAAATTCACGTCAAACTGCACAAACATCCACACGCTTGGCATCACCAATGCACTAAAGTTGGTTAAGAAAACGAATACACATATTCATTTGTATAAATTAAATTAAATAATATTAAAAGTATTCCTATGTATATTACATCTCTACAAGTGTAATGATTCCATATTTTTATAAATCATCTTCACAGTTGGTATAACCATTATAACCATATAGATTTAATTACTGCAGAAGTGCTATTATAATACACTTTTAATACGTTTCAGTTAAATATATGTATGTATGCAATGTAAAGGCTTGAAAAAAAACTTTACCTTAAAATTTTTGTTCTAAAACCCCCTATTTAAAAATTTGATTCAAATTAAATTTGAACTAGAGTGATTCGTGTCTCCATTAGAACTTCCCCATTTACTTGCTTAAAATTAGGCCGCTTGTTGATGAACTAAATAAGAATTTTCAAAACGTACCAATGGAACAGCTCCTTTGTGTAGACGAGCAGATATGTTCAACAAAAGCACGCAATCACATGAAAAGGTACAACCTTAAGAAACCCCATAAGTGGGGTTCTAAACTAATTGTTTTAAGTGGAGTATCAGGGTTTTGTACCCATTTTGAGCCTGATACAGGATGCGAAAACAAAGTTCGCATTGGTGAACCAGACCTTGGCGCTTCCTCGAACAATGTGGTTAGGCTGGCAAGAAGTATACCAAGAAACAAAAATTTCCGTTTATATTTCGATAACTATTTTACATCCTTGCCTCTGCTAAAGTATCTTGCAAACGAAGGGATTTTAAACTTGGGAACTATAAATAGGAATCGGATTCCCAACTGTAAATTGCCCGATCAAAAAGCTTTACGAAAAGAGTCACGTGGTGTTTCAATTGAATATGTTACTTCATGTGACGGTGCGAATATCTCTACTACTTCCTGGGTTAATAATTAAGTTGTTTGTTTGGCATCGATTTTTGCAGGAGAACTTCCAAAAGATACTGTTCAACGCTACGACAGAGCTAACAAACGTCATATTCAGGTAGATAGACCTTTTGCAGTGGCTCATTATAACTCATATATGGCAGGGGTCGATTTGATTGACAGTATTATGGGCCGATATAAAATAGCAGTTCGGAGCACTAGATGGCAAATTCGCTTATTTTATCACTTGATTGATTTAGTCATTAGTAATTCGTGGCTGCTTTCCAAGCGAGTTCACACAGCATCAACTGAGAAACAATTGACCTCTGCAGATTTTCGCCTTTATGTAGCAGAAGTCCTGTGTAAAATGGATACAATAACAAAGACAACAAAGCGGAGTTCTAGTTTAGAAAGTGAACTAAGAGTCAAATCAATCAAAGCTTCGGCGTAGCACATACCACCACAGCCAATACATCAAGATCAGTTCGGTCATTGGCCTACTTGGACTAATAATCGTATGAGGTGCAAGTTTCCAAAGTGCACAGGATACACACAAGCAATGTGCAAAAAATGTGGAGTATCGCTATGTTACAACAAAACCAATAACTACTTTACAAATTTTCATCTTCAATAATTTTCATATAATCTATTGTAGCCCCTTTTTTTCTTCAATTCACCATTGCTGTAAATGTGCAATATAACGTTTTTTTTTTCAAAATAAACGGATTTCTTCAAAATATCAAAAAATTCCAAAACAAATGTTTTTAGTTATGTGGGCTGTTACCGAAAAAACCTACATACTTTTAGGAAAAAGTAAGTTGTTGCGCTTTGAAGGGTTAAGTTCTAAAAGATTATCTTGAAAACATTCCTAAAACAGTACTTACACTATTTCGAGATGATCCAGAAAAGGTGCCAGCCCTGTAATCCGACCCAAGTGGCAACATCCATTTATATAATCTAAAAATTAATCAAATTGTCTATATGCAAAGTTTTATTCAAATCGGTGAAGCAGTTGCCGAGATATACGAAAAAAAAAATAAATTGCGGTTAGGTGGCAACCCTGCGTGAAATTGTCATATTTGGAATACGGCCGAAAATACCCTTCATTTGATACCCATATTGGCATATCCAGCTCTATATTTAAAAAAAAAAATTGGGTTAGGTGGCAGCCCTGTAAAGCGCCCTAAGTGGCAACGCCCATGTATATGAAGGAATACCACCTCTATCAAGAACTATCGATATGGCATCATCAGCAATAATGAGCGCGTCACTATATATCTGTGGTCATAAGCAATAACAGCCTAAGTCGACTTAAGAAATTAGACCAGTTGAAATTTTTGCTGGCGAATTTTTGTAACAAAACTGTTTTATAACTAAGGCAAACGTATTGGATTTAATTGTTTGTAAAGAAAGTAAAAAAAGACCAATGAAAGCCTTGAAAAATGTCTCGATGTTGCTATTCAAAATCACCAGCAAAAATTTCAACTGGTCTAATTTCTTAAGTCGACTTAGGCTGTTATTGCTTATGACCACAGATATATTGATCCCGACAGTAAATTGGAGAACATATTAGGGTGCTTAAATTCAACAAAACATTTCGTTCGAATTTATGCACACATCGAGATATAACTTGCGCAATTTATCAAGGAGACGATTGGTTTTTGAAGAAGCTGTAGACTCAACGATGGCGGAGCAATTATCTGATCAAGTCCGTGATTTACAGTTCCAACTAGAGGCTCTACGCATGGGAGCATCATGTTGTTGTTGTTGTAACGAGGTGTAGCCCTGCCTAAATGTCAGGCAGGATCACCCCGAGAGTATTTCTCTTGGCCGGGTCGATATAAGAAAACGGCCCGGGTCGTTTCAGCACGATGGGTACAGTACATGTACTGGTACCGTTCTCGTAGAACCGGCAATACAAGAAACTAGCCGTGTAGGCCATGCAGGTCATTTAGCGTTACCCAGGGTGCACCAACGGGGAGGCGACCTACTCTTACACCCCTGGGAGCATCATCATCTGGTGTTTCTAGACTTTCTACAAAACACATAGCAATCCATTTGCCTAAATTTACTCGAGCAAATCTCCATCTATGGTTTGCACAAGTAGAGCGATCTTTTCGCCTACATGGTATTAACGAAGATGTGGACAAATTTGATTTGGTCACTGTACATTTAGAGGAAGACGTTGTTTTGGCCGTCGAGGATTTGGTTGCTCGCCCGCCGGTTTCTGAAAAATATGAGGTTCTAAAAAAACGTTTGCTAGAGAGGTTCACAGAGTCCGCGGAGTCGAAACTTCGCGGCGGCACACAAGGTTTAAAACCATCCGAAATATTGTCCCACATGCGTCGTTTGGCTCCTGATCCGTGAAATGAGAGCATCATTCTTGCTTGCTAATCCACCCAGCATTTTATGAAATTTTTGATCATATTCGAGTCTTCTACGCCATTAAAATAATCATGATGAGCTCATTTCTGATCTAAAAGGCTCTTGTGTCGGTAGAAAAATGTACCCTTCCCCTCGACTCCTCTTAATAAGCCTTTTACACTACTCTACACACATTTTGTCCTATGAACCAAGTATACTTTTTCGGAAAGGGGACCAAAAATAAAAATACACGTGTATCGGCGATTTTCATGTCCACGTCAGAATTTTGAAATGAAAATCTTAAACTTTTTAGGCAGAGTTTCTAGCGAATTTCAATTTCCCTGATTTTTAGGAATTTTTTTCTACCACACAAAATTACTTTTTTTTTGTATGGAAGAAATTGCTCAACACGATCGACGAAAAAAAATCTTAAAAACCAGGGGAAATTTTGAGCTACTTCTAGCTTGCATATTAGTACCGTGAAATTGACCTGCCTACAAAATTGCGTACTCAGAAATTCACTAGAAACTCTGCCAAAAAAGTTTAAAATTTTGATTTAACTGTGGGCCACTATACAAAAAAAAAAAAAAAAAAATTCTGACGTGTACATGAAAATCGCCGATAGACGTGTATTTTTATTTTTTGTCCCCTTTCCGAAAAAGTCTTTTTGGTTCATAGGACAGAAAAAAAGTTCGTTTTTGTACCACAGTGTTATGATCAGTTTTGACTTTTTATGGACTCTTGAAATATTCATTTGCGGGTAGTTTTCTAGTAATTTTTCAGTCGTTTTCTAATCATTTCTAATCATTTGTGATCACTTTTGACTCTTTTTCGACTCTTGCTACAATCATTTGCTGGCCGTTTTTTAATCTTTTTTTAGTCGTATTTCCAAACATTTTCAAATCGTTTTCTTATCGCATTTCAAATGATAGTGAGAAAACCACCTTTCAGGAAAAGAACGGCACCTACTATGTATATCTTTGGCCTCCATCGTGTAAGAAAATATAATTAAGTATGATTTTAAGTTAGTTAAAGCTTTTTGAAACAACTTGGCATGAGCTAATGCTTTAACTAACTTAAAATCATACTTAAAGGAAAATCTAGGCAGGCCCCTTACTGATCTTCCAGGAAAAATATAAATACAAAAATATTTTTTTAGTATGCAAATCAACATATTTCATTTTATTGTGAACACGCACAGTTATGCAGTAAAAAAGTGATTTAACAGAGTAAAATGTTGCCAACAGTTAATTTTTGGAAATAAAGTGATTTTTTTTAACAATGATTAAAAAAAAAAATTATCTAGTTTGCGAAGGACGTTGCGTATACGTAACATTTAGTATGAACATACATTTAACATATAAAGAGGGTCCGCTACGTTAAATGAAAAAAATTATATTTTAAATGCGGGGGTTCTTCGCCATTTGCTCGTTTAATGTTGGGTGCTTCCTCTTATCTAACCTGTCTCTAAAAGCTTAAAGAAACATGGTCGTTCGTATAGTCGAGATCAAGTAGGTATTCAGATTTACTTACATCTTCTTTTTAGAGATAGATACACTAAAAGGAGCTTATTTTCTACAAAATATGGTAGAAAAAAAAATAAATGTAGCATTTTCTTTTATTTTATAGGTTTATACCTACACCCTTATTCATAAAAAATATTAAGCTCTTATTTATTTGTATGAAAATGTCATTTTAAAAAGCTTTATAAACCAATTTTATTTTTTATGAATATGGGGGCTAGTATTTTTCAGGATTTGATTTTTAACTAGTTCTTTACAAACCATAATAGCCGTGCTTTCGTTCTCCCGAGTTCATGAAGATAGTGGGGTAGTTACCCATCGGTACCGATTTTTTGTAATTTGGTCCATAGATACCAGCTCCAGTTTTGCCATCTTCCAGCTTCGATCCATCCGTATACCAAATCTCCGAATCGGATTCAGCATAAGGATTCCCTGTGTCCCAGAGCACTCGATCTACGATCGAAACTTCAAAGTTTCGCATGATCCTGACTCCTACGTTATTGCATCACTTACTTGCAATATAGGACTATTTATGAAATTCTTGACTATCTTCATATGTCCTGTCATATTTCCGATTTTTAGATCGGAAATATTTTGAAGTCTTAATGCAGCAAGTGCGGCCTCCTTCTCTATCAGAATAGGGAAAGGAGGTATTCCCACAAGGGCACTTAAAGCATCAGCAGGGCACGTTCTCATAGCACCTGTAATACCGACACAGACTAGCCGATGCAGCTTACTTAACTTAGTTGCCACTGTTCTTTGAGCATTCTTAGGCCACCAGACTAGAGAAGTATGTGACTATTGGTTTCACAACTGTAGTACGTCTTTTTGGGAGACAGCCCCTATGTTTTGCCATAAAGTCTAGTGCAGGCGAAAAAGGCGCTCGTTGTTTTATTTATGGTAGCCTCCTATTGAGCATTCCATGTGAGGGTTTTATCCAAAGTTACTCCTAGGTATTTTGCTTCCGTCGAAAAACCTATGTGGCTGCCTCCTAGGACGGCTGTAACAAAAAAAAAGCTTTCTTCGCCTCGTGAAAGGCACCAAGACTTTTATTTGGGTTGATAGATAACCCTTTGTTAACACACAATATTTCAATGATGCGCAGGGCTTGTTGCATGGGATCGGATATTGTTTCTTCATGCATTCCTGTTACGCAGACTACTAAGTCATCCGCATATCCCTGTACATCAAAGCCATTGCCCTTCAAAAGATGAAGAAGTTCGTCTATGACTAGGGTCCACAGTAGAAGAGAAAGTACACCTCCCTAAGGGCATCCTCTTGCCAGCACTCCCTCCTAGCTCAAAGCTGATTTTTCTTTGCTTTAGCATGGCCAGGACCCAGCGAGTGATCATTGGCTTACGTCCTTGCTTCCTCAATGACATGATACGTCGTTTTACCGAAAGCGCCTGATATATCGATGAATGCACACAGGGCTATGTTTTTAGACTCTATGGCCTTTTCATTTTTTTCAGTAAGGCAATGGATAGCAGTCTCCCTGGATTTTCTGGGTTGGTAGCAAATTGGTGTGTACACAGAGGGTGTTTCTTTAAGTTTACTTCCCTAATGTGCTGATCTAAAATTGTCTCCATTCCCTTTAGGAGAAAGGAACTGAGACTTATTGGTCGATATGACCTAGCTTGTTTCTTAGCTTAGTTTTAACAAGCTATGTGACAAAGTTAGTAAATTGAACATTAGCTCGCCCAGTCTATTTTTCAAGCACATTTTGCCAAAGCGAATTAATATCCGAATTGTTTTGAAATTATGGTCACTCAACTTAAGTAAGGTCCACTGGGTAATGATTTTATCATTATCATTGCTTAAGTTTTGAAATTTCAAAATTAAGTCAAATATATAGCTAAATATCTTTGCCAGACAACACTTCCACAGGTGTTATAATTTTTAGCAACTCGAGATCTTTTCTACTAAAATCGAACCGCACGAGTAGGTCGCCTCCTCGTTGGTACACCCTGGGTAACGCTTAATGACCTACATGGCTACACTGATAAAAATAATTGTCTTAAATTTGAGGAAATTACTACTTTTTTAAGAACAATTCTACTTAGTTTAAAAGAACATTTCTACTTGCCATAAGTTAATCAATAAGGGTATTCGTGTATTTTCTTATTTGCATCGTATTTAAGCTATACCTCTTAAATTTCCGACATCGTATATCATGTGTCAAACTTTGTATGAAAAATGTTTAGGACATTCATCGTAAATTTAAGCATGAAATTTGGCTCTTTAACGACGTGATAAATATACGAAGTCAAAATGAATGATTGACATCTCATAAATTAAATTAAAATTTCAAATAAATTAATTGAAACATTTTGAAAATTTCACGAAAAATTTTTATATTGTGTTGGAATTTGGAAGTGTGTGGCAGATTTAGATTTCTTAGGTGAAAACGTTGACTACATAACACCCAAAGAGGGTTCTTAGGTTCTCCCTTCTTAAGTTAATAAGCTGGCCCTGGATTCTCTAACTGTGAAGTTTGAAATGTAGGGTAGCAGCGGGAGGCTTCGATAGGCTAAGTAAAAACATATATGTAATACTTCTATATAGATAATACCGAACAGTGAAGCGTGTCAAACATTACAGTACAGTTATACCATGAGAGAAGGAGACAAAATCTCAAGGATGTCGTTAAACTTTTGTAAACAAAGGGGCATAAATAAATGCATACTTGATCAAAATGTAAATAAATTCACTTCGTTTTTCTTATCACTCCTTTCACTAATTAACATTAAACCATGCCAAAAATACCCAAGGTAGCGGATATGACATTATTTTACCAAATGAAAAAATTCTCTGTAGCTTATTATTATTTTTTAAACAACAAATACGAACATTTTTATTTATTTATTTTGTGATTTACTATTTTGGTATTTTCATTATTTAATCGACTAATCAAAGATTTTATAACTAAAACTATGCACAATTTGTGTAATGGGGATAGTGACCCTTTTTGAGCCCTTTGATATTTTTTTTTAAACGCGCTACTACAATTCACTAACACAAACAAAACTTGCGCATGCGCAGAACTCACATTTGCACTGATTCATATAATAATGTTTGACACGCTTCTTACACACGGCCAGTATACGAAAGGCGCAGGCTTTGAGTAAAAATTCATTTTTTTTAGAAAAAATTACTTTTCCAATCCAAAATAGCTTAAATGCACACAAACGATGTACATTTTTGGAACATATCTGCATTATTCTTTAACTATCCTCTCATTTGTTTCTGGGGTTTGATTTGTTTATTATTTATTTATCAATCAGCTGAGATACGAGTATGTACTTACCCAACCAGCATATTTTGAAAATTTTGAACAAAGTTTCAAGTATCACTCTCCAGATAATTAAAAACGATTTATGATCATTTTATGGCCGAATTTTTTAATCCATTTTAAATCATTTTTTTCATATTTTTTTATATAGGTATTATAAATATTGTTTTAATCTTTAGAAATCATTTTCTGATCCATTTGTTTTTGTATATTTTTTAAGAGAAGAGCCGCAAAACCTGCAGGATACTGAGGGCATATTGAGGTCAAAAGGAAAAACATTCTTCGTTTTCAATATATTTTTTATATTTAAATATCAGGGCTCTTCTCTTAATTTTTTTCATAAAAAAACTCAAGAAATTGTTAGACTATTGTCAAAAGTTTTTCCATGCAACACATGCAACATTTGTTTTTGTTCTTACATGAAAAAACTTTTGACAATAGTCTAACAATTTCTTGTATTTTTTATTAAAAAAAAAATTAGATAGAAGAGCCCTATTATTTCTCTGAATTTTCTGATATGAAAAAAAAAAAAAATTGTCTGTAAGAAAAGAAAAAAAATAAAGTGTATACCAGAATTTTAAAAGGTAGAAAATTAATTATTTAGTCACCCAAAGAGCTCCGAGATGATCATAAAATATGATTAAAAACTTATGTTCAACATTATTTGAATCTCAGAAATTAATAATCTAAATGATTCAAAAATTATTTCGAAAATTAATTTTGATCATCAAAAAGAAACATATTTGATTATTCCTTTGTTCATTTGTATGATAATATAATCACAAAATAAAAAATAGAATAAAAAAATATTTTTAATTTAAAATGTTTTTAAAATGAACTAAAAACTGGAAAATAATTTCCCCTCTGCCTACATAGATTCTTCACCACGTAAAGCTTATCTGGAACATTTGTGAGTGGGAATTCTTATAGGTATTAAATAGTACTTGGAGTTTGAAAGGTATAAAAACATTGGCGCACGCTAAAGATGGTTCGCATTAATTTCTAACAATCTTATTACCGATATGAGTTTTTCTAAAAAAAAAAACAACTTTTCACAATATAGCAAGCGCCAAATGTTTTTATACATTTCAAACTCCAAGTACTATTTAATACCTATAAGAAAGAATTCCCACTCACAAATGTTCCAGATAAGCTTTACGTGGTGAAGAATCTATGTAGGCAGAGGGGAAATTATTTTCCAGTTTTTAGTTCATTTTAAAAACATTTTAAATTAAAAATATTTTTTTATTCTATTTTTTATTTTATACTTTTTAGTTGTGAGTCTGTGAAAATTTCTAAGATTGTAATTGGATATTCTGTGTCATATTAGTGGTACTCATCTAACCATATAACTTAACGAAAGCGTAAATATATACATTTAACAGCTCAGTTAGATGAACGATATAGATAAATTTATGTGAATACTTTTTATTATGAAATTCTTTGTCTAGTGTGCATTGACTGCTTTGAAAAACTGCATGTCGAACAGCGTAATCGAATTGGGTAATTTTTGGAGGTGTTTACACACTAAACTCCTCGTAGAAGTTTACCGAATATGTGTAAACTTCGTTCCATAAAAATGTTGACAGTTCATTTACGCCTTCGGCAATTTTCTACGTTTACACGCATTACGCGGTGTGCCTATGGTTACATGAATAAAATTATTCTTTTTTAAGCCTTATAAAGCACATTATCTTTCCTTTGTGCAACAGTGGCTGCGCCTAAATGTATGCAGATGAAATATTCGA
This sequence comes from Campiglossa producta, assembly GCA_964058755.1. Lineage (NCBI taxonomy): Eukaryota > Metazoa > Arthropoda > Insecta > Diptera > Tephritidae > Campiglossa > Campiglossa producta. Next base: position 97,658,211 of record CAXKVI010000003.1, read on the forward strand.
AATTTCGATGCTGTTTATGGCGCTGAAAACGCATTATAGCATGCGCATTATAGCATATGTACGAAATATTCAGATAGCAATAAGGAAGATAGGCCGATAAATGGGACTTTTGCAATTAAAGCAATATTTTGTATTTTTTTTTTGTATAATGCATTGTCAGCGAAACCTGAACGATGGTGAAAATTTCAAAACCCCAGCTCAATGGGAAGTTAGTTCAAAATCCAAAGCAAAATCTCTGGAAATAAAACTTTTCAAATATCACTATCCGTGCGCCATCTATCGGAATTATTTTTTTCTTATACTGCGTGGGGCCAGAAAACTAAACGACGATGAAAATTTCAAGATTCTACCTCAACGGGAAGTTCGTTGAAAAACAAATTAATCGACACCGAAAACAGAACTTTGCATTTCTTAAATAGAACGACTCACGCGCCACCTAGCGGGTCCAATTTTCTTTTGAACATTTGGAAATTGATTAAGTAATACACACGCTAAATATCAGCTAAATCGGTCCATAATTAGGATTTTCAGCTTTTATTACCCCGATCTCAGCTCCACCTAGCGGAATTTTTTTTTAGGAAAATATTTCTTTTCATAGTAGTAATACTTGTTCCGAATTTCAGCCAAATCGGACCATAAATGCGATTTTTGAAAATATAGCGACCCACGCGGCACCTATCGGATTTTTTTTTCATAATATTGCATTGTCATCGCGACCTGAACTGTAGTGAAAATTTCAAGACCCTAGCACAACAGGAAGTTGGTTCAAAATCGAATGCAAAAATCCGGGCACAAGAACGACGAAAGGGACCTAATAAAAACATTTTAATAATAAAAAGGAATGAAATTGTACTAAAGTTCAAATAAAGGAAAATTAGAAATTCAATCTTAAAAATGTTATTTGGGTTAGATCTAAAACACAAATGCTTAGCAAGGGCGTTTGTATAAGAACTGTAGTAAGCTCGTAAATATACGAGATTCGTAAACTTAAGACAAAACACGAATACCCTTAATGTATTCATATCAGTATTAAAGACACTTTTACTAGTTTCAATCAATTTACAAATTTATCTATACCTACTATTATATAAAAATCTAACTCGAAATTATGTTACGGGTAAACAGGCAATCCACTGGCCCAATTTTTTTCATTCAAAATTTTAAATATCATAACCCGCACACAAAAGGTAATAGGGCCATTTTTTATACATTTCCGATGGTCCGAAGTATGAGAAGAAGAAGAGATAGACCCACTAATAAGTATACCGTTATGATCAGGACGATGAGTTGATTCGATTTAGCCCTGTCCGTCTGTCCGTCGGTCCGTCTGTCCGTCTGTTTGTACGCAAAGAGATATCTCGATGAAATTTGGTATGGAGGCGTTATTTTATATGAGAATAATCATTCGTCGGAACCAGCAAGATCGGACCAAAACGACTCATACCTCCCATACAATCGATTGTTCCGACAAACGGATTTCGGCTATAACTTCTGTAATTAAAGAGCTAGTAACGTGAAATTTTGTAGGTATTGATGTTTTTATATGTGGAATATCGATGTTGAAAATCATAGAGATGGGATAAATATTTCATATAGCTCCCATACAATCGATTGTTCCGATAAACGGATTTTGGGCTATAACTCCTGTAATTAAACTCCTAGGAACGTGAAATTTTGTAAGTATTGCTATTTTTATATGTGAAATATCGATGTTGAAAATCATCGAGATGGGATAAATATTTCACATAGCTCCCATACAATCGATTATTCCGATAAACGGATTTTGGGCTTTAACTCCTGTAATTAAACAGCTAGAAACGTGAAATTTTGTAAGTATTGCTATTTTTATATGTAAAATACCGATGTTAAAAATCATCGAGATGGGATAAATATTTCACATAGCCCCCATACAATCGATTGTTCCGATAAACGGATTTTGGTAGATAACTCTTGTAATTATATAGGTAGGCACGTGAAATTTCGTAACTGTTGCTATTTTAGAATGTGGAATGTCGATGTTAAAAATCAATGAGATTGGACCAATATAACACATCGCCCCCATATAATGATGAAGGGGGTATGTCGCATTCTCACTCAATTTCTGTTTTTGGCATTGGTGAATAGTTTTTATGCAGATCTATATTTCTGTCTTATCAGAATCTGCCTATCGTGAAAATTGTAGAAGATAATTCAGGGATGAAGGGGGTATGTACACAACTTTTCAAACAGTAAGTATGAGATTATTTACACAGAAAGGTAGATTATATTTCTAAATACAATTTTTCTGTATAGGTTTTCATGCATACCTAATGGTAAAAGTTAAATAAAACAACTTTAATTTTTTTGGAAAATTCTAAAGCGCATGTTCCAACATTTTCTTTACATTTTTAAATAAAGTTTAAAATCAAAAATTGGTATGGAAACTCTTGATAAAAAAGGAAACACGCCTCCCATTTCCACCGATGCCCATAAGGCGAAGCGAAGCGCGCCGGGTATTAGCTAGTTAAGTATAAAACTGTCCTTAAGTTCAAAATAAGTAAATATTTCCTTATGCTGAAGACATTTTTTCCAGCGATATCAAGGCAGTGTTTAACTTAATTTAAGACCATATTTACTTATTTTCGCAGTCGCCGCCAAAACGTTCTGCTCGCGTAATTTTCAAAGAATTTTATTACATAAGAGTGGTGAAATTCCATAAACATTAACATGTAATTAGACGCTGTCATGCGTAAGTTTTCAATAGCTTCATGGCAGACATCTGAGTTTACCATTCGAAAAGTTGTGAGTTCGATTCTCGTTGAAGGCAATATAAGAACTGTGTAAAATATATATTTTTTTTAAGTTTAAGATTACTTAACTACCATTTAAGTACAAGTCCTGCTTAAAAGTGAATTTAAGTATAATAACTTCTTTCTTTTAAGGCAGTGCTGCCTTGGTGCAATATTGTTCCCTTCATTTACTTGAATTTGTATGGAGGTTTCCTAATTTTTAGGAAATCATTTTTATCAGGGTAGTTTCCACGTATTGCCGGTTCTACGAGAACGGTACCAGTACTTGTGCTGTACCCATCGTACCGAAACGATCCGGGCCGTTTTTTTATATCGACCCGGCCAAGAGCAATACACACGGGGTGACCCTGTCTGACATTTGGGCTTGGCTACACCTCGTTACAACAACAACAACAACGACATGAATTGCCAAATTATCTTTTAAGTCCCATTTACATTGCTCGATTTTTCATTCAATTTCATGTTGATTCTCGTGTCAACGGGTCTGCAAAATTGCTTGCAACGAAGTTGGTAGCCAGCCGACTTTTGATCAACTCAATATTCAGCTTTTCTACGTTTGTTTACGAACTGACATTCGTGAATTTTTGTCAGATTTTGTTGACAAATTTTGTAATAAATTAAAAATTATAAATGGCAAGAGCAGAGCAAAACCTGTGCGTTAATACCATCCAACCAGACAAGTTCATAAGGTGCTCCGTTAGGACTTCCGGCGCAGTGCACTCACCCACCTAGGGTGTTCCCCTAGTAAACATTCTCTGCCCGGAGACTCTGTACTGACAGCGCGCTCCCATTAGCATACCTTCGAAAGAACAGTTCGCTTTTTTTGCCCGATATTTGTTTATCTGCTGGACAAGGCCTATGTTTCCATTGTTGTTGTTATTGTAACGAAGCCTAGTCCTGCCCAGAAGTAACGCTTTTGCCCCTAATTGTCATACAAGGAAACAAGCAGCTACAATAGGGTTGGACAAAAGTGAAATTATCTTAAGAAGAGTAAGCTCCGAGGAGCAGTCGAATAAGTGGTTAGCGTCGTGAGGAGAAGTGGCGCATACCGGGGAAGCTTTTGGAATCTTTGGGCTCAATCTGGATAAGTACCATACTAGACAGATGCCGGTTATGTAACCGACTTACCTAATGTGACTTTTGGTTAGTTTTCTTAGTTATTTTCTTATGGCGAGTGTGCAAAAAATAACCATGTCTTTGCTGTGCGTTTGGGTTATGTGTGACGCAAACGTATGTTAGCTGTAATGGTTTGAAACACAAATGTAGTGGTGATTTCGTTTCGTTTCAACCATTTTCAATACCTACAAGTCGCGAATGTGACAGAAGCATTCACAATAGATAACAGCTGTGTACATCTGTTAAAAACGCTGTTCGACAATTTGGATTCTTTGTCTCAATTTTCATTAATCAAACATTTTTTGAGCTTCGCCTATATTGCATTATTTTCAAGGCCCGAATCGTGACATCCGTGATCGTACAACTCGTCACGTAAAATTTTGTATTTCGGATTACGACTTACGTGAACGTACAACTTCTAACGTAGTTTCGGATTTTTACATACGTGACCGAGTGACTGAAGGTATTCAAAACTTTGTGAATTGAAAATAAATTACGTTTCGTTTGCTATCGTATCTAACAAACCCATTTCGCTTATACGACTGACGTATCACGGAATTTTCTCTCGTCTGGTTTTCGATTCGTATTTACTAGCTTTTATGAAGTTGATATTGGAGATTATAGCTATATGACACTATATGACAACTACCTTCAGTTTCGCCCCCTCCCATGGAGTTAGTTTAGGGACGATGTCTTTTAACCAATCTGCGGTATTAGAATCATCGCAGATGATTGATAGTCATCCATAGCGAATCGCGCAGCTCGTGAAGCGGGGACTAATAGCGCCAACTTGAAGCTTAGTAGGATAGCCTTGTGGGATTATACCTAGCTTGATAGTGGTCAGGGCATCTCGAAAAGATCCTGATGACACACAATCAGGATGAACCGCGGTTACTGAGGCACTGGCTGCCTCGCCATCAGGAGGAGGCAACTGCCTTGCTTTTTTTTTTGGAAATTTGGTGGGGTCGTACTATCCCGCCCGAAGCCCCTTTTATTGGTCGCCTCCCTTTGTGCCGGACCTTGTGGCTGTTTGGCCAATTCTAAGGCGTTTTCGTATTTGATACCCTTAGTTAGGAGTGCTTGCGTTTTGCAGCCTTTTCAGTATCATGGGAGGCTTGATCAGCCCCGCCATTCTTGTGGCTTCAGTATTTGATTCGGTATTAACCGAAAGGCCAGAACTCGCCCGATCACTTGAGAGCAGTTCAGCTTTATCATGATCTGTTGTATAAGTTTTCTCCTTCGTTTGGTCCATTAAATTCCCACGAGTGTAGGGGAAAGTAGGTCAGCTCGCCTGGCATGCTCTCCAAAAGGTGTTCTACCAGCCCTTAATACGATTTTGTGATTATCAGATGGCATACGATCGACAGCGATTTTAAACAATTGAACTAATGCATTATGCTGATGAAAAACCAATTGTAGCTCACGAATAATTTCTCGTCTTGTATTAGAAATAATTGCCCTGAATCTGTTACATGTATTAAATTTTAGGTTGTTGGATAATAAATACTGTATTATTAAGATTCCAGTTGAAGTATATACCTTAAACGTCGGCATGAAATTATCTCTAATAATTTTAGTAGCAGCAAAAGAAGTAATTTGAAATGTCGAAGTGTTTTGTTGAATATGACTAAAAAAATGCTTCGATGTTTGAGATGTCCCAAATATTAATGGATATAATGGTTCTGGTGGAATTTCTGATGCTGGCAATCTAACTTTGCCATTAGCATAACACATGCCGGGCGTTTCACCTGAAAATTTTGCCGCATCACAATGTGGACATATTACGTCCATCATTCCAATGTATCCGTACATACTATAATCAATCTGACTGTTGTAATTAAAATCAGCACACACCGTTTCATGCAAAGTAGCACGACGTATTCGTGATCCTAGTGCAGATCTATTTCGAGTGTTACGTTCACGCTGCGATGCATTAGCTTGTGTGCGTTCATCTGAAGTCTGTGATCGTCTTTGTGATGTCATATAATTTGTACGACGCGTTCGCCGACCTATATTTGCTCTTCTCGCTCGTGGAATTTATCCTTAATATAAAAAAAGAATAAATTAAATTAAAAACAAATTGCTACATTAATAGTGGTGTATCAGTATTTAAACAAATGCACCTTTTTTTCTGGAAATATACGGGATGAAATATTTGTTTTTTTTTTGTAATATTCAGTTTGGCGTGAAATTAAAAATTCAACTTTTCATGCAAAATGAGTAGGTATTGCAATGAGTTTGACAATTTAATAAAAGCCTGCTGACTACATGAAACACCGATAGCACATAAAAAATAAGAAAAGTACACTCTACTTTTAACCTCAAATCACACTGACGCCAAAACAAAAAAAAAAAAACAAAAAAGTACAAAGTTCTTATTTCTACTTTTAATTTGACAAAATGATCCTCCATATAAAAATTGTTATAATTAAAGAACCACTTGACCGATTTTGTGCAAACTTCACATAAACCATCTAATAAATAGTCTGAACAAACCCTGAAAATTTTGTTTGAATAGCTGAGTCCGTTCTTGAGTTATAGAATCACAACGAAAAATGCCACTTATTTTTACATAAACATACATATGTATATAGATTTAAAAAACGCCGCAGACGAAAATTTAAATCTAAAGTTTTCGACAGCGGCGCTTTTTTACACGATTTTTAAAATAATATGAAACAATTTATTTCATAACATGACATGAAAATTTGGAATTAAAATTCGCGTGATTTTTGTCTGTGGCGCTTTTTTAGACAAGTTTTTAATTCATATGATACATGACACAATTAATGTCACAGTCAAGTCATAAAGATAAAATGATAAATCTCGCGAAAGAAAATAAAAACGACACACGCGGGCTTTACTTCCTTTTATAAAGGAAAAAAAACGCCTACTAAAAAAGAAATAACGCCTGAGGGCTCTTGCTTTTTCAGAAAGGAAATAACGCCCACGTGGGCTCTATTTCACTGCACCGTTCATTTCCACTTATTTTTATACCTTTCATGAACATGAAATGGTATTATAACTTTGGTCCGAAGTTTGTAAATATGAGAAGAAGAAGAGATATACCCATCAATAAGTATACCGAAATGATCAGGATGACGAGATGAGTTGATTTAGCCATGTCCGTCTGTCCGTCTGTCCGTCTGTCCGTCTGTCTGTTTGAACGCAAACTAGTCCCTCAATTTTTGAGATATCTGGCTGAAATTTTGTATGTGGCCACCATTTTGTAATATAGGAATCATTTGTCGGAACTGACAAGATCGGACCAGTATAACATATAGCCCCCATACAACCGATTGTTCAGATATAAGGTTTTTTGGCCAAAACTTCCGCAATTAAAAAGTTAGAAACGTAAAATTTCGCAACTCGAGTACTTTCTATTTATGTAGTGTATATAGCGAAAATCAACCAGATCGGGCAAATGTAACATATAGCCCCCATACAACCGATTGTTCAGATATAAGGTTTTTTGGCCAAAACTTCTGCAATTTAAAAGTTAGGAACGTAAAATTTTGAAACTCGAGTACTTTCTATTTATGTAGTGTATATAGTGAAAATCAACAAGATCGGGCAAATGTAACATATAGCCCCCATACAACCGATTGTTCAGATATAAGGTTTTTTGGCCAAAACTTCCGCAATTAAAAAGTTAGAAACGTAAAATTTTGCAACTCGAGTACTTTCTATTTATGTAGTGTATATAGTGAAAATCAACCAGATCGGGCAAATGTAACATATAGCCCCCATACAACCGATTGTTCAGATATAAGGTTTTTTGGCCAAAACTTCCGCAATTAAAAAGTTAGAAACGTAAAATTTTGCAACTCGAGTACTTTCTATTTATGTAGTGTATATAGTGAAAATCAACAAGATCGGGCAAATGTAACATATAGCCCCCATACAACCGATTGTTCAGATATAAGGTTTTTTGGCCAAAACTTCTGCAATTAAAAAGTTAGGAACGTAAAATTTTGCAACTCGAGTACTTTCTATTTATGTAGTGTATATAGCGAAAATCAACAAGATCGGGCAAATGTAACATATAGCCCCCATACAACCGATTGTTCAGATATAAGGTTTTTTGGCCAAAACTTCTGCAATTAAAAAGTTAGGAACGTAAAATTTTGCAACTCGAGTACTTTCTATTTATGTAGTGTATATAGTGAAAATCAACCAGATCGGGCAAATGTAACATATAGCCCCCATACAACCGATTGTTCAGATATAAGGTTTTTTGGCCAAAACTTCTGCAATTAAAAAGTTAGGAACGTAAAATTTTGCAACTCGAGTACTTTCTATTTATGTAGTGTATATAGTGAAAATCAACAAGATCGGGCAAATGTAACATATAGCCCCCATACAACCGATTGTTCAGATATAAGGTTTTTTGGCCAAAACTTCTGCAATTAAAAAGTTAGGAACGTAAAATTTTGCAACTCGAGTACTTTCTATTTATGTAGTGTATATAGTGAAAATCAACCAGATCGGGCAAATGTAACATATAGCCCCCATACAACCGATTGTTCAGATATAAGGTTTTTTGGCCAAAACTTCTGCAATTAAAAAGTTAGGAACGTAAAATTTTGCAACTCGAGTACTTTCTATTTATGTAGTGTATATAGTGAAAATCAACAAGATCGGGCAAATGTAACATATAGCCCCCATACAACCGATTGTTCAGATATAAGGTTTTTTGGCCAAAACTTCTGCAATTAAAAAGTTAGGAACGTAAAATTTTGCAACTCGAGTACTTTCTATTTATGTAGTGTATATAGTGAAAATCAACCAGATCGGGCAAATGTAACATATAGCCCCCATACAACCGATTGTTCAGATATAAGGTTTTTTGGCCAAAACTTCTGCAATTAAAAAGTTAGGAACGTAAAATTTTGCAACTCGAGTACTTTCTATTTATGTAGTGTATATAGTGAAAATCAACCAGATCGGGCAAATGTAACATATAGCCCCCATACAACCGATTGTTCAGATATAAGGTTTTTTGGCCAAAACTTCTGCAATTAAAAAGTTAGGAACATAAAATTTTGCAACTTGAGTACTTTCAATTTATGTAGTGTGTAGAGGAAAATCAAGAAGATCGGGTAAATATAACATATATTTAGCCCCATACAACCGGTTGTTCCGATATAAGGTTTTTTGGCCAATACTTCCGCATTTAAAAAGTTAGGAACGTAAAATATTGCACCTTTAGTACTTTCTACATATGTAATGTGTATAGTGTAAGTCAGTACAATTGAACACGTATAATATATAGCCTCCATACAATCGATTGTTCCGATAACTCGGATCCTATTATTTTGTAAGTTTTTTTTAAATTATAACAAAGATGTGTAATGTGTATAGTAAATATAGTTAAATTGAAACAGGCTGTACTGGGGATCGAACAGTGAAAATCGTGACGCTTATTCATGAAAGGTATATAGCCTTCGGCACAGCCGAAGACAACTTTCCTTACTTGTTAGATCTGAGTCGATGCCTCTCCCTTCCTCTTCTGCTCTTTTGCCGAAGGAAGGGTATAATGAAAGACTTCTTCGTCGAGAGAAGACTTTAGGTTCATAGAAAAAAGTTTTCGAATACACGACTACTTGTTTAAGAGTACTTCTTGACTTATTTGTTGAACATTTTAGTAATTCTATTTCCGCAACTCAACACAACTGTCTACGGCACGTACTATTGCAGTAAAACAACAAATATTACATCCAACAATTAAATACATAATAATATACATAAATACATATATGTATGGGTAAGTTCGTTCTAGGTATTCTTTTACCAGTTAACTTTGTTCCTGTTTGTTTTTATTCTTTGCTCTTTAAAACTACTTGTTGGCTCATTGCACGTACGCGTACATTGGTTGAATATTAGATTTTTTGGTTTTCGGTTTTGTTGGTTTGTGGTTAGTTGATGCATCGTTTAACTGCAATGTTACTCATACGCCATGGCGAACGTAGGACAAAATTGCACACACAGCAAATAAGTTTACCTGCATTTGTCATATTGTACTAAATGTAAACTTATTTTTATTAATCGAGGTAATTTTAAAATTCCCTGCGTATGAAAAATTATGTATCATAAATTGATATAACGAATTTGTTGTGTATAGGGCCGGTAGATGGCCTTAATAGCCTACTGCAACTTTTTTTCCGGAATACCCAAAGTCTATTACTTTGGTCCGAAAAGATAGACCCACCAATAAGTAAACCGATATGATCAGGACTATGAGCTGAGTTGATTGAGTCATGTCCGTCTGTTTGAACGCAAACTAGTCCCTCAGTTTTTGAGATATCAGGATGGAATTTGGTGTGCAGCTTTTATATGTGGGATTACGCACAGATCAAAAACGAAAGTTGAAATATATATAAAAATCTCTTAGGAAACAAACTTCAAACGAAAATAATTACTGGTGTGAGTTCCACAGCAATTTAAAAAAAGTGGCGAATGTGCCTCCTTCTACCCTAATTAGTTGCAAGTTGGAATTAACATCTGTATATATGTAAGTACAGACAATGTCGAATGTGTAAGATAAAATATGTAATTACTTTGCTGTGAAAAAGTTGGTGCATTGCGGACAAATTGTAGCAGAACTTTTGGTGCGAAAATGTTTAATGCTTACTGGCTAATTGCCACCTAACCTAGACTCTGTTTAATTGCCATCAATCGCAAAAGCATGGGGATGTGTGCATCACGCGATTATATTCACTAGAATTCAACTAAGTTTTTACTCTTTGACACACAAATAAATTAAACTAACAGCTTACTATTTCCGTAAATAAATGCGATTGTACTTATACCCAGGTTCCCTCGTGTAGGGTGGATACCTTGCCGCGGTACGAGGGCTTAAGTCGATAGCCACAGGGCTACGCTGCCCTTGTGATCATAGCTCCGTACGGCACTTCATCACGAGAGCAGCCTAGCCTCTCTGGCGCGACGACAAAGATCTTCCCCCTCCCAATCCAGGGTGTTATGCGAAACCGTGCCCATTGGACGTTTGCAGCCGGGAGGCAAATCGTGGCTGTATTTGAACGGAGCCTCTCTGACACCGGGTCGCCTCAGAGAGTAAGCATGGCCTTACCGCGGTACGGGGCCCTGCCGCGGTGGACGATACATTTTCCCCTACTCTTCCCTTGACCCTAAGCTGGCCTTGTCCGGCGATGGGTCGTACGAACAAGATGAACTCAAATAACCTAAATAAAAACGAAAAATCTAAAAAACAAACAACGCCAAATTTCACTCCTCAGCAAAGGAGAGCTATGGAGGAGTAGGCGAGAAAGCAACAACAACGCCGGAGGACAACCTCCGTTCCACAATCAAGGGGGGGATCCACAGCGATGGCAACTACGAGTCGGTCAACCAACCCCTATCGAATAAGATTGACTTGATGGGAGCTAGCACCAGTGCGGTTGCCAACGCAGCTAAGCGGACAACGGCGGATGCTAAACTCCCATCAACCGCTGATATGAAAACCAGTATCTTTACGTCTGTGGCAGCGGTCTCACGACCTGGCCTCGGAGTTTCGAAGGAGAAGGAAGCTGCAACTGAGATGTCGGCAAGGAGAGCGGCCGCGATGGCAACTACGGGTCCGCACTCCCGGGAGACATCTCCCCGCCGCTTCACATACCACGGAGAAAAGATTGGCTGCAAAGATCCTGAAGATGTATGAAGGGGTACCGCAGGAATCGCTGTCGCCGAATTCCAGTAAATCGGTAGAGCTAGCGAAAGCTGTGATACCGGATTTCCAAAATTATTACATGCCAAAGAGGTTAAAAGTTAACCCTTTCAAGCGCCAAAGATCGGACCTGGAGTTAATTTCCCCTCCCAAGCGGCATCAGAATACCCCTGGAGCGGGCAAACTAAGCTTTGCTGAGGTAACCAAGGACAGGATCCTTATAGGCGTCCTTGACCGAGGCAATGACCGTCTGGCCATCCCCAAGGACCGGTGGCGTTACGTGCGAAATGAACTCGGCAACATTCTTCTCAACGTTGTTCCGGAGTTTCCGGGTAGTTCGGCGCGAGTAACGGATGCGGGTTGGCACCAGGGTCAGATTAAATTACTCGCATGCGAGGATGCAAAAACCGTAGCACTGTACAAGGCAGCAGCTGCTAAACTGGGTGAAGTCTACAAGGGCGCAAAGATAGAGGTCGTCGACTGGAAGGACATTCCAGCTCGTCCAAGGGCAAGGGCGTGGCTTCCGGCCATCCCTGACGAACCCGACAGAATTCTCGGGATGCTACGGCTAATGAATCCGTCCCTCCCAACGCATGACTGGAGTGTCAATCTGGTCGGGGATGCGGTAGGGCCCGACAGACAGGTGGTGTTCATAAAGAGTCAATCGAGCCCCTCAAAAGGTGCAATGGCCTAGTACACTACAGCGTAGGCCAAATCGTTATCCACGTATATCGTGGAGATGCTCAGCGCGCTGCCTTCTCGGCTGCTCCGGGGGAACCGGAAAACGAATTACCAGAAGAGGAAGCAGAGGATTCCGATGCGGAAAGCATGTTATCCCCCACGTCCCTTGGCGATAGTGCTATGAAAAACTCGGAGATGGACGACAGCCTACAGGACGAAGAAGTCCTCGACGCCAACGCTGAGCGATTAACATCTAACGCTACAGGCAGCAGGACTCCTGCAACGCCATATCGGGCAGTTAATCGGAACAAATCGTCGTTGATAGGCAACCTCCGGGATGGAGCAAACCTCGACGATATGGGGACGGCAGGGAAGTCTGTGCGCTCTCATGTTGGTGGTGCTTCAGATTAATCTGCACAAATCTAAAGTGGCTTCGGCTGCTTTAAGTAGTCGTCTTTCTAAAGGCGTCGTGGATGTGGTCCTCATCCAGGAACCCTGGGTCAATAGCTCGAGAATCTGCGGATTGGGGACTAAGGGCTTCAAGCTCAATCGAGCCAGCGAGGAGAGCAAAGTCAGAACGTGTATTTTGGTCAAGTCTGAGTTGAACTCCTTTCTCCTACCTAACTACACCAATGGTGATATTACTGCTATCAGTCTAACGGTCGACAGCACTCGCCTGACGGTGGCGTCGGTCTATATACCCTACGACGCCGAAGAACCCCCACCACAAACGGAGGTGAAAGACCTGGTGTCAAATTTCTGCACGGGTAATCTTATTATTGGAGCGGACGCTAATGCTCACCATGTCCAATGGAGGAGCTCCGATATCAATGCCAGGGGCGAGTCTCTGTTTGATTACCTCTTAACAACTAACCTGGTAATTTGCAACGTGGGTAATGAGCCTACTTTTATCACTAAGACCCGCAGGGAGGACATAGACCTCACTATCTGTAGTGAAGGCGCTTATGAGTGGGTCAGAAAATGGCGGGTTCTGGAAGAACATTCATTCTCCGACCACCGTTACATAGAAATGGTTCTAGACTTTATTGTAGAACAACTTATCATGAAGCGCAATCCACGTAACACTAATTGGCAGTTACACAATGAAATATTAGACAGAGATCTCCCAGTACTGCCCTCACAAGCCCCCTCATCAGTAGAGGAGCTGGAGGATCTTGTTACTACATTTACATCGGCGCTCTCAAATGCTCTAGGACAGGCTTGTCCAGTGCCAAAACCACGCGGTAAACACAGGCCACATTGGTGGTCCTACGATTTGGACTCGCTCCGCAAATCATGCCGGAAACAATTTAACAAGGCCAAGACCCTCGGCTCTGAGCCTCACTGGCACGAATATAAAGCTACATTCAGGGCCTACAAAAAAGCTCTGAGACAGGCGAAGAGGGCCTCGTGGAGAAATTTCTGCACTGGCGTCGAAAAGGTCGACGACACAGCGAGTCCTCTCGAAAGGTCAAACAGCCATCAGCTATTTGCGAAAACCTGACGGATCCTGGACCAGCACGGAAGAGGAAACCCTTGAGCTGCTCTTGAATACACATTTTCCGGGGAATCTGCGTGACGCACCACTAGCACCTGCAACAAACCTGGCAGTAAATATACCCATCACTGAGGAAAGGGTAAGGTGGGCAGTTAAGAGCTTTGAACCGTATAAGGCTACCGGGCCGGACGGGATTATCCCCGCGCAACTTATAAACACTTTGGAGACATCAGCTAAATGGCTGGTATTTCTCTTTACAGCCTGCCTGGCTCTCAACCACATTCCGGGCTCCTGGAGAAGCGCCACGGTAGTGTTTATCCCTAAGGCTGGGAAGGCATCCTACTACGAGCCAAAAGATTACAGACCGATCAGTCTCTCGTCCTTTGTACTCAAAACCTTTGAGAGGATACTAAGCGACTACCTCTCAACGACTATTGATAGCAACCTTATCTCTAGCTATCAGCATGCATTCACCAAGAGTAAATCAACAGAAACTGCTCTGCACAGCCTAGTATCTGTCATTGAGAAATCGCTGTGTGAAAAGGACTACTGTCTCGTGGCCTTCTTAGACATTGAGGGGGCTTTCAACAATATAAGCCCGGAGGCGATCAACTCCGCTCTAACTAATCTGGGCGTAGATAGACCTCTAACTGGTTTAATTGACCAACTTCTAAGAGGAAGGAAAATAGCTTCTTCACTTGGTACGGTTGAGTTATCACGCTATGTCACAAGGGGAACACCCCAGGGTGGTGTTCTTTCCCCGCTTTTATGGAACCTCACAGTCAACTCGTTGCTACGTGACACATTAGCTATTGCATTCAGAGGCAAGTTCCCACATACTCTGTGTGACCTGATGCAAGTAGCACTGCGAGAGGTTTCGAGGTGGTCCTCTCGCTGCGGACTTAGTATCAAGTGGAACTTGTCCTCTTCACCAACCGGTACAAAATACCGCCACTAAGCCTACCAGAACTAGATGGCACGCGCCTGGGCTTGTCGGATAAGGCCAAGTTTCTAGGCATTGTTCTGGACAGGAAATTGAATTGGAAGCAGAATGTTCTTCAGCGCCAGAAGAAAGCTTGCATCGCTCTTTACACATGCAAAATAGCCATTGGCAAAAAATGGGGGCTCAGCCCTAGAGTATGCAGTTGGATCTACACGGCCATCATTCGCCCAATCATGCTGTATGGAGTCGTCGTATGGTGGCCGGCGCTGAGCAAGGTAACATACCTGAATCTGTTGCGGAAAGTCCATAGATCCAATATGATCTGTATAAGCTGATCTGGAAGGGTTTCGGTCAGCGGCGGCATCAGCTCTGCGCCTAAGAGAAACCTCCAGTTGGGGTGCGGGTACTATTGGACACTCCAGTATTCTGGAATCTTACAGCTTTCTCCCTCTAAGTACAGATCGTTGTGCGACCACTACAGTCGGGGATAGCTGTTTCAAAATAAACATTCCCAGCAGAGAAGACTGGGAGAGGACGGATTGGTGTCCCGAAACAAATGGTGGCACTTCCATATACACCGACGGCTCGAAGTTGGACGGCAGAGTTGGAGGAGGGGTTTATTCAAGGGATTTGGACCTTAAGCTCTCCTTCAGACTACCTGATCATTGTAGCGTCTTCCAGGCGGAAGTCTCGCCAATCCTGGACGCCGCGGCCTGGTTAAGCAAAAGTGTTATCGGAGAAGATATCACTATTTTTAGCGATAGCCAAGCGGCAATCAAATCCCTTGGCTCATACACGTTCAACTCTGAACTGACGCTCAGCTGTCGTCGATCTCTTCAGGAGATGGCCCAACAGAACCTCATATGGGTCCCGGGACATAGGGACATTGAGGGAAACTGTAAGGCAGACGAGCTTGCCAGGCAGGGCACGACCAAGCAGGTTCTTCAGGATAAAGAGCGCTTAGGTATGCCGTTTGCCACATGCAAACTAATGCTGAAGGAGCACACACTCCGTCAAGCCAACGAAAGATGGCTGCAATCCCCAGGGTGTCGGATATCGAAACAAACCTGGCCAAAATGGGATCTTAAAAGGTCTAGACGCATCTATGCCCTAACTAGGAGGGAAATCTGCATATTGATAGGGGTATTAACCGGTCTAAGTGTGCCCTACCGACGATGCTGCAGGAGTTGCAAAGATGATGAGGAGGAGGAAACAGTGGAACACCTCATCTGCAACTGTCCTGCTTTAAGCGGCGGGAGAACGCGCTTTTTGGGAGTTCCGTTCCTGGATAGCCTAAGCCAGATCGCGGAACTGGACATAAAGGACTTGATGGGCTTCATAAAGTCATCTAAGTGGTTCGAGGAGGAGTAACGGTGTCGGTTTAGGAGTGTCAGTCCCGGGTTTCTGCTATGTGGAAAATCCCAACAACTCAGGGATTTTCCATATGGCTGGGTCCCGGGACTGACTTTCCTTGTGTTGGTGGTATCACAACGGGCCTTTCAAAACTGGCCTAAGTGTGCCTCTGCGGCAGCCACTTGAACCTACCTACCATACCCAGGTATATTAGGGTGGGCCCTAAAACCCCCTTGAGCGATCTTCTTTTCGGTTTCACCTACCAGCATTTTCTGGTTTAAGCCCGACTGAGGAGGGAACGCTTAGTCTCCTATTACGACAGATATGCCTACCTCGAGTATATTTTATCCCCCCTAGCCAGCTGGGCTTAGTTCTTTTAGGACTGACCTCATTTTTGATATAAAACTCACAAGACATTGAAAAAATACCATCCTAAGAATTTTCCATTAATAATTTATAGAAAAAATATGTAATACTATCGGACCTGGCAGACGTAATTTATCTGCCTGCAGGTATCGCTATCCCTAGCCCTAACCATAAACGTAACCCTATTCCCAGTTCTAGCACCAATCCTAACCTTAAACCTTACCGTAACAATAACCCTAGGCCTAACCATAACCCTAACCCTAGCTCCAACCCTAACTCTAACCATAAACCAGACCTGTTAAGCAATGATTAAAAATTTTAATGATTACACTCAGAGAAAAATAGATCTCTAAAATTAAGTCCGACCGGAATTAAATTTATCTTTTTCCATTCTTAAAATTTCAAGAATTTTTCGTACTTAAATATTTGTAGAATAAGAATTTTTTGTTTTTGTTTTTGAAATTGAGATGCAAAAACCTTCAAATAAGAATAAAGTACTTATATTAAGAATTTTATTCTTAAAACAAAAACAATACGTACTCAAATCAATAAATAAGATGCATAAAGCTTCAAATAGGAATAAAGTACTTAAATTAAGAAAAAGTGTTCTTAAAACAAAACTATTACATACTCCAATCAATAAATTAGAAAAATTTACTTATATTAAGAAAATTCCATAAACAATCTGCGAATTACATTGGTTTGTAATGCAGATGATATGAAATGAACGAAATAATCAAACACTTTGTGGTCTTAAAACAAGAACATTTTTTCTTGAAAATATACTACCCTGTCTCAAAATAACAATAGAACATAGCTGCAATGAGACAGCAGCAAACATAAATACATGTAATTAGAAAGTGGCAAGAAAAAGTATGCGTTCGAGGGACCTGAGTTCGATTCTCAATGACGTCAATATAAGAACTCTGAAAAAATAATTTTTTTTTTATATAAAAAATATTATATTGACTTCACCGAGAATCGAACTCACAATCCCTTAAACTTAAATCTTGTTTTGAGAATTTTAGTATTAGTTTAAGAAACAGTTGGGATTGAAAAAAGATTCTTTCGGTTTAAAATTAAGAATAACAAACTAACCCTAAGAATATATTGTTCTTGAAACAGCCGCGGGCGTTCTAAAATTCAGACAAAATTATTCTTGAAAGAAGAATTTTCGCAGTAAGAAAAAAATTCTTGGTGTAAGAATTTTGTACTTCGTATAAGAATATTTGGTATTACTGTACTTTCGTGATCAAAATTCTTGATTTGGGCTTGATTTAAGTACAAAATTCTTGTTTTTTCTCTGAGTGTAGGTACATTGGTTTACAGCCAAAAAATACCAAGAAATTTATTAATTTAATTTATAGGTGAATTGGCAATGACAAGCCGAGCACAAAACATATTTTTCAATTCTTTTGTATTGGCAGGTTTTCGAAATATCAGCTCTGATCCCTTACTTTTCTGACTAAAACTAGTAGCTGTCAAAATTAGAAAATGAGAAGGATATTAGGACATGTACCTGGAATGTCCGGACCCTTTCAAAGGGATGGTACCGCTGCCCGACTGATTTATGTCCTCGTTAACGCAAAGGCTGTCATCACCGCCCTGCAGGAAACGCGATGGACGGGACAAGGAAAGACGACTATCGGACCTTGTGACGTATACTACAGTGACCAGACACGCGGCAAAGCGCGGGGTGTAGGATTCGTGGTGGGAAAGAGACTTCGCCGCCAAGTGCTATCGGTCACCCCCGTGGACGAGCGTCTCGCTGCGATTCGTATCAAGGCGAGGCTTTTCAACATAACATTTATCTGCGGAGACGGACGACGCAGAGAAGGACTCCTTCTACGATAAACTTGAACACACTTATGATCGCTGCCCCCAACATGATATCAAAATCGTGCTCGGCGACTTTAATGCCAAAGTGGGCAAGGTAGGAGTCTTTGGTCCTTGCTTGCTTAAAATAGCCTTTAACCGCCTAGGCGATTTTGGCCGTCCAACATGTTACGCCAGTCGGTTCTTTGTTGAGCCAACTGGCGCCAATTAGAGACTCGCAGGTCGCAGGTCTGCCTCTACTTGGTCCTGCCATCGAAGTGGTGGTCTCCCTCTTCCTCTAGTTCCACCAGCGGGTGCCGATAAAAATACCTTCCGGGCCGGAGCGTCCTCGTTCATTCGCACCACGTGTCCTAGCCAGCGGAGCCGCTGGGTTTTAATTCGCTGAACTATGTCCACGTCTGCGTAAAGCTCATACAGCTCTTCATTATATCTTCTTCGGTACTCGCGTCGCCAACTTTTAGGGGTCCATAAATCTTTCGAAGAATTTTTCTCTCGAATACTCCCAGAGCCGCCTCATCAGATGCTGCCAGTGTCCATGCTTCTGCACCATATAGCAGTACGGGTACGATAAGTGACTTATAGAGTGTTGTTTTTGTTCGTCGAGAGAGGACTTTACTTCTCAATTGCCTACTCAGCCCAAAGTAGCATTTGTTTGCAAGAGTTATCCTTCTATGGATTTCCAGGCTTACATTGTTGTTGGTAGTAATGCTGCTTCCCAGGTATACAAAGTCCCTTACTATCTCGAAATTATGGCTGCCAACAGTGGCGTGGTTGACAAGGCGCGAATGCTCTGACTCTTTGCTTGATGCCAGCAGGTACTTCGTTTTACGTTCGTTCACCACCAAACCCATTTTTCCGCTTCCTTTTCTAATTTGGAGTACGCAGAAGTTACGGCGCGGTTGTTGAGGCCAATGATGTCGATGTTATCGGCATACGCCAACAGTTGTACGCCCTTGTAATATATTGTTCCAGCGCGGTTAAGTTCTGCAGCTAGTATTATTTTCTCCAGCATTAAATTAAAGAAATCGCACGATAGGGGGTCGCCCTGCCTGAAACCTCGTTTAGTTTCGAACGGCTCGGAGAGGGCCTTCCCAATTCTAACCGAGCTGGTGGTGTTGTTCAGAGTCAGTTTGCATAGCCGTATAAGTTTTGCTGGGAAACCAAAATCAGACATAGCGGCGTATAGGCAACTCCTTTTCGTGCTGTCGAAGGCGGCTTTAAAATCAACAAAGAGATGGTGTGTGTCGATCCTTTTCTCACGGTTTTTTTTTCCAAGATTTGGCGTATTGTAAAAATCTGGTCGATGGTAGATTTACCAGGCCTGAAGCCACACTGATAAGGTCCAATCAGTCGGTTTACGTCAGGCTTCAGTCTTTCGCACAATACGCTTGATATGACCTTATATGCGATACTCAAAAGGCTGATTCCACGATAGTTGGCGCAGTTTGCGGGATCGCCCTTCTTATGGATTGGGCAGAGAACACTTAGGTTCCAATCTTCAGGCATGCATTCATCCGACCATATTCTGCACAAGAGCTGGTGCATGCACCTTAGCAGCTCCTCGCCGCCGCATTTAAATAGCTCAGCGGGCAGGCCATCAGCACCCGCCGCTTTATTGTTTTTTAGCCGTGATATAGCTACTCGCACCTCGTTATAGTCGGGTTGTGGAACTTCGATTCCATCGTCTTCGATTGTGGGGTCGGGTTCGTCCTCTTCTCTGGATTGTAGAAGGGTAGAGAAGTGATCCCTCCATAACCCTAGTACTCTCTGAACATCTGTCGCCAGGTCACCGTTGTCATTTTTACAGGAGTTTGCCCCGGGGTTAAAACCTTCCTTCATTCGTCGAATTCTTTGATAAAATTTTCGGGCGTTGCTTCTGCTGGCTAGCATTTCAAGCTCTTCGATTTCACGCTCTTCCGCTTCCCTTTTCTTCGCCCGAAAAAGCCGTCTCGCTTCCCTCTTGATCTCGCGGTAGTGTTCACACACGCTCCTCGTTGCATTCGCTTTTAACGTTGCCTTATAGGCGTCGTCCTTTCTTTTCAGTGCGTCTTTGCACTCTCTATCATCGTACCAGCTGTTTTTTCGCATTTGCCGGAATCCAATTACTCATTCGGCGAAGTCTCTTCATGGAGGCTGAACTTTCCGACAGTGGGGCCAAATACACCCTCTTTGCCCACCCTGGCGTTAAAGTCGCCAAGCACGACTTTGATATCATGACGGGGGCAGCGCTCATAAGTTTCTTCTAATTTTGCGTAGAATGCATCTTTTTCCACGTCGTCCTTGTCCTCGGTCGGTGCGTGCGCACAGATAAACGATATGGTGAAAAATCGTAGTTTTATTCGGATTGTGGCGAGACGCTCGTTCACGGCTGTGAAAGGCACTACCTGTTTCACAAGCCTCTTTCCCACCACAAAACCGACGCCGAATCTGCGCCCATTAGTGTGGCCGCTCCAGTAGACATTACAGGTTTGGATGGTCTTATAACCTTGCCCCGTCCATCGCATTTCTTGTATAGCGGTGATGTCAGCTTTTGCCTGTTTGAGGACCCCAACTAGGCGGGTATCGTCACCTTCCCTGCTAAGGGTTCGGACATTCCAAGAACATGCCCTAATTTCCTTATTCAAATTCCTATTTCGTTGCAGTGGTCGTTATCTAAAGAGTGAGTTATCATATCCGAGGCCTGATTAATGGATCTCATTGGAAGTTTGTTTTTATGTGGTGGGTCCCAAACCCTACGCACAACCCGTTTCTCGGGGGCTTGGATTTAAATTACACATTTATATAGCGAGCCGCTTGGTTCAAGACAGACGCCCGCTTGCAGCCGCGCCTCATGGTGACAGACGCTGCTGATGAAGTCCCCTTGCAAGCCCTTGAACCGATTATGTCGGAGTGGCTTTGTCAGGTTGTCGCCTTCTCACTTTAGTTCACCGCCGAACGGGTGTTCAGTGGCTATCCAGAGATACATGGCCTTTCCCGGACGTAGTGAGCTGCTTGGACCGCACACCACCCGGACTTGGCATGGCGTAGTCCAGGGTTATTTATAATAAGCGCGGCTGAAAGCCGCCTACGCAGAAGGGTGTAATACTCAGAAGGACTTAGCGCAGTCCAGGGTTGTTTTTTAAATTAAGTATTAAGTACGGACATTTTAAGTCTCGTAAAAGTACGAAATTTTATGATCCGTAAAAGTACGGGAATTTTCTTATCCGTTAAGGACCCGTAAGAGTACGGGTATTTTCCCAACCGTAAAAGTACGGGCATTTTCCGACCGTATAAATTATGGTTCCGACCGTATTAATACGGACCCGTACAAAAACGGGTACCCGTACGGTTATGTGCAAATAAACACTTCCAATAAATGAAGGGGTAATTGCCCATTTCAAAAAAGACCTAATTGCGTTTTAAATGTGAAATAAGACCTTTTTGAAAATGACAAAATAAAGGCTTTATTTCACTTTGGTTGTGATATAAGGCCTTAAAGGCCTTATCTCAAAAGGCCTTATTACACCCCGCCCAATATGGCAAGTCGGATGAACTAGTTAGGAAGCAGTAAATTTAAAACTGCAAGGTTCATTTTGGTTTACTAAGAACCATACCCCGGCTTACACCATTTTTCGCAACCGCCAGACGGCAAGATTCCGTCCTTGATATAAGGACATGTGAATATGCAAAGATCTATACATAGTATATGTGTAGGCCCGTATGAAAATACATTAGGGTGGGCAGAATTTTCATTGCAAATAAAAAAGTAAAGAAATATTTAGTCAAACTTTTAAGGTTTGACCATGACACTAGCTTACTTCGCTATAATTTTATTAATCAAATATTGCAATTGAAAAAACAACCGTCATTTCCAGCAATGTAAATACTTCAGAGAAATGCATTTTAGAAAAACTTGAGACGGGTTTGGATCTTGAATTATTTTCATAAATATCAACTTTTTTCATACTAATTTTATTTTTCAATTACGCTTTTTATAAAGTAAAAATGCGAGGCAATTTGGTTTTGGTTTTTCTCCCATCCTAATTTACATTTCAAGTTAATATGCACATGGCATGGTTGCATTGGTCTTTATTCGCTTTCCAAGCACGCCGTTTCCTTAGCAAATCGCTCACGTCTGCATTTAAACGTGATTTATTCCACTGTGAAATCGCAGAACTTACAATCAGCTCGTTTGAAAGCAGCTGCACGCTTGAGTGGTGCGTGTTAGGATTGGTTTTGGGCTCATGGTTAGCTTTTTTTGCCTTCAGTCTGTAATGTCACGGATGCCGAATTTCCTTCAAATGTTTAACAGTTGTGGGTGGTTTGTCAACTGTCACTGTTTCACATTTACTTCACACACCTGCGTTTGTATGTATGTATAAAGTTTTTATATAATTTCTACTAATTTGATGCGATTTTAATGAGGCACCTGTAAGTAAGTTATTGTTACTTTGTAAATACAATGTATATACCTACATTACACTGGGCCAAATTTTGGTATTTGTTTCCTTTAGGGGTCAACTGCTAATAAATTAGCTAAAATTATGTGATATAGCTCAAAAGACGGGGTTCGGCCTCAGGATCACAAATCCGGAAGCGCTTTTTTAATATTTTGCTTCTCTGAAGAGATATTTGCAATCAAAGTTTCAAGTTTTCATGTGGTTGTTGTAATTTTATTAGGCTGTCTCTAAAAACGTACAAAAAAAGTCGCGCCGTAGCGGTATGTCACTAAAACAAAAAATTAAAAAAGCGCTTCCGGATTCGTGATCCTGAGGCCAAAACCCGTCTTTTGAGCTATCTCCCATAATTTTAGCTAATTTATTGGCAGTTGACTCCTAAAGGAAACAAATACCCAAATTTTTTTTTTTCGTTTTTTCCAAAAATTAAATTGATTTTCTTTTTAAGAAAGTCTTTGTTGCTTTTTTGACTTGTAGTCTATTGCTGTAAATACCGACGGTATTTACAAGCAATTTTCGGGATTGTATGAAAATGTGTTTTTGAGAAAAATTTACCTACGCGCTGCAGGAACCAGACAAGCCGACATATGTTTCGATGATACTGGAGTTACATCTCTTCAAGGACTTTTCTTCCCGGCATTGTGAGAGTCGAACTCACAACACTGTAGTGACTTGTATGCTAGAAGGTCTAGCACCTTAGGCCACTACCCAGCTTGAAGGTAAACCCTTCTCAGTGTCCATTTATGCATATATTTATACTTCCATATAGAACATTTCTTTAATTTCAATGCTAACTTATATGAAAGATTTGCGAATTTTTAGGACTTGGTGTGAAACCTATGAAAGAAAGGTGAAAAAAATTAGTGTCTAGTGGTTTATCATCGCTTGCTTAGTTTTTACAGACTTTACCTCATATATATTTGGTATAAAAACGACAAACCATTGTTGTAAAACACCATTTAGCTGAACATATGTATTTTTGAAGGAAATCAAATTCCCTACAAAAGTTGCATTGACCAAAATTTTCTCAGACAGGCCGTTTTCTAGTATTATAGCCTGAAAAATAAGCATCCCTGCTAGACAGTGCTATGAAATTCAGTCAGCTTTGTAATGTTGGCTTTGAAAACGTGATAGAAAATCGTGATGTAAATATCAGCTGTTTTATATTTACATCACGATTTTCTATCACGTTTTCAAAGCCAACATGTCATAGCACTGTCTAGGAGGGATGTTTTCGATTTCCCATTTTTTTTTTTCAAAAATTGTAAAAAATGCAAATATCCATGTACAACAAAGATATATACAGATTCTTAAAGGAAATTGAGCGTGCTACAAAAAAGGTTAAACAACTTTTTTTGTAAAGTTACTCTTCTAAACTTAATTTGTATTAAATTTAAAAAAAATCATATTTGTAGCATATCAATAAACAAAATTTAGTAAAAAAAATTTGATCAAAAACACCACAAAAAAAAGACGAAAATATGATTTTTTTAAATTTAATACAAATTAAATTATCATTGTATGATAAATATTATAACCAAAAATATACGTTTCTCAAACATAGTTTTGCTTAATATACATATGCTTTCTCTGCGAAGGCTACAAAAGCACAAAAATTGACAGTACTGTGAACTTAATATATTAATTTGCATGTATTTTGGCGAGCTAAATCCAAATCCGTGATCAGAATTAGCCCAACTGGTCGCAGTTCTTATCTAACCTAACAAAACCATCACAAAATAATATTGGACTTTTTTGCAAGGTTAGGGCCGAACCTCGGACCTGTTGTTGAATTCTGATAACGAATTCAAGCTTAGCAGCCAATTACCCTTAAGAATATGTATTTAGCTTTGCTCGATGTTAATTTTTTTATGTTTGGCAAATTTTCAAACCAAAATCGGGAAATCCAAAAAACATGCCAATCTTTGAGGCTAGAAAACGGCTAGTCTGAGCAAATTTCACTCTAGGCAGCTTTTGTATGGAATTCAATTTCCTACAAAAATATGTTCAGGTAAATGGTGTTTTGCAACAATGGTTTGTCGGTTTTATACCTAATTTGAGGATAAGTAATAATAATTTAAAAACCTGAAAAAATTACAGTAACTGTTACTGGCCCAGTCTAATATACATACATATACATACATAAATATGTGTATTTTTAAGGGATAAAGTGAAAAGTGCACATAGTCCCCTTTATGCTGCAAAACTAGGTTCAAATTTGTTTAGAGAAAAGAAAACGCCTCAAATACTTACTAAATAACTCATTTACAACATTTATACATATATGTAGATACATATAATTTTTTATAATTTTTGAAACATCTTCTTGTCCGCTGATGAAAAATAAAGATCGTAAACGGCATAGGGATCTGTATTGTAGAACATATGAAATGAGATGGGGGCATCAAGAGCTAGCAACTCATCCGCGTAATCCAAATGACGAAACTAGAAGAGATAAATATTTCGTATTACAGTGGTGGTAATTTAAATAGAAACACAAATGGATAGTATTTAACTTGAAGTTGGAGGTTATTTCCCCCTTTAATTTTAAGGAACCACGAGATATTTTCAAAGCATTTTTAGATAAATAGATAAATATATTTATTGCATTTAGTTTTTATTTTATGAAAAATTACATAGGCCGAGTTTCACCAAGTTCTCTAAGTCTAAGACTTAGCTAGTAGCTATGACCCAGATTTGGATTCCACCAAATGAGCGTTTAAATAATTTTGCACGCAACAGTCCGATCAGCTGTTTTATTCATATGCAATAATAGCTTTGTTTCTTGAAATCTCCAGCAAAGAACTGTCAGGAGAAGAGAGTCTTGTAAAAAGCTGTCAAAATCTCATTTCTGCTAATTTTTCGTCGAACAGGAATCAGTAGAAACTTGCAGACAAAACAGCGGTTACGTTTCTGATTGGCTAACAATTTGAATTTACAGTTTTTGTTGTTGTTTTGCTATGTCACCGATCAGCTTTTCCTGCTTGCTGGTTTCTGCTGGACGAAAAATCTCCAGCAATAACTTGCAGCGAATTGGCGCTCTCAATTAAATGTCAAAAAGCTGCTGAATTCGCTGCTAATTTTTTCAAAGAACACTTTTTTATGAATAATTATTCAAAATTAGCAGGAAAGAAAAGAAGCTATTAGCTTTTTCATGAATAATTATTCATAATTAGCAGGAAAGAAAAGAAGCTATTAGCCACAGTATAGACAGTAATTGCACTCACTAACACAAACGTACTTATATTCACCTCCATGGAGAACTTCGGGTTGCAGTCAACTAATTTCAGACATTTCAGGGTGTTGTGTTGCAAATTTTATGAGGTAATAAATTACTTTAAAAGAGGAGAAATAGTCAAATTTAGGATTTTGCGTTTTAAGTAAAACTATATATGTATATATTAGGTTATATTTCTAAAAAAAAAGAAATTGCTATTTTACAACTCAACCAAGAACCAATGCACAGCGTTTTTTCTCACGCATAGGAGTATTCAGGCGAAAACAAATACAGCTTTATTGCGTTGCGTGACATTTATAACTTTGACAAATACGCACAAACCCAAAAAATATACAAGGAAAAATCAGCTGATTATGTCATCGTACCCAAAAAGATAAAACTAGATCAAGTCTGCGTTAACGCGTGTTAAAACGCGGTTATAAGACAGGTTGCCTTTGTCTACGTGCATTTATGTCAGCTGTCAAAATTAAATGTCACAACGAGACGCTACAGTTGTTTCTGTTTTCAGAGTACTTTGCAATGTATTCCAATGTTGTTACTCCTTGGAGTATCTATTGTCAGAGCGATCGTGTCGTGATTTTGGTCAATAAAGCATGAGCAATGATCGGCTTTCAATAAGCTGAAGGTGGTCCGCTGAGGTATTAGAAAGTATTACAATTGAAGTACTCCAATATCACAAAATTGAAACACATGATCCAATGATTTTTGCAAAATTTTACGCAAAACAAATTTCGAAATTTGAGAATTTTTCGACAAAAAGCTTATCGTGTCAATCTAAATAAATTTCACTAGTGAACCTTTTTCATACATTTTCGCTCACAAATTATATGAGAGGGAGAAAATCCGCAAAGTAAGAAATTATTTAGAATCTGCCTGTATATTTTATTGTGGGTTAGAGTGTAAAATGTACTTTAAAAAACGTAAATGGTTGTTAATATTCGCAAAATTTGCTACGAAGAAGCCCATTGTATTCGAGAAACTGTAAAATGTATTCCAGAAAAATCAAATGTACTTCAGAAACATCTTCTGGATTGGAATTTGTTGTTTCTGAAGTAGAACTGATTATTTTGGAGTACATTTTTAAGCTTCTGAAGTCTAATTTACGGTCTCGAGTACAAATTACAGTTTATGAAGTACAATTTATAGTTTTTGGAGTACAGTTGATTATTCTAAAGCATATTTTACAGTTTTTAAGATACAATTGACTATTCTGAAAATAATTGTATGGGTCTTGGACTACCATTCAATATTCTTAAATGCATTTAACCTTATCTAAAGTATTTTTACGGTTTTTGAAGTACGAGTGAAAAAGGTGTAGAAAAAATAGTTCTATTATAAATTTAGTTTTTTGATTATTATGTGTTATCCGTCATAATTTGTAGGATGTTCTTGAGCAAGCCCATTTAGTCTTGTATATTGTCTCTGTCCAACAATCTGAACGAAATAGGTACTAAATTTAGCGTCAGATAGACCCTTGGAAAGGGTATCAAAGGGTTGACGCTAACTTAAGTACCTACTTTATATCGATTATGAACATGCCTAAATTGTTTTAACCGTTTTAAACTGAAAGGAAAACCAGTTTGCAGGTCAACGTGAAGTATTAGAGAAAAAATCACTATCTAACAAATACTTCAACAAAATGCAGCCCTGAGTGATTAAACACAACCCTGTCACGCGTGGTGAAAATCAAATGGAAATAAAAAAAGTTGTGCAAATGATGAAAATTTATATTAATTTGTTTATTTCAGTGTTAAAAAGTTAAAATATCCAAAGTAAGTACATTTATATAGAAATCAACAAATGCAGATTATTTACTAAGTATATATTTTCAGCCAAGATGCCAAAACTATGTGTACGTAAATGCCCTGGAGGTGGATCCTTGTACAACTGTAATGAGTATTTCAACTTCGAAAAGTCCTAAGCCCCTGGTTCAATGAGGATTGGTTTTCCAGCTAATATTTAGACTGGACACTCCTAAAACAAAAACACATTGGTTTTTTATATAAGATGGCTCATAGTTCATTACGAAATTTTACAATATGGCCTTTAATATACATTTTTTATACTTCTTGTAGTGCAGTAAATTCATGATATTATATTAATTCATGGAATATATACATTAAATTCATTTTTTTTCTTGAAATATTTCTAAAGTTTTTTTTGTTACTGAAATGCAACCATGCTTTCGCGAAATTCCATACTACCATGGATTTCAACTCTGAAAAATTCACCTCCATGGAGAACTTTCACCACAGTGAGAATACTGTCTATACTGTGCTATTAGCTTTCTTGAACAAAAATAACAGCGAATTCAGCAGCTTTTTGACATTTAATTGAGAGAGAGAGCGCCAATTCCCTGCAAGTTATTGCTGGAGATTTTTCGTCTAGCAGAAACTAGCAAGCAGGTACAGCTGCAAGCATATCGGCGCAGCGGGAGTCAAATATTTAACTGCCGTCTTCAACCTGTCTTTGATCACAGCTGTCATACCCGACAAATGGAAGCAGGCAACTGTGATCCCACTACTAAAGCCTGGCAAGCCAGCTAACGTTGGGGAGTCATACCGTCCGATATCACTCCTCTCGCCAGTAGTAAAGACACTTGAAGCGGCCCTACTCCCGCTCTACACATCACACTTAATGTTAGCCGAGCACCAACATGGCTTCAGGAAAGGCAGGAGCACAACATCTGCTCTAAATATCATAAACACTCAGATAACTGACGGTCTAAATCAAAACAGACCTAATGACAGGACGGTTCTAGTTGCACTTGATTTGAGTCAAGCTTTTGACACAGTAAATCATGGGCAACTTGTAGCTGATTTGGAAGACTCGTCACTCCCCCCCTGTCTAAAGCGTTGGACCGCCAATTATCTCAGTGGTCGTCGGTCGTCTGTTGTATTCAGAAACAAAAAATCTAAAGCCAGGAAGATAAAACAAGGGGTACCACAGGGTGGTGTCCTTTCCCCGTTATTGTTTAACTTCTATATTTCGAAGCTTCCTCCTCCACCAGAAGAAGTTACGATTGTTTCTTACGCAGACGATTGCACGATATTGGCTACTGGTACTTCCGTTGATGAGCTGTGCTCTAAAATAAATGGCTATCTCCCCTCTCTAGGCGAGTTCTTCACCGCCCGAAGCTTGACATTGTCGCCAACAAAGTCTTCGGTGACCCTATTCACGACGTGGAATGATGTGCCGAATGTATGTCCGGCATGCGGCTCGTCCCCCCACAATACCAATCACTTATTTTCTTGCTCATTTGAGCCCACTCTTCTAACACCCATCTCTCTTTGGTCCAACCCTATTGAAGCTGCTAGTTTCCTTGGACTCCCGTTAGAAGATATTGATGACAATTTAGGTTAAGGAAAAATACGCGTTGGGCAGGACTACACCTCGTTACAACAACAACAACAACAGCTGATCGGTGGCATAGCAAAACAACAACAAAAAATGTAAATTCAAATTGTTAGCCAATCAGAAACGTAACCGCTGTTTTGTCTGCAAGTTTCTACTGATTCCTTTTTCGACGAAAAATTAGCAGAATTGAGATTTTGACAGCTTTTCACAAGACTCTCTTCTGCTGACAGTTCTTTGCTGGATTTTTCAAGAAACATACCTAATATTTTTCCTATCTTTTGACTTTTCGCAACCCAGTTCATTTGAAAGCAGATAAAATAAAATGTCGGAAAAATATACTTTTAATGCGTCCGAGACCAACAAGTTGCTCGAGGTATGCAGAAAGTACAGAGGCGTAATTGAATGAAAAAAATTGGATTTATTCAGCCCCAAAGAAAAATAGTGCGTGTGGTGACGCAAAGAGCTAAAAAAAAACAAAATTCAAAAATTTAAAGTGGCCACTTTCCGACAGAATGTGTGTAGAACAGTGTACTTATCGTGTTCAAGCATAAATTCTTTCTTTTATTAAAGAAAACAACAACCAAGCAGCATCTTTGCACAGCATTGGATCATGTGCACATGTTCTAATTTTGTGATATTGGAGTACCCCAATTGCAATCCTTTGTAATGCCTCAGCGGAAAACCTGACAGTAGATACTCCAAGGAGTAACAACATTGGTGTACATTACAAAGTACTCGTGACTGTAGGTACTCCTTGGAGTACCAGAAACAAACCGAAGGTTGGAGTAGGTGGTCCAGTCCTAGGACATTGCAATGTTAGGTTAGGTTAGGTTCAAGTGCCTGCCGCAGAGGCACACTTGGGCCAGTTTTGAAAGGCCCGTTGTGATACCACCAACACTAGGAAAGTCAGTCCCGGGACCCGGTCATATGGAAAATCCCTGAGTTGTTGGAATTCTCCACATAGCAGAATCCCGGGACTGTCACTTCTGAACCGGCACCGGTACTCCCCCTCGAAGCACTTAGATGACTTTATGAAGGCCATCAAGTCCTTTATGTCCAGCTCCGCGATCTGACGTATGCTATCCAGGAAGGGAACTCCCCAAAAGCGCGTTCTAGCGCCGCTTAAAGCTGGGCAGTTGCAGATGATGTGCTTCCCCGTTTCTTCCTCATCATCATCTTTGCAGCTCCATCGTCGGTAGGGCACACCTAGCCTTTCTCCGTGCCTACCATTAAGGCAGTGCCCAGTTAAAATACCTATTGATACGGAGATTTCTCTTCTCCTTAGGGCATAAATGTGTCTTGAGATTTCTGAGACTTCAGCCTGGAAGATACTGCAATGATCAAGGAGAGCTCAAGTTCCAGATCCCATGAATAAACCCCTCCTCCAACTCTGCCGTCTACCTTGGAGCCATCAGTGTAAACAGAAATGCCGCCATTAGTAGCGGGGCACCGATTCGTCCTCTCGCATTCCTCCCTGCTGGAAATGTTTGTTTTTGTTTGTCTCCGACTGTTGTGGCCGCACATCGCTCTGTGCTCAGGGGGAGAAAACGGTAAGATCCCAGAATAATGGAGTGTCCACTTGTGCTTTCTCCCCAGCCAGAAGTTTCCCTTAGACGCAGAGCCGCTGCCGCTGCTGCCCGTTACGCTTCCAGATCGAGTGGAAAAATACCTAGAACGGCCTGAAGAGCTTCGATGGGCGTTGTTCTTAGCGCGCCGCTAAGATCTGCCGCTAAGATCTGCCAGATCTGTGGACTTTACCTAAAAGATTCAGGTTTGTGGCCTTGCTCAGGGCAGGTCACCACACCACGACTTCATAAAGCATAATAAGTCGGATAATTGCAGTGTAGATCCATCTGGATATTTTGCGGCTAAGACCTCACTTTTTGCCAATGGCTCTTTTGCACGTGGCGGCAGCCGTGGTGTAGCGGTTAAGTGTTCGGCCTTCTACACCAAGTCGTGGCGGTTCGATGCCCGGCAAAAGTAACATCAAAAATTATTTAGAAAAAGAATTTTTCTAAAACGGGGTCGCCCCTCGGCAGTAGTTTGGCAAACTCTCCGGGTGTATTTCTGCCATGAAAAGCTTCTCAGCAAAAAATTCATTTGTTTTATGAAAGTGCCGTTCGGAGTCGGCAAAAAACTGTAGGCCCCGCCAACTTGTAGGAAAACTCAAAAAGCAACACACCACAAGTTGGAAAGAGAAGCTCGGCTAAAAATCTCGTTAGAGGTTATGATAACCTGTTGGTATATCGCAGCCATTAGTTTTTTTTTCTTTTGCACGTGTACAGTGCAACACACGCCTTCCTCTGGAGCTGAAGAATATTCTCCTTCCAGTTTAACTTCCTGTCCAGAACTGTGCCCAAGAATTTGGCTTTATCAGCCAGTTCAGGCTCATGCCATTAAGTTCTGGTAGGTCCAGCGGTGTTATTTTGTACCGGTTGGTGTAAAGAACATGTTCCACTCTTCTCGGGTTGATACTAAGTCCGCAACGAGAAGACCATGACGAAACTTCTCGCAGTGCTACTTGCACCAGGTCACACAGAGTTTTTGGGAATTTGCCCCTGTATGCAAAAGCTAAATCGTCAGCATATGCCACTATCTTAACGCTATCAATAGTAGTGGAGAGGTAGTCGCTGATCATCCTCTCGAATGTTTTGACTGCAAAGGACGAGACGCTGATGGGTCTGTAGTCCTTAGGCTCGTAGTGGGAGGCCTTCACAACCTTTGGAATAAATACTACCATGGCAGGCTGTTTAGAGAAATACCAACCATTTGGCTGATGTATCCAGCGTGTTAATGAGTTGCGCGGGGATAAACCCATCCGGAGCGGCAGCCTTAAACGGTTGAAAGCTCTTAACTGCCCGCCTTACCCTTTCCTCCGTGATGGGTATATTTACTGCCAGGTTTGTTGCAGGTGCTGAGAGTGCATTATGGAAGTTTTCCGGAAAATGTGTGTTCAAGAGCAGCTCAAGGGTTTCCCCTTCCGTGCTGGTCCAGGATCCGTCAGGCTTCTGCAAATAGCTTATGGCTGTTTGAGTTTTCGAGAGAACTCGTCTTAGTCTCGCTATGCCGTCGCCCTTTTCGACCCCAGTGCAGAAATTCCTCCACGAAGTTCTCTTTGCCTGTGTCAGAGCTTTTTTGTAGATCCTTAGCTTTTTTGTAGTAACTTTATATTCTAGCCATTGAGGCTCCGTGCCGAGGCTTTTAGCCTTATTAAATTGTTTCCTGCAGGGTTTATGGAGCGAGTCCAGGTCGAAGGTCCACCAATGTGGCCTATGTTTACCATGTGGGTTTGGCATTGGACAAACTTGTTCTAGGGCATTTGAGAGCGCCGTGGTGTATGTTGTTACCAGGTCCTCCAGCTCCTCAACTGATGAGGGGCTTGTGGGGGTAGTACTGGTAGGTCTCAGGCTAATATTTCTTTGTGTAGCAATGTTAATTGGAGCAGAATTTTTATATGAAAAATGATTACTTTTGAAGTACTCTTATACTCCAATTGGAGTACTCTTTAGATATCGAACTGAGTACTCTCGATTTTAGCATGGTGAATCTCGGTCATATGATTAAAATTTCTGCTACATCATTTATGAAATAATAGGCCTGTTTTTTTTACAACATAGCATATACGCTTGGGCTTAAATTTTGTCTGCAAATAAAAATTGTCGTTCCACCGCGTTCCCAAAAATCAAATACAGGGGGGTCACTCTGTATTGCGATTCGGAATTCAATGCGATTCGAAAGTGAAATGCGATGCGATAAGCAAATGGTACTCTGTATTGCTATAGCATTGCTAACAGTGCTGCGTTCTGCGGCCTTTGGTTATTTTCTTGCCTGGGTTGCCATCACTGTTGTAAAACTAACCGCAAGTTGACAATTTTCATTGCATACTTCAAGTGAAGGTTCTTGTCCTATGCTTTTACCCATACCCTTTTTTTATTTGGCGCCTAACTGTATGCTATGATGCAAACACTTGTAGTTGCAAAATATATTTGTACCTATATATAAGTTCAATAAACGTTTGTTTATTGTTTGATTTATTTGGGCAGCGTGGCCGCCTTTATTGAAATCCAAAACCAGACTTAGCCTAAATTACAATTTTTCGTCTTATTTATGCTAAAATTAAGCCTGCTCTGCAACCCAAATTTCTTTATGTAAAAATAATTTATTTAATTCCTATGTATTGGGAAAGAGCTCATTTTGGAGAGAAATTCGTTTACAACGCATTTCTCTATTTGACCCATTTCCAATAGTGCTGGCTTAGCATATTGCCATTGGATAACCATAGTATGGGTGATTGTAGTATGTCACTGTGTGACAATGCATTTCTCCATATGACCCATATTTAATGAATGCCGACTCGGCATGTTGCCTTTGGGCAAGCATAGTACGTGTGATTGTGATATAGCGCAATAGTTAAATGCCGCTTGAAGTGAGTTTTACTTGGTGCGGCTGAAATGTGATGAGTAGTCATATTTCAGGCGACTTATGAAATTAATTGTTTTAAAATGTCTTGCCTTTGCATAAATGCATTGCACTTAGAATTTATGAGGTGCGATCGGACTTGGGTAAATGATCGTTGTGCGCCAATGCATTTCATGGGAATTTATTTAGGTCGGCCGAATTATGACTGATCATATTTCGGGCGGAAATGTTCGGCACGGGTTTACTTTATTGTAAGTAATTATTATGAGTAATTTATGGGTATTTGGGTCGGCTAGTTTATGATGTGCAATCATATTTCAGACGACGTGGGTGGCAGTAACTTATGTTACGTTAACTCTTCCCCTCTTAAGTCGAGTGTCCGCAATCGACATGAAAAATTCTAATTGATTAAAAAATTATTACGAATTGGTTTTTAGTTGCAAAAATGGACCACTTGTCATGTTTGCGGTGTTTCGCGTTGGCAATTGCAGTTCAGGCGATATATAGAATTTAATTTTATATTTGTAAATGTATATGAAAATAAAGATTGACATAATGATAATGAATGTAATTAGTAGGTCTGAACTTAAACTAATTAGGTGTACATTTTTATTTTTGTCTACTAAGAACTTAATATGCTCCTTTTGTTTTACTTGTTCAATATATAGTTTTTCTAATTTTAGCTCAGTTGTTGTGAAATTAGAGTTTTCTTTAATTTTTGTAATTTTGCTGGGTAAGACAAATGTGTCGTACATTTTAATTTTATTATTCTCGTATGTATTATTTGCAATTATTAATTTACAATTTTCAAATTTAATTATAAAAGTTCCTATTTGTTTAATTTTTAAATTATTGCAATTATGGTCAATATCTGAATTGAAATTTTTAAATATTAATATTCCTGGTATTACTTCGACAATACTTGTTTTAGACGCTAGACCTAACTTACAGCTAGCTTCTTTAAGTTTCAAAATATTTATAATGCATTCATCTTCGAAAATTTTTAAATTTTTTTCCATGTTGTCTTCTACAAATGTGTTATATACATTGTTACTTTCGTCTAACAAAATTTGATAATCATCTAATATTATTGACATATTGTTAACATTTGGAATTGGTACAAATTTTATTTTGGAAAGAATATTAGAGGAAAATTGTGGAATTAATATAGTTATTATAATGTTATTATTTTGAAAAATAACTGCTATCTTTATGTCCCTATATGTAACTATCAAAGTCATGAATAAGGCTGAGTTCAGTTTGCGTTAGGATGTCTGTGGGGATTATGCCTATTTTACTAGAAAAAATTATTTGTCCAATATCATTTATATGGTTTTGCAAAAGGGTTATATCATTATTTATTTGGTAAGTGTGCTGCATAAATTGCAAATCGTCTTCTAACGTCCTGATTTTATTTTGTGTTGTTTTTCTAAATTCATTTATGCAAATTTGTATGAGGTTTTGTTGTTTATTTATGTGCATAGTGATATCATCAATTTGATTAGCTAAGAATTTGTTGTTGTAAATTATATTGTTTATATTGTCCGTCGTGTCTTGCACATTGCCCTGCATTCTACTTAATGTATTGGCTATTTGGTTTTCGTCATCACTGTCCATTGTACCTGCTATATATTTTAATCCCTTACCCAGTACGTTAACTAAACCTCGCTTTGTTTTAAAATGTGGTTGTAAATAATCTACTTTTGCTTTTAATAAAATAAAATTCCTGTCTAAGGTTTCCAATAATTGTTCATCCTCGAAGGAAGTTGCCTTCAGGGTTTTAATGTTTTCTGCAATTAATGAAATGGTTTCATCATATGTTGTTAAGTTGATAAAATGGAGAATTTTATCGTAGTGATTAATGGTTCGTTGCTCTCCGATTTTTATTGGTATATATCCATTATTATTTGTTAGGTCTTGGATATCGATTTGTTGCGCTTTAATCGTAAATATTATTGCAAAAATTATTTGAATGGTGATTTTCGTCTTCATGTTGACTTCTGAGGTTTAAAAAATATTGTGGTCGTAGAACTAAAAAAGAGAGAGAAAAAAAAAAAAAAAATATGGAAAAAGGTAATATTCAACTCTGTTTGATATTATTTTTATGGACTATTCTCCCTGATTGTGTTTTAACTGTAGTGTTGTAGTTTTGAGCGACTACCTCTTTCTTATATCTAGGTGTAAGTTTATTCCCTAATCTTTTATTTATTTTAACGTAAATTTGGTCTCCTTGGTTATATTGCTTTAATGATACTCTATTCTTGTTGTGGTAAGCAAGATCTGTGATTTGCTTCTCCTTAATTTTATTTGTTGTTTCCAATCTATGTTTATCTAATAGTGAAGGGTCACTGCAGACTCTTCTGCCAAAATATATTTCCATTGGCCTTTTCCCTGTTGTGGAATGTATTGTATAATTATACTCTTTGATTGATCTTTCTAGAAGTTCAATGAAAGACTGGTGAGCTTTTTCGCGTTGTAGGCATCGCATTATTTCTTGGAGAGTGGAATGAAATCGTTCCACCTGTCCATTAGAGCAACTCGTATATGGTGCCGTTCGGTAAATTTCTATACCAAATTCGTTCTCCATCATAAAGTTTATCTCCTCCGATTTGAATGACTTCTCGTTATCCATTACTATTGTTTCCGGAACAAGGGAAAAAAGAATATCCCTTAGGGGTTGTTTTATATCCTCCGCTGACTTGGACCGAATTAGTTTTGCGATTGCATACTTTGAGAATTGTCAATTGCGGTTAAAATTAATTGTTTCCCCATATGCAATATATCAATATGCACAATTTGACCCGGGAAAGTGGGTATTGGCGTTGCTTGAATTTGTGGCTTTGCTGGATGACGATCATATTTATTTTCCTTACACGTCACACAATTTTTTATGACCCTTTTAATTTTACTGGCCATTCCAGGAAAATAATATTTTTCTAAAATTTGAATTTTATTTTCTCTGCAATTTCTATGGGCTCTGTTGTGTTCCTTAATTATTATCTCCTGCTGTCTATGGTTACTGGTTATGTCCTCCACCATTCTTTGTGTAAATCTTATTTTGAAATTACTAAAATGTAGAGGGTAAAGTATTTGTATTTTTCCCATGACAGGCTCCTCCGCTTTTATGCAGTTTATAACTGACGGGTTCAAATATTTTTTTAAAATTGTTAATAAAATCTGTTCCGAATAATCCGGTTGCGTTACCATATGCCGGTGATATGTAGGAAACACGATTTTAAATTGATAGGATGGCTCACTATCAGTATTTAAAAAAATTTGATTTTTGAAGGCGTTTATTGGTCCTTCAATACTGTAAATCAAATTATGAGATGAACTGTCATCCGATCTTGATGCTACTGATAAACTATTGACCTGTGTCTCTTTGACGGGTATTCGCGATAATGCATCAGCGACCACATTTTGTTTACCTGGTTTGTAGCATAGCTCATATGAATATTCTTCTAGAGCTGCTTTCCATCTTTTCATTTTTGCATTATTATTTTTATTGCTTAATGCATATGTAAGCGGTTGGTGGTCAGTAAATATTTGTATTCTAGCTGATCCATAAAGATAATTTCTTAGTGAGTTCAAAGCCCATATTATAGCCAACATTTCCTTTTCATTAGCTGCATAATTTTCTTCAGCTTTATTTAATGTTCTTGAAATAAATGCTATTGGCTTTGACTCTTGCGACAGCACAGCTCCAATAGCAAAGTTGGATGCGTCTGTCGTCAATTCAAATTTTTTGCTATAATCAGGGTATGCAAGAGTGACATCCCTTGAAATGAGTGAGTTTTTTAGACTGTTAAAAGCATTTATTGCTTGCTTATTTAAGTCGATTTTTACTTTTGAGGATTTATTTTTTGATATCCTACCTTCTTCCCCTCTTAAAAGAGTTGTTAGGGGTTTTGCCATTTTTGCATAATCCTTTATGAACTTCCTATAGTATCCGGACATACCAAGAAAACTACGGAGTTCCTTTAAAGTTCTTGGTTGTGGGAAATTCGCAATCGCCTCCACCTTTGCGGGGTTGGTTTTTACACCGTCTGCTGATATAACGAATCCCAAAAATTCGACCTCTTTTTTAAAAAAATGACATTTGTCTAGTTGCACTTTCATATTTGCTTCTTGCAACGTTTTAAATATTTTTTTAATGTGTTCAATATGCTCTTCTTCTGTTTTGCTGAAAATTATAATGTCATCGATATAAACATAAGCATATTTTCCAATGTGCTCATACAAAATGTCGTCAAGCGCTCTTTGGAAAATTGAAGGTGCATTCTTCAATCCAAATGGCAAACGAGTGAATTCGAATTTACCATTATTTATTGAAAAGGCAGTCTTCTCAACATCTGATTCTTTTAACGGGATCTGATGAAAACCGCTTTTTAAATCCAATACCGAGAAAAATTTACTTTCTCCTAAATTAGAAATTACCTCAGAAATTTCAGGTATTGGGTATCTATCTGCTGTCGTTACCGAATTCAGCTTACGATAGTCTATTACCATACGGTATTGTTTATTACCCTCTGAATCCGCTTTTTTCGGAACAATCCATATTGGTGAATTGTAGGGTGACCTTGATGGCCTAATAATTCCATCAGCTAACAGTTCTTTTACCTGTCTCTCTACCTCTGGTTTGAGAGAAGCTGGATATGGATAAAATTTTGAATAAATAGGAGTTTTATCTAACGTCCTTATTTCTCCAACAACTTTTGTTGTATATGTTAATTTCTCATTCGGTTCTGAGAACAGTTTTGTGTATGCATGAATTATCTCGTTCATGTCCCTCTTTTGTTGTGACGATAAATGCTCGTCTTTTATTTGGATGGCATTTACTGCCTTGCAGGGAAGCTGTTTGAGTTTAATCCTTTTACCATTTCCCAATATTAGGTAATTTTCCCTTGTGTGGATTACAGCCTTTAAATCCCTTAATGTATCGTTTCCTAAAATTCCATCAAATGTCCTTAGAGATGGCATTAGGAAAAATTCTATTTCTTTATTAGTATCGAATAATTTCGCATACATGTGGTTTTCGATTTTTATGTTTCCTACTACTGACTTGGCGTAGAACGGAATTTTATTTTTAATAATTGTCTTTGCTAAATGTGGTTGGATATAGTTCTTGCTAGATCCTGTGTCCACTAGAAATTTTAGTATTGCGCCCCCTCTGCCTTGGCTTCGAAATAGGGCAACGAGGAGCTCATAAAACTAAAAAATTGACATCCGATGGTTCATCTCCTAGTTGATGTCCTTCTTTTTGTTCCGATATATGGAAGGTCCTTTGAGCCTTGTTATTTCTTTGCACAAAAGATTCTGCAGGTCTTTTTCCCTGGAATTGGCCTTGGTTATTCGCAGGTTTATTCATATAGTTGACTCTACGAGAGTGTATGCTTTGGTCCACATCCATGGGCTCGGGCCTTGGTTGCGGTTTGGGTGGCCTGGGTGGTGCATTTGTATTCGTGTTTGGACGATTATTTTGCCATGTTTTTTGATTTGGTTGCGGGTTATGGGCTAATTGGGGGTAAAAATTCTGCTCTTGTTGTGGTGAGGAATTGTATTTCCTTACTGGGGTTTGGTATTTTTGGTACGATTGCCTTATATTATTGGCATGGGATGCAGAGCCTGAGGTAAATCAACAGGTTCCTTCATACCTAGTAGCCTTGGTAGATCCCCATTTAAACCTCTTATAAAGGTGTCTAGCGCCTTATTACGGTACGATTGCGTCAGCATACGTAGCGTTTCATTGCTTGTACCCTCATAACCTAGCTTATTTAATATCAACGAAAGGTGTTTGTATACTTGTTGATAAAATTCGTTTATTGTCTTGTTACCTTGCACCAGTGTCGTCATCTGGTACTCCAAGGTTGACAAGTCGCGTCTGTCGGCATAATGCATCGCTAAGCATTTTATTATTGCCGGCCAATCAAGTGGAGTGTTGTAGGATTCTAAGGCTGTGTCGGCTTGACCAGTTATCTTATTCCTAATCACACTCAGGATTCCATAATATTTGGGAGTTCCTTTTATTGATTCGTAAACATTGAGTATACGATCCACGCTTTTTTTCCAGGAATTAAATTCACCTGATTTTCCTGAAAATTCCTTCAGACATTTTACTACGTCTGGTATTTTGTCTAATTCATTTATATTTTCCCTATGCCTTTCCTCTATGACCTGGTCAACTGCTGTGGCCAAGCTTGCGTTCGGATTCAGCACATTTTGGACTACCCGTGGTCCTTCTTGTGTCAATATGTTTGTAGCGATGTCTGATATTAGGCTCCTCAGCTCATCCATGCTTATTTGAGAACCATTTGCCGCCTGAGGGGCGTTGGCGTTTAAGATTGGGGGCCTGATCAAATTGTTTTGGTTTGCCATTTTCCCCTATTTTTTTATTCCTTCCCAGAAAATTTTACTTTATTAAGGCAATTTCTTATTCCTTCGCAAAAAATTTTATTTTATTAAAGCAATTTCTTATTCCTTCGCAAAAAATTTTATTTTATTAAAGCAATTTCTTATTCCTTCGCAAAAAATTTTATTTTATTAAAGCAATTTCTTATTCCTTCGCAAAAAATTTATTTTATTAAAGCAATTTAGTCCTTTAAAAGCTACCTACAATTTCTCGAAAGCTCTGACCATTCGAACAGTATGCTCTTCCATAGTATCCCAGTTATAATAGTCTTCTATTGTAGCTTCTTTATCTTCTCCTATAGTATTAAATATCCACTGCATAAACTGAACTTTGCCTTCAATGTCTTTTATATCTTTTAAATTTCTTACTTCTTTTTCTGTAAAGTCACTTTCCTCTAATTTTCCTATTATTCTATCTAACTCTTCGTTATCTACATCTATTGGAAGAGCGTCGTCCATTTTATAATTATTTTGTAAAGGATTTATTTGGCAAGGAGTCTTTGTCCTTTTTTTAGTTCGAAATTTTATTTTTATATTATTCTATTATTCTGTCTATAGATCCAGAATTCTCCACTAAAATGTCCTTTTTTTGCAAAAATCTAGCAATAATTTAGCGAATAAATTACTCGACTGGTTAAAAGTCTACAGATAAAATTTCCAAGTGCACAGAGAATAATTAATGTGTCAATACTTATGACTTAATTCTATGACTTACTCGTTTTTGTTACTTTAGGTGTAATACTATGCGTTTTCTGCTTGTGCGTGCTGTTGCTGTTCGTATGCGTGCGTTGTTGCGCTGCTGATTTTTACGCCACTGTTCGTACTCATGTGCTGCCGTCAGCCTGACGTGACAAAATTCCAATGCGCTGTATTAAATCCACTAGGCTTACGCTGGCTTCGCGTGACATTAACTAGTGGTGTTGTATTAGTTCGCCGTTAAGTTTTTGGCCTTTGGCAAATTTTTCATATGTAAACTGGATTATTACGGCACTTTTTTCAACCGTTTCAGCCTTTGGCAAATTTTGCCTATACAGTAAATTTTATGGCTATACGGCACGATTGTACTATTACTGTACTATTTTTTCCGTTACGTGTACCGTATTCTTTTAGATGTCAAATTTCAGGTTTTTTTTTTTTGTTTCTCAACTGCACTTTTAGCGTTTATTGTTTTTTTTTTTTTTTTTTTTTTTTTTTTTTTTATATATTCTTCTTTTAAAGTTTGTTTTTCTATATTCTTCTTTTAAAGTTTGTTTTTTTCTATATTCTTCTTTTAAAGTTTGTTTTTATTTTTTTGTTGAGAACATGGGGTGGCTGGCACGTAATGCCGTCCCTTTTGCTTGTGGCTACTAGGGTACCATTTTTATTTTTCAGAACTTAAATACGGTTCGTTTTCATAGAACGGGTCCTTACTTTCTTATTTTCAGGACTTGACTATAGTTCTTTCTTTTTTTTTTTTTTTTTTTTTTTTTTGTGTAAACCGAGTCCTTAATTTTTTCTTCAGGACTTAAACACGGTTTTTGATTTTTCAGCACTAGTATTTTCACTTTTATACCGATTGC
This sequence comes from Campiglossa producta, assembly GCA_964058755.1. Classification (NCBI taxonomy): domain Eukaryota; kingdom Metazoa; phylum Arthropoda; class Insecta; order Diptera; family Tephritidae; genus Campiglossa; species Campiglossa producta. The sequence continues at coordinate 97,699,897 of CAXKVI010000003.1, forward strand.
TGTTTTTCCGGCGTTCACGAGTCCTTAATTGTTTTTTTTTTCAGGACGACTTTCGCACGTACGGAACTTTACTAACTTTACTTTTAATTCACGGCTTTATTTCGCGAATCCTTACTTTTTTACTTTTCAGGATATATATTTCGCGTACTGGCCGAGAACTTCGCTCGGGCGCCAGTTCAATAAACGTTTGTTTATTGTTTGATTTATTTGGGCAGCGTGGCCGCCTTTATTGAAATCCAAAACCAGACTTAGCCTAAATTACAATTTTTCGTCTTATTTATGCTAAAATTAAGCCTGCTCTGCAACCCAAATTTCTTTATGTAAAAATAATTTATTTAATTCCTATGTATTGGGAAAGAGCTCATTTTGGAGAGAAATTCGTTTACAACGCATTTCTCTATTTGACCCATTTCCAATAGTGCTGGCTTAGCATATTGCCATTGGATAACCATAGTATGGGTGATTGTAGTATGTCACTGTGTGACAATGCATTTCTCCATATGACCCATATTTAATGAATGCCGACTCGGCATGTTGCCTTTGGGCAAGCATAGTACGTGTGATTGTGATATAGCGCAATAGTTAAATGCCGCTTGAAGTGAGTTTTACTTGGTGCGGCTGAAATGTGATGAGTAGTCATATTTCAGGCGACTTATGAAATTAATTGTTTTAAAATGTCTTGCCTTTGCATAAATGCATTGCACTTAGAATTTATGAGGTGCGATCGGACTTGGGTAAATGATCGTTGTGCGCCAATGCATTTCATGGGAATTTATTTAGGTCGGCCGAATTATGACTGATCATATTTCGGGCGGAAATGTTCGGCACGGGTTTACTTTATTGTAAGTAATTATTATGAGTAATTTATGGGTATTTGGGTCGGCTAGTTTATGATGTGCAATCATATTTCAGACGACGTGGGTGGCAGTAACTTATGTTACGTTAACTTATATACCTTTTATGTGTATTGAAATATGTGTGCAAGCGTGTGCATATGCAAAAGCACGTCCGTATAAACATAATTTTATTAGTTTGATTGAAGTTTTCTTACAAATTTTTGGTAATTATTTTGTAAATTTAAAAGTTAAACAAAATATTTTTCAAAAAAAAAATATTTTTTTTATTAATTTTGCGAAATAAGCGCCAAAATAAACATGTTTTTCGATAAGAAAGGTAAGTATACTAATAGCTCTACAATAATTTACAAGATTATGTTTAAAAATTTAATTTTATTCAAAATTGTTTAGCGGTGCGATAGCGGTTCGACTGCGTTTTGTTGTAGGAAGACAAATCCGAATGTACAAAGCAATTGACATTTCACTTTCGCGATACAGAGTGTACGCGATTCGAGAGGGAAAAAATTAATGCGAAAAGAGAAAAAACAAATCCGAAAATGTCAATTTCCGTTGCGATAGTTGAGTTACAGAGTGTCGCTAAGGCAAATGCGAAAAAATTTTCTTTCGCATCGCAATACAGAGTGACCCCCCAGGTTGTCGATCGGTCGAATTGATATTTACACGGTTGAACGATAAAAATGGATAAGTATTATACTAACCTGATGAAATTGTGAGGAGTGTATGCCTGGTACTCCGAAACTATCAAAGCAAACTCCTATCAACATATCATCAGGCTCTTGTGGTTGTGGACAATGGCAATTTTTGATTAATTTTCGCACCGCTGACAGACTCATCGCAACACCACCACCACTGGTTATATAATTAAATCCGTTATTTCTATTTTGATGGAAACCAAAACGCTCCCCAAGATATATATCGCTGGTATAGTTGAAACAACCCAATAACTCGCAAAGGTGGGGAATGCTTGCAAAAAGAAAAAATACAAATAAATGTTAAGGACTTTAGTAGTAGAAATAAGTATGATATCATGGAAATATGTAAGCTCCTAATTGAATTTAACCCCCCTATTCTGGCTCGCTACGGCTGACAATTGTTAGATATATGTAGCTCTATTTCAAATGTTCCTATAATTTATAATAAACCCGCTCCGGCTTCGCACGGAAAAATGTAAATTACATGGAATTCAGTACGGCAATAAGGCCATGAATTGAAAATACATTCATACATACATACGTCCGAAATTTAATTATGCGAAATATTCGTACATATGTACTTACATACATACGTATCGAGTTCTTTCGCCATACGATCTAATTCAACATGAATGAGATGGGGTGAGATTCCCGCATAATCGGTTGACAGCGAACAAACACACAAACAGCGTTCTTTCACCATACGATCTCACCCCACCTCATTCATAACGCTGTTTGTGTGTTTATTCGCTGTCAAGTTCTAATGGCTCATTCGTTTAACAGCGAACAAACAACCAAACAGCTTTTTTGGAAAAAGTGCTGTTTTTGTTTAAACAATTTTGGTTAAATAAGATATGAAACAACTTTTTTTTTCTGATGCAGAACGAAAGTAAATATTTCAAAGTTTAACTTCAAGTAAGTTTCATTTTAATCGGTGGATTCATTTAGAATTTATGGCTGTGTAAACAAAAAATGTATGGTTTTTTACCACATTTTGTCCGATTGCCACGCCCCCTTTATATATTTCTTCACGTTATAATGACATAAACCTTCCTCTTCAACCAATCTATTTATTAAAAAAAACCGCATAAAAATCCGTTGCTTAGTTTTCAAGATTTAAGCATTCAAGAGAAAAAACAGACAGAAAAAGTGACTTTGTTTTATAATATGTAGAGAAGAGATAGGAAAGTGAAAGCACAGCCATGACAATTGTCAGTCACTGCAAACCAGAATAGGGGGGGGGGGGGGGAGGGGGGAAGTATAACTGAAGAGTCAACAAAATATACCTTAGAAGAGTATCATCGTCCGCCAAAACAAGCCATTGTATTTGTTTATCACGTCCCTGTACCAGATTTTCCAACTGCATATTAAATTCATCAATTTCTTGTAAAGCTAACTTAAATATTTTAAATGTCTTTTCGCAATGGCCGATTTCGGTGTTGGGCACACCCGTGCTTATTGTTGGAATTTCGGAATCTACATGAGGTTGCACGTTGGGGAAAAGATAAATATGTAAATCTTTGTCTCAGTGAAATTCATATGCATATTTTATCGAACTATGTACATACTAGTGTCCGACCGAAGGTTCGGTCAGGCTTCGGTATTCGGCCTATTCGGCTGTCGAATATTCCATTATTGGCGCTCCTACAATTTTTTCAATTTAAAAATGGTTGCAAAAAATAATTAACAGCTCCTCAAACGAGTGTGGGAAGCGAGCAATTATTTAGTACAGCGGTCAACTATACACCGATAGACGATCAAATCTCTTGGGAGAAAGTGCAGATAATCTCTTTTTTAGGCGTATATCATAAAGTTCTTTAACTTTGAGTAATTAATTTTATTCACATTGTTAAAATGACTGCATTTTTTTGTCTTTGTTTACAACTATAGCTCTCTTCAAAAATGTACTCAACAAAGTGTGATCGCTCTCAATTGGAACAGAAAAAATATTTTAACCCGCTTGAAGACAAGAAAATTTTTTCAGTTTATAAACGTTTAGGAAAAAACTTGTAAACTAACTCTTATTTTAAATTTCCAATATTTATATTTTACAATTAATTCAAATTAGCAATACGGAAAGGATACTCTGTAGCAAATTTAGAAGTATTTTATTGATATGTAAGAAAAACCTCGGTGCCAGAGAAGAACGCTTGCAATTCAACTGTTTTGCAGTCTAAGCACAGTGAATCGAATAGAACAAGCTAGCTGGACAAAAGTCACTATCGAATTTAAAATCAAAATATAATGTAGATGACAGCTAATAGTCAAAATATCACGAATCAAAAATATTTTTAGTTAATATTTGCTAAAGTGGAAGTACTAAGCTGTTACTCTCAGAAAAACGTGTCTCGGTTTGGCTAAATTTATAATTGTGGACTTCTTACAGTTTTTCGTATAACTTTCTTATTGTGTGTTTTTTTGTGATTTAAGGGATATGACGGTGAACAGTAAGCACTATTTCTTTGATATAAGGTTTATCATTTAAACCATTTTGGTGCTCTGTAAAGCACGCCAAAACTTTAAATTTAATTTTTTTTTTGCAAATGTTCACGTTTCTTAGAAAAAAAGTAGTAGTATTCCACCACATTCCAGTCTAAATTTACATAAATTATAGCGGCGGATCCGTAGCCTCTAAATATATAATTTTTGTTCGGCACAAATTGGTCCAACTATTTTTTTATATTCTTTTTATAATTTACTCTTTTTTGAAACAAAAAAAGAGGATTTTAATGAATACTACTACTTTTTCACTTTGTTGTGTTTTCGTGTTATTTTAAATGGAAGTGATGGTGAACAGTAAGTACTATTTACTTAAATAAAGTTCTTAATTTACAATGTTTTTTTGTTCTGTAAAACACAACCTTCTAAAAGCAACCTTCTTAAAGTTCTCATATTATTTATTTTAGTTAGTTGAAGTCAGAACAAACGTGAATATCTTTTTTAATAAAAAATGAAAAATCGATTTTTGTTTCTGGCCCACCCTAGTACGTGTGTATATTATCCACCCATATTTTGTCATTAGACTCAATTTTTACCTAGGAAATCGAATTGCCGTATACCAGCCCAAAAACCCAAAACTAGATATTTCTTTAGCCCACCCTAATGCGTATACATATATAAAAAGTACTTATGTCGGCCATTAAGCTGCAGTTTGGACTAGAAATTAGATTTTCGAGATGCCAGTTCAAAAAACCAAATTAATTGTTTGGCCAACCCTAATGTACATATGTATCTACATTAGGGTGATTCAAATAAAAAAAATTTGGTTTTTATTTCGGTCTTACCCCCCTGAAACTTTGGGTATTGATGAGAAAATAAGCCTTGCAAAAAATTAGCGCTCTAACTTAACCCTTAGGGGTGGCTATTTTTTTCGCCCGTTCCCATACAGTTTGTATGGGGAAAACTGGCATTTTTTTCAAAGTGAATTTTCTTTAAATTTTTTAAACTTCTTTCAAAATGTTTTTGCATACTCTTAAAGTAGAAGCTTTGAAGTTTCCAAAATGGTATGCCATGTGCGATTATCTTAACTGTTACTGTGTTACTGTGTATGTGTGTGCCATAGTACAAAACTCAGTCATTTTCAAATGGCTGTAATTATCTTGAAAGTTAAGATAATCGCACATGGCTTACCATTTTGAAAGCTTCAAAGCTTCAACTTTAAGATTATGTAAAAATATTTTCAAAAATTAAAAGAAAATTCACTTTGAAAAAAATACCATTTTTCCCCATACAAAAAAATAGCCACCCCTAAGGGTTAAGTTAGAGCGCTAATTTTTTGCAAGGCTTATTTTCTCATGAATATCTAACTTTTTAGAAGGTAAGACCAAGTGGACCTTTTTTTTTGAATCACCCTAATGTACATACATATATAATAAGTTCCGCCCATTTATATTGTCTTTATATAATTGCGCAATGTTCAAAAGTTTTCTCCCTTTTTTGCAATAATCACAGTTCTAAAGTAAATAAAATTTGATATGTATCGATAGATCTCCCCGAGCAGGGTATGCGACAACAAACCAAAAATTAAAAAAAAAAATAATTATAATATGAAATGCTAAACACGCATTCATCTTATAGAGCCGCTGTTATGTGTGTATGTAGGTATGACCACTTGCATTGTTGTGTTTGTATTGTGAGAAGAAGTTGTTTTGTTGGCAGCAATAATAAACATGAGCCCGTCAACTTTATTGAGCATAGGTTCAAACAGTGTTTACAAAAACAAAATCTGTAAGAAGTTATTCAGAGAAGCAAATGCTTGCCTAGACGTGATGTTTTGAAAAAAAGAAGAAAAATACAAATAGGTTACATCGTTCACAATTCCCTTCGTGATTAGACTGTGAAATAAAATAAAATGGAAATTGATAAAAAATATTAAATAAAGTAAAATAAAAAATAGAAAAATGATTGAAAGTAAAAAAATAAATTGCAGGAAAGGAAAGGAAATAATATAAAATAAATAAAAATAAAGCAAAATGAAATAAATAAAAGTATAAAAAAAAGAATCTGAATGGAAGGGAATGGATAAAAGGAAAATAGAGGGAAGGTAAGGTAAGGAAAGGAAAAGAGAGAAAAATCAAAGGCAAGTAAAGGTAGGGAAAGGAAAGGAATGGAAAAGGAAGGAAAAGAAAGGCAATGAAAGTAGAGGAATGAAAAATGAAGGAAAATAGAGAAAGATAAAAAAAGGAAGAAAAGAAAAGGAAAGGAAATAAAAGGTAGGGAAGAGGAAGGTATGGAAAAGAAATAAAGATAAAAAGAAAGAAAAAGCAAGGAAAGGAAGGGAATGGAAAGGTAAAAAATTAATTAAAGGAAATGAATGGAAAAGAAATAAAACTAAAGGAGTTACGAAAAGGAGAAAAAAGAAAGTATGGAAACGCAAGGAAAGGTAAAGAAAGGAAATTACAGGAAAGGAAAGGAAAAGAAAGCTAAGAAAAAAGGAATGTAATGGAAAATAAAGGTAAGAAAAAAAGAAAAGAAATTAAAATAAAATGAAGGCAAACGAAACAAAACTAAAGCAAAGGATATGAAACGAAACGAAAGGAAAGCCAAGAAAAAAATAAAAAGGATGAAAAAGAAAGGGAAAGACAAGACAAAAAAGAAAAGAAAGGAAAGGAAAAAAAGGAAGGAAAGGAGATGAAAGGAAAGAAAAGAAAAGCGAAGGAAAGCAAATAAAACCAAATGAAAGGAAAGGAGAGAAAAGGAAAAGAAGAAAAGCAAAGGAAAGTAAATAAAACCAAAGGAAAGGAGAGAAAAGGAATGTATAGTAACGGAAAATATAAAAAATAAGGAGAAGTATGGAAAATTAGGAAATAGCAAAATAGTGATAGTTAAGGAAACTGAACTTCAATAAAGTAGAGAAATAAAATAAGGTTTTGTGGTTGAATTTCAACCACTGGGCAAACTCTAATTTTGTCTTAAATATTCATAATGTACATAAAAACAGTCATTTCAGCCCAAAAATCCCACCAAATAATTTTGTCCAGCGAGCTTGTTCCTTTCGATTCACTGTGCTAAGGTAAGAAAACTGTAACCGAACATTTTTCAAAAAATTCGCTATTATAAGAGTTAATTATTGCCAATATTAAAGAAAAGAAAATGATAGCCAATTTACATTTGGTGCACCATAAAGGATTAATTCATTTGTTTACATTATTTTGACATAATACCCCCTTACAAGAGAAACATATTTAAGTGTCAAGTACGCTTTATTGAATACATTTTGGGCTCTTCTCTATAAAAAATTTTCAAAAATAACACAAGAAATTGCTAGACTATTATCAAAAAGTTTTTAGTGCAAAACAAAAATACACGTGTTTTTGGTTTTTGTTGATGTTGCTTGGAAAAAAAATTTTGACAATACTATAGGGGTATTCTCTCCAAATTTTTTCCATGAAAAACAAAAGAATTTAACACAATATTGTCAAAATTATAAAATGCAAGAACAAAAAAACACACGCATTTTGATGTTTCATGAAAAAATTTTTGAAAGAAAATTTTCCAATTTTGACAATAGTGTGTAAATTTCCTGTGTTTGTTATGAAAAAAATTTAGAGAAAAGACCCCTAATGTGAATTTCTTGTGCTGTTTATGAAAAAATTTAGAGAGGTGTTTTGTTTATTCAAGAAGCAAAAAAATGAATTATTATGAAATATAAAAAAATCAGCTACGGCTTCGTCTTCGGCCTATAATTCCAGCTTTGGTCGAACACTAGTACATGCATAGGTGTAGGTGCGAATACTATACTTAGTTGACTATTTATGTACATACTTATGCACGGACGTATAAAATTTTATCTCGAGCTCACCTGCTATATCGCTATAATATCGAATATGTGTGGCGATTCGCCCCCAAGTTGCTTTGATAATTAGTAATCGGTCATTGTGAAAACGTTGGCAGGTTTTAACAGCGAAGAATATACTTTGTGGTTGCAAGGTAATCTGTGGGAATATTTGTAAATTAGATATATAACGGATCTTCGATTCCGAAACGTCGGAACTTTCGATTAAGGTACACTTCTGATTCCGATCTTGGTTCAGAATAGTCAGTGCTATAACGTAGGTCGTAGAAATGCTATCTAGCATAAACTTACTTCAGTAACACCTCCAATGTAGTTATCAATGTTACCATAAAAAAAATAACAAAACTGTCGAAAATTCACGACAAAATTGGTGATATTATGATTTTCATAAATAATTAGATTTCTGTTTTAAGATTACAACAAAGCTTCCCACTTCACATTTGTCTTCCACCACACTTATGGTCTGGCGACTACTGTTTGCTGGCTAAAATTCAAGAAGTTGTCAAATAGTTTTGAAAATTGGCATGCATGGAGTTTTAAGGTCTTTTATTTCGAACCTGATGTCAGATCTTTGAAATTCAAAATGAAGGATCCAATATGGCGACTAATTTTACCACAGTCAATGAAGTAATTCATGTTTTTAACCAAATTTCTAACACTCGAACGTAAAAGTAGCCATATTTTACGATACGTTTCTACGTATTGCCGGTTCTGCGAGAAAGGTATCTATCTGTACCTGTACAATACTCTTCGTATAGAAACGACCCGAGTTGTTTTTTTATCGACCCGCCCAAGAGCAATGCACCTCGAAGTGATCCTGTCTAGCGTGTAACGATTCGGTTCCCTTTCGGCAGTGACTTCTCAGAGCAGAACACCCAGGACATCGCTATCGCCACCACCTGGGGTTTTATCCGGCCAAGGACTGTCACTTTCAATGTAACCCTGTTTAGTTTGTTTTGTCCCATTCCGAAACTATCATCCTCCCCCCTGGCAGCAGGGCTGCAAGGTATCCTATTGTTACGGGCGGGCGTTGAGCCGAACCCCGGACCAAGAGAATGGATATGCGGCGTCTGCTGCAAAGAGATATACATCAAACGGTAGCATTCTCTGCAATGCTTCTCGTGTATGGCTCCATTAATCCGGATGTTCAGGGCTTAACCCTGACATTCATAGACCCCGTACGGTCTTTAGTACCTTCGTGGCCCCTTGCTGTTCGCGCCCGTGGGCGTCACGCGGTCAGCGCCGATCAAGCACCCCCTACTGCCTCCCTTGCCTTCTAGTAGCAATAATAATAAAATGTCTTAACGACCAGCAGCATTTCTGCTATACCCGCCACACAAATCCCAGAATGTAGCTCTCGGGCCCTGAAGCACATCCATGATACGTCTGTTGCCCACCATCTTGCGCTCTGTCCAGTGAACTCCGTTTTGCATACTTCAACACCTCGCATTGCTGAAGAGGAACGTCATCTTCCCCAAGAGACAAGGGTCACCCTGGCTAATTACGTTCTGGATATTGTAGCAGGTTAAACTCTTACTTATCCAGACTGAACCCCGACCTGCCGAATGAACGTCCGGCATACGGCTCGTCCCCTCATAACACCAACCACCTATTCACTTGTGCTGCGGAGCCCACTCTTCTAACACCCATCTAGATTTGGTTCAACGCTGTAGACACTGCTAGTTTCCTAGGACTCCCGAAACGAAAAAAAAAAATTGATTTAGCCGATCCTAGCCGATTTTTTTCCTCAATCTAACCGGTTCGCCAAAAAAGTTCTGGCAACACTGCTTAGCCAGCAGAGCAACTTACGTTTTAGAGCTCCAGATACCCGGGTATCGAGCAGCCCGAGTAGTACGATACTCGCTCGAGTGCTCGAATGTTTGCTCAAAACTTTCGAGATTTTTGAACAATTCGAGCTGACAAATATAAATTGAAAAGTTGGTTTGTCAAGTAATTTGAATATTTTTTTACAAACAATTAAAAGCAATAAACAAATAAAGAGATTCTCAAATACGGTGAGGTTATAATCCCAGTGGGAAAGTACCCAGTGGGAAAGTAGGCAATGCATTACCTTTTTCCATGCATGAAAAGATGTATGAGTTTTGTTATAAGAAAAGATCACACCAAAAGCAAGGAAGGGAGTAATGTGTCGCTCAATCTTTGATTTGTAGTTTAAAAAAAAAATGTTTTTCATATATGAAAAGATGTACGAATTTTGATGTTAGAAAAGATCATACCAAAAGCAAGGAAGGGAGTAATGTGTCGCTCTATTTTTATTTGTAGTTTGAAAACTTCAAAAAAAAAAAAAAATACACAACTTTCAAACATAAAAAAAATACAATTTAAATTCATTTTGAAACTGCTGCTCGTTACATCTTCATCGCTTTTGCTGCTGCTGTGAGGCCTTTCAGAAGTCGAGAGTCGACTGGACTGTTTGCTCCTGATGCCGGTGCCTTTTTGGTTTTGGAGTTTTTTTTATATCATATTTTTTTGGGTGCACTCATCTTGGTCGTAGCCCATGACGAGCTCGTCATTCAAACATTTAAAATAGGACCTTAACTCTTCCCCCGCTGTAGAGCCTCACTGTGTCTTAATGTCCTTGTTACTCCACAAGGAAATTTATAAAATGTTATGCAAAATTAAATATGTCCCTTGTAAAGCATCTTTTCATTCAAGAAAGGCAGTGTAAGATAAAATGTATCCCTTGTAGTGCATATTTTCATTCTTGAAAGGTAATGCATCTTTTCATTTATAAAAAGTAATATAAAAAAAAATGTAAACATGTATCTTTAGTTTTGTAGGCGAGCGACACATTACTTTTCCTATGACATCGCTGTAGAAAAATTCATGCATGTTTTCATGTATAGCCTATAGGAGCTATAGATTACTTTATGCATTGCTGTACATTACCTTTTCCCACTGGGTAGGTAATGCATTACCTTTTTCCATGCATGAATTTTGTTATAAGAAAAGATCACCCCAAAAGCAAGGAAGGGAGTAATGTGTCGCTCAATTTTTGATTTGTAGTTTAAAAAAAAATTGTTTTTCGTGCATGAAAAGATGTACGAATTTTGTTATAAGAAAAGATCACACCAATAGCAAGGAAGGGAGTAATGTGTCGCTCAATCTTTGATTTGTAGTTTAAAAAAAAATGTTTTTCATACATGAAAAGATGTACAAATTTTGATGTTAGAAAAGATCATACCAAAATCAAGGAAGGGAGTAATGTGTAGCTCTATTTTTATTTGTAGTTTGAAAACTTCAAAAAAAAAAAAAATAGACAACTTTCAAACATAAAAAAATACAATTTAAATTCATTTTGAAACTGCTGCTCGTTACGCACATCTTCATCGCTTTTTCTGCTGCTGTGAGGTTTTTCAGAAGTCGAGAGTCTACTGGACTGTTTGCTCCTGATGCCGGTGTCTTTGTGGTTTTGGTTTTTTTATTATATTTTTTTTGGTGAACTCATCTTGGTCGTAGCCCATGACGAGCTCGTCATTCAAACATTTAAAATAGGACCTTAACTCTTCCCCCGCTGTAGAGCCTCACTGGGTCTTAATGTCCTTGTTACTCCACAAGGAAATTTATAAAATGTTATGCAAAATTAAATATGTCCCTTGTAAAGCATCTTTTCATTCAAGAAAGGCAATGCAAGATATAATGTATCCCTTGTAGTGCATATTTTCATTCTTGAAAGGTAATGCATCTTTTCATTTATAAAAAGTAATATAAAAAGTAATGTAAACATGTATCTTTAGTTTTGTAGGCGAGCGACACATTACTTTTCCTATGACATCGCTGTAGAAAAATTCATGCATGTTTTCATGTATAGTCTATAGGAGCTATACATTACTTTATGCATTGCTGTACATTACCTTTTCCCACTGGGATACTTTGAAACAAACCTATCCCAGAAGGATAAACAATGGTTTACACTCTTAGGGCCGCTTGCATAAAAGCTCATAACGACTAACCGGAGTTTAATTGACGTATTTTGTATGGTTAGCTGTCAAGTTAATCACTGATTAGGCTTAATCGGCTTTTATGCAAGTGGCCCTTAGCCGACAATATGCTCCGGTAAAGTTAACTGCTCTGGCGGAAACAGAAGAGTTTTACAGCGGCACCTGCAAAAGATGCATTCGCTATCAAAAAACACATTATTAACGTAGGTAAGTAGCAATCTTTCTGGCAACGTTTTTGATGAAAGTTACATACATTTCAAAGACCCCCTATCTTATATTTCTATGTAATGCTCCACGAATGCAGTTCGGAAGAGGATAGTGCAGCAACGAGCGAGGCGAAGAAAAATCGCTTGAATGCATATTTAGAAAGCATAAATAAAGGAAGAAGTGAAGATATTAATTTGGCAACTGGCTGACCATACCGATATGTGGTCAAATGAAACTTAGAGGTGCTAATCCCCGAGCATACCACATATCTTGCAAAGAACTGTTATTTAAAAAACACTTCCAAAACCTTCGGCCAAAAATCCCTCCACGTTACTTCTTTTAGGTTGTGAATTGGTGTTCTCGCTTTCATATTATTAGTGTGGGTAACTATGTAACGATATGTAATTGGGCGGCCACGTGGTGCAACGTACATATGGGCATTTCCGCAGCAGAGAGGCGAAAAATCCATATATTTTTTTCCCTTGGATTTGATTTCTAGTACATGCAGGTTATTACGGAAACATGCAATCTTCATTAAATTGTGTCATATTGGCCAAGTTAAGAGCATTATCACAGGAAAACAGCTTTAAAATAGTGAATGTATTTAAAAATATGTAAGTGTTATTTTATACCTCTTATGTAAAGTGACAATGGAATTAAATTTGACTTATATAAACTTATTAGTACGTAGTATCCACTTTCGTATATTTCAGAAGTAACGCGAGTGACGAATTTCTCGTAACGCGGGTGACGGAGCTTTTTTTCTAATATATTTTAAAATAATTAAGGTAGGCTTTCAAATTTGTTTGCATGTCATACTTACATCAATTCTTAACAAAGTCCCATTAACAAAAATTAGACGATGTCACAATATTATTTGGAAATGTTAAATGTAAGACGTTAAGTGACTTTAACTAGTAAACTATTGTTTCTGATGTAACGCGAGGGACGATGGAAACGCCCATATGTAAAAAAAAAATTTAAACCTGAAAACAAAATGCTGACGAAATATTCAAAAGAAGTCAAAACAATAAACAAAAAAATTGCTCGATATGCTCGAGATTAAGCTCGACATTTTTCGAGTATTGAGCATCGAGCGAGTATTCGCGTACTCGTTCAACATTTGCCCGGGCTACTCGAAAATGTGCGAACAAAATCTAGTACGTTTTATCGATCGTTTTTCGTATTCGAAAACGATCCGGAAATTATCCCAAAAATCATCAAAATCGTATCAGAAAACGTATCAAAAAAGGTGTAAAAAACACAAAAAAGCATGATAGAATGCGTCGGTTTTAGGAAGGTTATTGTACTTTTACAGACACACGTTTACGCACACTTTAGTGGGAAAAATGATAGAGAAAAGTACTTTAAATGGAGCATAAAAACGGGAAAATACACAGTTTTTGCCATATTTTTTTCATTTTCAGATGCATTTACGGAAATTTTGCTGGCTGGGTATTTACATATTCAAAAAGTCATAAAAAAAGTGATCACAAAAGCACATGTACCAAAATCGTAAAATAATAGGGGGATTCATGTAACCATATAAGTTTACGAAATACGTAAATTTATACATTCATTAGATCAACGGTTGCTACAGTTGGTTGTTTTCTACAAAACTTGGTAGTTTTTTTTTTTTACTTTTTCGAATTAGGCTATGTGCCAAACGGTTTAAAAAAGCAAATTTTGACAGAGCGATGTTAAATTCTGACAGTTATCGTGGTGAATTTGAACGTCAGAATTTGCCTTCCAAGTTCAAAACAATTTTCAGCAATAAAAATGTCCTGAAACTCCACTAAAACCGAAGGTGCTGAAAATTTTAGGGAATGTGAAGGGAGTTTTTCAGGTGTACTGAATTTTCAGCTGAACTCGCAGTGAAAATTTCAGGGCTATTGAAATTTTCGCTGAACGCGTAGTGAAATTTTCAGGCCTACCGACTTTGAAAATTGGTTGTTGGCAATTCTGCAGTCAGTTCTTTCTGGAAATTCCGTGCTGCAGCGTCATTTAATCGCAATTTCGTAAAAATTTGTTAATTTAACTAAAATTATAGTGAAAATAATATAAAAAAGTGCTTATAAATATAATAAAACACTTAAAGTTATAAAGTGTGTGAAATGAGTGGCTTAAGCAAAAGCAATTTGAGGCGTTTGGCCGCGAAAGCCAGAAAAAATGTCCATCAGAATGATGTTGTGCGTCCGTCCGAGTCTCCCAGCGAACATTTTGCTGTAGATTCAAGTGCAGAAATCAATCTTTAAAAAGTAAGTCTAAGGTAAGAGTAACTTTTTATTAAATTTTTAATGAAATATGTTTCTTTTCAGAATTAACAACCGATGTCATGAACCAAAACATAACAATTTTATCAACATTAGAAAAGGTTTGCGAAAGCATTAGAACCCCCAAAGCTAAATTTCCTGTAAAAAATCTGTCGGAGATCGAAGAGCTGGAAAATAATGTGAAACTGGACTTTGAAAAATATGTAAGCAAGCCATAATTTGGCAAAAAATCTTTATTTTACATTATTATTTTGTACGTTAAAGGTCATTCTTTTTAAATCAATACTTATGCCGGATGGCATTCACAAGTATCTTAATAGGATACTTTCTGAAGAACTCTGCATGGAGATGAACTATTCTGGAAGAGCCAACAAAAAAGGCTTACAGGACTATCAATTCCTAAACAGAGCATTATAAGGTGAATATTTTTTAGAAGTTGAATTATTTTCGAATAATTATAGTAGTATTCGAATAGAGTTATTTGAATAGTTATGTTCGAATAGTAGTATGCTAATATTGGTATTCGAATAGTAGTATTTGAAAAGTAGTATTTAAATAGTAGTATTTGAAGAGTAGTATTCGAATTGTGTTACTCGAATAGTAGTATGCGAATAGTAGTATTCGAACGGCAGTATTCGAATTGTGTTATTCGAATAGTAGTATGCGAATAGTGATATTCGAATAGTGGTATGCGAACGGTAGTATTCGAATGGTGTTATTTGAACAGTATTATTCGAATAGTGTTTTTCGAATAGTAGTATTCGAATAGTAGCATGCGAATGTTGGTATTCGAACAGTAGTATTTGAAGAGTAGTATTCGAATAGTTTTATTCAATTGGTGACGTTTTACTCCAAAAGTTCCACCCCTAATCTTTTCGGAAACAAACATGAAATATCTGACGAAGACATTTGTTTTTTTATTTTTTAGAATCCGTACAAAGAGATGGCTATTCCATGTGTGACTATATGAGAGATGTGCGCAACGCTTTCCAAAAAATTAAAAACAAAAATTATAAAGCTGTATCGCTAAAAAAACAAAAATAAATGAATGGACTATATATAAATTAATAGACTATATATAAATGTATAGCCGTTGACTTTTCTTTAAATAAGCCGGTGTTTAAATCTGTTCTTGCTAATATAATAATATAATTAACTGTGTACCTTTGTATATGTAGTTTTCTATGTAGTCTGTAAGTCATTGTACTCTAGACTGCTTTTGTAATTGATTTTTTTTTTAAATTAATTACTAAATAAATAAATAAATAATATTAAAACATTTTTATATGAAATGAAAAGCAATTTTAAAGACAGAATGAATTTCTTTATTAATGTTAGTTTACAAATATGTGTATATTTTAAGTTTATTTAATTTCAAATATATATTTACTTTTCTATAAAAGTAAAATCGGAAATATTGGGAATAACCACTGGATTTTGGATATTTTTTCCTGTTGAAATTCTTACTGAATTGGAAGGAGCTTTTTCCTATACACCTTTTTCTTTCCTTTTGGTTAGGTTTTTCCTACGGAAATGATCCCTGCTTATTCAGTCCTATTTTCTCTACTGAAGCGTTCACTTCTCAATCAGCAGATTTTAGATAGTTCTTTTTCGCGATCACCTCTATGTAAAAACGAAGTGGAATATTCAGGTTTGGTAACTACCCTTTTCCTGCTGAGCGATACTGCTGGGTGCTTTTTCCATACGTCAAAATTTACTACTGTCATAATTTAACGTTTCGTTTGGCACAGCAAAATGGCAAATATTCGTTCACCATAGGAAATTTGTTCACCTCATTTTACTCTGACGAAAAATGTTTTCAATTAGAACACAGCCTTAGTAGTTTTTCTTCTGATTTGGTAGTTTTTTTTTACTAAGATATCATATCGAATCGATGAAACTCCCAAATACTAAGGGTATTCGTGTTATGTCTTAAGTTTACGAATCTCGTATATTTACGAGTTTACTACAGTTTTTATACGAACGCCCTTGCTAAGCATTTGTGTTTTAGATTTAACCCAAATAACATTTTTAAGATTGAATTTCGAATATTTCTTTATTTGAATTTTAGTACAATTTCATTCCTTTTTTGTGATTATATTATCATACAAATGAACACAGGAATAATCAAATATGTTTCTTTTTGATGATCAAAATTAATCTTCGAAATCATTTTTGAATCATTAATTTCTGAGATTCAAACAAAGTTGGACATGAGTTTTTAATCATATTTTATGATCATATCGGAGATCTTTGGGTGACTAAATGTTTAACTTCTACCTTTTAAAATTCTTGTTTACTCGTTATTTTTTTTCTTGTAGACAAATATTTTCTCATATCAGAAAATTCAGAGAAATAATAGGGTTTTACTTAATTTTTTTCATTAAAATAAAGAAATTGTTAGACTATTGCCAAAAGTTTCTTCAAGCAAGAAAAAAAAACACATTTTGCATGTGTTGCATGAAAAAACTTTTGACAATAGTCTAACAATTTATTGTGTTTTTTTATGAAAACAAGTAAGGAAGTCTAAGTTCGGGTGAAACCGAACATTACATACCCAGCTGTGCACATAAAGTGGGCGTGATCGTTCACCGATTTTTCTTATTTTCTGTGGTAGTACTCTACATACACATAACATGCCTGGTACCTAGTTTCGTAAATCTATCTCACACCGTTCTGAAGTTGTTAGCAGTCGATTTTAAAAATTGCTTGACTCATAAGTGGGCGGTGCCACGCCCACTTTCCAAAATTTTGAAAAAATTATGTAAAGAATATGAAAGTTGATGCATGTACCAAATTATATTATTATAGCGAAATCAGTTAATTAGATATGGACTTTTCAATATTTCCACCTCCTTTCAATATAACTTTTATGAAAAAGTAGGCGTGGTCGCGAAGCGATTTCGTTTATTTTCTATAGCTGAATTTACCACAACAATAGTATGTCCTCTACGAAATTTCGTTATACTAGCATAAACTGTTCTGAAGTTATTAAGAGTCAAAATTTTAAAATTTCTTCAACGCCCCCTTTTCAAAAATTTTTATAAAATCGGCCTTAGAACATCTAAATCAATACATATTGCAAATTTTATCATTGTAGCTGCTTCTAATATTGAATTAACCCATTTTATACGTTTTTCGAAATTTTCGATATCGAAAAAGGGGCGTGGTTATGGTCCGATTTTACCCATTTTCAATAGCAATCTATTCTGAACCCAAATAAGTACGCATGCCAAATTTGGTGAAGATATCTCATTATTTGCTCAAGTTATCGTGTTAACGGACAGACGGACGGACGGACGGACGTACAGACGGACGGACGGACGGACAGACGGACGGACATGGCTCAATCAAATTTTTTTTCGATCCTGATCATATTGATATATGGAAGTCTATATCTATCTCGATTCCTTTATACCTGTACAACCAACCGTTATCCTAACAAAGTTATAATACCCTGTGTACAAGTACAGCTGGGTATAAAAATGAAGAGAGAAGGACCCTAATATTTAAATATAAAAAATATATTGAAAACGTCGAACGTTTTTCCTTTTGCCCTCAATATGCTCTCACTATCCTGCTCTTCTCTTGTGCAGCTTTAAAAAAATACAAAAACAAATGGATCACAAAATGATTTCTAAAGATTAAAACAATATTTATAATATACACAGAGCAAAAAGTCACATAAAATGCCCTCTAAATCAGAAGGATTTCTCTATGATATTTTTCCAATAAGATGCCCGTCTTAATTTGACTGGGTGTCTCTTTTTAATAAAACTGAGTAGATAATCACATAATATTAAGAAGATTTTCTTTTTAATATTTCAAATTAAAAAAAAAAATGAACGCCAGATGTCTAGTCAGTTAGTATAATCTACACTACCATGCCATCGTATACTTAACTTGCCAACGTCTAATTACACCTTTGTTCTTTTTGCCTCACCACATGTCCACTTGCCTTATTGCCTTCACCGCGAATCGAACTAAGAATTGAAGACATGCATGGATGAAGGGGGTATGTCGCATTCTCACTCAATTTCTGTTTTTGGCATTGGTGAATAGTGTTTATGCAGATCTATATTTCTGTCTTATCAGAATCTGCCTATCGTGAAAATTGTAGAAGATAATTCATGGATGAAGGGGGTATGTACACAACTTTTCAATATTAATTGTGGAAGAAGGGGGTATGTTCCGATTTTTTCATATAAAACATTAAATATAAATCTATGCTTTTTATTGCATATTATGCAACGTCTTTTATGGCTTTGCATAATTTCTTTGTCAGTTTTCCATAAAGATTCGAAAAAACCTCAAATGTTTAAGCAAAACTTTAAAGCCGATTTTCTCGTTTCACTCAAAATGCGACATACCCCCTTCATCCATGCATGTCTTCAATTATTAACTGCTGAACGGCGATCTCTACCATGATGCTATCGTGTGCTTGTGCTTGGTAGCGTCGAATTACACATTCGAAGAAGGCATACCTGAATTTGAATTAATAAGGGATCTTCTAAAACTATATAGAGTTTTCCTTTTCAATAAATTCAATATGAGTCTAGAGAAAATAAGAGGATTTTCTCATTAATTTACTTTAAACAGGTTTTCTCATAAAAACAAGCAGATTTCTTCTAACTTTTGACAAAAGTACATAAAAAATTCATAAATAAGAAGCTAACTCCTTGTTTTTAGGCGATTTCCTTTTCAATAAATTTGAGAAGAAATTCAAGCTAAAATTTAGAAGATTTCCTAGCACAAATTTCTTCAAATTTGTCCCCACTCGCTCTCCCCGGCCAAAAAGCTTTTTTAGACGTCGATCTCTTTGATTATAGGTGAACTTTTTGGCTCTGTGTACATACAAAAAAATATGAAAAAATTAATTTAAAATGGATTAAAAAAATACGGCCATAAAATGATCATAAATTAAAAATTTTCAAAATGTGCTGGCTGGGTAAGTACATACTCGTATCCCTGCTAAACAGTGCTTTGACATACAGTCAGCTTTGTAATGTTGCCTTTGAAAACGTGATAGAAAATCTTGATGTATGTAAATATAAAACAGCTGATATTTACATCACGATTTTCTATCACGTTTTCAAGGGCAATATTACAAAGCTGACTGAATGTCATAGCACTGTCTAGCAGGGATATCAGCTGTTTGATAAATAAATAATAAACAAATGAAACGCCAGAAGAAATTAAAAAAATTTAAAATTTTGAAAAATTCTAAAGCAAAATTCTTTCTACAATCTACACCAAAAACATCGGCCCAGCTTATTAACTTCAGAAGGGAGAACCTAAGAACCCTCACTGGGTGTTATGCGGGACATGTAGTCAACGTTTTCACCTAAGAAAGCTAGATCTGCCACACACTTCAAAGTTCCAACACAATTTAAAAATTTTTCGTGAAATTTTCAAAATTTTTAAATTATTTTATTTGAAATTTCAATTTAATTAATGAGATGTCAATCATTCATTTTTGACTTCGTATATTTAGCACGTCGTTTACGAGGCAAATTTCATACTTAAATTTACGATGAATGTGCTAAACATTTTTCATACAAATTTTGACACATGATATACGATGTCGTAAATTTAAAAGTATAGCATAAATACGATGCAAATAAGAAATTACACGAATACCCTTACTATTTTGTATTGAAAAATTGCTTAATACATTTTGGCTTCTTTACAAAGAGTACCTGTAAAATATGGTAGTTTTTTTTCCAAAATTTGGTATTTTTTTGAAGTGGCAACCGTGATTTGCGACCCATTTTTAGCATATTCTTCTATTTCTATCTAGTTTGCATTGAATGCATTAAAAAAATTACATGTCGAGCCGCGGCATTGAATTGGATAAATCAACGAACTTTTTTACACACCAAAATCGTCGTGGAAGTTTCCCAAATTTGTGTAAACTTCGCTCCATACAAATTTTGACAGTTCATTTACACACATGATAAAGTTATACGGTTTGATGAGTCCCCCTAATATCATTAAAAGGAGATATTTATCATTGTTTAATAATATAAGGTTAAGCAGTCCGAGACGTTTTTGACATTTCTCGGCTTCATGCTTCCTTGTCTGATTGACAGTGCTCCTTCTTTTCAAAATCGTATGAAAATGGTAGTATAAACCAATATTCTTGATACGAACAAAATTACAGCAACACTGAAAGCTTTTGAAGTTTGTTTTATTTTTATTTTGAAAAATTAATTGTCTATTTGGTAAGATTTTTATGAAAATTTATTATTTTAATTTAATAACAGCAATTTTCCTTTTCTGCAGCCTTTTGCAGCCGAGGATACTTTAGAAATGTGCAGATTTATCTGAAGCATGAGAGGTTGTCTCTCAACGACGAGTTGGCGTAACGGGAGCCCTGCTGACTGAAGCATCAGAGATAATGCGCTCAGTATTGGTTGCTACCACCGTGACTTCGAGGCCTTCCCCGTCCAGCAAGCTGTCTTCCATCTCCGAGCTGTTCACGTCACTTTGCGAAAGTGCGGTGGCAGATAACATGCTTTTCGCGTCGGACTCCTCCGTTTCCTCTTGCAGTACTTCGATATTCGAGTCCCCTGGAGCAGCGGTTATGGCAGCGCGATCTGCATAGGCACGGTTGACGTGGATAGCGATCTGGCCTACACTAATGCACTAGTCCATTGCAACTTTTAAGGGGCTCGAGTGCCTCCTTATTCATGGTGAAGACCACTTGTCTGTCAGGCCCTACCGCATCCCCGACACTCCAGTCCTGCGTTGAGAGGGACGGATTCATTATCCGGACTATCGTGAGAATTCTCTCAGGCTCTGCAGGGATGACACGAATCGATGCCCTTGCCCTTGGCCAAGCCGGAATGTCATTCCAGTCGACGACCTCGATTTTTGCATCTTTGTAGACTTCACCCAGTATTGCTCCTGCTACGTTGTACAGTGCAACAGTTCATGCTTCGTCACACGCGACTATTTTAATGTGTATCTGGTACCAACCCGCATCCGTGACTGCCGCTGTACCACATGGAGTCTTCAAATAAACGTCAATAAGAGGGTTACCGTTCCGGACGTGCCGCCACTGGTCTTTGGGGATGGCCAAACGGTCGTTGCCTCGGTAAAGAATGCCTATAAGGATCCTGTCCTTAGTTACTTCGGCAAGGCTTAGTTTGCCCACTCCGGGGTGAGGTTTTAACTCCATGTCCGATCTCTTGCTTTTGAAAGGGTTTCCGTTTACCCTTTTTGGCACATAAGTAGTTTGGAAATCCGGTATCAGAGATTGCACCAACGGCGACAGCGTTTCCTGCGAAACTTCCTCATATTTCCTCAGGGTCCTTGCTCCCAATCGTTTTTCCAAGTACGCAGAGCGGAGGAGAGATGTCTCCTGGGAGTCCAGACTCGTAGTTGCCATCGCGGTCACTCCCTTTGCTGAAAACTCAGGTGTAGCTTTTTTCTCCTTTGTATCTCCGAGGCCAGTTCTTGAGACCGCTGCCACAGACGTTAAGAGATTGTTTTTCATACCGGCGATTGATGAAATTTATTAAAAAGGATCCAATTATTTGAACATTTGAACATTTGAACATTTATTAAACTTTCATAG
>CAXKVI010000003.1:97729264-98018772 GCA_964058755.1 Campiglossa producta
CGGCACAGGATATATGCGTCTGTGGCATCGGTCAAGTGCAACTCCTGCCTAGGCCTGTGTCACCTACGCATATGTTCTGGGCTCGCAAACAGAAATCTCTGGACTGATGTGTTTGTCGCGCCTTGCTGTCGAGTTGTGCAGCCCTCAACGCCGACGGATGTACACTCATCTAATAGTGAACGAATTCCGCCGGCTTCAGGACTGCAACGGAGATCAATATCGCGACATAACCTACCACCATCTAGGCGAACACATCAGTCTTTAACTCCCACAGTGGCCATTGCCTCTCCTTCGCAATTTAAATTGTTGCAATTTAACTGCAACGGCTTGACCGGCAAGATAGCGGAGATAACCATATTTATGCAGCTACATAAAATCAAAATTGCTGCAATCCAGGAGACAAAACTTGGCCCCCACTCGAATCTACGAGCGAGTGGAGGCTACCACGTACTCCGGCATGACCGTACGGACGGCGGAGGTGGTCTCGCGTTCCTTGTTCACCATACGGTGCAGTATAGGGAATTTGATATCAACACTGACCAAAGAGACTTACCTTTAGAGTGTCAAGGTATAGTTATACAAGCTGGTGGCGTTGATCTCGAGCTAATCAATATATACATTCCTCCTGTCACCTGCTGCCCCAGAAGTTATCGTCCTGACCTTAGGGCGTTTCTTTGTGGCGATAACCGTATCATCATGGGCGATTTTAATGCCCATCATGATATGTGGCATTCACACCTTTCTGTGGACGGCAGAGGACGGGAATTAGCCGAGCAAATTGATAACTCCTCTTTCTGTACTGTGAACGGAGACTCCTCAACTAGGATGGCTGTTAACTGCAGTAGCTCCCCGGACCTAACTATTGTTAGCCCGGGGTTAATTAACAGCATCAACTGGCAACCTATGGTGGCCCGGTCATCCGACCACCTGCCTATCATCCTGTCCGTCGATCGTGCCACGGATTTCGTTACATCGGAGAAAAGAACATACGTGAATTTCAAAAGAGCTAATTGGGTCGGCTTTTTGGAATACACGTTGGCGAGCGTAACATACGTGAGGTCATTAAAAAGGCTACATTCCGTTTTATACCAGCTGGTAGGATAAAAGATATTAGGCCTAACTTCCCAGCTGAGGCCGCAGCCTTGGCCAACGAACGTGACCTCATACGCAACATCGATCCCTCTGACCCACAGATCGGTGATCTCAACGTGGAAATCAGACGGCTGGTTAACGAACACAAACAAACCAAATGGGAGGAGCACCTCAGGTCTTGTAACCTCTCTACCGGTGTTGGGAAATTATGGTCCACCGTCAAGTCCTTGTCGAATCCTTCGGGTCCACCAAAAAATGTCGACATTACCTTTGGTGACAAGACAATAAATGACCCCAGGAAATGTGCACAGGCTTTTTGTCGACAATATATCCCACACCCTGCACAAGAGGCCATCCGGAAGGCCAAAAACTCCAAAGCCATCGGCCCTGATGGCATAGCCATGGTGCATCTAAAACATATCGGCCTAGCGGGAGTCAAATATTTAACTGCCGTCTTCAATTTGTCTCTGATCACAGCTGTCATACCCGATAAATGGAAGCAGGCAACTGTGATCCCACTACTAAAGCCTGGCAAGCCAGCTAACGTTGGGGAGTCATATCGCCCGATATCACTCCTCTCGCCAGTAGTAAAGACACTTGAAGCGGTCTTACTCCCGCTCTATACATCACATCTGATGTTAGCCGAGCACCAACATGGCTTCAGGAAAGGTAGGAGCACAACATCTGCTCTAAATGTCATAAACACTCAGATAACTGACGGTCTAAATCAAAACAGGCCTAATGACAGGACGGTTCTAGTTGCACTTGATTTGAGTCAAGCTTTTGACACAGTAAATCATGGGCAACTTGTAGCTGATTTGGAAGACTCGTCACTCCCCCCCCTGTCTAAAGCGTTGGACCGCCAATTATCTCAGTGGTCGTCGGTCGTCTGTTGTATTCAGAAACAAAAAATCTAAAGCCAGGAAGATAAAACAAGGGGTACCACAGGGTGGTGTCCTCTCCCCGTTATTGTTTAACTTCTATATTTCGAAGCTTCCTCCTCCACCAGAAGAAGATACGATTGTTTCTTACGCAGACGATTGCACGATATTGGCAACTGGTACTTCCGTTGATGAGCTGTGCTCTAAAATAAATAGTTATCTCCCCTCTCTAGTCGAGTTCTTCACTGCCCGAACCTTGACATTGTCGCCAACAAAGTCTTCGGCGACCTTATTCACGACGTGGACAGCGCAGGTTGGCATGGAATTAGAAATTTATGTAGGTGATCAAAAAATACCTACTGTCGCTCACCCAAAAATTTTAGGAGTGACTTTTGACACCATGCACACTTTCGCTGCCCATTCAGCTGCAATTGTCTCAAAATTACAGAGCCGCAACAAAATCCTCAAGTCACTAGCCGGCAGTACTTGGGGTAAAGACAAAGAAACGTTGTTGGTAACGTACAAGGCAATTGGTCGGCCGATCCTGAACTATGCGTCGCCGATATGGTCGCCGGGGCTTGCAGACGTTCACTGGAATCAGCTTCAGGCCTGTCAAAACACCGCGCTCAGAACCGCTACGGGGTGCGTCCTTATGTCACCTATATCTCATATACATAATGAGGTGGAAATGATTCCAGTTAGGGAGCATAATGAAATGCTAAACAAGCAGTACCTACTGAATTGCTGTAAACCACAGCATCCCGGTAGACAACTGCTTGAACTGATTCCGCCTCCTAGGACCATAAGGTCGCATCTACGTAAACATTTTGATGAGATATGTCACTATATAACAACGCCGTTTGATCTACAGGTGCACAAACAGGCTTTGGGGCATATCCATACAACGTCTGTTGGCCATTACTCTGCGCTGTGTCCGCTAAACAATGTCTTACATGCCGCAACACCTGGCATTTCTGAAGAGGAGCGTCATCTTCCTTGAGAGACAAGGGTCACTCTGGCTCAATTACGCTCTGGATATTGTAGTAGGTTAAACTCCTACATATCCAGACTGAACCCTGATGTGCCGAATGTATGTCCGGCATGCGGCTCGTCCCCCCACAATACCAATCACTTATTTTCTTGCTCATTTGAGCCCACTCTTCTAACACCCATCTCTCTTTGGTCCAACCCTATTGAATCTGCTAGTTTCCTTGGACTCCCGTTAGAAGATATTGATGACAATTTAGGTTAAGGAAAAATACGCGTTGGGCAGGACTACACCTCGTTACAACAACAACAACAACAACAGCTGATCGGTGGCATAGCAAAACAACAACAAAAAATGTAAATTCAAATTGTTAGCCAATCAGAAACGTAACCGCTGTTTCTGCAACAACAAAGGAAAGGAAAGAAAAAGAAAATAAAAGGAAAAAGGAATGTAATGGAAATAGAAAGAAAGGTCAGGTAAGAAAATAAAAGAAAGGAAAATAAAAGAAAACAAGTAAGGAAAGCTGTCTTCGGCTGTGCCGAAGGCTATATACCTTTCATGAATAAGCGTCACGATTTTCACTGTTCGATCCCCAGTACAGCCTGTTTCAATTTAACTATATTTACTATACACATTACACATCTTTGTTATAATTTAAAAAAAACTTACAAAATAATAGGATCCGAGTTATCGGAACAATCGATTGTATGGAGGCTATATATTATACGTGTTCAATTGTACTGACTTACACTATACACATTACATATGTAGAAAGTACTAAAGGTGAAATATTTTACGTTCCTAACTTTTTAAATGCGGAAGTATTGGCCAAAACACCTTATATCGGAACAACCGGTTGTATGGGGCTAAATATATGTTATATTTACCCGATCTTCTTGATTTTCCTCTACACACTACATAAATTGAAAGTACTCAAGTTGCAAAATTTTATGTTCCTAACTTTTTAATTGCAGAAGTTTTGGCCAAAAAAACCTTATATCTGAACAATCGGTTGTATGGGGGCTATATGTTACATTTGCCCGATCTTGTTGAATTTCACTATATACACTACATAAATAGAAAGTACTCGAGTTGCAAAATTTTACGTTCCTAACTTTTAATTGCAGAAGTTTTGGGAAAAAAACCTTATATCTGAACAATCGGTTGTATGGGGGCTATATGTTAAATTTGGCCGATCTTGTTGATTTTCACTATATACACTACATAAATAGAAAGTACTCGAGATGCAAAATTTTACGTTCCTAACTTTTTAATTGCAGAAGTTTTGGCCAAAAAACCTTATATCTGAACAATCGGTTGTATGGGGGCTATATGTTACATTTGCCCGATCTTGTCGATTTTCACTATATACACTACATAAATAGAAAGTACTCGAGTTGCAAAATTTTACGTTCCTAACTTTTTAATTGCAGAAGTTTTGGCCAAAAAACCTTATATCTGAACAATCGGTTGTATGGGGGCTATATGTTACATTTGCCCGATCTGGTTGATTTTCACTTTATACACTACATAAATAGAAAGTACTCGAGTTGCAAAATTTTACGTTCCTAACTTTTTAATTGCAGAAGTTTTGGCCAAAAAGCCTTATATCTGAACAATCGGTTGTATGGGGGCTATATGTTACATTTGCCCGATCTTGTTGATTTTCACTATATACACTACATAAATAGAAAGTACTCGAGTTGCAAAATTTTACGTTCCTAACTTTTTAATTGCAGAAGTTTTGGCCAAAAAACCTTATATCTGAACAATCGGTTGTATGGGGGCTATATGTTACATTTGCCCGATCTTGTTGATTTTCACTATATACACTACATAAATAGAAAGTACTCGAGTTGCAAAATGTTACGTTCCTAACTTTTTAATTGCAGAAGTTTTGGCCAAAAAACCTTATATCTGAACAATCGGTTGTATGGGGGCTATATGTTATACTGGTCCGATCTTGTCAATTCCGACAAATGATTCCTATATTACAAAATGGTGGCCACATACAAAATTTCAGCCAGATATCTCAAAAATTGAGGGACTAGTTTGCGTTCAAACAGACAGACGGACAGACGGACATGGCTAAATCAACTCATCTCGTCATCCTGATCATTTCGGTATACTTATTGATGGGTCTATCTCTTCTTCTTCTCATATTTGCAAACATCGGACCAAAGTTATAATACCATTTCATGTTCATGAAAGGTATAATAACAGAAAATAACAGAAAAGAAAGAAAGAAAGAAAGAAAGAAGGTTAATAAAATGAAATGGAAGAAGAGAAAAGGAAAGAAAAGGAAAAGAACGGAGAGGGAAGCATAGAAAAGGAAAGAAGAGCAAAAGATATAAATTGAGATGAAAGGAGAGGAAAGGAATGGGAATATAAGCAAATGATAGCAAAGGAAAGGAAAGGATAGAAATACGTATGAAGACGAACTAAGAAGAATAAATAATTATCAACATTGAAACTATATTATTGAATGGTGTAAAGAGTGTGGGAAAGGCAAAATGAATAGGAATGTATAGAAACCAAAAATATAAAAATATGGAAAGGAAAGGAAAATTTAAGAAATATCAAAAAGGTAGGTAAATAAAATAAGGTTTTGTGGTTGAATTTCAACCACTGGGCGAACTCTAGTTATTATTAATATTCGATTAGAAAGTGTTGTTGTTGTTGTAGCGCGGTGTAGCCCTGCCTAAATGTCAGACAGGGTCACCACGAGTCTGGGGGTGCATGGCTAAGTGCCTACAAATAAAAACAAGTGTATAATTTGCGCAGATCACTTTCTCCAGTCTATTAATTTTGTTTTCTTGATAATCCAGTTAAATCAAACAAATCATATTGTTTATTACTCACACAACCGCTTCTGTCCATTGGCTTTGCATACATAGCGCATTTTTTATCCGTTGCAATTGCAATCTTCTTACTCGGCCGCGGGCAAATGTAATGCGCTTTACGCATGAGAACATTTCGACTGTTGTTTGGATCTTTGTGTTCCACATCCTTATGATTACTCTCGGCATAATCCGATTTTATTTCATTATATATATAGAGTGCCAAATCGTGTTCCATATCGATGATAAAAGGAAAGTTACGTGTTGAAATATTTTGCGCATCCATTACGTTTGCTATTTTACTGGTTTTTGAAATTAAAAAAGAGCAGCAAATTCAGAATAATTAGCATTTGGGTTTAACAAAAATCACTCAACGCAATTGAAATTGGAATACAAATATTTGGTTAGGTATGCCAAATCACTCTTGACGTAGGCAGCCATGAGTTTTAATAAAATTAAGGCTCTGAGGTTTTACGAAAAAATTTGTTTTCAAAGAAAAAAGTGTATTTCAAAAAAGAAAAAAATTACTGGAAACAAGTAAGGAAGTCTAAGTTCGGGTGAACCGAACATTAAATACCCAGTGGTAGTTTTCAGAAAGAGATAACAATGATAAATGCCCTAGGAGGATTTACATACAGATGATTTTCGAAATTTTCGATATCGAACGTGGGCGTCTGGGGCGATTTTTTCCAATTTCATTAGGTATACTCCCAACGATACTAGTATGTATAGTATATCGTAAAAGGGGGTGTGGTTATTTTCAATAGCAACCTACCTTGGCCAGAAAGTAACCTGTATACAAAATTTCATGCAAATATCTACATTTTTACTCAAATTATCATGTACACGGACAGACGGACGGACATACCTTAGGCCCGTTTAAACCACAGACAAAGTTGACTAGAGTTTATCCCATACAACTGGGCGCTTCAACTAAGTTTAAACTCGCACTGAAGTTTAAACTTGCACTGAAAAACCGAGCCTTAACTACCATATAGTAAAGTACTTAGATTTTAGTGAAGCTTCATTCAGAAGTTATTATGTAGTAAAAATGAGTTAGGGCCTTGCTATATTACTGTAGCGATAAGTACGTACGAGAGACTTGCAAAAATTTGTTTCCAAACTCATTTACACAAAGGGGCTTGTACCAAAATGTGGAAAGCTCACTGGGTTTTACAAAACAAGCCAGTAGTGTTTTGTAAATGACAGCTGTGTTCCTTAAAGATCATTGAAAAATACCAATTGGATCTTTTTTCATGCACTCTCCATAGGCACGGAGGTCGGATGCATGCGAACGCTTGATGGCGCACCAACAAGTTACTTAGGGACCTAAATTTAAAGCAGATTTATTTCAAAAATAGCATCATGAATGTTAAGTTGGCTATAAAGATGTAGCTTGATTCAGGCCTTAGTTTTTAATACAATAAAAGTTAAATAATATTCCCTAGATTCACTTACATTATTAAAGCCTTTGAAAAGACCATGCCCGCACGTTGAAATGGAAACGGAAACCATGTAGGGTCCTTGTGAAAAGCAAAGTGATGTCTAATATTGGCTTGGCTGTCGTAGAGAGCGTGACCCAAATAAAGAAGCTGTGGGTAGAAGAAATATTTATGTCGATGTAAATTTTTCTTAATTCATTAAAAGTAAAGATAATTTAAATTGATTTTCGTAACACCGTCACACTCAATTACGTATATTTACCACGTAAATAGTAACATATTTCATACGTAATCTCCCGACTTACCTGTGTCGCATCTTCTTGTTCTAAGTGTTGTAACAGCTCCAGCAGTGCGACTTGTGTACTCTCCTCCAACCAAACTACCCATTTAGTATGCTCGCCAAGCAGCTTCGAACGGACGAAAGGTAATACATTCTTTGTCGCCCAATAGCTTGGAAAATTAAATATTTTATGTAGCATATGAACTGTGATAATGTAGTTAGAGTTTGACAATTGGCTTTCGGCTTGGTTAATAATGTCTTCGTGTAGACGTGTGGCTAATGGGTGATGATACGGATTGTCTTGGCTGGATATGAGGAACAAGACTTCAGTGGTTTCTATGTAAGCATTTAGAAGAATAAATAAAGAGACGTAGAAAATTTTTACTACATTTTAGTACATATTCCAAGTAAACCAATGAAAATAGACATTGCGAGAAGAAAATGGTTCCGGAAGATTTATAAGTCTTCCCGAAAGGCAGCGAAATATAGCCGGATGACAGTTATTGAGGAATAGACAAAGTAAATCAGTCTATCATTAAGTTAACGAAGCACCGTAATCGGATGCATTCGGGATCAGGTGGATAATTTGCAGAGAAGAAATAAATTATGTAGTGTTAGTTTTTCTCCGAATTGAGAAGTGATTCGCTTACTTGATACAACATAGCGAATCCCATAAAATGTAAATCGGGATAGAGAAGAGATAATTTTGACTCAAATCCGAGATATTCCCAAAAATTTTCACGTCCCACACTGGGGCCGAGCGTGGTCAAAATTCAGTTTTTAAATAATGACTTTTTCCAAAAAATAAAAACACAGTATTGTTCCCTATAAAATTCTACACTTCTGTGTATTTGAGAGAAAAGTTCTCCAGAAGATATATATGATGCTAACGGCGAGTATCGAAGGAAATTTAACGATGAGCTGTACGAGCTTTAAGCAGACCTGACCATAGTGCAGCGAATTAATGTTATGCGAATGGACAAGGAGGCTCCAGCACAGAAGATTTCCTATCGACACCCGAATTCGGCAACAGAGGAAAGGGAAGGCCTCGGCTGAGATGGAAACAACAAGTGGAGGATGACTTGAACTCCCTTGGGGTTTCCAATTGGCGTCAGTTATCGCTAAAAAGGAATGACTGGCGTGCTTTGTTACGAAACGGCCAAAATCGCCTAGGCGGTTAAGCGTCAATAAATGACGCAAGCCAAGATTAGTAGTAATCGTTTTTTAGTTGGGATTTATAGATACATGTACAAAAATGGAAAATTGTACAAAAATGTTGTAAAAGAAGGATATCGAATTTTATTATTCTGCTTTTTTAATTACATCAAGTGAAGCTTGTGCAATTGATTAGTGTTTACTTTTTGGAATTAGATGATTTAAAACACTAATTTTTAGTATAAAACTAAACGTACCTCTTTTTATACCTTTCATGAACATGAAATGGTATTATAACTTGATCCGATGCTTGTAAGTATGAGAAGAAGAAGAGATTGACCCATCAATAAGTATATCGAAATGATCAGGATGATGAGCTGAGTTGATTTAGCCATGTCCGTCTGTCTGTTTGAACGGAAACTAGTCCCTCAGTTTTTGAGGTATTTGGCTGAAATTTTGCATGCGGTCACCATCTTCTAATATAGAAACCATTTGTCGCAACCAGCAAGATCGGAACGATATAAATTATAACTCCCATACAATCGATTGTTCCGATAACCGGATTTTGGGCTATAACTCTTGTAATAAAATAGGTAGGAATGTGAAATTTTTTTGCCACGGCTCTTTTTGCATGGGAAATATTGATGTTAGAAATCATTAATATTCGATTAATATTCCTCATAGCCTCCTTACAAGCGATAGTTCCGATAAACGGATTTTGGGCTATAACTCCTGTAATTAAACAGGTAGAATCTTGGAATTTTGCAACTATTGCACGTTTTGCATGTTCAATGTCGATGTTGAAAAAGAGTAATGTTAATCTAAATTCACATAGCCCTCATACAATCGATTGTATCGATAAACGAGGTTTGGGCTATATTAGAGTGGTTCACAATTATGGACTTTTTGGAAATTCTAAAACGCTACCCCCAATTATTGTTCCTTATGACAAAAAAAGAGGATGCTATTTTTTTGTTTTTTTTTTAAAGGTGCTTTAGAGGTCGCGCTACTCGTTTTTATAAAAAAAAGAGATGCTTGCAAATTTAATTTAATTTTAACATGTTTAAGTGCAGTAAAACTTTGCGTTTTTGTGTGTTGTTATTCTGTTTTCATTGACGAATATTCCTGCAATTCAATAGCCTTCTTGGATGAGTAGAAGGGGTTTAACTCCTGAAAGTATGTTTCGAAATTGAAAACGGTGCAACTAAAACGCCTGCACTGATCTCATTGCGCATTGGGTTTTTGGATATATTTCGCATCTAGAAGGTTTATGACATCGCTGATTATGAATCCGATGTCAGTTTTTTTAAATTCAAAATGGCGGGTCCAATATGGCGGTGAATTTTTTGAAAACTAATTGGATTTTATTGAAACTTGGTACTCGGGGGTTTATGAGTTGTCTGATTTCGAATCCGATATCGGTTTTTTTTTATTCAAAATGGTGGATCCAATATGGCGGTGCATTTTTGAAAACTAATTCGACTGTGTGAAACTCGTCACTGATGGATTAATGACCTCGATTTATATGAACTAGTATCGCTTGTGATTGAAAATTCGACCAATAAAAACCTTAGAGGGTCGTGGGGTCGCTAGCCCCGTACCCCCATACTTAAATTTCGGAGACGCCCCTGAAAATATACCGCC
This sequence comes from Campiglossa producta, assembly GCA_964058755.1. Classification (NCBI taxonomy): domain Eukaryota; kingdom Metazoa; phylum Arthropoda; class Insecta; order Diptera; family Tephritidae; genus Campiglossa; species Campiglossa producta. Next base: position 97,739,587 of record CAXKVI010000003.1, read on the forward strand.
TATACCTCAGTTTTTTCAATTTTCTTTCCATCGTTGCATATTTCATTCCAAATGGTCAAACTGTTCGTTCACAGGAGGTTCCTAAAGGTTTTCATGTGGCGTATTTATTGACATCGGATTCCTATGCAAGTTTGCAAAACTGGCATCTTATATATTATATATTAATATATATAAAAGAAATATGCACCGATGGAAAGGAAATTGAAAAAACTGACGGTATATTTTCATGGGCGTCCCCGAAATTTAAGGATGGGGGTACGGGGCTAGCGACCCCTCGACCCTCTAAAGTTTTTTTTTTGTCGAATTTTCGATCACAAGAGAAACTAGTTCATATAAATCGATGTCATAAATCCATCAGTGACGAGTTGCACACAGTCGAATTAGTTTTCAAAAATGCACCGCCATATTGGATCCACCATTTTGAATAAAAAAAAACCGATATCGGATTCGAAATCAGACAACTCATAAACCCCCGAGTACCAAGTTTCAATAAAATCCAATTAGTTTTCAAAAAATTCACCGCCATATTGGACCCGCCATTTTGAATTTAAAAAAACTGACATCGGATTCATAATCAGCGATGTCATAAACCTTCTAGATGCGAAATATATCCAAAAAACCAATGCGCAATGAGATCAGTGCAGGCGTTTTAGTTGCACCGTTTTCAATTTCGAAACATACTTTCAGGAGTTAAACCCCTTCTACTCATCCAAGAAGGCTATTGAATTGCAGGAATATTCGTCAATGAAAACAGAATAACAACACACAAAAACGCAAAGTTTTACTGCACTTAAACATGTTAAAATTAAATTAAATTTGCAAGCATCTAATTTTTTTTATAAAAACGAGTAGCGCGACCTCTAAAGCACCTTTACAAAAAAAACAAAAAAATAGCAGCCTCTTTTTTTGTCATAAGGAACAATAATTGGGGGTAGCGTTTTAGAATTTCCAAAAAAAAAAATTTTTGAACCACTCTAGGCTATATACATAAATTTTATTTATCAGCGTATCACTCCTTTATAGTTTGTTTATGTTTCAAATAAAGTGACTCATACTCATGAAAGGTATAAAGCCTTCGGCACAGCCTTTTCCCTACTTGTTTTTTTTTTTTTAAATATTTTTATCAAAATTGATTTTTTTTAATTTGCGAAAAATCTAGCAAATATAAAAATGCAGCTGTAAAATATGGTCCTTTGTTATATGAATCCGAGTGCAGAACCAAAAGCAAAGTGCGCACTTAAAAAAGCGAGTTTAAAAATTTCATTCCAATTTTAGTTTAAAACACGAGTCGCCGACTATCATTCAAAGCGTTCACACGTCGTTTTCTCTCAGTGACTAGTTTTGTGACTTACCTACAATTGTTTTTGTGTTAACGTTCCGTTAATCGCTTCATTTATTTTTCCTTCTTTCTTATCTTTTTTTTTTTTTTTTGATAAAGCCCACGTGTTAATTTAAATTTATATTTGAGTAAATATTAGCATAAAGATGGCTCCGGGACCTCCGGATAGGTCACCGAATCGCTTCTCTGCGTTAAGTGACTATCTAGACAACCCAACCAGAAAAAGACAAAAAGCTAATCCTAAACAAGACAATTTCCCAGCACTCCGTCCAAAATGCCCTTCAACCTATAACCCAAAATTCCTATTAATTTCGTCTGCAGACAAAAATAAACCATTATCCCAGCTAAGTCCTTTTGCCATTAAAAAATCCATTGAAGCTATATCAACCGAAACTGACTCAGTTACTAAACTCCGGGACGGTAATATACTTGTCTTGGCGCGCACCGCACAAGTAGCAGACAGGTTTCTAAAAGTTAAATCTTTTCCCAACCTCTGCCCAATTGTTGTAAAATTACATGACACGTTGAATTCTGTTAAAGGCGTAATCTACGCTCCTTGTATTAAGCATGTTGACGAAGAGGAAATAGTACGCGAAATGAAAGACCAAAAAGTTACGGGTGTATACAAATTTACAAAAAAAAGTCGAAGGCAAAACGATTTTGACTGGGCAAATGGTTTTAACATTTGACCTGTACCGACTTCCTGAATCCGTAGAAGTAGCATGGTATAAAACTAAGGTTGAACCTTACATTCCGAGTCCAATGCGTTGTACACTGAACCAAAAAAGTTCATGTATCCAATGAAAAAGTACATAGATTTTAAGAATTGTTCGTTAAAACCTCTCCAAAGAACTTTTTCGTAGAAATTTAAGAACATTTCCTAGAATATAAGTACTTTTTCGTAAAATATGTAAACAAATGAACAGAAAGCATGTATTCATTCATAAATTGTAAGAAAATTTTCTTAGATTCTATGAATTTTTTCTTATATTTTAAGAAAAACCAGCGTGAACTTCTATGAAATTTTGTTCGTAAAAAACATGTACGTTTTTGGTTCAGTGTAGGCGCTGTCAAATTCTGGGTCACACACAAAAAAAGTGCGATAAAACTCCAATATGCGAAAACTGCAATCTCCCACTTCACAACCCTGATGAATGTGTTAGAACCCAATGTGCTAATTGTGCTCAGGAGCATGCATCCTCGGACAAAAAATGTCCAAAGTATAAGGAGGCCAAGGAAATCCTTAAAATAAAAACCGAAGAAAAATGCAGCCATAGCGAAGCACGGCAAAAATACACAAATAGACTACCCATTCCCCAACGTATAAGCTCATACGCCAGTACAACAAAAAATAGTACAGCTACAAATGCTCATTCATCAAATACTATTCATAAATCTAATACCGAAAAAGATAAATCTACCGTCTCTAGTGCATCAACGCAAAACATAAATACCATAACACTTGACTCCAATAACGTTACCGAAAACCCCACCTCAAGCAACCTCAACAAAACAAACTATACCACTACCGAAAATCCAACTTCAAACAACATGAATAAATCAAACTCCACCACTTCTTTAGAAAATTTTTCATTACCACAAACTAAAATACCAACCACCACTACCGAAATTCCAACTTCAAGCAACCTCAATAAAACCAATTCCACCACTTCCTTAGAAAATTACTCATTACCACAAACTAGCATACCAGCCACCCCTACCGAAAATCCAACTTCAATACTACAAATTCCACCACTTCAAAGGACACTACATCACCAGAAGTCTTCTGCAAAATGTTTCAAGAACGTAAAGATTACTACGTAACCGAAAACTGGACCATATGGTGCACAGATGGATCAAAATCCGACCATGCACCGGCGAGCTTCGCAGTGGTCAACTCAGACGGCGCCACTCTAAGGGTGCAAACTCTACCCGACTTCACATCCGTTTTTACTGCAGAAGCAGTTGCCATCAAACATGCTATAACTACGGCATTGGAAAATACCTGTAAACCCCTTATATGCACCGACAGTAAATCCGCCCTTCAAGCTATCCAAAACCCACTATCAAACTCTATAACAATAAGCCAAATCAGAGATGCGCTAATTAACAACAAAGAAAGAATACGCCTTCTTTGGATACCAGGGCACGTTGGTATTCAAGGAAACGAAATGGCAGACAGTGCAGCAAAACTAGCTCCCCGATGCCCAGTTACAAAAGACGCCACATGCTCCAAGGCAGATATGCGCACAGCAATCAAAAGACATATTCACGCAAAAACGAAACAAGAATGGCTAAACTACATCCACCACCATTATACTGGCATAAACACAGATTTAATGTCTCCCAAATATCCCACGGACATATGGAGGTCCCAAATACAAACTTTTTCACGGTTACGCCTTGGTCATATTGTCCACACTCACAAACACCTTCTTACTGGTGAGACAGCTCCAGCTTGTGTACACTGCGGAGAAACCATAACTCTTAACCACAACCACATTTTTATTGACTGCCCGGCTTTAATAGGCATCAGTAGGTCGATTCCCTAACTATTTTATCGTCAAGTGTTAGCGTTAATTCTGTTTAACGCCATTCCCTATTCTCTAAGTGTTAACCACACTAAAAGTCGATAAGCTCGATCAGCTGTTTTCGCTAACACTTTTATTGTAGCTAGTTATCGCGGATTAATTTGATGGTGTTTAAAAGTGATTAAGAGCAAATAATAAATTTAACTTGAAATAAGGCAAGTTAGAGAATCACAGTTTCGTTAAGAGCAAACGCCAAACCCTGGCGAAAACCTAAACGCTTGGCGAGTGGTTAAAAGTTAGGGAATCGGGCTACAGAAATCATTACCTCAAAAGGAACTGGATAGAGCTTTTAAAAAATCCGTCAAAAGAAAATATAACCTGTATTTACAACTTTATCAAACACATCCGAGCCCTACTGAGTACGATTTGAACAACATAAGAAAAAACAAAAAAAAAAAAAAAATTTAAATATGAATACCAAACAATTTAAATTTAAGAATCTTACGTATTTCCTAGAGCTGATAGCCCTGGCAGCTAATGCTCGTCTAGTATTAACTTTTTAATTTATTTAATCTGTTAATAAATAATAATAATAATAATAATAATACGATTATATATATTTTTGAGCTCTAGGCCACCCAGATATATATGAAGAAAAACACTAAAATTTGTTTAGATCATATATTTATTTAAGTAAATCGATATTTCGACCCCAATTTGACGTCATCATCAGGATCTGGAAAGTATAAACCAGAAAAATTCACAAAACATTTTCATACACTTATAGCTATATGACACTACGTATTTTTACTTTAATTTTTTTTATATTTTTGGCGAGTATTTTTTTGTCTACGAAGGAGTTTGTCTCACTCCTACACTACTACACGCATGCGCAAAAGGAGCGTCGTTCGACATGTTTTTGTTTACCTGAAATTGCTTTATTTTTCTGCACTGTTTTTTTCACAAGACACACACGGCAATGAACCAAAGTATGGTTTGAATGTCCACTGAATTTATTTATTTCACAATCAAAACGAGTTTCATTTAAATTCGCGCACAAAACTTTCAACATAAAAATGTAAACAAAAAATTTTCACAAAAATAGAGGAGAAACGTCCAAGTGACAAAAATATAAAATTTTTAATTTGTTTTTTTACAGTCTGGTTTCAATTTCCATTATTTTTCGTTATTTGCTTAACATAGCTAGCCCGTTTGTACCAATATGATAATTGTATAAGACCCTTTCTTTCGCACAATAAATACAAAAAATAGAAGAAAATACTATTCAAAATACGTAGTGTCATATAGCTATTACACTATTGACTGCACCTTATCGACTAATTTAATATTTATAAAAGAACAAAGTGGAAAGTCATATCATGAAAAATGTAAACAATGTAAAACAGAAATGATCAACAAAACTTTACTAACAACAATACATAAAAACATGTCAAATAAGCCGCGCTTAAATAATGTTGTTGTTATTGACTCTCTCTATGCTTGGTGTGTCCCCTCTTTCTTATCAGCTCGCGGTATGCTGGAGCGCACTGAGAAATGTCGCTCTTGAAATTTATACGTATGTCGCTAGGTGTGTTGATGATATATAGCATCTCCAAAATATAGCGCTTTTTATAATTTGTTTCTTGTTGTAGTATAGCTACGTTATCTAAGTTGGGAGAGTGTCCAGTGGTTATGCAGTGTTGTGATAGAGCCGTTTTGTTGTCATTAGAGTGGTCACGATTTTTGATGTTCGATTTATGAGCGGAAATCCTTGTCTTTAGTTTCGATTTAGTTGTACCCATATATACTTTATTGCATACGTGGGACCCGTCCCCGTTACAATTGATTTGATAAATTAAGTCCGATTTCTCTAGTTTTTATATTTTGCTTTTCGTGTTACTAAATAATTGTTGTAGTGTGTTAGTGTATTTAAATGCTATTTGAAACTTTTCTTTGTCATATATAGTCGAGTGTTTCATCCGGTTTGATAGGCCTGGTACAAAAATGGCAGTCTTATATATTTTATTAATGTTATTCCTGTTAATGCTCTGTTTAGTGTAATATTCATGAATATATCCATTAACTAAATGGGTGGGAAACTCATTGTCCGAAAGAATCCTTTTTATGATGCCGATATTTTTCTTGTGGTAAATCCCGTCGCTAATTGAGAGTACTTTTCGTATAAAATTTTTTGCTGTGTTAACTATCGTAGTCTTAGCATGTTTGGAATTAAAATTTATTAACCTTCCGGACGTAGTGGGCTTTTTATACCAGTCGAAGGTTAAGCGATTACCATTTTTTATCACCATCGTGTCCAAGAAAGGCAACTGTCCATTTTTTTCTATTTCGCAAGTAAATTTAATTGATTTGTGATATGAATTTAAAATAGCCAACATTTCATTAATTAAATCTGTCTTAGCTATAGCAAATAAATCATCCATATATTTTGTGAGCAGCCGCGGTTTTTGTGATGAGTCGTCTAAAAATTTTTGTAGTAATTCTTCCATCACTATATCAGCTATGACCGGTGAAGCTGGGGAGTCCATTGGCATACATGATCTCTGCTCGTAAATTTCATTATTATATTTGAAGTACCGATTTTCTTTGATGCAGAAGTGTACCACACTAAGGAAAAGTTCTTTATTAAGAGTTGTATGGGGACTAATTTGATCCCATTTTGTTGCTATTATTTCAATGGCATGATCTACCGGGATACTAGGGAACAGAGACACAACATCAAACGATACAAGGGTCTCGTCGTCACACACGTACGTTTCTTTGATTTTATTTTTGAACTCGATCGAGTCTTTGACATTGAACTTGGACGTTTTGGTAATGTTTTTGAGGACATTGACAACATATTTACATAAATTATACGACGGAGAGTTAATTGACGAACATATAGGCCTGATGGTTTTGTACCAGGCCTATCAAACCGGATGAAACACTCGACTATATATCGACGTGCCATACGAAAACTAACACTTTTAAAATTTTTTACGAAAACTAACACTTTTCAAATTCTGTAAGAAGACTAACACTTTTATTTTGTGTCTGACGAAAAATAACACTTTTAATTTGTGTCTGACGAAAACTAACACTTTTATTTTCTGTCTGACGAAAACTAACACTTTTGGCTAGTACATTTTCTTCAGAGAAAACCTGAAAGTGTTACTTTTCGTCAGACACAAAATAAAAGTGTTAGTTTTCGTCAGACACAAATTGAAAGTGTTAGTTTTCGTCAGACACAAAATAAAAGTGTTAGTTTTCTTCAGACACAAAATTTTTGGTGTTAGTTTTCGTATGGCACGGCGATATGACAAAGAAAAGTTTCAAATAGCATTTAAATACACTAACACATTACAACAATTATTTAGTAATACGAAAAGCAAAATAGAAAAACTAGAGAAATCGGACTTAATTAATCAAATCAATTGTAACGGGGACGGGTCCCACGTATGCAATAAAGTATATGTGGGTACAACTAAATCGAAACTAAAGACAAGGATTTCCGCTCATAAATCGAACATCAAAAATCGTGACCACTCTAATGACAACAAAACGGCTCTATCACAACACTGCATAACCACTGGACACTCTCCCAACTTAGATAACGTAGCTATACTACAACAAGAAACAAATTATAAAAAGCGCTATATTTTGGAGATGCTATATATCTTCAACACACCTAGCGACATACGTATAAATTTCAAGAGCGACATTTCTCAGTGCGCTCCAGCATACCGCGAGCTGATAAGAAAGAGGGGACACACCAAGCATAGAGAGTCAATAGCAACAACATTATTTAAGCGCGGCTTATTTGACATGTTTTTATGTATTGTTGTTAGTAAAGTTTTGTTGATCATTTCTGTTTTACATTGTTTACATTTTTCATGATATGACTTTCCACTTTGTTCTTTTATAAATATTAAATTAGTCGATAAGGTGCAGTCAATAGTGTAAGTGTATGAAAATGTTTTGTGAATTTTTCTGGTTTAAATGTTTATACTTTCCAGATCCTGATGATGACGTCAAATTGAGGTCGAAATATCGATTTACTCAAATAAATATATGATCTATACAAATTTTAGTGTTTTTCTTCATATATATCTGGGTGGCCTAGAGCTCAAAAATATATATAATCGTAAATTTAAAAGGTCGAAAAATACAAAAGAAATAATAATAATAATAATAAACACATATATCTGGTTGAATTTTATTCTGTTCTTTCTTAAAAATAGTTGATCCATTATTTGCTGGTTACATTAATTACAAATTGTAGTTAAGGTAATTTTTCAAGTCAGTTTGCATTAGTAAGATGTATTACATTATGCATTAGTACCAGGCCCGTCCGCAGGAGTTTTCTATACGGGGGGTGGGGGGGTTTAAACTTTTGATGCCCCGAAGGTTAGGACTTTTGATAACGAATTCTCTTGATATGGTGCAAGCAAAATTTACACTAAATACGAGCTTGTTTACTTACTTAAAACGTCTTTAACCGCCTAAGCGATTTTGGCCGTCCATGGATCTCATTGGAATTTTCTTTTATGTGGTGGGTCCCAAACCCTACGCACAACCCGTTTCTCGGGGAGTTGGATTTAAGTTACACATTTATATAGCGAGCCGCTGGGTCCAAGACAGACGCCCGCTTGCAGCCGCACCTCATGATGACAGACGCTGCTGTTGAAATCCGCTGGCAAGCCCTTAAGCCGATTATGTCGGAGTGGCCTTGTCAGGTTGTCGCCTTCTCACATCAGTTCACCACCGAACGGATGTTTAGTGGCTATCCAGAGGATACGACTTGGACGTAGTGAGCTGCTTGGACCGCATATAGAAGAATCGCTCTGGCCATTCCCAATTGAATGGTGGTCAGAAGTCTACCCCACTTGCATGGACTTCTACACACGATCCCATCCTCCTCCGAGCATGTTTAAGGTTTATAATATTCAGTGACCGGACTTGAAAATTTTATTTGGTGTTAAGAATTGCAAAAATAAAGTGGTAGATTTAAAAAAAGTGGTATATTTTTGTTCAATACAATGGTAATTGTATACTTTAGGTGTCAAATGCTATTAAATTAGCTAAAATTAGTAGGTATTTTTAAGTAATAATAAAGGGATACTGCACATGAGTATAGAAGAATTAAATTAAAAAATAAAATAAAATAAAATAAAATATATCAGTCAAGTGATTGACGCGCAACTCAATTGGTTCGCACCAACACAGCGCAACATCAAGCGTTCTCACTTACACACATTTACAAATCTGCCGACCCATGTTATACATCTAAACTTTAGATTCTAAAGCTTATAAGTTCCCTGCAGGCAAAGGAACTGGTGTGTGACATATCACATACCAGTCACAAGCAGAATTGCCCAATCACAGTTCAGGTACATTAGTATGAAAACGACCCAGAACTTTAACATGGAGTTGTCATTGGAGGGGACCAATTGCCACCTTATACAGACTTTTAGGGCGAAAATGTGATGGGTTGGAAGGAAGACTCCTGATTGGTTGAAAAAGCAAGGAAGCCTTGTGATTGGTTGAAAGGCCCAGCTCACTACCGAAAATGCACGAACAAACTCAACGACGAAAACCGACACATTTCAAGACGACAAATGGTCCCCCTGGGTCAGCTGAAGTGGTGAATACGGACCTACTACTAGGATGACTCTGAGTAATGCAGGTGGTGGAAATTCACACCCTCTGAATTTCAATAGGTCGTTCTAGTAGCGGGCCGCTATCACTAGTTCAACCGCCCCTTTGGTGGCAATTGTCACCATTTGCCTGAAGGGTTATGTATCGACGACTTGGTGGCAGGTCGCCCTATTTCATCGTATCCCCAAAGCCTTGACTGAGCTGGTATCTTCAAATGCCAGGACGTCCGTGCTGAGTAAATCCGATTTCGGGATGCCCTTGAGAATTTTCTCCGAATTTGATGTCCATTTGCGTAGGGGAAAGCCCGCAGAAATAATTATCGCAATCGTCAGAAGGTACGTTGTTTTTTATTTTTCTCATGTGCCCGAGAGTTTCATACTCGGATATTACCCTAATATATTCAGTGCATAAGTCTGGGTTTTTTATCAAGCCAGCCTCGTTTCTAAAAAACTGCGAACACGCTCGTTTGAGAGAACTTCCTAGATTTATATTATCGGGGAACTCCTTTTGGAACGGTAGCGATACAGTATACTTTCCATCTTCATTTCTCTTTGTAGTCTCCTTGTATAATCTTTCGCAATATTTTTCCTCGTCAGTTTGAATTTTTTGTTTAGGCACATTTTCAACCTCCCAGAATGCAGTGAGTTGTTTGTCCAACGTCACCTCGCTAAAGAATGAGACTATACTGTTTGTTGGACTCGGTGTTTTCGTACGGCCGGTAAGTATCCAACCCAACACTGTCTCTTGGGCCAGAAGTGTATTAAGTACATTCTTTTTAAGGCCGCTTAGGATAATTTGGGGATATATATCTCCGCCCAGTATGAGGTCCACGTCTGCGTTGACGTAGAACCTCTTATCTGCTAACAGTAGATCTGAGAAACCCTGCATAGCCGTAGAGCTGATTTGGCAGGATGGAAGGTTCCCAGTTAGTTTTGTTAAAACGAGCGCCGTCGTTGTCAAGCGGAAGCCTGGATCGACAGGTGAACGTAATTCAATGTCTGAGGCTTGCTTTACATGAGCGGTAACTTCGTTTGCGATGCCTGAGACTTGGGCATGCATCTTTCTCGCCGGCACGTTGATTCTGCGTTTGAGTCTATCAGTCATGAAAGAGCATTCAGACCCCGAATCTATCAATGCCCGCGCGGAGAAATTTGTACCATTGTGGTATATATGTACGTTTGCTGTCCCTAGCAGCACGCCTGTATCGGTATTGACGTGACATGTTGTATAGTTTTGGTTCCCATTTTTTCAGCTTCCCGTCTCGCTTGTGCCTGTTTTGAGGTCGAGGCTTCATTATGGAGCGAATCCTTGAAGGGGTTGCGACTTGGGGCCGGCTGAAGAGTATCCGCATGCAGAAGCGTATGATGACGAGCGTTGAACGTAATGCAGTTGTACGAACTGGTGCATTTCGTTACTGTGTGTCCTGGGGATAAGCAGTTCAGTGGATTTGACAAAACGGATTCGCTCCTCTGGGATCAGCGCCCCAAAACGAGGACAGCTGAGTAATCTGTGCCCATTAACTCTGCACATCTTAAAGAATGCCTTGGATGAAGGCCTTGATACCCTTGTTTGAAAAGCACCAAGTCTTTTCGTGGGGGCTTCTATATCGTGCCGTGTGGCATTCGGTTTTTGCCCTTTCGACGTGGCACTATCTATAAAACCTGACACTGTTTCCAGTGTCTGAAATCTGTTAGATAAGAATTTGTCCATATCCTCCCATTTCGATATGTCCATTTTGTGGTCTATGCTCTGTTCCCATAGAGCCAATGTGCTCTCTGGCAACTTAGTAGAACACAAATATGTTATTATGGCGTCCCAGTTGGAGGTGTCTATTTTGTGGCACTTCAGCGAAGATAGGCAATTATTAATATCGCTCTGCAACTTTTTTATCGAGCTGCCGCACTCACTCTCTACCTTTTTTAAGTTAAACAATATTTGGAGTGGCGTGTTAATGAGAATTCTTTTGTTTTTGTACCTTTCGCACAGGTTCTTCCATGCCATCTCAAAGCCTTCGTTTGTCAGGGGACATTTCTTTACTATGTCCTTTGCTTCTCCTTGGGTTTTTTGAATGAGGTGGAACAACCTTTCAACCGGCGACAGGCGACTATTTCGAATGTATATGGCCGTGAAAATGTCACGAAACGTAGGCCATGAAAAATAGTCACCCTTCAATATTTCCGTGTCGCAAGGAGGGAGGCGGATACTGTGCTCGAGGGACAGTTCATCGGTGGCAGGTTTTTCTGGCAAACTGAACTTTTCTGCTTTGCTAGCTAGTTGTGAGGCGAAACGTACATAGGCCGCGTACGTTTTCCTATGTTTTTTTCTAAGCTCTTGGCGTTCATCACTACTCATCCCATCTGACGATAATAACGAGTCAAAGGCAGATTTTACCTTCTTCCATTGGGCTTTCAGCTCCTCTTGCTCGATGGCAATAGAGTGTTTGGTATGTTGCTCGTCTGAAATTTGGCCGAAATCTGTTTCGGCGCCTAACAACGACTCTGCGGTTTGAAACCTTGATGTTATGGTCATGTTATTGTACAGTAGAAAATTTTTCATGGACTATTTGACCGATCGAATAATTTATTTTTAAATTATTCTATTTTTGTTATTAACGAGCAAACTGAGCAACAACTCACAAACAAACAATAACCAGCTACCGTGATTGCAATTTCGTTCTTGCTCATGACGTAACCACAAAGGTGATATACATCTTGAGAGATGTCAAATGAACGGTCTTAACTTGAACGGTTGTATTTTGGAAGTACAAGAGAAAGGGGCATAAAAGAAGGCCCGTTTGTAAAATAGTATTGAATTTCATACTATTTTTATTAAGGGATTCAGTGCAAGAAAATGTAATTTTAGCATTTTTAAGGTCTCTTCAGCCATTAAAACAAAGTTTGAAATTTTCTCTAGCTCTTTTTTATTAGAAACATTTGAAGTAGTGTATGAAACAAAGTTTTCAACGAAAAGGGAAAGACCTATTTTGAAATTTTTACAAGAATTCACTGGAAAGCTCAAAGAAAAACGCATACTAACCAACAATTGCTGGTTTCATAAAAGTTTATTTGTGCTTTCTCAAACATTTGAACTATGTACAATATAAAAGATTATATCACTTCGTACTTACTATTTCTAATTAATTTATTTAATATTTATTTTGCCTTTATCATCATCATTTATTGGCGCTTAACCGCCTAAGCGATTTTGGCCGTTTCGTATCAAAGCACGCCAGTCATTCCTTTTTAGCGATAACGGACGCCAATTGGAAACCCCAAGGGAGTTCAAGTCATCCTCCACCTGTTGTTTCCATCTCAGTCGAGGCCTCCCCCTTCCTCTGCTGCCGAATTCAGGCGACGATAGGAAAACCTTCTGTGCTGGAGCTTCTTTGTCCATTCGCATAACATGGCCCTGCCAGCGGAGTCTTTGGGCTTTAATTCGCTGGACTATGGTCAGATCTGCGTAGAGCTCGTACAGCTCATCGTTAAATTTCCTTCTATACTCGCCGTTGGCATCACGGGAAGGACCATAAATCTTCCGGAGAACTTTTCTCTCAAATACTCCAAGCGCCATCTCATCTTCTCTTGACATTGTCCATGAACCTGAGCCATACATCAGGACAGGTATGATGAGAGACTTATAGAGCGTGATCTTTGTTCTTCGAGAGAGGACTTTACTTCTCAATTGCCTACTCAGTCCAAAGTAGCACTTGTTGGCAAGAGTGATTCTCCGCTGGATTTCTAGACTGATATTATTTTCGGTGTTGATACTGGTTCCCAAATAGACGAAGTCCCTCACAGTTTCAAATTTGTAACTATCAACAGTGACATGGCTGCCAAGGCGCAGGTGCGCCGATTCTTTCTTTGATGACAGCAAATACTTCGTCTTGTCCTCGTTCACGGCAAGACCCACTTTTTTCGCTTCCTTATCCAGTCCAGAGAAGGCAGCGCTTACGGCGCGGTTGTTAAGGCCAATGATATCAATATCATCGGCATACGCCAGCAATTGCACGCTCTTGTAAAAGATTGTACCATTGCGGTTTAGCTCTGCTGCTCGAATTATCTTCTCCAGCATCAGATTGAAGAAATCGCACGAAAGGGAGTCGCCCTGTCTGAAGCCTCTTTTAGTTTCAAATGGCTCAGAGAGGTCCTTCCCGATTCTGACGGAGCTGTTGGTATTGCTCAACGTCATTTGACAAAGCCGTATAAGCTTTGCAGGGAAGTCAAATTCAGACATGGCGGCATACAGGCAACTCCTTTTTACGCTGTCAAAAGCGGCTTTAAAATCGACAAAGAGATGGTGAGTGTCGATTCTCTTATCATGGGTCTTCTCCAGGATTTGGCGTATCGTGAATATCTGGTCGATGGTAGACTTACCAGGTCTAAAGCCACGCTGATAAGGTCCAATCAGTTTGTCTACGATGGGCTTCAGCCTTTCACACAACACGCTAGAAAGAACCTTATATGCGATATTAAGAAGACTAATTCCGCGGTAGTTGGTGCGGTTAGCGGGATCGCCTTTCTTGTGGATTGGGCAAAGCACACTTAAATTCCAATCCGGAGGCATGCATTCGTCTGACCATATTCTGCATAAGAGCTGATGCATGCTTTTTACCAGCTCTTCACCTCCGCGTTTGAACAGCTCGGCGGGTAGTCCGTCTTTTCCAGGCGCTTTGTTGTTTTTGAGCCGGGATATAGCTATCCTCACTTCATCATAGTCAGGTGGTGGGACGAATTTTCCATCGTCAGGGATTGGGGTATCGGGTTCGACGTCTCCCTCGCAATTTAGCAGTGAGGAGAAGTGCTCCCTCCATAATTTAAGTACACTTTGTACGCCGGTTACCAGGTCGCCATTATTGTCCTTACAGGAGCTTGGCCCGGTCTTAAAACCTTCCGTCATCCGCCGGATCTTTTCATAGAATTTTCGGGCATCATTCCTGTCAGCCAGCATCTCAAGCTCCTCACACTCACGCCTTTCGGCCTCACGTTTCTTTTTTCTGAAAAGGCGTCTCTCTTCCTTCTTTGCCTCACCATAGCGTTGCCATACAATGCGGGTTGCGCCCGTTCGCAACGTCTCCCTGTAGGAAAAAAGTTTGCGTTTCCACCGTAGGAAATTATTTAGAAGGACAAATGTACACGTTAAAAGGTATTTATAAGGAGCCTCCAGTGAAATAAATAAGGAAAAGCGCCGTGAATACGTATGCGCGTTGAACCATTTCATTCAGTCTGGTAAACAAATAATATTTAAGGATGAAACTAACTTCAATTTATTCTGTCGACGCTCGCGATGGCGTGAAAAAGTTGGGAAACGTGCGGTACAGGCTTTGCCAGTAGCAAAAGGTCCCAACGTCCACAGTGATGGATTTACGCCTAGGCCCGTGAGGCCCTGGCCTAGGGCGGCACAATTTGAAGGGCGGCAAAATTTTTTAAATGCCAAAATTTTAGAGGCAAAAAAATTAAAAACTATCAATTTTAAAAATAGGTTTAGATTAGTTTTTATAAAAAATTTTCCATACGGTAGATTTGCATGTATCGGATATCATTTTGATATTCATTCAAAAGTTTCAAAACATTTTTTGTTTATAACAATAATTTTCCATGAAAAATAATTAGCATCTTTTTCCATATTCAATTTTTTGAACCATCAAAATAATTGGCAAACAAATTAAAATAGAAATTTTTATCTGAAATAAGAAAAAATTATTCGATGTCGCGCTGTGGAAAAATCACAGCAATCATTTTAGTTTTACGAGTGCTCTTCATGTGTACAAGTCTCGAATTATTTTATTCTGTTTCTTAACACTTTTGGGTCACCGATTAAGAGTCACTGTATTGCCAGTTAGCTCACATAATTTAGGAGCCGCATTTTCTTTGGCGAACGATAGTTATTCTTGACGTTTCGTCTAGCAGTCACATTCTAGTTAGAATCCGACATTTGTGTTCCATTGTTGTTGTTGTAGCGAGGTGTAGCCCTGCCTAAATGTCAGACAGGGTCACATCGAGTGTATTGCTCTTGGCCGGGTCGTTATAAGAAAACGGCCCGGGTCGTTTCGGCACGATGGGTACAGCACAAGTACTGGTACCGTTCTCGTAGATCCGGCAATACAAGAAACTAGCCGCGTAGGCTATGTAGGTCATTTAGCGTTACCCAGGGTGCACCAACTGGGAGGCGACCTACTTTTACACCCCATTCTTACTATTTAGTAGAAGTGGAGAAAAGAATGCTTTTACTGGTGAAGGATTTCGTGACTGGAAAAACTCAAAAGCACGCATTGAAGGTCATGAAAATTCAGATTTCCACAAGACACACGTTAGCCATTTTAAAGCTCGAGCAGTAGTTCACGGCAAAAGTAACATCAAAAATTATTTAGAAAAACAATTTTTCTAAACGGGGTCAGCCCTCGGCAGTAGTTTGGCAAACTCTCCGGGTGTATTTCTGCTATGCGAAGCTTCTCAGCAAAAAATTCATTTGCTTTGCAATTGCCGTTCGGAGTCGGCAAAAAACTGTAGGTCGCGCCAACTTGTAGGAAAACTCAAAAGCAACACACCACAAGTTGGAAAGAGAAGCTCGGCTAAAAACTCGTTAGAGGTTATGATAACCTGTTGGTACATCCCGCCATTAGTTAATTAGTAGTTCACGGGCGTGTTGATCAAGGTCTAATAAATCAGCTCGATGAGGAAATAGCGTACTGGAAAAAAGTTTTATGCCGCGTAATTGCAATTATTAAATCACTAGCAGTAAGAGGGTTGCCATTTCGAGGAATTTCAGAACGAATAGAAGATCCCCATAATGGAAATTTTTTAGGATCAGTAGAGCTTCTTGCTGCATTCGATCCATTTTTATGTGAACATTTAAAATTGTATGCACACCCTGGTAGTGGAAATACGTCGTATTTGTCTAAAACAATCTATGAAGAAATTATATTGTTTATTCAGAATAAAGTACTACAACAAATTTCCAATGAAGTGTAATCTGGCAAGTATTTTGGTATAATTGTAGACTCTACGCCTGATATTCCACATGTCGATCAGCTTACTATAATTATCAGATATGTACGTGATAACGGTGAAATTGTTTCTAGAATTTCTACCAAATATTGACCATAAAGCTAAAGATATTGAGGATGCTTTGTTAAAATCTCTAGAAAATAATGGTTTGTACATAATGAACTGTCGTGGTCAATCTTATGACAATGCAAGCAATATGTCAGGACATATTCAGGCCTTCAGACACGAATCAAAACAATTAATCCTTTAGCAGATTACGTTCCTTGTGCCGCCCATTCTTTAAATTTGGTAGGATAATGTGCAGTTGAATTGGTAACAGAAGCAGTTGACTTCTTTTCTACTTTGCAAGAACTATATAATTTCTTTACTATATCTACACATCGTTGGGAGATCTTGGGGCAGCGTACAAATTTAAGAGTTAAGAGTGGTCTGCAATAATTGATGCATTGGAATTTATTGCCGAAAGCAGAGTCGAAAAAGCAACTACGCGATCTAAAGCTACGGGATGCAGCGAAAATTGCAGCATTTAGAAACAGCAATCCTAGTCATTGTCCAAAGCACGATTATTATCGTTATGATACTCGTCGCAAAATAACAAGAAAAATTCAGCCAGATGAGTCACGGGAAAATGAAAGAACAGCTTTTTCAAAAATTCAAAAGTAATCAAAAATAATCAAAAGTAATGATTACTTTTGATTACTTTTGATTTTTTGATTTTTTTTGATTTTTTTCAGTACTGTTGTAGAAAAATATGTTCATACATAAATATTCACTTGCACAAACATACAAATGTATAGGTGAAGCAAGAAGTAACGGTGTAATCCCAACAAACATTTTTAGCTAATCTCAATTTGAGATGCATTTGAGAACCAATCACCTTCTCAGATCTCAAACGTTCGTTTTCAATGTGAGTAGAAATAACCGTTGATAGCACTCATGTCCATGTGTTATGGTTCTTTAATTGTCATTACATTATTACTTACATATTATTCGCAAATATTACTAAATAGCATTACTTAAACAAAAATGAATAAAAATAAAACGATTCTACTTCTACTATTCTCTACTCCAACAAAATGACTACGTCGTCCATTTTGGCCTAAAGTTATTAATCCCGGACCTCTCGCTATGGATAATAACCACTTAATTTTTGATCAATTGATCATTACTAGTCTCTTTTGGGCGTACATATGTAGTTGGTATGCCCACGTTTTACTTTGTGTAGCATACTTATAAGTGATCGAATAGAACCATCCGACCGTACCCATAGGGTTTTAAACGAGAAATGCACGACACTACCCGTTTAGATATAAAAGGGACAAATTTTCAACACTACAACGCATATAACCATCAAACCTGGCATTTTTTCATGTACATATACTTAGCGATCAAGGTTCATTCTAGAAATCCATGAGCCCCAAAGTGTAAGTAGATGTATATATTTGCATACAAAGATACACAGATGTTTATACTTTTAACAACAAAACTTTAAAATAATCCAAAAAAAAATCAAAAAAAATCAAAAAAATTAAAAAAAATCAAAAAAAAAATCAAAAAAAATCAAAAAAATTAAAAAAAATCAAGAAAAAATCAAAAAAATTTACTTTTGATTTTTTTGATTTTTTAATTTTTTTTTGATTTTTTTTTGATTTTTTCTAATCGTAATCAATTAGTAATTGCTTTTTCTTGAAAGCAATTGAAATAATCATTAGTAATTAAAAAAATTTTCTAATCAATCAATTACTAATTACTAATCAAAATTAACAGCTCTGTTCTAGACACTCTGAGTGTTCAATCGGCCGGGCGGAAAAGTGCATATGAAAAGCTTTACGAAAATTTCAATTTTTTGATAATTTATCTCAAATAGATACAAATGAATTGAAAAATCTTGCCAGTAAACTAGTCAGCAAGTATCCTGACGTTTTGGAAGAGACGTTAGGCAATGAATGTATTCATTTACATTATCAACTGAAAGATTCCTTCGCAAGTGTGGAAGATGTACGCTCTGCACAAAAAATATGCAATGTATTGCATTCACGGAATCTTCGAGACGTTTATCCTAATGTGGACATTGCTCTTCGTATTTTTTTGAGTGTTCCGGCAACAAATTGTTCAGGAGAAATATCTTTTTCCTCTCTAAAAAGGATAAAAAACTATTTACGCGCAAGCATGGGCCAAACTTAATGCTCTTGCATTGCTGTCTATTGAAGCTCAACTAGTCCACGAAATAATTTACGATGATATAATCGAAGTTTTTGCGCGAACCAAAGCCAGGAAAAATATATTTCAAACTGATTAACAACCCGATTCCTAATTTGTTATACCTAACAATTCTTATAGTTAAATAGACAACAATTTTGTCACTCGACAATCGGAAAGCTTTTTTAGTTCACCATACAAAAGGTGAAAAGCTTTCAACGAAAAAATGTCAGAAAATTTGTCAAATTTCATTTATTTGTAAAAAAAATTACGAAAATTTTTGGAACATTGCTACGAAAATTTAATTCAGCTAAGGCAGCATGCTAGAATAGCCCACATCAGCTGCTTCGCCACCTCTTTAACCCGAAGGCATGAAAGGAAGGAAAGTGAGGCACGAGTTGTGATGTTCAAGACCAATTCGCATGCGCCACATTGGTACACTGCATCAAGAACCCATGCACGCCGAACCATCTCAGCTATGAGCTATCTTGTAACACAATGTGGTACTTTTCCCGGACACCCTTCAGAATATTCACCGGCGGTGTGTTATAGATTTACTTTGGAGTCTTTTAAGGGATTGATCTCATCGTCCTTGTGACCGCACTACAGACAGTTCGCTGTTCCCTCCCTTGTTGACTCTATGTGATAATAATATTGATAGTTCGGATTTCTATCCTAGTCATGTTGATTCATCGAAGTATATTGTATGTCAAAGCACTGATATGATAACGCTCTCCACAGATGTGCTGTTGGCTCACAGGCTCCAAGCTTGAAGCTTATTATTCTCTACTACTTCCCTCTCCACTGTAAACTGCCAACATGTAGAATGTCTCCTAATGGTTTCGCGGGCTCCCGAAATTATCCAAAAACAAGTAAGGAAAGCTGTCTTCGGCTGTGCCGAAGGCTAAATACCTTTCATGAATAAGCGTCACGATTTTCACTGTTTGATCCCCAGTGCAGCCTGTGTGAATTTAACTTTAGCTCATACCGAAATTATGGGAGCTATCGATTATATGGGGACGATGTGTTATATTGGTCCAATCTCATTGATTTTTAACATCAACATTCCACATTCTAAAATAGCAACATTTACGAAATTTCACGTTCCTACCGATATAATTACAGGAGTTATTTACCAAAATCCGTTTATCGGAACAATCGATTGTATGGGGGCTATGTGAAATATTTATCTAATCTCGATGATTTTCAACATCGATATTTCACATATAAAAATAGCAATACGTCCAAAATTTCACGTTCCTACGTGTTTAATTACAGGAGTTATAGCCCAAAATCCGTTTATCGGAATAATCGATTGTATGGGAGCTATGTGAAATATTTATCCCATCTCTATGAGTTTCAACATCAATATTTCACATATAAAAATAGCAATACTTACAAAATTTCACGTTCCTACGTGTTTAATTACAGGAGTTATAGCCCAAAATCCGTTTATCGGAATAATCGATTGTATGGGAGCTATGTGAAATATTTATCCCATCTCTATGATTTTCAGCATCGATATTTCACATATAAAAATAACAACACTTATAAAATTTCACGTTCCTTCGTGTTTAATTACAGGAGTTATAGCCCAAAATCCGTTTATCGGAATAATCGGTTGTATGGGAGCTATTTGTTATATTGGTCCGATCTTGCTGGTTCCGACAAATGATTCCTATATTGGAAAATGGTGGCCGCATACCAAATTTCAGCCAAATATCTCAAAAACTGAGGGACTAGTTTGCGTTCAAACAGACAGACAGACAGACGGACAGACGGACAGACGGACATGGGTAAATCAACTCATCTCGTCATCCTGATCATTTCGGTATACTTATTGATGGGTCTATCTCTTCTTCTTCTCATATTTACAAACATCGGACCAAAGTTATAATACCATTTCATGTTCATGAAAGGTATAATGATCCCAAATTGACTTCAAAATGGCCCCAAATGATCCCAAATTGACCTCAAAATGTCTCCAAAATGATCCCAAATTGACCCCAATATGACAACAAAAATGGCCTCAATATGACCCCAATATGACAACAAAAATTACCTCAATATGTCCCCAAATGACCACAAAAATTACCTTAATATAACCCAAAAATTTCCCCAAATTGACCCCAAATGGCCCTAATATTACCACAAAAATTACCCTAATACGACCCAAAAAATTACCTCAAAATGACCACAATATGACGCGAAAATTATCCCAAAATTACCCTAAATTGACCCCCAAAAAAAATAATTTCAACCTTGTTACCTGATAAATAGATCATAACAAAAAAAAATAACAATTGTTATAAAAAGAGCTTTCGAATTTTTCCAAGCATACCAATAGTCACAATTATGGTAGAAGAATATAGAGGTAGTTCTACTTCTTCTTCTTGGTCGTCATTGCCCTCATTTGACATAAACCGTGTTAGTGACGTTTCCTTTTGAAAATGAGCTACCGTATTTTCATACCAAAAAAGAACCGATTTAAACTTAAAACGGAAAAAATTTTGAAGTAATTTATTAAATAGATAAAAATATTTTTCTAAAATAAAGCGAAGGTAAGTAAAATACAAGTCTAGTTTTTGCATTTTGGCACAGATACTAATATTTATTTATTTTCATACATAGATGAGCTGCATATTTAGAAGCTGCAAAATTTCAAGGTTTAGAGCGAGATCCTAGAGCCTAAAAGCGTCACTTATTTTATAATGGATGAAACCAATACCGGTCGATAGTCTTCCCCGAATGTAGAAAGAATGTAAGCTGTACCTATGGCAAGGGCCTAGGAATCGGGGGTCAAAGTCGCCAAAAAATGACCCTAACTTCACTTATTTTATAATGGATGATTTTCACATATTTGACGTAGATTACTACCCCGCGTCAGTATCAAGTGTTGTTAGACCCGTACCAGTGACAAGGCTCCAGCCAGGCATCCACAGTTCGCGGATTTTCCTATGGAAATTTATTCTGTTTTACCAATTTCACGTATTTGGGCCACTTTGGCTGCTATTAACTACACAATATTTTCCCATTTTTTGTAGAAGACTACCCTCAAGTAGTATCAGGCATCGGGAAATTTCACTACTTTTCACTGCGCTTTCACATGTTTAATAGCAGATCTTCACACATGTGTCGTAAAATGCTATCCTTAAGTAGAATCAAGCATTTCTAGACATCATCCCATGGCAAAAACTTCAGCCAGACATAAAAGTATTTTTTTCCGTCAGACACAAAATAAAAGTGTTAGTCTTCTTACAGAATTTGAAAAGTGTTAGTTTTCGTAAAAAATTTTAAAAGTGTTAGTCTTCGTATGGCACGTCGATATAATGAAAAGAAAAATGAAAATGCATCTAAAAATTTTTTTAAAAAATTACAACATAAATACTAAAAAATGTATTTTAAGTGTTGTTATTTGGTGCTTTTGCTGATGGTAAGTTATATCCGAACTTTTTTTGTTTACAGGTGTAAGGATAAATCCATAGGGCCGATTTCACAATCTACGCTTAACGCAAACTGGGATTTAATTGACGTATTTTTTACGGTTACTGTCAAATTATTCGCAATTAGCATTAACCGGCATTTCGAAAACGGTCCTTAATCTCTCAACACTTAAATCGAAAGGTTTTGTCGCATTAGTACGACGTAAAAGGTTTTTAAACGTTATTTTTAGGTAAATATGGTTTCTAATGCGCATTTTTGAAGCGGAGATATTTTTTGAACCATTTACAAATTTTAAAGCAGCTTTATGGATCCTATTTTGTAAGTATTTTTACTTTACAAACCATGTGTTTTCCTTTATAAAAAATCCCCAAAATTTAAAAAAAAATTACCAAAAAAATTATTTGTTGAGGTGGCAGCGCTCTGTGATCAACTGGCAAAAGATACGAATGACAACTAATACAGTTTATGTCAAAGTGAAAATACCTTTATTTTTTTATATCATGGTCACAATTATAACAATTGTCATTGAGGTGAATTTTGTTATGATTCAAGCATAGGGCTGTAATATTAAATAAATGTTTATTATTTATCATTCTATTTATTTATTATATTTATTAGTTATATTTGAAAACTATGTCAGTAAATAAAGTTATTTTTAAAAGAAAAAAGAAAATATTGAATCAAAATTAATGAAATTCTTCTTTTAAAAAGGGCGGCACATCAAACGGGGCCTAGGGCGGCAGCAAGCCTAAATCCTTCACTGAACGTCCACCTCATTGGAGCAATTTTCGCATCTGGTGCTATAAAAATTACATAATTATTAAGATAATCATTCAAGTCTGAGGACGAAAATGCTTGACTTAGTTCTGTGTTTCAGAGGTGGTGCGAAATGGCAAACCAAGTCGGCGATGCGGTAATTGTTTGCGACAAAGCGCCATAAAACTCCAGGCTGCAACAGGTTTGCCAGGAAGCTAGAAATAGTTATGTAGTTCTGGGAGCTTAAAGCTGCCCCGTTAGCGTGTTAGACCAACACTTAAATTGGAGCGTTGAGCGTTTTTTAATCACGTTGTCTCCTTCTAGCGTATAATATTTTGTTAAGTTAGAAAGAGACAACACGATGAAAAAACGCTCAACGCTCCAATACTAAACTATACTAAAAAAAAAGTACAGTACAAGTTGGCGAGACCTACAGTTTTTTGCCGACTCCAAACGGCACTTGCAAGGCAAATGAGTTTTTGCTGAGAAGCTTCTCATGGCAGAAATACACCCGGGTTTTTGGGCAATCACATAATGACCGATAACTCAGTTATCGATAAATTTATCGAAATATATCGATGTCCAGACCGGTGAGGTCTGCGTAAAGCTCGTCCAGCTAATCGTTAAATTTCCTTCGGTACTTGCCGTTGGCATCACGGGAAGGACCATATATCGTCCGAAGAACTTTTCTCTCAAATACTCCAAGGGCCATCTCATCTTCTCTTGACACTGTTCATGATTCCGAGCCGTACATCAGGACTGGACTGATGAGAGACTTATAGAGCGTAATCTTTGTTTGTCGAGAGAGGACTTTACTTATCAATTCCTTACTTAGTCCAAAGTAACACGTTTTTTGAAGTCGGTAATTTCTTACATGTAGTCGGCATTTTTGACTAAATTTCTTACATGCAGTCGGCATTTTTGAGTAGTCGGCATTTTTGACTAGTCGGTATTTTTGAGTAAATTTCTTATATGAGCCTTTCAGTGCACACAGTGACTAAGTCCACTTTTTTCAAAATCTGAGATTTAAGTGTCGCAGCACTTGTTATAGTCATATCTTCTCGTGATTTTAGTAACTATACCGAACAACAAGTATTAACACCATTTAACAAAATTTTTTTTTTGGCCACTGAAAAAATTTTAATTTTTTTCAGAAGCCATTCTGATTAACTCCATGATTTAATGCAGCCAATATCTGGCTCCTTGTAGCTCGCAACAACACCAAAAAAATACAAAATATACTGTCAAATGTAAGCTATATCCGTATTTATGCATCCTACATCTAATATTTTAGTTTCAATTACACAGGGAATTTTAAAATGCAATGTAAATTAAATCAAGGGATTTCTCAACTTCAACTCGAATGGACTTAGTCACTGTGTGCACTGAACGGCTCATATGTAGTCGGTATTTTTGACTAAATTTCTTAAATGTAGTCGGCATTTTTGAGTGTGCGATGCCGGAAAAAAAAAATAACCAAGCGGGAATATATTCTGTAATGGCTGATACTACTCCAGACCTGTCACATCAAGATGGATTAGCTGTAAATATTCGGTATGCGCATCAAACAAATGAAGGAATTGCACCTGTTGAACGGCTTTTGAAGATGGATATCGTCCTGACTAAAAAATCAGGAGAAGAGCGGGCTGGAAAAATTGTAACAGCTCTTCAGTCGATGGGAATTTCCATAAAGAACATTGTTTTCCAATTTTATGATTTTGCAAAAAACATGTCTGGAAAGTTTAAAGGCACGCAGCAAAAATTAGCGGAAAAATGTGAAAAACGTATTCCCTATATTCCATGTCATGCTCATAGAATCAACATATTTGTTGAAGCTTCATGCAATGCAAGCTGTTTGATTAAAGAATTTTTTAATTTTTTAGAAGCTTTGGATGTTTTTTTTTTCTGGAAGTACGAAACGTTTCTTGAGTTTGCGTGAAGAGTTAGGTAATATTGAAAATTCATTGCAGTTAAAGAATTTGTCAAAAACACGATGGACTGCTCGGGCAGAAACGGTCAAAGCTGTATGGATTTCTTTCGAAGGCATCATTCATGCTCTTGAAACTATAAAGAAAGATTCCGAAAATTTTGACTGCAATTCACGTACACAAGCTTCAGGCTTGTTAAAAAAAATTTTGGACTTCGATTTTATAAGCTCTTTATTTTTTTGCAAAAATATAATGTTCAAAGTTAAAAATTTGACAGAAAATTTGGAAGCTGAAGAACTTAACATCATCGATGCTTTATTGTTGATTCAGTCGAATGTTTGCTTTGTGAGTTACAAATTCTTTTTGACTCATGTCAAAGTTGTAAATCATTCGAAGATATTTCCACGGTAGCATTCAAGTTAAAACGAGTTACTCCCTTAGCATATAAACTGGTTCGTTATATTTTGACTGCTCCTGTCACGTCAGCATCGTGTGAATGTTCCTTCAGTAAATTGAAAATAGTTTTCGACCATTTGCGCACAACAATAGGAGATGATCGTTTAAAATCTCTTCAAAAGATAAGTAGATGAAATTTACCTTTGTGAAGTTGTTCAGAAATGATCCTTACTAAAACATCGCAGAGTCAAAATTTGAATTTAATTCTTCCATTTTTCTCAAAAAAATTTTTCTTTGTAAAATTATTTTGATTTTTGTGAAAAGGGTATCTTTTTAGTATGTATTTATTTTTGTAAAACATTATATACGACGAAAATAAAGAAAGAGTAAACAAACACTGTAATTTTTAATTCATTCGGTAACATATTGCGCATTTTCACAAGTGTATTTCACTTATTTTTTTTTTTTAAATCCATTATTATACCTATAAAAAGTGTCGGCAAATTTTCGAGATCAGTCGGTATATCAGTAAGATTCACCCCCCCACGATCGGGACCTTCGCGACGCCCCTGCTTGTAGCTATCAACGGTGACTTGGCTGCCAAGGCGCAAGTGCGCCGATTCTTTCTTTGATGACAGCAGATACTTCGTCTTGTCCTCGTTCACCGCAAGACCCAAGCGAAAAACTTTATTCAGACCAGAGAAGGCAGCTCTTACTGCGCGGTTGTTAAGGCCAATAATATCAATATCATCGGCGTACGCCAGCAATTGCACGCTATTGTAAAAGATTGTACCATTGCGTTAATCCGTCTTTCCAGGCGATTTTTTGTTTTTGAGCCGGGATATAGCTATCCTCACTTCATCATAGTCAGGTGGTGGGACGACTTTTCCATCGTCAGGGATTGGGGTATCGGTTCGACGTCTCCCTAGCAATTTAGCAGTGAAAAGAAGTGCTCCCTAAATAATTTAAGTACACTCTGCACTCTGATACCCATATTGTAGTGAAATTTTAGGGGTTTCGGTAACCTGGTAATAGGCTAGTCAAAATTATGTAATTTTAAAAATATTGTTCTGGTTTCGTAAAGTAGAAGTTACGTGGTCCGAGTGGGCCCGATATAAAAATTATTGAAGATAAAAGTGTGTTGTTTGCCCATTAATTTGATGCATATACCTTTTGAAAGAGTTTGCAATCAATCATTTTTAGAGCATATCAAAATTAAAGATTTACATTTTTAATGTCGTTTTCGATTGGATTACGCAAAATTTTAACAGTAAACTAAACAAGGAAGAGTTGAAATAATAAATATATACAAATAAGAGGTTCTGTTTACCTGAAACCCTCACAAAGGGTTGTCACCTTTTCGAAATTCATAAAAATTAGTAGAAATATGTCAATATGTACATCACGCAAAAGATATTTTATGTCGTATTCGTAAAAAAATATTTTCAGGTTACCACCTAGGGTTGCCAACTAATCCTATTATAGTTATTTTTTTTGCATATGGGTTAACATTACGAAACCAACTTGACTCATTTGGATGAACTTTTGAATATGCTACCTTTTAAGCTCTCCTACTTAAGCGTTGCCACTAGAATGTTTTTGCAGGGTTGCCACACATTTGAAATATTTCAAACTTGAGTGAGATATGCTGGTGGGCATTTTAATTCGTGTTCCAACAAAAATACTTACAGGTAGGGTTACCACCCAAGGTTTGCAACTAATCCTATTATATTAATGTTTGCTAATGATGATGGGTTTGATGGTTTAACTGGTCAGTCATTACTTAAGCAAAAATTTCTGGATAGTGTTTCGGGGCCTTTTGATCAACCGTTTTTCACTTTAATCATACCGTTAAAGTTGATAATACTACCATAAGTTTATTAGGAGGAATTGAACCCACCAGTCCATACGATTTTCCAGACCCCAAAAAAATCTTCAGAAAAAAGTCGTAACAGTGATCGAGTCATTTCTAGGGGTGTGAAATATGTGTGTACAAAATTACAAGTCGCTATCTTAGCTGGTTGAATTTTGGCCGCAGAACATGGTCATTTAAACCATAGTGCATTCTAGGCATTTTGCCACACGATCTGGAAGCCTAACGGACAGCAGCGGCAGCGGCTCTTCGTCTAAGGGAAACGTCTGGCTGGGGCGCAAGCACAACTGGACACTCCAGTATTCCAGGCTGAAGTCTCAGCAATCTTGGATGCGGCGGCCTGGATATGTAAACCAAGCGACTATCAAAGCTGTTGGCTTTTATTCGTTCAACTCTGAACTGACGCTCAGCTGTCGTCGATCTCTTCAAGAGATGGCCCAACAGAACCGCGTGAACCTCACATGGATCCCGGGACACAGGGACATTGAGGGAAACTGTAAGGTAGACGAACTTGCCAGGCAGGGTACGACCAAGCAGGTTCTTCGGGATAAAGAGCGCTTAGGTATGCCGTTTGCCACCTGCAAGCTAATGCTAAAGGAGTACACACTCCGTCAAGCCAACGAAAGATGGCAACAATTCCCAGGGTGCCGGATATCCATACAAACCTGGCCAAAATGGGATCATACATTCACGCCCTAAGAAGGAGAGAAATCTCCTTATTTATAGGTGTTTTAACCGGGCACTGCTTATTGGTAGGCACGCAGAAAGGCTAGGTGTGCCCTACCGACGGACGATGCAGTAGGAGCCTTAACATACGACAAAATGTGCTCTCATGTGTATGTATGTGAAAAGTGGTTGTGACAATCCTTTTTGCATACATAAAACGTTTTTTACAGAAATGTATGTATGAAAATATTTAAATAATGGTTGATTTGGTATCGTTGAGTGTTGGCTAATTCACACTTTTTGTCGTCGTTATTAGGCCAGGTTTTTAAGAAAAAAAAACTTTTTTCGAAAGAAAATGGTGCTATTAAACGGTACAGATAGAACTATGTAATTTAAAAAAATGTGATCCTAGGACCAAAAAAGTATAGATTGATCTTGGGGTTTAAAAATGGTAAGTATAGTTTCTGTCTGAAATCGAATGGAAAAGGGACGAAAAATGTACCTAATATTTCTTTTTATTCAAGATAAAGGTCAACACTGTGCACAAAACCACTTTTGCTACATCTACAAAAACACAAGTAATTTCATAGCATCAATGCGCTGGTGTCATCACCTCACGGCTTTATTGTAAAATTTGATTTAATTCGATCGAGTTAAAAATATAATAATGCAAATATGCATAAAAATTATCCACTTGGGAGGCTTTACACAATTAATTTAAATTGAATTTTTTGAATGCCATCAATTAACATTGAATAAACTTTCGTAGCGCGTCACATGGAAAATTGTACTGTTAAACAGCCGAGCAGGACTTGACTTACAACGTGGACGCGGTTTTATCGACTAACTAAAATGTGCACCAAAATTGCAAAATTTAAACTATTTTGTTTCCTACACAATAAAGCACTCAATTTTACACTCAAATAGGGGCAAATGCATTGCGTCGGCGTGGAAAATGAATTTATGAATGAAAGCAGGTGGCGTAAACATTCAGTTTTTGAGTGAAATGCAAAAAAGGTTGGGGTAAATTTATTTTTCTTTAGAATTTTTCCTCAGCTTGTTATCTGGTGACATTTTAATGCAGACACTTTAAAGTAAAAAAGTTGTTTAAAATACTTTTGTTGTTGTTCGATTTTAGCTTTGGGCAATCGCTTTTAATTTACATATAAATTTGATAATTCACAAATAAATTTGAAATTATACTCACGTACGCCAAAGCGCAAACCCGCAATTTTCTGTTGCGTCTGAAGGCGGGTAGTTGAGAAGGAAATCTGTGAAGGTAATGATGCTAGTATGCCTACGCTGTATCGTAATATTTGCTGTTAAAATGTAGCCTCCAGTTTACTAATAGCCTCCTTGGTCACATCTTTTATAGGCCGAAACTCACTTTGTGCAAAGTTTTTTAAAAGTTTTCAAACAAATTTTTAATTGTGTGAAAAAAACCAATAAGGTGAAAGTGCCTTAAAGTATGTTTTCTTTTTTAGCTCAATTTGTTTATGAGCGAGATTCGATACCCCCAACTTTTAATGAACGAAAATATGCATTACCCAGCTACTAAGATTGAAGGTCAACGTCGTCAAGCTAATGAGAGCGGCTTCATACACTCTAAAAATTCCGTTTAATATTGCTACCATTATTAGCAATTTTTTCGCAAATTTACCACAGTAGATGAAGTAATTGAAGTTTTAACTAAATTTACAACACTCGAACGTAAAAGATTAGTAAAGATGTTTTCATAAATTAAGTATATTTTTGAAAATATTTTCTTTTTTTTTTGTTATTTTTTTGAAAAATTTTTTTTTCTTATTTTTTTTTTTTTTTTTTATAAGAAAATAACTTGCTTATTTAAAGTAAACATTTTTAATTAGTTTCAGTGAAAATCAGGTACATTTTTTAAATTTCTCAAATTTCGTACTACTTAATTTGGGATTGAGAAAATATTTTTCTACACCTTTTCAAGTTTATAATGGGAAAATGTAAGTTTATATATGTGTTTCCGAAAATGTGTCAACCAAAGAGAAAAATCGTGAAATTAACCAGGGCCAAACTTTTTGATACCACCATGTAGGCACGTATGTCCCATATCACCTTGCAAAATTTGATAGATATTGGAACACCGTCTCTGACAAAGCTTAGGTGTTTCCTATCATCAATGATTTTTTTTTGTAGCTGATTAGTTATGACTTTTGAAATACATCTGCGAATTTCCTACAAAAGCGCCTGGCAAAAAATTACTTTTACAAGTATCTAGCCATAAGTCGGTGCTATGTAGCTTATAATAGAAACATCTGGAAAACTACTCCAAATCATATATAAAGTGAATGCAAAGGAAGTGTTTTTTGAAGCGTTCGTACGCAAAATAAACTTTGTGGTAAAAAAAAACATACATACCTTTTAAATTTCATTCAAATTTTTTTCCCCAAAATACAGATTCTGATGCTCTTTCCGGTGGCAAAAATTTTTTTCCCCAAGTTAGAGGGATTCCCGAATTTAAGTGTACCAAATACTGGAACATCCGAACGAAAAAAAATTGTTTCTCAAGATAATTGTATGGAAAACTTCAAGTTAGTATTCCAAATTTTTATATCATCAGTTAATCCGTTTAGGAAGCAACTTGACCCAGCCCTATATACAAAAATTTTAATTTATGTATGTGTATTAGGGTGATTCAAACAAAATCTTTTTTTGGGTGTTATCCCCTCAAAAGTTGGCAATTGATAAGAAAACCTTGCAAAAATTGAGCTCTTTAACTTCACCCTCGCAGTCAATTATTAACTAATTACCAAAACAAAAAAAAAATTTTTAGTTTTTAGTATCACCCCAATGTATGTTATTGTGGTGTTTAGAATGTGCAAGTAATGTAAATTTAATTTTATATATATAAATTACAAAAAAATATGTGCTCAATATTTATTTTGTTGTGAAAAAAGGTTATGTTAAGGAACGTCCAAACGGGAACGTCAGAACAAAATTAAAATCGATATTTGTCCAATAAAAAACTTCTCTAGCCAGATACTGTTAATGCAGCACAAGTCCTTGTTTATTCCTCTATTAATCGTGTATATATAATTTTTTGTAGCACTAACGAATTCGCAGCATTTCAGGGAAATCATACACTCAAAAAACAGCTGGTATCAGAGCGATACTAAATAGTACAAATAGTATTGTCAATATGCAACTTTGGAGTATCAATTTTTCTTCATCAAACGTATTATTCAATTAATATTTTATAAGTTGTAATTTAATATCTTTGAATATCAATTATATGATTTATGCTACTATATTGATACTAATACTCTCAATTTGACATTTTTGAAGTGCCAATGTAATACTTTTCTTCAGCGATTCAATAACTAAAATGAAGATTTGATACTTTTCACTATCTTTTTTATATGATGCATTGTTTCATTGATACGAAGAAAATGATACTTCTAGAAATTTCATTTTAACCCAACCGGTATGAAACCGATACCGATACATTTTTTTTTTTTGAGTGTATATCACTTCAAATATAAGGTACGTTTTAGGAACGCCCGAACGGCAGATTTAAACCCTTCTGGAGTGGTAATGTGGCATCTCTAGAAAAAATTTTGATAGTGTTGGATAGATGAGTACGAAGGCTACATATGACAAAAATCTACAGGTTTTATACTTAAAATAGTGTGCCAGCATGGAACGTCCGTAACGCTGGAAACACCCATATTGAGAAAACAAAAGTTTACAATGGGAATTGTAAGTTGATATTGAGAATACCCAAGTTGATAATAAGAATTGTAAGTTGATATTGAGAATTGTAAGTTGATATTGAGAAAACAAAAGTTGATAATGAGAAATGTAAGTTCATATATCTCGTATTCTCAATATCAACTTACAATTGTCATTATAAACCAGAGCTGTTAATTTTGATTAGTAATTAGTAATTGATTGATTAGAAGGTTTCTTTTTTTTTTAATTAGTAATGATTATTTTAATTGCTTTCAAGAAAACCAATTACTAATTGATTACGATTAGAAAAAAAAAAATTTAAAAAATTGCCAGCCTTCTGTTTAGCGCCAGCCTTCTGTTTAGGTTGTAGTTCGACCACTTGATGACAAACTAGTACGAAGGTCTCGAGATTTTTCCTCCAGGGATATTTATACATTTACATGCATTTTTATAAAAGAACTTCTTGCTTCACCTATAGATTTGTATGTTTGTGCAAGTGAATATTTATGTATGTACATATTTTTCTACAACAGTACTGTAAAAATCAAAAATAATCAAGAGTAATCATTACTTTTGATTATTTTTTTTTTTAATTTTTTTTTAATCAATTGAAAAATAATCATTAAAAAATTAAAGTAATTGGTAATCAATCATTAGGTGGCTTCTCAAAAAATAATCAATGAAACTGCTAATCATTACCGATTAGTAATCAATTATTAACAGGTCTGTTATAAACTAGGGTATTCTCAATATCAACTTAAATTTCTCATTATCAACTTCTGTTTTTTCAATATAAAATTGAAAAGGTGTAGATTTGAGAAAAAATATTTTTCTCCGTGTACACAAATTGTAATTTGATCGCTTATTAATCAATTACATAATGAAGAGGTAATTTTACTACACGCAAAAAGCGAAGTGCATTTAGAACAAAGCTGTAATTAGATGCTAGCCATACCATTTTGCATGATATCAACTTAAGACGCATTGCAATTGAAACCTCCAACGTCAATTCTCACTTTTTAAAAACTTTCAAATTCTCTACCTACCTTTCACTAATGGAAATTTTTTTTAAATCGTGGCAAATTCCCTGCTAACCATCTTCGGATAATTTCTTGGGAAAATACTGGATCGCGCTTCCCAAAAAAGATGATAAAAAAGTAGATAATTTTGTTCAGCGGTGTTCCTTTTTTTTCAATGTTTATTTATTTGAAATTTATATATATTCGTTTTCGGTATTCAATGCAATTATACAAAGACTCTATACGAGTTCTCAAGTACTTAACGATCTACAATTTGTACTATATCTTAACATTTTATTAGCCAATATAATTTGAATGTGACTGCTTTGACTTAAAGCTTTTGTATCAGTAATTTTATTGCAAGGAAAAAACATGAAAAAACAATGCCTGATTAATTATATATATTTATAGTAAAAGATAAAAGAGAGTAAAAGATAGTTATGTCGGTTGGGCGGCATGAGTTGGTGTTCGTTGATATGTCCTTATATGGCAACAAATGCTTTATTTAGGTTTTCATTTTTGCCCCCTCGGGCCAGGCAGACAGGCTAATCAGAAAAACGCCCTTACGGAGGCGTTCCACCAATGTACCGGACCGCCCAGCCCGAGAAATCAAAAGTTGTTATATACTGTTCAGCCACCAGCATTTTTTTATCACGGAAGAGGCTTCCGACTTATCTCTGGGAGAGATATAGGTATCGAAACGTTTATTGTTTGCGTTAAGTGTTTTTGAGGTAACTGTTTTTACGTTGGCCCTGCTAAATATGTGGTATATAATGCGTATGTGGTCTTCATTTTGTATAAAGCCATTTTTGTCAAGGTAAAGAAATGATTCCGGAGGTGTAAATCCATTCTTAACGGCTGATTGGAAGTATCCATCACTTTTATGTGTCTTCTAGTCAGATTTATTATGTGACTGTCAATTCTGGCTACTTTTGCTGCACTATAGACTTTCGCATTCATACATTGTATAGTTACTATTTGCTGACCTGTATAAGGATGTGCATGCTCTTAAGATTCTTCTTTCTAATTTTCTGAGTCTTCCATGTATGATGGTGAAATGTTATACCAAATCGGACATCCGTATGTCAGTATAGGTCGAACAAGTGATTGATACATAATTGATTTTAGTCTGTTGTGCAGAAGTTTTGACGAGAACATTTTTTTATAAGAGTGGTATGCTCTAGTAGTTTTCTTTATTTGATGGTTGATGTGGTCATTATAGTATAAAAACTTATCGAGATATATACCGAGGTATTTAACTCTCTCTGTATGTTGAATTACGCTGTTGGTTTCGTTAGATTTAATTTTAAATCTTTTCCAATTTTTTTTTAATATTTGAGTTACATTTCTTGATAGGCGGACGAAAAAGAATTGTTTCACATTTGTTGGTATTTAATTTGAGCTGCCAGTCTGTTGTATATCATCAATGGTTTTGTCTGAGTGATATATGACAACATCATCGGCAAAGGCAATTATATTATCTAGAGTATGTAGTAGATCTAGAATAAATATATTGAAAAGAATAGGAGCGTTTTCAGTACCTTGTTGAAGGGCATTAATTATATTAAATTCACGGCTGCTTTTGACACTATTTAAATATATTGAGAACTTTCTATCGCAAAGCATATTATAAATTAACATGATCATGTGGAGAGGGAATTTGTATCCGATGAGTTTAGTTATGAGACCTTTTACCCATACTTGATCAAAGGCCTTCTCGATGTCAAGGAAGCAAGCTCCTGTGACATGTTTTTTGTTCCAACTCCAGTTTATTTCAGAAACTAGAAGATTGATGGCATTAATAGTCGAATGCCCATATTTAAATCCAAACTGTTTTGCACTTATTAGATGGTTGTTTTCGATAATTCTGTTGATGTTTATGTTAATAACTACTTCAAAGACTTTACTAATGTTAGGTAGCAAACTAATTGGCCGTAGATTTCTGAGGCTGCTTTTATCTTCGTCCTTTTTAGGAATTACTATAGTTTTGGCGGTTTTCCAAAGTGGTGGGAAGTATGCATTATTCAACATGTTGTTAAATATAGTGCAATATTCTGTAATTATCTCTGTGGGAAGATTTTTTAGAATTATGTTTGGAATTTGGTCTATGCCAGATGAAAGTTTTCCTTTTAGATTCTCAAATACATACGAGAGGTCATTAGGTAGAACGAAAAAGTTTTCAGCTTGTTCTTCGGTAAGGTTACTTGCCCTTTTTTCTCTGCTAAACGTTGTCCTAGTTGCTTCCATGCTACACTGAACCAAAAAAGTTCATGTATCCAATGAAAAAGTACATAGATTTTAAGAATTGTTCGTTAAAACCTCTCCAAAGAACTTTTTCGTAGAAATTTAAGAACATTTCCTAGAATATAAGTACTTTTTCGTAAAATATGTAAACAAATGAACAGAAAGCATGTATTCATTCATAAATTGTAAGAAAATTTTCTTAGATTCTATGAATTTTTTCTTATATTTTAAGAAAAACCAGCGTGAACTTCTATAAAATTTTGTTCGTAAAAAACATGTACGTTTTTGGTTCAGTGTATCAAATAGATTTTTTGCTCTCAAAAACTCATTGAAGCAATCTTCAACCTGTGAATGAACTAAATTTCCTGGCTTGTTCGGCTTTGAAGAGTGGATTGTTTCGAAGTGAACGCCAATCACGTCGACTATATCTTTGTTGTGTTTGATAATAAAAGTGTTGTTTATCAGGTCCTTTTCGACTAACGAACAGTCTAGACTCGCTTCTTGCAATAATTGGGATGAGGAAAAGGGCATGGAAAGGTGGTTGATGGTCTCCTCTTGGTTCTTGAGAAATGATTTTTTGACATTTGATATTTTTGAAGGATCGCTTGTCTGAATTTTAGAAAGTCGTAGTTCTAGTTGCTTATTCATATGTATTTTAATATTTTCCTGGATTAGCTTCTTGATTTGTTTCAGTTTTGCCTTTTCCTGTTGCATGATGTTAGAAGGGCATTGTAATTGAAGTCGGTTACATCTTTTTATAACGGTGAGAGTTTTACTTTTTTCCAGAAGTAATGTTCTTAGGATGGGTATGTTAGCTAATATATTAGTCGTACTGTTAGATCTAGTTTTGGGAACATTCTTTTCTATGGCTATAAGGATAATTTTATTTAGTTTAGTTAAATGCTGGTCAATCTCATTATTTTGTAAGTTTCTATTATCTGGAGTTCTGATGTCAGAGTGCTTTTAAATTTTTTCCAGTTTGTTTGTTTGTAGTCCAACTTTTTCTCTTCCGTAAAGAAGCTGGTATCTCTTCGAGCTATGATTTCTATAGCGTTATGGTCGCTGTCGTAGTCAAGACAGTTTAGGCAGTTCACCATTTCATTGTTTTTTAGTATGTCTAGCCTATGATCGGCAATACAAATGTCCAAGAACGAGTTTGCTCTTATGTATGATGCGTTTACAGAAGCGTACATGCTGCATCTGAACTTCATTTCATTTGAGGTAAGCCAGTCTTTTAGAGCGTTACCCTTAGGATTGCTTTGGGCATTTCCCCAGTCACCATGTTTGCTATTGAGATCCCCTGCCAATATATAGTAATGGTTTAGTTGGTCGAGATTTAGTACTTCGAAAACTGTGTTGAGCTCTGTCTTAAAGACATCATTTTTATTCCCTGCCGGATAGTATGCTGCTATTATGTAAAGAGTATTATTTGGCGGCATATGTATGTATTTTAATGATGCAAGTTTCCAGGCATGTTAGGCTATCGATTTTATGATAATAAACTTTACTGAATTTGATATTTTCTTTAATTAGGATCGCAGTACCACCACCTCTCACGCCTGCCGACCTATCTTTCCTGACTAAGTTGTATCCGAGAAATTTTAATTTGTGTTTCGGACTCAACTTAGTTTCATTTAACAGCACTATATCAGGGTTGTGATCTTTTAAAAATTTACTTAAATCTAGTCTTCTGCTTAAATGTATAAGCGAGTTGACATTAAGGGATATAATTTTTAGTTGGGGTTTTGTGATTGTTTGTAAGTGTCCAACGCTCATACTGAGTCCATTAAACCACATATTGCATCGACTCTCGCAGTCTGCAATTCTAGCTGCTTTTGGAGGTTAGTAATTTGCTTACTCAGGGATAGGATTGTATTTTTTAGTTCTAAAATTAATGAATTTTGATTATTGGAAATGTTTTGCATATAAGGGTTGTTTGGGTACATTTCTCTAGTTATATTTGCATAGCTTACATTTGGGTTAGTAAATTTATTTGAAAAGTTAATGTTATTAGTCTTAGCAATATTTTCATTTTGTTTTTTTAATCTTATTTTTTGTTTTAGTTCCTTGTAGCGTTCACATCCTTTGTAAGATGCTGGATGCCCCGGCTTTTTGCAAAGTACGCAGTATAATTTTTCTGTTTCTTCAGTGTGTTCTTGTGGACATTCTTTACTATTATGTGACCCACTGCACTTGACGCATCTGGGTGGCATATTGCAGTTGGAAGCACTATGGAAAAAGTTTTGACAATTCCTGCATTGTGGAATCTCAGGTCTGCGAAGATGTTCCCATTTTATACAATGGTATAAAATGCATTGAATGGCTTTTAATTCGTTTGCGTTGCTTTCTGCACTTACTTGCACCATGTATATTGGTAGTGTAACATTTCGTTGAATAGATTTTTTTGTCGTGAATTGACTTACTTTGAGGAATTTTAGGCTATCGGTTTGGTAATTGCAAAGTTCATTCAAAATCTCTTCGCATTCGGTATTGGCGCTTAGCCCTTTTGGCAAATACGTTTTGGTCTTCAGGCATTTGGGTGTGTAAGAATAATGCTTTGCCTTGGCTTTTTCAAGGTATCCGCGAACTCTTTTATAGTCTTCAAAGTTTGTTAGGTAAATCGCTAGTTTATTTTGGTTATATTCTTTAATTTTAAACTGTGTTATTTTAAGTCCATCTTTAATCAATTCTATTATTTGTTTTGATTCTATATCAAATGTATTAATAGGTGGAATGTTTTTGTTATTGTTTTTACTTTTGACATTTGTAATTGTTTTCGTCTCGTTGTTATTTTTTTGAACAGGTGCAGCTTCGGCTGCTGCCGTACTAGTTGATGGTTTGGTGTTGTTGCTTTGAGTATTAGGAGTTTCTCCTTCTTCACAATCGTTGTTTAATTTGTTGGTATGCATATATTGTTGAAATTTTGCAAATGCTTCATTACACTCTTCTAGATCTTCGTCTAGTATGGCGTAGTAATTGTTTTTGCTTGTTTTTGACATTTTGTGCTCAGTCACGTTGTCATTTTTTCTTTTTCTATTTAAGTCAATTATAATTTTATTAAGTATAGAGTCAAGCGCATTGCGCTCGCCCTCAATAGTTAATCACTATTTCTGTTTGTTTTACACCACACTTTCCACTTTTTAAGCAATGATTAGGATATTAAAAATTTTTATTTTATTTTTTTTCTATTTGCACAAGGCAACGATAAGAGCGCTATCCGATTACGTGTTGTTCGCTACGCATTCACGATCCAACTCCCTTTAAGCCTTCAGCGGTGTTCCTTTTCTATCCATATTTAACCCTTAATCGCACACCCTGAGTCCCTGGGACTCACTCAAAATTTAAAAGCTTTATAACAGACGCGTTTTTTTAGTTTAGGCACAGCTTCTTCGTATACCTTCCTGCAGTTGTGTGAAGAACGCGTGGTTGAACGGACGTTAGCGCAAGAGTGTTTGAATGCGTTGATTTTGGTGAGCGTGAGTCCCGGGGACTCATGGTGGTGTTTTGTGTGACAAAATTTTGTTTAAGGTTTTTATTAATTTCTTGTGTTTTCTTTACAGTATTGTCTCAATATGTCGGCCAAACGTAGAAAATGTGAATGTGTGAACCCTATGAGTGATTCTGCGGAGAAAGTAATTACAAAATGGCTCGAAGAGAAAGATAATGGAAGCGATTTTGAAAATGAAGGTTTTGATGGGCCAGGACCTTCTCGATATTTTGTATCAGAAGTATTTTCAGACGATGAGGATGATGACTTTATCTTGACTGACCACGATTCTGCTTCCGAGTATTCTATTATATGGTAAGAATAGATTCAAGTGGTCAGTGGTCCCTCCGACTCGGAATGTTCGAACTGCTGCACATAACATGTTACGTATAAACCCTCAACCGATAATGGAAAACTTTAGTCCAGCAGACGCTTTTCTCAAAATTTTTAATTCTGATATGTGGAATTTAATAATTACTTGGACTAACAAAAAACTCGAAGAGCTGCGACAAAAGTATTCAGGTGAACAACCTCACTTAGGAGAAACAAATCAAATAGAGATGAAAGCATTCATTGCAATTTTAATTTATACATCTATTTTTAAGTCAAGTAAAGATAGTGTTCTATCATTATTTGCGACGGATGGTACAGGAAGAGAGATAACTAGGGCGACTATGTCCAGGAATCGCTTTTGTGCGTTACTTATCGCGCTGAGATTCGATAACTTTGCAGACAGACACCAACGGATTGGCGCTGATCCAGGATGTGCTGTTGCAGAAATTTTATCGATTTTTATTTCTAATTCCCAAGCAAATTATGCTCTCGGACCTACTGTTACCGTTGATGAAATGTTGATTAAATTTCGTGGTCGATGCAAATTTAAAATGTACATGCCTAGCAAGCCAGGAAAATATGGCATAAAATTGCAGATGTTGGTGGACTCTGAATCGTTTTATACGTACAATCTCTATTTGTATACCGGAAAGGGTTCTGATAGCAGAGGCTTACCAGATGAAGACCAGAGACGGCCTGTGCCGACCTATTTTTGGATCCAATCGAAATGTCACTTCCGATAACTGGTATTCTTCTATGGATTTAATAACTTGTTTGAAAAACAAAGGTCTTACTACGGTGGGAACACTTAAAAAAAATAAGGCTGAAATACCCAATCAGTTTTTACCAAATAAAAGTCGGGCTGTCAATTCTTCTATGTTTGGATTTACTAAGGATGTAACATTAGTCATTAGTCGAGCAGTTATTTTGTACTCATCAATGCATCACGATAGTTCTATAAATCAAACATCAAATAAACCTGAAATAATTCATTTTTACAATAGTACAAAAGGCGCAGTAGATTCAGTGGATCAGAAGTGTGCAGTTTATTCGTCTAGTCGCCGTACCCCTCGATGGCCTATGGCAGTATTCTACCGAATAGTTGATATGTCGGGTGTAAATGCTTATGTTCTTTATAACAACCAAGCCAATATTAAAAAATTAACAATGCTAAATTTTTTAAAATCAGTTGCTGAAAGTTTAAACGAAATGAATAAATAATAAATAGTAAAAACACGTTTGTATAATACGAATATGCCAAAAGAGATTCGTATGACAATTTCTCGTATAATTAAAATTGATATACCAAATGAACTAAATTCATCCGAATCTGATAAATTGCCTAGGGAGAATAGAAAATATTGTTATACATGCGATTATAAAAAAGAACCAAAACTGCTTACCTTTGCTTCCGTTGTAAACAACCCATTTGTCTCACATGTGCCAAAAAAGTGTGTGCTGCATGTGCAACCAATGACTGATTGCACCCTCTGCACGATTTTTTTTTGTATGGGGCCTAACCCTTTTGTGCCTGATTTTTTACTTAATGGTATATGTTTAAGCTATAAATATAAAATTTTGTGTTCTTTTTACATTTTTAATATGATTTATGTTCATTTAACCTGAAGTGTTTAGTTTTTATGTTTTTTTTTATGATCTCAGAAAGATTTCACAAAAATGAAATTTATGTTAAGTTTAATCATAATTTTGAACTGTTTTATGTTAAAAGCACTTGCAATCTATATTTTAATAAAAAAAAAATAAATTAAAAATAATTATTTCTAAGTTTTTTCTTTAAATGTTAAATGTGAGTCCTGGGGACTCAGGTTGGTGATATACGTAATTTTTCTTAGGGGTGCGATTAAGGGTTAAGCTGCTAATTAGAGTTGGGAATTATGGAACAATCGAGTTATATCGGGAATATACTATGCGTGTGTTTTGGTGTGGTTCTTGCGATTAGCTGTGAGTTGCGCTAGTATATAGTGTACATATAACTTCAATGATTACGCCACTCGGACCCGCCTGTCGAAAATTCCTCAAAAAAAAATTCTCCGAGTTAACTGTAACTTGCTATAACTTTGTTAAGGACTAAAAAATATTTTACGACAAAAGCGGCATGTAATGAAGTTTGAAATTAATATCCATAAATTTTGTTTTATTATTAGCTAGATCTTCTTGTACGTTTGCAAGTCCACCAGCAGTCAATTTTAGGCCACGGTGCTGTATATACCAAAGTGTTACTCATACGCTCCGTCAAACGCTTTAGAGTGAAATTATTTTTCGGATAATATGCCAAAAATACGCCTTAACTTATGCACTATATTAAAAGTAAAAATATAAATCTATGTCTCTAATAAAATTATAATCGAAGATGTCGCATGGTCGGTATTTAAGCCAAAAATGTAAAGCAATTTATATTTCTGTAAAAATAGTTGCAAAAACTAAAGTGAATCACAAGTTTAGGTGTTAAGTCATATCGGCGCACAGTGTTTCGACTAGAACAAGCTAGCTGGACAAAATTATTTTTTTGACATTTTCTGTTTCATATGTCACTTCTTACAATTATGCAATTTATTTTGGTCAGAAGTTTTCTTTTTTTCGTTTCGGGATCAAAGGTCACAAAAAACATTTTTTTGCAATTATCTCGCTTCCTAAGGGCTTATCACGTTTCTTGGTTATGACAAAGTTGTAGCCAGAGACACTTACCACAAGGCCTGCCTGGAATTTTTTTGCAATTTTCAAATGTCAAAGGTAAGTAAAACCCTACGAAACGAGATATTTGCGAAAAACTGATTTTTTGGCCTTTGATGCTTTGTATGTTTAAAAATTAAAAGAAATAGATGTGCAAAGAATTCACAAGGTGTTTTTCTTTGGTTATTAGAAGATACTTGAGACTATAACATTTATAAAATTTGGCTCGAGCACCCCTAACTACTGAAGTTAAAAATAAAGGTGAAAAATCAATTTTTTTCTTAGAACCGGGATTTTAAATATTCTAAAAATGGTGTAATCCCTAAAAGATTTTGACTAAAAAATTTAAAGGCAGAGTTGAACTCAACAATTTCCTGGTGTAAAATAGGACTAACACAAATGGTCCGCCCTTTTCCCTGACTCACGAGCAGCAATTTTGTTTGGGCAAACCATTAGAAGGGGTGTTAGGGGGAATTGAAAATAAAATTTTCGAATTTTTCATAAGCGTATATTTTGGAAAATATTGAACAGATTTTTAAAAGTAAAACATGGTTCGAAAGGTAATTGAATTTCCTCTAATTTCCTGTATATATGTTTATATTTATAATAACACCCACATTTAAAAAAGAAGAAAGAGACAAATTATTCCAAATAAACTATAAACCATACGCCTACGCCATCCACAGTTCTTCTGCATAGTACACCTTTCAGCGTGAACAGCCTTCCACCTCGTTTGAGCTTGGATTTTTCAATCATTACCCCCTCCCAACTCCGCACTGATCATTTGCTATCAAAAAAATGTATTTCGTGTGAATGAACACGGGTCACGCCCATGCTGTTTTTTTTCTCGTAGCTGAAGCCGTGATTTTTGGCGATTTAAGTAAAAAAATATGCAAATTTTTTTTTTTCACATTTCTCTTCATTTAACTAATGCTTCACCTCAAAAGAAAGTTATTCATCATTTACTTTTCACACTTTTCTTGCGACAGCAATTCAATATCTTGGTTTGCACATCGACGATTCTTCGAAAACTTCACCTCATTTCAATTCAAGAAATGTGCTTCTCAACATGACTTCGTGGTCTGCAAAGCAATTCAGATACGGATTTTCTCATTATATGTAAATTTGTGTCAATTGAAATAAATATTTGACACTGAAAAAAGTCTTTGTAGTGACCGACCGAATACCGAAACCGAATACGAAAACACTTAAGTTTAAGATTTTTTTTATAAATTACTAAAAAATTAGCTAAAATTATGGGAGTGGACTCAAAAGACGTGTTTTGGCCTCATAATCACGAATCCTGAGCTTTTTTTTTACCACGCTTTTATTAGGTTCACTGGTATGTTTGCTTGTTTGTTTGTTTGTTTGTTTGTTTGCTTGTTTGCTTGTATGTATGTGACTCTCGTTCGGTCTAAGCCCCAGTGGCCCAAAAACCGTAAAATGTCCCTACAATATGGGTATCAAACGAAAGGGGAAGTCCCCAGGTTTCATTTGGACTTCGATATATTGCGATAAATTTATCGATAACTGAGTTATCGGTCAAAATGTGGTTGCCCGAAAACCTTAAAATTTCCCTACAATATGGGTATCAAACGAAAGGGGAAGGCCCCAGGTTTCATTTGGACATCGACGTATTTCGAAGGGGAAGTCCACAGGTTTCATTTCGATTTCGATATATTTCGATAAATTGATCGATAATTTCATAGGACATTTGACTAAAAAGTAAAAAATAAATATAGTTTAAAAAAACTAAAACTCACGCTTTTAGAGTGTATTGAACTAAAAAGTTGAAAATAATTTTAAAACCCCTACACAGTAGTATTGTAGAAAAAGCGTGGTCCGCTTTGTGCCATAATTTTGGTATATCGAGCGCAAGACGCTTTTCCTACATAATGCTAGTTTTTTTACTACGCTTTCATTAGCTTTACTTGTACATATGTACATTAGAGCGGGTCGATTTTTTCTGCATCAGGGGCCCATGGCGATTGTGGTTAATTTGATAATTTCAAGCATTTTTGCCGAAGAAACTATAGGTTAGGTTCAAGTGGCTACCGCAGAGGCACACCTAGGCCAGTATTAAAAGGCCCGTTGTGATACCACCAACACTAGGAAAGTCAGTTCCGGGACCCTGCCATATGGAAAATCCCGGTATTAACGGAATTCTCCACATAGCAGAATCCCGGGACTGACCTTCCTATACCGACACCGTTACTCCTCCTCGAACCATTTGGATGACTTGATGAAGGCCATCAGGTCCTTTATGTCCAGCTCCGTGACCTGGCGTAGGCTGACCAGGAAGGGAACTCCCAAAAAGGGCATTCTCGCGCCACTTAAAGCCGGGCAGTTGCAGATGAGATGCTCCACCGTTTCCTCCTCCTCATCATCCTTACAACTCCTACAGCATCGTCGGTAGGGCACACCAAGTCTTTCTGCGTGCCTACCAATGAGGCAGTGTCCAGTTAATACGCCTATTAATATGGAGATTTCTCTTCTCCTTAGGGCATAAATTTGTCTTGATCTTTTATGATCCCATTTCGGCCAGGTTTCTTTGGATATCCGGCATCCTGGAGATTGCAGCCATCTTTCGTTGGCTTGGTGGAGTGTGTATTCCTTCAGCATAAGCTTGCATGTGGCAAACGGCATACCTAAGCGCTCTTTATTGCGAAGAACCTGCTTGGTCGTGCCCTGCCTCGCAAGTTCGTCTGCCCTACAATTTCCCTCAATGTCCCTATGCCCCGGGACCCATGTGAGGTTAACGCGATTCTGTTGGGCCATCTCTTGTAGAGATCGACGACAGCTGAGCGTCAGTTCAGAGTTGAACGAGTAAGAGCCAAGGGATTTGATGGCCGCCTGGCTGTCGCTGAGTATAAAAATGTCCTGTCTGATAGTGTGTTGACCTATCCAAGCCGCGGCGTCCATGATTGCTGATACTTCAGCCTGGAAGACACTGCAGTGATCAGGTAGTCTGAAGGAGAGCTCAAGGTTCAGATCCT
Organism: Campiglossa producta; assembly: GCA_964058755.1. Classification (NCBI taxonomy): domain Eukaryota; kingdom Metazoa; phylum Arthropoda; class Insecta; order Diptera; family Tephritidae; genus Campiglossa; species Campiglossa producta. The sequence goes on from CAXKVI010000003.1 coordinate 97,783,856, forward strand.
TTGAATAAACCCCTCCCCCAAGTCTGCCGTCTAACTTCGAGCCATCAGTATAAATGGAAGTGCCGCCATGAGTGACGGGACTACGATCCGTGCTCTCCCATTCTTCCCTGCTGGGAATGTTGATTTTAAAACCGCTATCTCCGACTGTTGTGGTCGCACAGCGATCTGTGCTCAGCGGAAGAAAGCTATAGGATCCCAAAATACAGGCGTGTCCAGTAGTGCTTGCGCCCCAGCCGGACGTTTCCCTTAGACGCAGAGCCGATGCTGCTGCTACTCGGTGCCCTTCCAGATCGAGTGGCAAAATGCCAAGAATGGCCTGGAGTGCTTCATTGGGCGTTGTTCTTAACGCGCCGCTTATACAGATCATGCAAGATCTGTGTACTTTACCTAGCAGATTAAGGTTTGTTGCCTTGCTCAGCGCAGGCCACCATACCACAACTCCATAGAGCATGATTGGTCGAATGATTGCAGTGTAGATCCATTTGCATATTTTGGGGCTAAGCCCCCATTTCTTTCCAATGGCTCTTTTGCACGTGTAGAGTGCAATACACGCTTTCTTGTGGCGCTGAAGAACATTCTCCTTCCAGGTTAGTTTCCTATCCAGAACTGTGCCCAAGAACTTGGCTTTGTCAGCCAAGTTCAGGTGCACGTTATTCAGTTTTGGTAGTATTAGCGGTGGTATCTTATAGCGGTTGGTGAAAAGGACCAGTTCCACTTTTCCCGGGTTGATGCTCAGTCCGCAGCGCGAGCACCATGAGGAAACCTCTCTCAGTTCTACTTGCATCAAGTCGCACAGGGTTTGTGGGAATTTGCCCCTGTATGCTATAGCTAAGTCATCTGCATATGCCACTACCCTTTGGTGTAGGCATGCTGATAGCTACGGATCAGGTTGCTATCAATAGTAGAGGAGAGGTAGTCATTTATTATCCTCTCGAAGGTCTTGAGCACAAAGGATGAGAGACTGATCGGCCTATAGTCCTTGGGCTCGTAATGAGACGCCTTCCCCGCCTTAGGAAAAAACACTACCGTGGCACTTCTCCAGGAGCACGGAATGTAGCTAAGAGCCAGGCAGGCAGTATAGAGAAATACCAGCCATTTGGCTGATGTCTCCAGCGTGTTTATGAGTTGTGCAGGAATAATCCCGTCTGGCCCGGCAGCCTTGAACGGTTCGAAGCTTTTAACCGCCCACCTAACCTTTTCCTCCGTGATGGGTATGTGTACAGCCAGGTTTATTGTAGGTGCTAGGGGTTCCTCATGCAAGTTCCCTGGAAGGGCGTATTCAAGAGCAGCTCTAGGGTTTCCCTCTCCGTGCTGGTCCAGGATCCGTCAGGTTTGCGCAAATAGCTTGTGGCTGTTTGAGTTTTTGAGAGCACTCGTCTAAGTCTCGCTGTATCGTCGACATTTTCGACCCCAGTGCAGAAATTTCTCCACGATACTCTCTTCGCCTGCCTCAGAGCTTTTTTGTAGGCCCTGAGTTTAACTTTATATTCGAGCCATTGATTCTCCGTGCCAAGGCTCTTGGCCTTATTGAATTGTGTCCTACATGATTTACGGAGCGAGTCCAGGTCGTAGGACCACCAATGCGGCCTATGTTTACCGCGTGGTTTTGGCACTGGGCAAGCCTGCTCTAGGGCATTCGAGAGCGCCGTTGTAAAGGTCTTTACCAGATCCTCCAACTCCTACTGATGAGGGGACTTGTGGGGCAGTGCTGGCAAGTCCCTAGATAGTATTTCATTGTGTAGCTGCCAGTTAGTGTTACGTGGGTTGCGTTTCATAACCGGCTGCTCAACAGAAAAGTCTAGAACTAATTCTACATACCGGTGGTCGGAGAATAAGTGTTCATCGAGAACGCGCCATTTTCTGACCCACTCATAAGCGCCTTCGCTGCAAATAGTGAGATCTATGACCTCCCTACGGGTTTTAGTAATAAACGTAGGTTCGTTACCCACGTTGCAAACTGCCAGGTTAGTTGTTAACAAATAATCAAACAACGACTCTCCTCTAGCATTGATACCGGAGCTTCCCCACTGGACGTGATGAGCATTGGCATCAGTTCCGATAATAAGATGACCCATGGAAAAATTTGCCACCAGGTCTTTTACCTCCCTCTGTGGCGGAGGTTCTTCGGCGTCGTAGGGCATATAGACCGATGCCATCGTCAGACTGGTACTGTCGACTGTTAAACTGGCAGCTGTAACGTCACCATTGGTATAGTTGGGCAAGAGAAAAGCATTCAGCTCAGACTTAACCAGAATACAGGCTCTAACCCTGCCCCCCTCGCTGGCTTGGATTAGCTTAAAACCCTTAGTCCCCAAACCGCAAATCCTTGAGCTGTTGACCCAGGGTTCTTGGATGAGGACCACATCTATGTCGCCTTTAGAGAGACGACTGATTAAAGCAGCCGAGGCTGCTTTAGATTTGTGCAGGTTTATCTGAATCACCACCAACATAAGAGCGCTCAGACTTCCCTGCCACCGCCGTATCGTCGAGTTCCACCTCGTCTGGAGGCTTATCTTTCAACGACGATTTGTTAAGACTACGATTTGGCGTAGCCGAGATCCTACTAACCGTGGCAGTATTGACATTGGTGCGCTCAGGACTAGCTGCTATCACTGTGACGTTGAGGTCCTCCCCGTCCAGCAGGCTGGCTCCCATCTCCGAGCTCCGAAGAAACTACAGGTCTAACATGAATTTCGAGCTAGCGGATTTTTCAAACGTATTTTTTTTCTTAAAAAAGTGATTCACTTGTTAAAAAGCTGTGTTGAAAACTAAAAAAAATTCATTCTATATACATATGCATTTGGGGGTTTTTTGAGTCGATTTTTGGATTTTATCTTTATTTTTACGTGGTTCACTTGTAGAAAAGCTGTATTGAAAACAATAAAAAAAACATTCTACATGTGCATCTGGGGGTTTTTAGGGTTGATAAATCCATTTCTGGTATTGATTTTTTTTTTGACGTCCGCCAGAGGGCGCTTCCGTCCATTTTTTGAATTTTAACACCTTTTTCCGAAAAGATACAAATTTTTTTATCAAGTATTTTGAATTTTGCGTAAAAAACCAGTTGTATTTTATTAAAATTAATTTCAAATTATTATTTTTTAAGCAGAATTCAAAATATTTGATACAAATATTTGGTTTTTTATCAAGATTGCTAATTATAACTCCGATGGTTTGCTGGGTACTGTTTATTTACATTGTATTACAAATGACACACGTGATCCCGCTACTTTTCATTTCTATACTGTGTTTGCTATAGTTTTCGCGTCAATTGAAATTGATAATAAACAAAAAAAAATCAACCAATAAATCAAGAAAAAAAGTTTTTAAGAAAACTAAAAGGTATGTATTAAAACAGTTATTAATAATAAAAAAGTGCAGCGTGGAAGTTAAAAAGAATAGTTTGGTTTGGTGCAAAAAAAACATTTGTTTGGTTAGTTTTTGTTTTTGTTTAGTCTTAGGTTAACGGTGCGAAATCAAACTAAAAAAAATATCACGCATACATAAACTCTATGTATAACTTTGATTTTAAAAAAGCACCGTTAACCTAATATCAAACAAAAACAAAAACTAAGCAAACAAATATTTTTTTTGCACAAAACCAAACTATTCTTTTTAACTTCCACGCTGCACTTTTTTATTATTAATAACTGTTTTAATACATACCTTTTAGTTTTCTTAAAAACTTTTTTTCTTGATTTATTGGTTGATTTTTTTTTGTTTATTATCAATTTCAATTGATGCGAAAACTATAGTGGATTGAAAATTGAAAATTGAGCCTGTATAACTTTGATTTTAAAAAAGCACCGTTAACCTAATACCAAACATAAACAAAAACTAAGCAAACAAATATTTTTTTTTGCACAAACCAAACTATTCTTTTTAACTTCCACGCTGCACTTTTTTATTATTAATAACTGTTTTAATACATACCTTTTAGTTTTCTTAAAAACTTTTTTTCTTGATTTATTGGTTGATTTTTTTTGTTTATTATCAATTTCAATTGACGCGAAAACTATAGCAAACACAGTATAGAAATGAAAAGTAGCGGGATCACGTGTGTCATTTGTAATACAATGTAAATAAACAGTACCCAGCAAACCATCGGAGTTATAATTATCAATCTTGATAAAAAACCAAATATTTGTATCAAATATTTTGAATTCTGCTTAAAAAATAATAATTTGAAATTAATTTTAATAAAATACAACTGGTTTTTTACGCAAAATTCAAAATACTTGATAAAAAAATTTGTATCTTGACAATTTAACAAGAATATAGAATCGAGGTGTTAGTCTACTTAAAAAAAAGAAATTGCATTATGAGAAGTCGAATTTCATAGATTTTCGGATCATTGTTGTTGATTTTCGGAAAAAGGTGTTAAAATTCAAAAAATGGACGGAAGCGCCCTCTGGCGGACGTCAAAATAAAAAATCAATACCAGAAATGGATTTATCAACCCAAAAAACCCCCAGATGCACATATAGAATGTTTTTTTATTGTTTTCAATACAGCTTTTCTACAAGTGAACCACGTAAAAATAAAGATAAAATCCAAAAAGGACGTAAACGCCCTCTGGCGGACGTAAAAAGAAAAAACGAATGTCAGAAATGGATTTATCGACCCCAAAAACCCCCAGATGCATATGTATATAGAATGATTTTTTTTTAGTTTTCAATACAGCTTTTCAACGAGTGAATTACTTAAAACAAAAAAATAAAAAAATAAAAGGACCGAAACGCCCTCTGGCGGACGTAATATGTTTGAAAAATCCGCTAGCTCGAAATTCATGTTAGACCTATAGTTTCTTCGGCAAAAATGCTTGAAATTATCCAATTAACCATAAGCGCCGTGGGCCCCTGTGAATTTTTTTGGGTCGATACAAATCGACCCGCTCTAATGTACATTCATATGAATGTTTGCTTGCTTGTATGTAGCTCCACTTCAGTCTGTCATTTGGACTTCAGACTGTCCCAAAAACCTTGAAATATGCCTTCAATATGGTTATCAAACGAAAGGGAAGGTCCGCAGGTTTCTATTGGACTTTGGAATAATTCGATATATTTATCGATAACTGAGTTATCGGTCAAAATGAGATTGTACAATAATATTCAAAATTGCCTACAATATGGGTATCAAACGAAAGTGGAGGCGCAGAGGTTTCGTTTGCACTGCGGTATATTTCGATATATTTATCGATTACTTCATAACACATTTAACTAAAAAGTAAAAAATAAATATAGTTTAAAAAGCCAAAACACACGCTTTTAAAGAATATTGCACTAAACAGGTAAAAATAAACTAAATAAAAAACAAAGATTATGGAATAAAGCGGACCACGCTTTTTCCACAGTACTACTGGGTAGGGGTTTTAAAATTATTTTCAACTTTTTAGTTCAATACACTCTAAAAGCGTGAGTTTTAGTTTTTTTAAACTATATTCATTAATTTTTTGTTTCAGTGAAAAGTCATGGTCACAAAACCGCAAAATGCCGTGTCCGATACCAAAATTGGGGCGGAATGCACGGTATTTTCCATGGCATTCGCACCGGTACGCATTTTTTCGCACGTTTTTAAGTACAGCCTAATAAAATTACAACAGCCACATGGAAACGTGCAACTTTGACTGCAAATATCTCTTCAGAGAAGCAAAATATTTAAAAAGCTCTTCCGGATTCGTGATCCTGAGCCCTCCGCCATACCAAATACAATGCATTAGATACCTAAGAAAATAATTGCAGGCAGAGCTGGGTAGTAATCATTACTTTAGGAATTAAAATACTCCCGATTCCCCATTACATGCAATTGGGAAAAGTAATCAATTCCTTTCCTGAAAAGAAAAGGAATTGATTACATTTCAATTTCTAAAAAAAAATACCAAAAGTATTTCATCTTTTTAAAGTATTTTTGGGAAAATGTAATTGTCGCGCCATTACTTTTGAAAGGAATTGAAAATGTAATAGAAATTTTTTCAACTACATTACAAGGAATAGAAATACACTTTATAATTTCCCATTCTTCAAAGGAATTGCAAAAGTAACTGAACTTCATTACTTTTTCTATTACTTTTGCAATTCATTTTGGGGTCGGTTTGATAATTTTGCGGTCAAATGATCGCAATGTAGTAGCAAAATGATCACAAAGTAACCCAAAAATTATCCCAAAACGATCTCAAAAGACCCTAAAATGATCCCAAATTGACCCGAAAATGAGACTAAAATGGCCCCAACATTATCTCAAAATGACCCCAAGTTGAACGCAATATAAGCCAAATATCACCCGCCCATTCCTTGTAATGTAATTGAAACAATTTTAATTACATTTTCAATTTCTTTCAAAACTAATGGCGCGGCAATTACAATTCCACAAAGTAATTTTCTTTTTTAATTCCATAAAAAATACCTTGTACTTGAGTCTCAAAAGGATGAAATACTTTTGGTAGTTTGTTTAGAAATTAAAATGTAATCAATTCCTTTTCTTTTCATGAAAGGAATTGATTCCATTATTCAATTACTGATGAAAGTAATTGTAATTGTAATGGAATTGATTTTACCAAGCTCTGGTTTTATCAAGAAATACATAATTTGCATGCAGGCATGTATTAATTGAGCTAACAATGTTTATTAGCAACATATTCATTAACCTAGACTTAACCTAATACTAGCTTGAATCAGATTATTAAATATTGATAGACGTGTTATTTACGCCTCCATTGTTTTCATATGCGAGTACCTTAATTATTCAAGTCACAATATGCTATTGTGAAACACTGCTTTGATAATACATATTTAGCTGCAAGAAATGAAAATCAAGCTATCCATAGGTGCGAATACATTCTTAAGCGGGCTACTCACCTGCCAAGAAATGCCTCAAGAAAAAAACGAGCATATATTTCTTGTGCCTGGTCAAGAAATTTTGACGTTTAACAAATTTTCCATTTTTTTGCAAATTACTCTTATAAAAATGTACAAAATATGTTTAGCGAGACATGTACTCACCTTTGCCGTGAATCTGCACGTTTACCTCAAGAAATATATACGAGCTTATTTAATTCTTGAGGTAAACCGGCGTTGCCAACTATCGAAAAGTGCTGTATTTTTTCTTATACCTTTCATGAACATGAAATGGTATTATAACTTTGGTCCGATGTTTGTAAGTATGAGAAGAAGAAGAGATAGACCCATCAATAAGTATACCGAAATGATCAGGATGACGAGATGAGTTGATTTAGCCATGTCCGTCTGTCCGTCTGTCTGTCTGTCTGTCTGTCTGCTTGAACGCAAACTAGTCCCTCAGTTTTTGAGATATCTGGCTGAAATTTTGTATGCGGCCACCATTTTCCAATATAGGAATCATTTGTCGGAACCAGCAAGATCGGACCGATATTACATATAGCTCCCATACAATCGATTGTTCCGATAAACCGATTTGGGGCTATAACTCCTTTAATTTAAGAGCTAGGAACGTGAAATTTTGCAAGTGTTACTATTTTTATATGTGAAATATCGATGTTGAAAATCATCGAGATGGGATAAATATTTCACATAGCCCCCATACAATCGATTGTTCCGATAAACGGATTTTGGGCTATAACTCCTTTAATTTAAGAGCTAGGAACGTGAAATTTTGTAAGTGTTGCTATTTTTATATGTGAAATATCGATGTTGAAAATCATCGAGATGGGATAAATATTTCACATAGCTCCCATACAATCGATTATTCCGACAAACGGATTTTGGGCTATAACTCCTGTAATTAAACACGTAGGAACGTGAAATTTTGGACGTATTGCTATTTTTATATCCGAAATATCGATGTTGAAAATCATCGAGATGGGATAAATATTTCACATAGCCCCCATACAATCGATTGTTCCAATAAACGGATTTTGGTAGATAACTTCTGTAATTAGATAAGTAGGAAAGTGAAATTTCGTAACTACATATTTCTCTTTTAGAACTTGGCATGTCGATGTTAAAAATCAATGAGATTGGACCAATATAACACATCGCCCCCATATAATCGATAGTTCCGAAAATTTCGGTATGAGCTAAAATTAAATTGACACAGGCTGAACTGGGGATGGAACAGTGAAAATCGTGACGCTTATTCATGAAAGGTATTTAGCCTTCGGCACAGCCGAAGACAGCTTTCCTTACTTGTTTTATATGGAGTTTGACATTTCTTGGCTGGTGGGTAGCCCGCTTTACACATTTAACATTGTTGACGTTCGTATCATTAATAGTAGCAGTAATAAAGGATAATTACGATTGATGATTTTAGCGATAAGAAACGATAACGAAGTTGTCCGATAACCGCCACAGGAAACGCGCACACAATGCCATACAAACAAAATTAAATTTCCAAACAAGTTGGTTGGTGACTTAAGTGGCATAAACAATTGTGCAATTAATAGCGGCTCATGGCACACACAAGCATTCATACATTCAATGGATTTTCCCTCGCGTTTACTAGCTGACCATACCAATAACACCAGATATCCCAACCAACCAAAAAGTTGTGCCCAACCCGGCTGGGATACTTTCAAGAGATGGAGGGAAATCATTTCAGTATAATTTGGACTTCTACATCATGAAGGAAAGGTGACGAGCAGATAGATTAGAGAGAATATCACCCCCTTTTATAGCAAAGAAACCACCCGGATTGGGATGACGAGTCAGATGACGAAGACGGGCTAATAATCTGCGAGAGTGACAAACTTTCTGTGTGCACGGACAAATTTAGCTTGATAATTTGAGAACGGTGGTACGAGCTTTTCGAAAATCACCAATCAAAACCGAAGTTCTGCAACGCTATTTTTTAATTAATATCTACCATTATTAAACTGTTTAATACATTTATATTAATAAATTAACAATATACTTTGAAGAAAATACACTCTCCGAAGTAGCTGTAAGGGCACCCAGTTTATGCAATTTCGACAAATTTACGTTTCTATGCAGTTTTGTTGCCCATTTGATTGTTATAGCATAATGGGATGTTAGTTAGTTAGAGCTTAAGTAATTTTTCCTTAAAACAAATTAAAATTATAAAGGCGTATGTAAGAAAACGTTAAGAAAAATAATTTTCAAAAATCAGGGACATTTTTCAAAAGCTTAAGATTAACACCTTATACTAGAGTCAAACGGCCAACAAAATCGCATACTTCAAAATATTCTAAAAACTCTGATAAGAAAGCTAAGAATTTTGATAAAAATTTGCCGAATTTTCTCGAATTTCGCATAGATTTTTGATATTTTGATAAATTATTTTATAAGAAATTTGCTAAAAATATTTTTCTGAACTACAAGATTTTTAAGTCATGGTTGCACTTATAGCTGCGTTGAGGTATATAAAAGTAAAAAAGTACAATAAATTTTTGAGCATGTATGAATTCAACTACCAAAAAAAGAAAAAATACTTAAACAGTTATTTATAATTTATAACTTTCTATTGAAGTGTATTATTTTTTTATTCAAATTAAATACCTACATTAATAGTAAAAAACAAAAATATAAGTGATAATTCAATTCTTTATTATTTATTTAAAAGTTGACAGTTTCACAAACTATTTCTCCAGTCTTTTTCAAGCAAACCTGTTAGAAATAACGAGTACCCTAATCCCGGGACTAATCCCGGCATCCCAGGATTTGTAAAATCATATCCCGAAAATCCCGGGATGGCCAAAATCCGAAAAATTGACATCCCTACCCCCTACTCATAACCAGAGAATGCTAACTTAAAATAACCTTTAACAGCCTAGGCGATTTTTGCCGTCCAACATGTTTCGCCAGTTGGTTCTTTGTTGGGCCAACTGGCGCCAACTGGTCCTGCCATCGGAGTGGTGGTCTCCCTTTTCCTCTACTTCCACCGGCGGGTGCCGATAAGATACCTTTTAGGCCTGGCCGTCTTCGTTCATTCCCACCCCGTGTACTAGCCAGCGAAGCCGCTGCGTTTTAATTCGCTTAACTATATCGACGTCTGCGTAAAGCTCATACAGCTCATCATTATATCTTCTTCGGTACTCGCGGTCGACAAACATGAAAACAACATTTCAACATAGTCACTGGAAACATCAGACAACAGTTTTAATTTGTTTTAGCTTTAATTCAGCCTTGAATGTTGAATGGGATATATGTAGTGTGCACTGTACACAGGTATGTGAGTACAAATGTGCTTAACGGAAGCCGTTGCGCTTATACCAGTAGCAAAAGGTTAAAAAGTTTCCTCATTAATTATGGCCAACAAATTGGGCAGTCGTGTTAAGCGCCACCGACTATTTATACATAAATCCTTTGGGATAAAACACTAAGGACCTCCATTCTAATTTTTTCTCTTTAACAGCCATTCTCTTGGTGCTAAGAAATAAGGTTAGCCATTGTGTTAAAAAGGCAGACCGAAGCGTTGATTTATGGAACCGCAGTGCTACATTGTTTTCACAGAACTAAAACTATATGGAAATCTTTTTGGTTTAATGCGAAAATTCTTATTGATATTATTAAGTGCAATTTCTTCTCAAAATTATTCCAAAGTCACCCCTATATGATCCCAAAAAAATACCTACAATACAAATGCAATACGGTAAAATGGAAACCCTGGGCGGCAACCCTACATGAAAATATTTTAGTTGGTATGTCGGCGAAATAACCTGCATTTGATACCCATATTGGCAAATCTCGCTCCATACATAGAGCCAAAAAGTTCACCTATAATCAAAGAGATCGACGTCTAAAAAAGCTTTTTGGCAGGGGAGAGCGAGTGGGGACAAATTTGAAGAAATTTGTGCTAGGAAATCTTTTTGATTTTAGCTTGAATTTCTTCTCAAATTTATTGAAAAGGAAATCGGCCAAAAAGAAGGAGTTAGCTTCTTATTTATGAATTTTTTTTGTACTTTTGTCAAAAACGTTCAATTGTTAGAAGAAATCTGCTTGTTTTTATGATATATGAGAACATCCTCTTATTTTCCCTAGATTCATATGGAATTTATTGAAAAGGAAAACTATTTATTTTTAAAAGATCCCTTATTAATTCACAATTTGCTATTAACGTCTCAACATATGTACGTACATCATGGTAGAGATCTCCGTTCAGCAGTTAATAATTATTAGTTCGATTCCCGGTGAAGGCAATAAGGCAAGTGGACATGTGGTGAGGCAAAAAGAACAAAGGCGTAATTAGACGTTGGCAAGTTAAGTATACGATGGCATGGTAGTGTAGATTAGACTAGACTATAGACATCTGGGTTGAGCGTTCATTTTTTTTTTTATTTGAAATATTAAAAAGAAAATCTTCTTAATATTATGTGATTATCTACTCAGATTTATTAAAAAAGAGACACCCAGTCATAATAAGACGGGCATCTTATTGGAAAAATATCATAGAGAAATCCTTCTGATTTAGAGGGCATTTTATGTGACTTTTTGCTCTATGTAATTAAAAAAATTGAGATATGTGGCAACCCTGTTTTTTTGGTTGTTGTTGTTAACACTCCCCCGAGGTTTTGGGATGTGATGCGAAAATTGACAGTCCTTGGCCGGATATTAACCCGGTACGCTGCGGCACTCCCTTGGTACTGCGGTACTGCCAGACTGTTATGGTAGCGATTTCGTATGACCAGTGGAACCATCTAGATCATGTCATTCCTCCATCCGTGAGAAAGAAGAAGACGGGTACGGAGAGGTGAGAGGCATCATATCCGTAGATCAACTATCGAGTTAGTACCTCGAGCATATTCTAAACCCCTAACCCGCAGGGGCTGTGGCAACTCTGTAAACCCCCAAAGTGGCAGCCACAAAGTGGATAGTCTTAGAATCAATAATACTATCTCTATGCCAAATTTCATCCCAATCGGGCAAGTGGTTCTCGAGATAGTACTAGATATACAAATATACTGAAAATATTTTATTTGGCATGTCTCTGAAAATACCTTTCATTCGATACTCATATTGGCATATCTTGCTACAAAATTACAAAAAATTTAGCTAGGTGGCAACACCCAAGTGGATAGTCTTAGAATCAATCATACTATCTATATTCATAATTTTATCCAAATCGGTCAAGCGGTTCCCGAGATAGTCCGGATATACAAATATACATAATACATATACATATCTATACAAGTTTAGCTCGTTCAAAGTTATAAGATTTATCGATATTATAACCAAAAACATACATTTTCCATATACGTTCAAACATATTTTTGTTAATAGGTACATATGTATGTATATTAGGGTGATTCAAATAAAAAAAAAATTTGGGTTTTTTCGGTCTTACCCCATGAAACTTCAAAAAATTAGCGCTCTAAATTAACCCTTAGGGGTGGCTATTTTTTTCGCCCTTTCCCATAAATTTTGTATGGGGAAATATGGTATTTTTTACAAAGTGAATTTTCTTTCAATTTTTACACTTTTTTGAAAATATTTTTACATACTCTTAAAGTTGAAGCTTCCAAAATGGTAAGCCATGTGCGAATATCTTAACTATTAAAATAATTAAAGCCATTTAAAATTTACTAAATTTTATACGTGTTACTGTGTATGTGTGTGCAATAATACAAAACTCAGCCATTTTCAAATGGCTGTAATTATCTTAATAGTTAAGATAGTCGCACATGGCTTACCATTTTGGAAGCTTCAAAGCTTCAACTTTAAAAGTATGTAAAAATCCGTGATCAGAATTAAGCTAGCAGGTCGCAGTTCGTCTTTCACCTCCCAAATCGTATTGATCTTTCTTGCGGTGTTAGGCCCGAACCCTCGGCCCGTTGCTGAATTGTGATCGCAAAATCGGGTAATCAAAAAACATATCAATACACGGCCTGCTGATCAGTGATGGAAAATGGGTTTTCTGATTTTGTACTAAATGTGAAAATAAAATGTACCAAATCATGGGAAAATGTTCAATGCAAAAATATTTCACAAGCAAATATGTATGTATGTACGCCGATTTGTATTTATTTATTATTATTGTTTTGGGCTCAGGAAAAAGTTCTACTTCGTATACCTAAAAAAATAGTTTTCGAGTCTGCGAAATTTAATTTTTTTAACTTTTTCATAAATTATTTTTTTTTCTTTCAAAAAACTGCAGACGGTGGTAATTTTCAGCACATGAATTCTCTCGGGACTACACCAATTCACACGGAAAAAATTGCATAGAAAATGATTTAAAGCCTTGCACAGAGCCAACAATGCCTAATAAAATAGAACAAAAGTCATAAGATATCTCTATAGATTTTCTTCAAGAAGATGTGCTTCTTATTATTGTAGAGACCGTCTTTTTAATTTTATTAAGAAGATTTTCTTTTTAATATTTTAAATGAAAAATAAAATGAAATCGCCCTCACAGAGAATCGAACTTACAATTTTCAGAATGATAAACCCAGCTGTTAACCATCAGGCCATCGCTCACTTTTGATTTCTAGCATCTAATTACTGATATGTGTATAGTTGTTAATGTTTAAAAGTAAATCTTATAAATATAATTGAGAAGATTTCTTTTTAACATTTCTAATTAGGAAAAAAAAGAGAGAGAATCGAACCTACAATTTTTCGAATGCTAAACCCAGCTGCTAACCATCCGGCCATCGTATACTAATAATTGCCAGCGTCTAACTACACCTTTGTACTAAATGTATAGTTTTTTTAATAAGAATTTCTTCTTAAAACCAAAAAGATTTCCCTATAGTTTTTTCTTCGTTTCCACCGTTACGACTACCCCTTTGCCCAAAAAGTGATCATGGAGACAATCTTATTAATTTTATTAGGCATTTTTGGCTCTGTGTGGAAATGAAAAAAATGCGAAAAAACGATGAGGCGAAATCGGCCCACCCTAATGTACGAGCCGTTTTCATGGCCTATTTCGGTAGTGTAACAGAGGTAAAATTTAAGGTATTTTGGCAGGAACATGAACATATGTACCTTTTACTGCCGGAATGTACTAAAAAATACAATTGTACCATCATTTCCATCACTGCTTCTGATATCTGACCAGAGGTTAACACACCAACGTTGGGTAGTTAACCTTAGGTTAACTCAAAATAAAAATTAGAAATCTGTGGAACGCCAGTTAACCTGGCACTGTAAAATTGGGCCTAAGATCTGTAATATTTACAGTAATTTTTGTTCACCTTTCTGAAAAATAAAACCAATATAAGGTTTGTTTACTGACCAAAAAAAAGTTCAGAGCAGGTTAGAGCAGAGCAGGGCAGGGCAGCTGTCAAAATAGAAATAGAGCAACTCAGAGCAGAAATGCCATGAAACACTTGAATCTCGATAGTTTCTTTTTATATGGTTTTTTTGTTTAAATCTTCAAAATTAATGCAAATTCACGTATACAAAAATATTGATTTTCTTGCAAGCTAATTTTTTTGAAGTTTTCAAAAATTTATTTTTTCGTGACTGACAATTGCTTCTCTGCTCTAACTTACTCCATAAAAAAACCCAGTGGGAAAATAGGCAATGCATGACCTTTTTCCATTCATGAAAAGATGTATGAATTTTGTTATAAGAAAAGATCACACCAAAAGCAAGGAAGGGAGTAATGTGTCGCTCAATCTTTGATTTGTAGTTTTATAAAAAATTGTTTTTCGTGCATGGAAAGATGTACGAATTTTGTTATAAGAAAAGATCATACCAAAAGCAAGGAAGGGAGTAATGTGTCGCTCAATCTTTGATTTGTAGTTTAAAAAAAAAAATGTTTTTCATATATGAAAAGATGTTCGAATTTTGATGTTAGAAAAGATCATACCAAAAGCAAGGAAGGGAGTAATGTGTCGCTCTATTTTTATTTGTAGTTTGAAAACTTCAAAAAAAAAAAATACACAACTTTCAAACATAAAAAAAAATACAATTTAAATTCATTTTGAAACTGCTGCTCGTTACTTACATCTTCATCGCTTTTTCTGCTGCTGTGAGGCCTTTCAGAAGTCGAGAGTCGACTGGACTGTTTGCTCCTGATGCTGGTGCCTTTTTGGTTTTGGAGTTTTTTTTTATATTATATTTTTTTGGGTGCACTCATCTTGGTCGTAGCCTATGACGAGCTCGTCATTCAAACATTTAAAATAGGACCTTAACTCTTCCCCCGCTGTAGAGCCTCACTGTGTCTTAATGTCCTTGTTACTCCACAAGAAAATTTATAAAATATTATGCAAAATTATATGTCCCTTGTAAAGCATCTTTTCATTCAAGAAAGGCAATGTAAGATATAATGTATCCCTTGTAGTGCATATTTTCATTCTTGAAAGGTAATGCATCTTTTCATTTATAAAAAGTAAGATAAAAAGTAATGTAAACATGTATCTTTAGTTTTGTAGGCGAGCGACACATTACTTTTCCTATGACATCGCTGTAGAAAAATTCATGCATGTTTTCATGTATAGTCTATAGGAGCTATACATTACTTTATGCATTGCTGTACATTACCTTTTCCCACTGGGAAGTTAGAGCAGAAATTTGTGATCTGGATTACTCTAGTTTTGTTTTGAGCGTACTCATGAAACAAAAGTTAGAGCAACCTAGAGCAAGAAAAATGTTCGTTAAACACAATTTTGTGAAATATCTCAATCTGGCGTAAGCTAGAGCAGCCCAATAAACAAACCTATAGTTATTGAAAAAAAAAAAATGAAAACTTTTTTCGGGCTTTATCTACTTTCAAAAACACATTGTGTATGGACTAGGGTTGCCACCTTTTCAAATCTCCAGACCCCAGGATTGAAATTTTTTTATTGACTTTTTGTAGTACATGTAGGGAAACATAAAAAATTAAAAAAAATAATGTTGACATAAATATGTATTTCAGAAAAAAAATGATAATAAAAATACATATCGCTCATTTGCTGCAACATCGTCATAACTCAAAAAATGTGATATTACAGAAAACGCATTTTTAGTTTTTGAATTGCTGTATATTTATATGGGATAAGTAATTAATTCTACCGCGATTCTGCGTGAAATGTTAAAACCTCGGATATAACACTTTGCCAGTTAATCAAACATATTATTTCCGATATATTAGTGATGTTAACTCAAAATTTGGGTTTTTTGAGTTATGACGACGTTGCAGCAAATGAGCGATATGTATTTTTATTATCATTTTTTTTCTGAAATACATATTTATGCCAACATTATTTTTTTTAATTTTTTATGTTTCCCTTTTTGTTTTTACCATTGTGTATAACTGATACACAATGGTTTTTACTTAACTCTACACCGGCTAAAAAACTCCAAACTAAATTTTACTTTTGATTACTTAGAGATTTTTGCAGGTGAGGCTTTTGTTGTGGTTGCTTAAAGAACTGTAAAAAATCAGAACAAGTCTTAATTTTGTTGTTGTTGTTGTTGTTGTAACGGACTTGTCTTTAGTCTAAATTGTGATTAATGACTTCTAACGGGAGTCCTAGGAAACTAGCAGTTTCTACAGGGCTGGACCAAACGGAGATGGGTTTTAGAAGAGTGGGCTCCGCAGAGCAAGTGTATAGGTGGTTGGTGTTATGGGGGGACGAACCGCATGTCGGACACTCATTCGGCACGTCGTGGTTTAGTCTGGATAAGTATGAGTTTAGTCTACTACAGTATCCAGAGCGTAATTGAGCCAGAGTGACCCTTGTTTCTTGAGGAAGATACCGCTAGAGATAGCCAGAAAAACTTGAAATAAGTTGACGGTACGCTTTCAAGTGTACTCTCCCCTCTCTTCTCACCGCCTATGTCGCGTAATGTAAAAGGGCACTAACAGGAATACTTAGGGTCGATTTACATAGACTTTGTACAAAGTTGCTTTACGTTGCACAAACTTTGTATGGTAGACACCTTTGCATGATAGACACCTCAGTTCAGCATTCAAGACACCTGTGTTCGATTCTCATTGAAGGTCATATAAGAACTTTTGAAAAATAACTCTTTTTTTACTTTTCCTAAGGACATTGAATAATGGGGCCAAAAACCACTAAGTGGCAACCCTAGTATGGACCCTAAGAAGTACGTACATATTTATAAGTCTCAAAATAATATTGAGGGTTAGTCGACCTAAGAGCCAATAACTCCAAATGTTTCAAACAAATGCTGTACGTGGTCAACGAATGCTTAGCCGATTTTTTTTGCCCGCACTGCAATCCACAAATTTATGAGATTTTCATATGTGAACAGCGATTGGCAGTCAGAACAGAACGAGTAATCGAAAATTGCAAAAGTAATTGCACAAAAATGGGCACAGATACTAAGTTATAACTGCAGGTGGAAAAGGGTCAACCTTATATGTTCAAATGACGGCACGCGTGATAACTGGGCTAACTGACTCCTCACAGTATCTTCCATACCAATAAATAATGCATAAATTTAATTCATATGGCAATTGTCGTTGTGCGAGTATTAAATTGGTGTTGTTGTAGTGCATTCAACAAAATGCAAATTTACTACTGTCAGTGCAGCAAAGGTGCTATGGTTGCATCATGAAGCTCATAAAACCGCATTTGTTTAGTTTCGGTAAGTCATTGCGCTTGAAGCAAAGCCACCGATAAGCAAACTCTCATTCACACAAGTCTAATGACGCGTCGGTGCACGGAAACAATTTGCGCCAAGTTACGGAAGAAATTAAGCAAAAACTTGAGATTTGCGGTGAATGTTACTTTTAAGGTACATATATTTATGTATGTATGTTTGTAACTATGTATGTATGTATGTATAGGAGTTCGTAAGATTTACAAAAGGGACACGCTAAAAAATGAGCCTAAATTTTATACCCGTCTAAAGTTTTTTCAAACCTTTCAAATACCTACAAAGAATTTTAAATTATTTTGCTTTCGATTTAAGATCTAAATGAAAGCAGTGTTGCCGCTGAAAATTTCAAAAAGGTTTCCAGAAAAGTGTCCCATCAGGAAAAAAGGGTCCCCTCTCTTTTTTTAGATAGGAACACGTTTGAAATAGCTTTATCCAATTTTGTTGATGTTGAAATATAGTCATTTTTATATGGCTGCAATTAGTGTAATAGTGATGATAATCGCATAATATAATAAAATAAAGAAAAAAACTTTTTTAAAAATAAGCTTTTATTATTGGGTAATAAAATTAACTAAAAAGTAAAAAATAAATTGACTGTAAAGAAATATAACCTTTAACGATAATTTGGCTTCTTCGTCTGCGACAAAATAATTCCATATTGTACATAATTATATATTTTCAACACTAAAACTTTACACCTAAATTATTAAATCTTCCAGTCTATATCACATTCCCAATTTTATTAATAATAAAAGCGTGTTAGATTTCGATAGCAAAAAAAGAAGGCCCTGAATTTTCTTAATTATACCATACGTCAAAATTTATCTTTTCGTTTGGCACAGCAAAATGGAAAATATTCGTTCACCATAGGAAATTTGTTCACCTCATTTCACTCTGACGAAAACAAATACCGATTAACACACAGGCTTTAGTCAGGTCCAAATTTTACCCTGCCACACAAAATTTAAGATTTACAAATTTTTTTGGGATTTTTGAAATTAAGCTAATATTTTTATTGTTTTCTTTCGTATAATGCATTGTTAGCGAAGCCTGAACGATGATGAAAATTGCAAAACCCCATCTCTACTGCTGGTTAGTACAATATCAAAAGCATAATTTCCTGGAATGAAAACTTTCAAATATCTCTACCCGTGCGCCACCTTTCGGAATTATTATTATACCTTTCATGAACATGAAATGGTATTATAACTTTGGTCCGATGTTTGTAAATATGAGAAGAAGAAGAGATAGACCCATCAATAAGTATACCGAAATGATCAGGATGACGAGATGAGTTGATTTAGCCATGTCCGTCTGTCCGTCTGTCCGTCTGTCTGTCTGTTTGAACGCAAACTAGTCCCTCAGTTTTTGAGATATTTGGCTGAAATTTGGTATGCGACCATTTTCCAATATAGGAATCATTTGTCGGAACCAGCAAGATCGGACCAATATAACATATAGCTCCCATACAACCGATTATTCCGATAAACGGATTTTGGGCTATAACTCCTGTAATTAAACACGAAGGAACGTGAAATTTTATAAGTGTTGCTATTTTTATATGTGAAATATCGATGTTGAAACTCATAGAGATGGGATGAATATTTCACATAGCTCCCATACAATCGATTATTCCGATAAACGGATTTTGGGCTATAACTCCTGTAATTAAACACGTAGGAACGTGAAATTTTGGAAGTATCGCTATTTTTATATGCGAAATATCCATGTTGAAAATCATTGAGATGGCATAAATATTTCACATATCTCCCATACAATCGATTATTCCGATAAGCGGATTTTGGGCTATAAGTCCTGTAATTAAACACATAGGAACGCGAAATTTTGGAAGCATCGCGATTTTTATATTTGAAATATCGATGCTGAAAATCATCGAGATGGGATAAATATTTCACATAGCCCGCATACAATCGATTGTTCCGATAAACAGATTTTGGTTGATAACTCCTGTAATTATATAGGTAGGAACGTGCAATTTCGTAAATGTTGCTATTTTAGAATGTGGAATGTCGATGTTAAAAATCAATGAGATATTGGTCATATAACACATCGTCCCCATATAATCGATAGCTCCGATAATTTCGGTATGAGCTAAAGTTAAATTCACACAGGCTGTACTGGGGATCGAACAGTGAAAATCGTGACGCTTATTCATGAAAGGTATTTAGCCTTCGGCACAGCCGAAGACAGCTTTCCTTACTTGTTTTTTTTTTATTTTGCGTGGAGGCAGACAACTAAACGATGATGAAAATTTCAGGATCCTACCTCAACGGGAAGTTCGTTAAAAAACGAATTAAACGACACCGAAACAGACCTTCGCATTTCTTAAATAGAGCAACGCTCGCGCCACCTAGCGGGTCCAATTTTTGTACACACATGTAAAATATCAGCCAAAACAGTGCATAATTACGATTTTGAGTTTTTATTACCGCTATCTCAGCCCCACCTAGCGGCATTTTTTTACGGAAATATTTATTTTCATGGTAGTAATATATATTCCGAATTTCAGCCAAATCGGACCATAAATGCGATTTTTGAAAATATAGCGACCCACGCGCCACCTATCGGATTTTTTTTGTCATAATATTGCATTGTCATCGGGGTTATACAGGGGTGCATATTTTCAGATCAACCGGGAAGTGTATCAAATTTAACTTACAAGATTCCAATACAGACAACCGTCAAGTGAAAGTAAATAAAAGCTTATAATATAATAAATAAAAAGAGAAAGGTTAGAATTCAATTTTTTTCCAAAATGTATGGAAAAGGACCAAAAAATAGCGACCGCTAAGGGTTAAGTTACAGAGCTAATTTTTTGCAAGGCTTATTTTCTCATCTATTACTTTTTAGGGGGTTAGACCCAAACACATTTTTTTTATTTGAATCACCCTAAAACATATGTCCGAGTTGTCAAATTATACAGCGTTGCCAGCAGTAGGACTTCTGTTAGACATGACATTTGGAAATCCGGGAGGTTTTTAACAAAAAAAAACGATACAAATGCACTTCATTGCAGTTTCAAAGTGAAAAGGCGTCACGAATTTTAAAAAAGGGTCAAATATGGTACTTTTTTGAAAAAGTAGGGTTCGGTGACCCGGCTCTAAAAAATGGTCAAATTGGTTGATTTTTTTGAGAGTCATTGAATTTTGCCCACGAAACTGTTATGTCGGCTGTCATTCAGACCGCCTCGGATCGAGTCCTGCCGGCTGACATGATTTTTTATTTTTATTTTATTTTTAAATCTTTTTGGTTTAAAATTAAAACTTTTCGGTTTCGAATTAAAACTTTTCGATTTAAAATTGAAATTTTGCTGTTTTAAATTGAAACCTTTCGGCTTAAAATTAAAACTTTTCTGTTGAAAATTGAAGCTTTTCGGTTTAAAATTAAAACCTTTTCGGTCCAAAGTTTTTGTTTTGTTTTCATTTAGTTTTGAAAGCTTTTTCAAGATTGCCTTATGCCCACAACATTTATGTATGCGATGTAACCAAGGCCATTTTTATATTTGCCAAGGAACTATAATTTTTCTTGGGTATTTTCATTCAGTTTCATTCGGTGAGGTTAGGGCAACATTAAAAATTTAGGTTCAAATTTTGAGCCGTGTAAATAATGACGGCGAGGTGTAGCAATTTATCCTTAATCGACCACCTTAACAGAGTTCAACGGAACTCTGACGTTGGTATGTGTGTGACTATGTCACAAAGCTCGCCGTCTGTAAATTGTTCAAATGCTTTCTAAGTTTTAGGAAATGTGCCATGGGGTGTAAAGTTTAAATAAGATGGTTTGCTAATTTAAACTTAAATCTCCGAATGGGAATAAAATTATGTTTGAAGATATTTTGGATATTTAATTTTTATGATGGTGTGTGAAGAAAATTTAAACGTTTAGTTCGAAAATGGCAGTATTAACTGGATGGATGGACTCAGCTCCGCAGAGGATCGCCTACTCACAATTGATAATTGATCTGCCAATTTTGGAACGGCGAACATACAACAATATTAAATAGGTGGCTGGGACGCTTTCCTGGAGTCCTTTCTTAAACTTTTCTACAGAGCATAGAGCAGCCTTCAGTGGGATTTGTATCAGCGGTTCTGGGCAACGTCAGCTACCTAGGCTCGAGGCAGAAAGAGAGGGAGCCTCGGATGATAACCCCCTTTAATATTGACGACCCGGCAAAACGAACTAAGGACAATGAATGTCCGGACCCTTTGCAGGTACCGCTGCCCGACTGGTTGATGTCCTCGTTAACGCAAAGGCTGACATCACCGCCCTGCAGGAAATTCGATGAACGAGACAAGGAAAGACGACCATCGGACCTTGTGATGTATACTACAGTGGCCAGACACGCGGAAAATCGCGTGGTGTAGGATTCGTGGTGGGAAAGAGACTTCGCCGCCAAGTACTAGTGTTCACTCCCGTGGACGAGCGTCTTGCTGTGATCCGCATCAAGGCGAGGTTTTTCAACATAGCATTTATCTGCGCCTATGTGCCGAATGAGGGGAAGGACGACGCAGAGAACGCCTCCTTCTACGATAAACTTGAACAGACCTATGATTGCTGCCCCCTGCATGATATCAAAATCGGGCTCGGCGACTTAAATGCCAAGGTGGGCAAGGAAGGGATCTTTGGTCCTACAGTTGGAAAATTTTGTCTCCACGATATAACATCCCCCAACAGCGCTAGGTTGATTGACTTCGCCGCTTCTCGCAATATGGTCATCAGTAGTACCAGGTTCCAGCATAAGCGAATACACCAAGCCACTTGGCTATCTCCTGATGAAAGAACAAGAAACCAGATTGATCATGTCATGATCGACGGTAGACACAGCTCTACCGTTCTGGGCGTGCGTACCCAACGTGGTCAAAATATCGACTCGGACCATTATCTTGTTGCAGCCAATTTTCGCACACGCCTCTGTGCAGAGAAGAAAGTACGCACAGCAACGGAAGGAAAGTTTGACGTCGAGAAGCTGCGCATGACACGGACAGCTGATAATTTCTCCACTCGACTCTCACACCTGCTATCGGAGAGCTGTTATCGAGCTAACGATGTAACCGAGCAATGGAAGCATATCTCTCTCAGCGAGCCCGCAAGAACAACTGGTACGATGAAGAATGCCGCACTGCCTCGGACAAAGAGGACGCTGCATACAGGGAGACGTTGCGAACGGGCGCTACCCGCAGTGTATGGCAACGCTATCGTGAGGCAAAGAAGGAAGAGCGTGAGTGTGAGGAGCTTGAGATGCTGGCCTACAGGAATGTTGCCCGAAAATTTTATGAAAATACCCGACGGATGACGGAAGGTTTTAAGACCGGGACAAGTTCCTGTAAGGACAATAATGGCGACCTGGTAACCGACGTACAAAGTGTACTTAAATTATGGAGGGAACACTTCTCCTCACTGCTAAATTGCGAGGGAGAC
This sequence comes from Campiglossa producta, assembly GCA_964058755.1. Taxonomy (NCBI): domain Eukaryota; kingdom Metazoa; phylum Arthropoda; class Insecta; order Diptera; family Tephritidae; genus Campiglossa; species Campiglossa producta. Next base: position 97,806,781 of record CAXKVI010000003.1, read on the forward strand.
GTCGAACCCGATACCACAATCCCTGACGATGGCAAAGTCGTCCCACCACCTGACTATGATGAAGTGAAGATAGCTATGTCCCGGCTCAAAAACAACAAAACGGCTGGAAAAGACGGACTACCCGCCGAGCTGTTCAAACACGGAGGAGAAGAGCTGGTAAAAAGCATGCATCAGCTCTAATGCAGAATATGGTCGGACGAGTGCATGCCTCCGTATTTTAATTTAAGTGTGCTCTGCCCAATCCACAAGAAAGGCGATCCCGCGAACCGCACCAACTACCGCGGAATCAGTCTTCTTAATATCGCATATAAGGTTCTTTCTAGCGTATTGTGTGAAAGACTGGAGCCCATCGTAGACAAACTGATTGGACCTTATCAGTGTGGCTTTAGACCTGGTAAGTCTACCATCGACCAGATTTTCACGATACGCCAAATCCTGGAGAAGACCCATGATAAAAGAACCGACACGCACCATCTCTTTGTCGATTTTAAAGCTGCTTTTCACAGCGCAAAAAGGAGTTGCCTGTATGCCGCCATGCCTGAATTTGACTTCCCTGCAAAGCTTATACGGCTTTGCCAAATGCCGTTTAGCAATGCCAACATGTCCGTCAGAATCGGGAAGGACCTCTCTGAGCCATTTGCAAGGACTGAAACCGAAACCGATTAAAACCGATTCATTTTTCAAAACCGAAACCGTAACCGTTATTTTTATCTGAAAAAGAACGAAACCGTTTCAAAAGCCGGAATCGGTTCCAAACGGTTTTGAATTTTTTTAATGTCTTCTTTTTGTGGACACATATTTTATTTTACCAGAGGCTACCCTGAATAATTTTCATGGAAGATGGTTAAGCAAGGTTACAAAAGACACGTTTTGACCTCAATATCAAAATTCCGAAAGAGGAAATTGAACTATAGTCGAATGAAGCCATCGAAAAAAATTTACGAGATCCGAAAAAAAAATGTTCAGTGGCCCGTCTCAAAAAGCATCAATCATATTAATGTTCCATTCTAACATTTTTCTAATAGAAAAAGTAGAGTTAATTTTTTTAATTTATTTTGAACAAATTTTTTCCAAAAGTAATATTTATTACTATATTGGAGAAAATCCATCGTGACCACCGGAGTAAAGTTATAAAAATTCAGACTTATTATGCATTTAGGTACATATTTGAGTTTTGCAGTAGCAAAATTTTTTTTGAGGTGGTTTTATTTGGAAACCGAAACCGGAACGAAACCGTAACCGAAACCGAAATTAATGTTGAAGAACGAAACCGAAACCGACAGGGCGACTCCCTTTCGTGCGATGTCATCAACCTGATGCTGAAGAAGATAATTCGAGCAGCAGAGCTAAACCGCAACGGTACAATCTATTACAAGAGCGTGCAATTGCTGGCGTATGCCGATGATATAAAACTGGATAAGGAAGCGAAAAAACGACAAGACGAAGTATCTGCTGTCATCAAAGAAATTACCCTGCGGGTTAGGGGTTTAGAATATGCCCGAGGTAGGCATACCGGTCGTAAGAGGCGACTAATATGCACATAGGTAATTGACGTGCAACTCGCTGGTTGATCTACGGATATGATGCCTCTCACCTCACATTACCCATCTTCTCCTTCCTCATGGATGGAGGGATGCCATGACCTAGAAGGTTCCACTGGTCATACCAAATCGCTACCACGACAGTCGGGCAGTACCGCAAGGGAGTACCGGGGTCATATCCGGCCAAGGACTGTCAACTTCGGCATCACTCCCCAAAACCTTCGGGGAGTGTTTTGTTGTTAACAACAACAACATCAAAGAAAGAATCGGCAGCCTAGTCACCGTTTATAGCTACAAATTTGGACTAAGTAAGCAATTGAGAAGTAAAGTCCTCTCTCAGCAAACAAAGATCGCGCTCTATAAGTCTCTCATCATCCCAGTCCTGATGTACAGCTCGGAATCATGGACAGTGTCAAGAGAAGATGAGATGGCCATTGGAGTATTTGAGAGAGCGTCAATTAAAGAACGCAAGCCAAGATTAGATTAGAGACAGACATTATGAGTGCCTGGCAAAATCAACAGGAAAGGTGTACCCGCAAATCGCCCACCCTTAAGCGTAATCAGTTCGATTTATGTCACATAAAAGGTTCTACCTGGAGTATTACGCGTAAGGCCGAAGCTCATCAGATACCAACTGTGTAGGACCTGGCAAGTCTACCTTTAGAAAAATCCTCCAGATGATACTCAAAAAGCCATCTAGTCGCCTAAGCGATTTTGGCCGTCCATAATATTTCGCCAGTCCGTTCTTTGTTGAGCCAACTGGCTCCTATTTTAGACACCGCGTATTCGTAGATCTGCCTCCACCTGATCCTTCCATCGGCGGGTGCGGATAAGAATACCTTCTGGCCCGGAGCATCTTCGCTCATTTGCCGCACAACGTGACCTACCCTCGAATCCGCTTGATTTTAATTCGTTGAGCTATGTCGACGTCTGCTTAAAGGTCATACAGCTCATCATTAAATCTTCTTCGGTACTCGCCGTCGCCAACTTTTAGGCGGCCATAAATCTTTCCTCGAGATGATCCATGATAAAATAATCGACGCAGATCTGAGGGTTTGACGTGATTATATTTCTAGCTGAACAAAACTAATACTCCACTAGTGAAAACGGGATGACTCTTGGAGTACTTGAGAAGAAGAAGTTCAAAACTTCCAGTGTTGCGAACCGAGGAAAACGGGATGACTCTTGGAGTACTTGAGAAGAAGAAGTTCAAAACTTCCAGTGTTGCGAACCGAGGAAAACTAGATGTGAGCATTGTAGATATTCAACGAATATTGAATGGCTTCGCTGTTTGGGGTTTTTTCAGATAAGAAAGCATCGAAGCACCGTCATTTACCGATCCCTCCGGTACTACCGTGAAGTAATCCGTCGGGAAGTGATTTGAGCATTAGTCCTAACGTCTGGCGACCTTTTTACAAGATCTCCAATCTGCTCCATTGGCCTACTACACCAAGTTTTCGAGTATCGATACCCGGCAAAAGTTTGGCAAACTCTCCGGGTGTATTTCTGTCATGAGAAACTTCTCAGCAAGTGCCGTTCGAATTCAAACCACAAATTGGAAGAGAATCTCAGCAAAAAATCTCCCGAGAGGTTATGATAAACTGTTGATAATTGAATCGAAAATATAATTACTTAACCCAATAATGTTTTACCGGACAATAAAAAAATTATGAGATTAATAAAGCGAACCGTGCATTAAAAAAGCGAAATGAAACAACATATAAATATGTTGGAATAAGATAAAACTGTCGTATTTATGTTAATCGGTCGAAGATTATAAAAATATTTCGTTTATCAATTTTAATCATCACCAGAAACAAATTGGTCATATTACATTATTGTGTCCAGCCACAAAGTTGTATATTCGCCTAGCAGTCCAATCAAGTGGCTTGGTAACTAGTCTGAGTCGCAGTCTCAATTATTTACACATTGTCTTTTTTCTAACATTTTGTACTACAAGGTTTTTCAAACTATGAGTATGAGTTTTAAGATAAGTTTCCTGACTCTGAGACTGATAAATAGAACCCTTGTTACAAGTCTGGACCTTTCAAACTAGTTCGGTTTCGGTCGTTTTTATGCGACTGTATTTATGACGTTTGCATACAACTATCAGAAGAAGTCATTGGTTGAAATCAGAGGAGGAGAAATCTGTGAAAAAGACATATACCTATGCAAGTATGGAAATAAATGCATGTGTATGCGACCATAAGATATGTAAATTTTAGGACAACAACAACACTCCAAAAGCACGCACGTCCGAGTAATAAACCAGCACGCGACCGTCAGCAAACGAATTCAGAGGACAGACTCCCCAACGGCTTGAACATGAATGGTGGCGCGTATAAAGATTCAAGTTTGAGTTACTCATTGCTCAGAGGGGCTTACATACATACATACGTACAGATAAATATGTAGATACGAACTTATCCGTAGCACATATCGCTATATTCACGTTGCTACGGTCCTGCCCAACTGTCTCATGTCTCATACACCGTTGAGCTTTTGCGAGCTTGTGATTTAGAATAGTCCCATCTGTTTGCAGAGTCCAAGTTGTAGCGTGTCCGCATGCTGCGAGATCTTACATTTATGCTAGTCGTGAGTATGTATGTTGAATAGTGGGTGTGTGTCAGCAGTTCACCAAATAGCCCGAGAATGAAACATTAAAGGTAGGCACTATAGTAGAGGTTCCGCGAAAAGTAGTTTATTATATTCGGGTTATTGATTATTGATTCTCTTCCAATTACATATTGTGTTTCTTGCTTGCCCAAGATTGTTGTTGTTTCTTTGGATGGGACTTAGACCTACGGTGGACAATATTTAAAAAACACTAAACAAGAGTTTTGCTTCTTAATGAACAGGAATCCTGAGATTGCCATGACAAAGTACAAAGTTCGCGTGATACCAAAAGTCGAATAAAAATTGGCTTCCCTAATACATGCATGTGTGTATGTCGGTATCCAGTATTTCGGATTTGGTATCGAATAAACATTTTAAATTGATTAAAATGCGATAAATCATAATCGTCGCCTGTCGACAAACCGTTGTTATTGAGCGCTGCTTGTCTGTAAGCCACCAACAAAGAAGCAAACAAATTCTGAGCCATTTAATCCAAGCCTTGTGTTCTCTTGGTTTACTTGTGGTTATGTATGTAAGTACATATGTATGTAGGGCATAAGGGTGGGGCTTAACTCCCAACTACGAAAGGATAAGACTCTGGATGAACAGTGAATGTCAGGAGCTTGAGTGGCAGGCCAACATAAATAATGGCTGAAAGTTTCCCCAAAAGATTCGGCGGATGACGGAAGGTTAAACAACTGGATCGGGTAGGTAACTTAGAATTTGTTCATGGTGTATGCGGGGCCTAAGACAGCAATATTCCAGGTTCGCATTCCGGTAAAAGTAAAATCAACAATTCCTTAGAAAGAGAATAACTAGGCCCCGCCTACACAAATTGGAACTGATGCTTGGCACAAAAATCTCTTGAGATTCTGATGATCACCTGAAGGTATACTGCAGCTATACGTTTTTTATAGTCTGTAATGGTAAGTAGTTGATGATGAGATGGTGCAGGCCTTCCTTTTGGAAGGAAACAATTTTCCTTATCCCTAACGCCTTGGCATCCACACTAACCATCACGATAATCATCTCCAATGTGATCAATTAAACATCCAGTAACCATAATGAAGTGAAAATTTGATTAAAAAAAGAAAATGAAAAAAGTTGGCCGCAAATTACACACGATGCTTACTCACCAAGCAAATAGCCACCGAAAAGAATCCCGTAAAAACGTTGAGGGACCAATACTAACCATCACGATAATCATCTCCAATGTGATCAATTAAACATCCAGTAACCATAATGAAGTGAAAATTTGATTAAAAAAAGAAAATGAAAAAAGTTGGCCGCAAATTACACACGATGCTTACTCACCAAGCAAATAGCCACCGAAAAGAATCCCGTAAAAACGTTGAAGGACCAATACTACTCCAAGAAAAATTATATTCCATATAAAAAAGGTGCTCCAAATAAAATGGCGATGTCCTAGGATTGGACCACCTAATCCAACTAGGAGTACTCCACCCCGTACTCCATGGAACACCCACACAAGAGTATTTTCCAAAAAAGGCCCAACTTGATTACTCCACTTAGAGTAGAAAGCGTAGCGAGAGAGGAACACCTACTCAAACTATGGATTTACATAGGAGTACTCTATGGATTACATAGCAAAGTACTCTGACTGTAGGTACTCCTTGGAGTACCAGAAACAAAACGAAGGTTGAAGTAGGTGGTCCTAGGACATCGCAATGTAAATTGGAGCCCAATTTTTATATGAAAAAGGATTACATTTGAAGTAATCTGATACTATTTAGATATCGAACTGAGTACTCTGGATTTTTGGAGGGAGGTATAAGGCAAAACCCCAAAAACCAATTGGTCGGTTAAGGTATGGTTAGCGCGATAGCGTTATGTAATAGCATGAATAATGGTTTATATTTATTTCGATAAGGCTGGTTAGAACAGCTGATTACGCTTATGGCTATGGCGTTAGCGATAAGGATGTTTATTTGTATGAAACTTTTATTCGAGGAAAAAACTGCTGAGTCAGATTTTAAGTTGTAATTAATCTTCGTTATCGCTAACGCCATACCCATAACGCTAATCAGCTGTTCCAACCTAACTTATGGAAATCAATATAATCGATTATACATGCTTGCCATAACATAACGCTAACGAACAGCTGATTAAGGGCCACTTGCATAAAAGCCGATAACGCCTAATCGGTGATTAACTTGACAGCTAACCATACAAAATACGTCAATCAAACTACGGTTAGTCGTTATCAGCTTTTATGCAAGCGGCCCTAAAGTAATGGGTATGGCGTTAGCGATAACGGAGATTAATTACGGTCCAATGGTTGAGCAAAGAACTTCAAACAAATAAGGCGCACCCTAGTCTACGTTTTGAGGCATTTCGGCTCCTACTTGGTGTTACTTGTTTTTATTACGCTAATGGCAGTTTAAATTTCACTTTGGTGAAACCTTTTTTACCTTACCAGCCATACGTACGTGCCCTGCATGTCCTGATTGGCAGGTACCTACATAAAACTTGTACGTGGGAGCATCATAAATTTATGAGCCACCAACATAATAAAGTGTTAACGGAACGCGTTATTAATGCAAGTGATGCACCTATGTTGCACACATTGATCGTAAAATGTATGACAGCCTGCACTCTTATCTGACACATTTCATATCATTGAGAATATATTGCACATATTATCATACATACTACGTAGAGGCTATGAATATAGATTCGAATTTGCAGGCATTTATTACATCCGTCGTCCTACCCCAATATTGGCTTTGATGCTGTTAAGAGCATATCTCATTCCCTCCCAGTTCTGATCTCGTACTCTTCTGATCGTTATCCTTATGGTTATCCTTATGCTTATCTCTATCCCCATCCTTTTCGTTATCCTCGTCCTTTCATCATCATCATTTATTGGCGCTTAACCGCCTAAGCGATTTTGGCCGTTTCGTATCAAAGCACGCCAGTCATTCCTTTTTAGCGATAACCGACGCCAATTGGAAACCCCAAGGGAGTTCAAGTCATCCTCCACCTGTTGTTTCCATCTCAGTCGAGGCCTCCCCCTTCCTCTGCTGCCGAATTCAGGCGACGATAGGAAAACCTTCTGTGCTGGAGCTTCTTTGTCCATTCGCATAACATGGCCCAGCCAGCGGAGTCTTTGGGCTTTAATTCGCTGGACTATGGTCAGATCTGCGTAGAGCTCGTACAGCTCATCGTTAAATTTCCTTCGATACTCGCCGTTGGCATCACGGGAAGGACCATAAATCTTCCGGAGAACTTTTCTCTCAAATACTCCAAGGGCCATCTCATCTTCTCTTGACATTGTCCATGAATCTGAGCCATACATCAGGACAGGTATGATGAGAGACTTATAGAGCGTGATCTTTGTTCTTCGAGAGAGGACTTTACTTCTCAATTGCCTACTCAGTCCAAAGTAGCACTTGTTGGCAAGAGTGATTCTCCGCTGGATTTCTAGACTGATATTATTTTCGGTGTTAATACTGGTTCCCAAATAGACGAAGTCTCTCACAGTTTCAAATTTGTAACTATCAACAGTGACATGGCTGCCAAGGCGCAGGTGCGCCGATTCTTTCTTTGATGACAGCAAATACTTCGTCTTGTCCTCGTTCACGGCAAGACCCACTTTTTTCGCTTCCTTATCCAGTCCAGAGAAGGCAGCGCTTACGGCGCGGTTGTTAAGGCCAATGATATCAATATCATCGGCATACGCCAGCAATTGCACGCTCTTGTAAAAGATTGTACCATTGCGGTTTAGCTCTGCTGCTCGAATTATCTTCTCCAGCATCAGATTGAAGAAATCGCACGAAAGGGAGTCGCCCTGTCTGAAGCCTCGTTTGGTTTCAAATGGCTCAGAGAGGTCCTTCCCGATTCTAACGGAGCTGTTGGTATTGCTCAACGTCATTTGGCAAAGCCGTATAAGCTTTGCAGGGAAGTCAAATTCAGACATGGCGGCATACAGGCAACTCCTTTTTACGCTGTCAAAAGCGGCTTTAAAATCGACAAAGAGATGGTGAGTGTCGATTCTCTTATCATGGGTCTTCTCCAGGATTTGGCGTATCGTGAAAATCTGGTCGATGGTAGACTTACCAGGTCTAAAGCCACACTGATAAGGTCCAATCAGTTTGTCTACGATGGGCTTCAGCCTTTCACACAACACGCTAGAAAGAACCTTATATGCGATATTAAGAAGACTAATTCCGCGGTAGTTGGTGCGGTTAGCGGGATCGCCTTTCTTGTGGATTGGGCAAAGCACACTTAAATTCCAATCCGGAGGCATGCATTCGTCTGACCATATTCTGCATAAGAGCTGATGCATGCTTTTTACCAGCTCTTCGCCTCCGTGTTTGAACAGCTCGGCGGGTAGTCCGTCTTTTCCAGGCGCTTTGTTGTTTTTGAGCCGGGATATAGCTATCCTCACTTCATCATAGTCAGGTGGTGGGACGACTTTTCCATCGTCAGGGATTGGGGTATCGGGTTCGACGTCTCCCTCGCAATTTAGCAGTGAGGAGAAGTGCTCCCTCCATAATTTAAGTACACTTTGTACGTCGGTTACCAGGTCGCCATTATTGTCCTTACAGGAGCTTGCCCCGGTCTTAAAACCTTCCGTCATCCGCCGGATCTTTTCATAGAATTTTCGGGCATCATTCCTGTCAGCCAGCATCTCAAGCTCCTCACACTCACGCCTTTCGGCCTCACTTTTCTTTTTTCTGAAAAGGCGTCTCTCTTCCTTCTTTGCCTCACGATATTGTTGCCATACACTGCGGGTTGCGCCCGTTCGCAACGTCTCCTTGTAGGCAGCGTCCTTTTTTTTCGAGGCAGTTTTGCATTCCTCATCGTACCAGTTGTTCTTGCGGGCTCGCTGGAACCCTATAGTGGCCTCAGCGGCGGTACGCAATGAGTGAGAGATATGCTTCCATTGCTCGGTTACATCGTTAGGTCGAGGATTGCCCTCTGCTAGCAGGTGTGAGAGTCGAGTTGTGAAATTATCAGCTGTCTGTGTCATGCGCAGCTTCTCGACGTCAAACTTTCCTTCCGTTACTGTGCGCACTTTCTTCGTTGCACAGAGGCGTGTGCGTATCTTGGCTGCGACAAGATAATGGTCAGAGTCAATATTGGGACCACGCAGTGTACGCACGTCCAGAACGGTGGAGCTATGTCTGCCGTCAATCAAGACATGATCAATCTGGTTTCTAGTTCTTTGATCAGGGGACAGCCATGTGGCTTGGTGTATTCGCTTATGCTGGAACCTGGTACTACTGATGACCATATTGCGAGCAGCGGCGAAGTCAATCAACCTAGTGCCGTTGGGGGATGTTATATCGTGGAGACTGAATTTTCCAACTGTGGGACCAAAGACTCCTTCCTTGCCCACCTTGGCATTAAAGTCGCCGAGCACGATTTTGATATCATGCTGGGGGCAGCGATCATAAGTCTGTTCAAGTTTATCGTAGAAGGAGTCCTTCTCTGCGTCGTCCGTCTCCTCTGTCGGCGCATAGGCGCAGATAAATGTTATGTTGAAAAACCTCGCCTTGATGCGGATCGCAGCGAGACGCTCGCTCACAGGTGTGAACGCTAATACTTGGCGGCGAAGTCTCTTTCCCACTACGAATCCTACACCACGCGCTTTGCCGCGTGTCTGGCCACTGTAGTATACGTCACAAGGTCCGATGGTCGTCTTTCCTTGTCCCGTCCATCGCATTTCCTGCAGGGCGGTGATGTCAGCCTTTGCGTTCATGAGGACATCAACCAGTCGGGCAGCGGTACCATCCCTTGAAAGGGTCCGGACATTCCAGGTACATGCCCTAATATCCTTCTCGTAGTCCTTATTTCGTTTTGCCGGGTCGTCAACATTAAAGGGGGTTCTCATCCGAGGCTTTATTAAAATTTTCAGTGGACTAAATTTTTTACGTGGCGGGTCCCAAACCCAGCGCACAACCCGTCTCCGGGATTTTGATAAAAAAAATATTCACACATTTATATAGCGAGCCGCTTGCTACAAGACAGACACCCGCTTGCAGCCGCACCACGTGGTGAACAGACGCTGCGAAAAAGACCTCGGTGAGCCCTTAAACCAAGTATGTCAGAGTGGCCCCACCGGGGCTCCCTCTCTTTCTGCCGCGAGCCTAGGTAGCTCCCGTTGCCCAGAGTGCACGAACGAGGACGCAAGAGTCGGGATTGAGCAAGGTCACTTAGCAACCACACTCCATCCTCGTCCTTTACCTTATTCTTATCCTTATACTTATCATTATCCTATCCTTACCTTATCCCATTCCTTATAGTTATACTGAACGTTATTCTTATCCTTATCCTCATCCTTATCCTTATTCTAGTCTTATCCTTATCCTTATTTCTATTCCCTTTCTTATTATTATCCTTGTACTTATTCTTATCTCTTTTTCCAAGCTAACTGATATTCCTATCTTTACTTTTATCCTTATACTTATTGTTTTCTTGTTCTTATCCATATCCTTATAGGTACGTATAGTAGCCCTATCTTTATCCTTATTTTTGTATTTATTCTTTACCTTTTCCTTGACTTAATCCTTATCCTTAATCTTACTCCTATTCTTACACTTGTACTTATTCTTAAGTCTGGTTTTCATTAATACACAGTAAAAATAAAAGTCTAACTTCAATATCATTTTGGTGTTTATATATAACAAAGTCGAAAAGTATTAAATTAATACCGTGTTCGGTCTAATTAAAAAAGAGAGGAATTCAGTCAAAGATTCTCTCAGGCAAAAAAATAAAATTTCACACAGTTTTATTATATTGCCTTCACCGAGAGTCGAACTCACAATATATTGAATGCTGAACGGAGATGTCTACCATCAAGCCATCGAGTACTTATGCTTGCAGCTTTGTTCTAAATAATAGCGATGAACCGCTTGCTCTGAAGAAAAAACCACCGTACTTAATTTAATGCTAAAAAGTTATTAATTTAATACATTTCGGGTTTTGTTTTTAAAACAAAACTACTTAAAACATTATAAGGAGGGAGAGCGCTTTAGTTCTATTTTGGTATTATTTTAAGACCATTTTGAATTAAACATTTTTCAGAGTCTTAAAATAATACTATTTAGAATTAAAACTCAAATTTAATTCCAAAAAGGTTTCATTTCAATACCGCCTGGCATTAAAAATTTCATTTTTTACTGTGTAGGTCTAATTTTGACAAATTCTATCGACTTTATCAAAATAAAGGCTTGGTTTCCTCGAAAGCGGTGACGCTATATAGCGCGCGTTACATACATAGCGGTGAAGTACGTTGTCAAAAATACTGCCATGTAAAAGTAATTGGGTGTAAACTAAGAAGACGGTGAAGTTTACCGTAATGTAATATAGCGGCCGTCATGACGTTGGAAATTTTTCGTCAACGTTTTTCCCATGGTTCAATTATACAGGTTGAGCTATCAACAAGACGAACTAAAACTTTTTTTATCTATTATATATAAATGCGCAAACATAACAGTTTTCTCCCTTTTTTGCAATAACCACAATTCTAAGGTATATAAAATTTGGTATGCATCGATATGTCTCGCCGGACAGGGTGTGCGACAACAAACCAAAAATTTAAAATAAATTAATTATGATTTGAAAATCACACCACTACAAGTGCTATACACGCATTCGCTTTATAGAGCCGCTGTTATGGGTGTATGTAGGTATTAGAGCTGGAAAACAATCGATGGCACTATCGATAATATCGATAGTTTTTTTTTGTGGCTCACTATCGCTGTTTTTTTACGATAGCGATATATCGACCCTTTCAGGTTTTGTTGTTTTATGCAAGGAATAAGTACTAACTTAATCTTCTGTAATGTTCACCGCAACATAACCATATATGGTATGATATATGTATGATATACATATATATATCAGCTGATCCAACACCTTATTGAAATCAATGGGGCGGAATCATAGTCGAAATAACATAGGTACCTTAAGTTAGAGGCAGCTTTTTGACAGATAGACCGTTGGAAATTGTGTCTAAAAGCCTCCACGAACTTTAAGTACCTACTTAATTTTGACTATGAACAAGTTTTGTGTTCTTAAAATTTTTATGTGTGTAGAACTAAAATTTTGAAAATTATAAAATTCTTCGACTTACTTAAATTTTGTCGATAGTACCGATACTATCGATAGTAAGTTTTGAAAATATCGAAAATATTGCAAGGCGGCAATATCGATAGTTTTCCAGCTGTAGTAGGTATGACCACTTGCATTGTTGTGTTTGCATTCATTGCAGTAGGGTGAGTTGTTTTGTTGGCAGCAATAAGATAACATGAGCCAGCGCGTCAACTTTATTGAGCTTAGGTACAAACAGTGCTTACAAAAACAAAATCTGTGCGTGGGGATTCAGAGAAGCAAATGCTTTTGAAAAAAGCACAAATAAGCTAGATCATGCACAAGGCCCTTCGTGGCTAGACTTAGTGAAATAAAATAAAATGTGAAATTGATAAAATTAAAAAAAAAGTAAAATCAGAAATAGAAAAGTGATTGAAGGTAAAAAAATAAAATTTGTTGGAAATGAAAGGAAAGGGAATAATATAAAATAAATAAAAATGAAACAAAATGAAATAAATAAAAGTATTAAATTAAGAAAATAATAGGAAAGGAAAGGGATGGATAAAAGGAAAATAAAGGTAAGTTAAGGTAGGGAACGGAAAATATGACAGAAAAATCAAAGGGAAAGGAAAGGAATGGAAAAGAAAAAAGAAAGGGAAGAAAGGAAATGTAATGTAGGTAAAGCAGTGGAAAAGAGAAGCAAAAGAAGAAAGACAAAGAAAGGAAAGAAGGAAAAAAAGAAGGGAAAGAAAAGGTAGCGAGGAAGAAGGTATGGAAAATAAATGAAAATAAAAAGAAAGAAAAATAAAGGAAAGAAAGGTAATGAAAAGCTAAAAAAAGTTAGTTAAGGAAATGAATGAAAGAAAAAGAAAAGCAAAGGAGTTGCGGAAAGGAACAAAAGAAAATAAGGAAACGGTAGGAAAGAAAGGTAAGAAAAGGAAAGGTAAGGAAACGAAATGACAGGAAGGGAAATTTAAGAAAAAAAGTGAAAGAAAATAAAGGTAAGAAAAAAATAAAAGAAAAGAAAAATAAAAAAAAATGAATAAAATGAAAGGAAACTAAAGCAACGGAAACGAAAGGAAAGGAAAGAAAATAAAAGGAAAAAAGGAATGTAATGGAAATGGAAAGAAGGATCAGGTAAGAATATAAAAGAAACGAAAAGAAAGAAAAATAAAAGAAAAGAACAGAGATGAACAAAAAAGAAAGAAAGAAAGAAGGGAAATAAAATGAAATGAAAGAAGAGAAAAGGAAAGAAAAGGAAAGAAAAGGAAAGAAAAGGAAAAGAACGGAGAAGATAAGGAAAGGAAATAAAAGGGTAGAGAAGGAAACAAAAGCAAAAGAAATAAATTGAGAGGAAAGGAAAGGAAATAAAAGCAAATGAATGCTAAGGAAAGGAAAGGAAAGAAATACGTATAAAGACGACCTAAGAAGAATAAATAATTATCAACATTGAAACTATATTACTGAAAGGTGTAAAGAGGGAGGAAAAGGCAAAATGAATAGGAATGTATAGAAACCAAAAGTATATAAAATATGGAAAAGAGAGGAAAATTTAAGAAATAGCAAAAAGGTAGGAAAATAAAATAAGGGTTTGTGGTTGAATTTCAACCACTGGGCGAACTCTAGTTTACAAAAATGGGCATATTGTCAAGCTCAAGGCGAATTCTAATTTAGTTGTGTTCGTTGAAACAAATCAGTAATAACTTTGGCTCACTTTTTTTCTGAGCAGTGTTCGTTGAAACGAAGTATGTAGTAGTTATCAGCAGGGGGAAATTTCCTGAGAGTGCACCACGCTTTGGGAAAAACTACTTTGGGAGAATGGTAGAGGAGGTCCTACACATCTCAACTGTGAAAGTAGAAACTAAAGGAAATTTTTATTTTAGTGTGTACATATGTATATGTATATCGGTATCTACCGAAAATCGGATAAAATATATCAAATGAAGTGCCCAAAGACGCGCATTTACGTCTTAATTAAGAATTTGAAAACAGAAATAAAATATCTCAATTCTATCAAAAGTTATGCGAGAAAAACCGCGCGAAACCCCAAAAAATTACACTTTCCTATAAGAGACCGGGGGCTTAATCCACAATTTGTTTATGTAAACAACTTCGACGCACTTTTTTATCTTGACATGTTTCCTTTTTTCCAAAGCATAGTGCGCTGTGCGAAAGTCAACCCGTTTATTCTAATGAGATAGCTTTTATTTTCAATTTTTACGGGAAAAATGCAGAAAACAAAAATGATTCAACTAATATTTGGTGGAAAGTACCCAAGATTACTGCCAATAGCATCAGTGTTCCTTCGACGAGCACTGAAGATACACATGCAATTCACCAAACGAGCCGATGGCGAATTTGGATTTTGTCCAGGGCGAATATTTATTTTGACAATCTGCCCACAAATTTACAAAAACAAAATACATGGGAATTCGCCTTTGCCTCAACCAGTATTATTGAACCCTGTTAAAAATATAGAAGAGAAAAAAAAGAAAAGTGGCCGCAAATTTCCAATTTCAAATGGATTGAAATCACCGCTACTTGCAAGAAAAGCTGTGCTGCTAATGACGGTGAGCATAGCTACCGCTATATAGCGAGCTTTACATAGCGGCACCGCTTTTCGAGGAAACCAAGCCTTAAGCAACCAAAAAGTCAATGAAATTTGGCAACATTTGAGCCAACGAAATTCAGCTTTTTTAAGCTTACTTACTTAAAATAGCCTTTAACCACCTAAGCGATTTTTTAAGCTCACTCTTATCTTTATTCTTAAATATGATCGTCTAGGAACGCCGCCGCCGTTATGTATATATTTGTCTTTTTTTTTACTTTTCTTGCCGCCAAGCCAACGAAAGATGGCTGCAATCTCCAGGATGCCGGATATCCAAAGAAACCTGGCCGAAATGGGATCATAAAAGATCAAGACAAATTTATGCCCTAAGGAGAAGAGAAATCTCCATATTAATAGGCGTATTAACTGGGCACTGCCTCATTGGTAGGCACGCAGAAAGACTAGGTGTGCCCTACCGACGATGCTGTAGGAGTTGTAAGGATGATGAGGAGAAGGAAACGGTGGAGCACCTCATCTGCAACTGCCCGGCTTTAAGTGGCGCGAGAATGCGCTTTTTGGGAGTTCCCTTCCTGGTTAGCCTACGCCAGGTCACGGAGCTGGACATAAAGGACCTGATGGCAGGAATTTTCTATAGAGGGGGTTGTGAACTTTTGGATGCTCCGAAGGTTGTGACTTTTGACAGTTTTTATGAAAAAATTTAGTTGTTGAGAGCCAAAAGGCTCATTGAGCTCATGCGTTTCGTTGTTGTACTTAATTGAAGAGCGTAAAAGATTTAGGATTTTTTACGGTCTTTAATTTGCTGTTATTAGATCGGTACATTAGGGTGGTTGCAACTGAGATATGGTGGGTAGGTACCGCGGTACCTGAGATCAATAAGCATTTTTTGGGAAAAACCCACTCCTTGAGACAAAAAAATTGGTGTATCACACTTTAAAATCCGACAATAAATGCCGAAGATATGAAGAAAAATGCAATTGGGCGACATCTGGGGTTTCCAGAAAAAAAAATTATAGGGGCAGGAAATGTACTTAACTGACGCACTCCTTGGGAACAAAGTATACCCATCTGACAGTACAAAACTTAAAGATATCGTCGTATCCTCTCCTACTGTGGAGCATAGAGGTAAATACCCTACGTCTGAAGGTGTGGCAAGCTTTGAACCTCGTGTAGGACTGGTCACTGAAAAGGGTTCTTGAGGTGGATTACTCCAAAACAGAAATGGTCCCTTTCACTAGAAGGTATCGGCATCTACTCGGAAGATCTATCATTCTTCTTAAAGCTAAAACCTACCGAGTCTTTTCAGCGGATTTCAGGCTGAACTTACACTTTTGTATAACGGAGGCGGCTTGATATCTGTTCTCCAAGAACTGCACATCTGTTTCAAGAAGCCCCTAAGTGCACGAACACTACAACGAATGCTGTCTAGAAAAAAAAATTTCTGAATCCCAAATTAGTAAAAAAATTTAGAAATTTTAAAAATTTACTAGGCAAGTTATTTTCTTGTTAGAAAACAAAAACAAACACTAAGAAGAAAAAAGGTTTCCAAAGAATTTAAACAAAAAAATCAAGAAAATTTTTTAAAAAATATACTTGATTTAAAAAAATATCTTTGCTAATATCAAAAAAAAAAAAATAAGGAAACTTTATTCTTTTTGACAAACAACAACTAAAACTACGATTAAAAATTTTCAATAAAACGTGTTCTTCAACATCCCAACATTTTTTGAAAATTTTGAACAAATATTATTCAAATTTAATACTCAAGATGGAAAACATGTTCTTATTTATTTCAAGGACTGAACCGAAACCGTAGCCGTAGCCGATTAAACCCGATTCTTTTTTAAAGCCGAAACCGTAACCGTTATTTTGACCTGAAAAAGAACGAAACCGAAACCGTTCCAAAAGCCGGAACCGGCTCCAAACGGTTTCGAAATTTTTTAATTTCTCACTTCTGTTAGTGGGCACATAGGTATTATCTTTTACAAACAGGTACCCTGAAAACTTTCATGGAAGATTGTCGAGCAAGGTTACAAACGACACGTTTTGACCTCAGTATACAAATTCTGAATGAAGCGATCGAAAAAAATTTACGAGATCCGAATGAGAAATGTTCAGAAATGTTGTCTCAGAAAGCACCATTCATACATATTAATGTTTTTGAGGATTTATACATATCATTTAGCTTCCATTCTAATATTTTTCTAATAAAAAAGTTGAGTTAATTTTAGAAATTTGTTTTGCAGAAATTTCCTCTATGCATAGCGTTAATAAAATTTATTATTATATTGGCGGTAGTGTATTCGGCCTACTACACCAACTAGTCGGATATCGGTGCCCGACAAAAGCAACATCAAAAACTATTTCGTCAAAGAGTTTTTCTAAACGGGGTTTCCCTCGGCAGTAGTTTGGCAAACTCTCCGGGTGTATTCCTGCAATGAGAAGCCTCTCAGCAAAAACTCATTTGGTTTGCAAATGCCGTTCGTATACGGCAAACATCTGTAGGTACCGCCAACTTGTAGGAAAAAAACTCGAAAAGCAGCACACCACAATTTAGAGGAGAAGCTCGGCAAAAATCTCGTTAGAGGTTATGATAACCTGTTGGTATATCGCCGCCATTAGTTATTTTTTTATAGGTATTTCTGGAAGTATTCACGCCACACGATTGAAATTCTCTAAAAAATTTAAGATAAGGAAAAGGGGGATTGGAGTGAAATCCACGGGTATAAGCTGGTATGGTATTTTTATTGACCTCTAACTACCAACCAAAGCAATTAGACCAAGATCCCAGAGTCGGGGATAAAACTAATAATGCTGGAAAGTCCTCCCCGAATCTAGAACGAATGTGAACATTTCAAAGCTGTACCTATGACACCTGTCTAACAACACTAGATAGGTACTAACGCGGGGTGGTATTCTACAACAAATATGTGAAAATCATCCATTATAAAATAAGTGAAGTTAGGGTCATTATACCTTTCATGAACATGAAATGGTATTATAACTTTGGTCCGATGTTTGTAAGTATGAGAAGAAGAAGAGATAGACCCATCAATAAGTATACCGAAATGATCAGGATGACGAGATGAGTTGATTTAGCCATGTCCGTCTGTCCGTCTGTCTGTCTGTCTGTCTGTCTGTCTGTCTGTCTGTTTGAACGCAAACTAGTCCCTCAGTTTTTGAGATATTTGGCTGAAATTTTGTATGCGGCCACCATTTTCCAATATAGGAATCATTTATCGGAACCAGCAAGATCGGACCGATATTACATATAGCTCCCATACAATCGATTGTTCCGATAAACGGATTTTGGGCTATAACTTCTGTAATTAAACACCTAGGAACGTGAAATTTTGTAAGTATTGCTATTTTTATATGTGAAATATCGATGTTGAAAATCATCGAGATGAGATAAATATTTCACATAGCTCCCATACAATCGATTGTTCCGATAAACGGATTTTGGGCTATAACTCCTGTAATTAAACACTTAGGAACGTGAAATTTTGTAAGTATTGCTATTTTTATATGTGAAATATCGATGTTGAAAATCATCGAGATGAGATAAATATTTCACATAGCTCCCATACAATCGATTGTTCCGATAAACGGATTTTGGGCTATAACTCCTGTAATTAAACACGTAGGAACGTGAAATTTTGTAAGTGTTGTTATTTTTATATGTGAAATATCGATTGTTGAAAATCTTCAGGATGGGATAAATATTTCACATAGCTCCCATACAATCGATTGTTCCGATAAACGGATTTTGGGCTATAACTCCTGTAATTAAACACGTTGGAACTTGAAATTTTGGAAGTATCGCTATTTTTATATCTGAAATATCGATGTTGAAAATCAATGAGATTGGACCAATATAACACATCGCCCCCATATAATCGATAGTTCCGATAATTTCGGTATGAGCTTAAGTTAAATTCACACAGGCTGTACTGGGATCAAACAGTGAAAATCGTGACGCTTATTCATGAAAGGTATTTAGCCTTCGGCACAGCCGAAGACAGCTTTCCTTACTTGTTTTTTGGTGACTTTGTCTACTGATTCTTAGGCCCCTGTCATAAATACAGCTTTGAAATTTTCAAATTCATTTCAGATTCGTGGAGGACTATCCAGCAGTATTGGTTTCATCCATTATAAAATAAGTGATGTTTTGCGGCTCTGGGATCGCGATCTAATAGCACCATATACAATTATTTCATTTTATCAAAAGCCCCAATTGCATACAACTTTACGGTTCCCTTATGTACAGTCACTTCTCAGAGCAGAAAACCCTGGACATCGCCATGGATCTCTGCGAAGTGGAACCACCCGGGGTTTTACCTCAGCCAAGGACTGTCACTTTCAATGTAACCCTGTTTAGTTTGTTTTGTCCCATTCCGAAACTATCATCCTCCCCCCTGGCAGCAGGGCTGCAAGATATTTTATTGTTACCGGCGGGCGTTGAGCCGAAGCCGAAGTATTCACGCCACACGATTGAAATTCTCTAAAAAATTTAAGATAAGGAAAAGGGGGATTGGAGTGAAATCCACGGGTATAAGCTGGTATGGTATTTTTATTGACCTCTAACTACCAACCAAAGCAATTAGACCAAGATCCCAGAGTCGGGGATAAAACTAATAATGCTGGAAAGTCCTCCCCGAATCTAGAACGAATGTGAACATTTCAAAGCTGTACCTATGACACCTGTCTAACAACACTAGATAGGTACTAACGCGGGGTGGTATTCTACAACAAATATGTGAAAATCATCCATTATAAAATAAGTGAAGTTAGGGTCATTATACCTTTCATGAACATGAAATGGTATTATAACTTTGGTCCGATGTTTGTAAGTATGAGAAGAAGAAGAGATAGACCCATCAATAAGTATACCGAAATGATCAGGATGACGAGATGAGTTGATTTAGCCATGTCCGTCTGTCCGTCTGTCTGTCTGTCTGTCTGTCTGTCTGTCTGTCTGTCTGTTTGAACGCAAACTAGTCCCTCAGTTTTTGAGATATTTGGCTGAAATTTTGTATGCGGCCACCATTTTCCAATATAGGAATCATTTGTCGGAACCAGCAAGATCGGACCGATATTACATATAGCTCCCATACAATCGATTGTTCCGATAAACGGATTTTGGGCTATAACTTCTGTAATTAAACACCTAGGAACGTGAAATTTTGTAAGTATTGCTATTTTTATATGTGAAATATCGATGTTGAAAATCATCGAGATGAGATAAATATTTCACATAGCTCCCATACAATCGATTGTTCCGATAAACGGATTTTGGGCTATAACTCCTGTAATTAAACACTTAGGAACGTGAAATTTTGTAAGTATTGCTATTTTTATATGTGAAATATCGATGTTGAAAATCATCGAGATGAGATAAATATTTCACATAGCTCCCATACAATCGATTGTTCCGATAAACGGATTTTGGGCTATAACTCCTGTAATTAAACACGTAGGAACGTGAAATTTTGTAAGTGTTGTTATTTTTATATGTGAAATATCGATGTTGAAAATCTTCGAGATGGGATAAATATTTCACATAGCTCCCATACAATCGATTGTTCCGATAAACGGATTTTGGGCTATAACTCCTGTAATTAAACACGTTGGAACTTGAAATTTTGGAAGTATCGCTATTTTTATATCTGAAATATCGATGTTGAAAATCAATGAGATTGGACCAATATAACACATCGCCCCCATATAATCGATAGTTCCGATAATTTCGGTATGAGCTTAAGTTAAATTCACACAGGCTGTACTGGGATCAAACAGTGAAAATCGTGACGCTTATTCATGAAGGGTATTTAGCCTTCGGCACAGCCGAAGACAGCTTTCCTTACTTGTTTTTTGGTGACTTTGTCTACTGATTCTTAGGCCCCTGTCATAAATACAGCTTTGAAATTTTCAAATTCATTTCAGATTCGTGGAGGACTATCCAGCAGTATTGGTTTCATCCATTATAAAATAAGTGATGTTTTGCGGCTCTGGGATCGCGATCTAATAGCACCATATACAATTATTTCATTTTATCAAAAGCCCCAATTGCATACAACTTTACGGTTCCCTTATGTACAGTCACTTCTCAGAGCAGAAAACCCTGGACATCGCCATGGATCTCTGCGAAGTGGAACCACCCGGGGTTTTACCTCAGCCAAGGACTGTCACTTTCAATGTAACCCTGTTTAGTTTGTTTTGTCCCATTCCGAAACTATCATCCTCCCCCCTGGCAGCAGGGCTGCAAGATATTTTATTGTTACCGGCGGGCGTTGAGCCGAAGCCCGGACCAATAATAATTAACTGAGGTTATGCACTGTGACCTTAAGATCTATTTTGCCTTCGTATTCTCATAGCACATCTTCTAAGCCGACCGCCTTCAGGAAATCCAGAATCATGTTCGGCTTTAGTTGATGCATGTGCATACACTCTAGGGTCGTAAATCCGAAAAACATCAGTCTTCGTCTAGAGATAGCATCACACTTACATAGTATGTGCTCCGCTGTTTCGTCCTCATTATCACAGAAGTGGCACAGGCTGCCGGACGCAATTCCCAATCTATGCATGTGGGCCTTGAGCCTGCAATGCCCTGTGAGGACTCCTGTTACAATCCTAATATTGTTCTTAGACAGACCAATTACGCTTTCAAATCGCCTGGTGTTGTAACCTCCCAACATGGCCTTCGACTGACGCATCCCGGTCGTCAGGCGCCAATGTTCTTCTCTCATATTCTCCTCTTCTTTTCTAAGCCTCTATTTTATGGTATGCTTGGTAGCTGCTGCTTCTCTGGCTAGCTGATCGGCTCTTTCGTTTCCATCCACCCCGGCGTGGCCCGGAACCCAGGCCAGTCGGACCCTGTTCCGCATTGCCCCGGACCAAGATAGTAGATATGCAGTGTCTGCTGCAAACAGATATATATTAAACGGTCGCATTCTGTGCAATGCTTCTCGTGTTCAGGGCTTAACCCTAATACCTACAGACCCCGTACTTTCTTTAGTACTTTCGTGGCCCCTTGTTGTTTGCGCCCTCGGGCTCCCGCGGTCAGCGCCGATCAAGCGCACCCCTACCGCCTGCTAGTAGTAATACTAATAATAATGTCTTAACGACTTCTGCTATACCCGCTACTCAAATTACAGACTGTAGCAAACGCGCAGCAGCTCAACACTCTCGCTCCCACCGGAGCAGTTTAGACATGAGCAATGCCGAGCACCAGTCTCTCTCTGTTCCTCTATCGCGCCCCCTCCCGTTTAAATTCAGTCAGGATCAACATCTTCTCGCACCTGTCTCTACGTGCACTTGTTGTCGGCAAAGTCTATACACGCTCGCGTCATCGGTCAAATGCAATAACTGCTTAGGCCAATGCCACGTACATCTATGCTATGGGCTCGCAAACAGGAACCTTTGGACGGATGCGTTCATCGCCCCATGCTGCAACACGCCTCAACCTACGACGCCAGCCAACCCGGTCACACCAGGTCCACAGCTACTAGACTGAGGCACAGCCTTGGTCTTAGCCTACCAACACCTCGGCGAACACATCCGTCTCTCACGCCTATGGTAACTCGACATCGACCCCACCGGCGCACTTCCAAATCTTACAGCACAACTGTAACGGATTAACTGGAAAGATCGCAGAGATAACTAATTTGATGACGCAATATGACATAAAACTTGCCGCAGTCCAAGAAACCAAACTCAGTCAAGGGTCGGACCTCATTACATATGGCGGATATAAAATCCATCGGAAAGACCGTCATAGAGTAACAGGAGGTCTGGGAGGTGGTCTAGCGTTCATAACACACAACTCTGTACCGTATGATATATTTGATACCGACATCGAGGGAACCGATGATATCTTAGAAACCCAAGGTATAACCATCTGTACAGGAGATGTAGACCTGCAAATCATTAATATCTACATACCCCCTGTCTCAAGTTGCCTCACCCCGACATTAGCTTACTACTACGAGGAGATAACCGCGTGATCCTGGGCGACTTCAATGCGCACCACGACATGTGGCACTCAAACTTGCCAGCAGACAATGGGGGCATGTAATTGCAGAACAATTAGATGATACGGCTTTCTGTACATGAACGGAGACGCCCCAATGAGAGTATCGGGTAACTGCTATAATTCGCCAGATATTTCTATCGTAAGCGCAGGACTACCCCTGTAGGGAAAATCTCTAGTTCAGAGCTAGTTCGCTTCTAGTGCGTTCCGAACCAGTAGTAGTTCGCGAACTATCCTTTTTACATGAAATGAACTGGCGAATTTAACATGGCGATGTCCTAGGCTGGAACTAGTACAAAATTCGATAGTTTGGATCTAGTTCGTTTATTGGCACTATTTCTATAGTTCTAAATATAAATTAAGTACAAAAACTTAAATTCAAATACGAATCCAAATGCCTTTTAATGACTCCTCAAACGCTGGTTTCGAACTAGTGAAAATGTAATCCTTAACGTACTAGTTCTTATTGGCCACTTTATATCTAGTTCTGAACCAGAAATTTGTGTCACTAGTGCTGAGTTCCCTGCAGGGACTGAACAACACAAATTGGCGACCAATACTCACGTTGGCATCTGATCCCAATAGTCATTACCATCGAACGACCGACAGACTTTATTACACCTTAGCATGGTACATACATTAACTTTACCAAGGCAGACTGAGACAGTTTTGAGACATATACGGACGAATCCTTGGCTTCTGTACCCATTCCTACGGACATACGCAAAGGCGAACGAGACTTTCGCAAAATCGCATTGCGACTTAGCATGCAAATTAATTTCCGCTTTCCGATTCTTAATCTACTCGGGAATACGCGGCTTTTGATGCCCCACTTCCCCCTTTTGGGCAAAATTTTAGTATAGTTTAGTAAATTGGTATGGATTATTAGCTTTTCTTGGTCATTTTCCCCTATACCAGGCACTTGCCACAAAGTGAAATAAAACCTTTAGAACCTTATTTCAGATTTCAAGTGAAATAAGACATTATTCTTAATAAAGGCTTTATTTCACAATCGATAGCGATATAAGTCGTTAAAGGTCTTATCTCAAAAGGCCTTATTACACCCCGCCGAATTGGGGTGGATTTCGGGGAATTTATTTATTTATGTGGATAATTTAGAGAAATGCAAACGGCAACGCTACTGCAAAGTTTTATGTAATTCTGGCTGTAGAGATTACATCGGGCTTGTATGTGCTCGCTTACAACATTTCTTTCTGGGGTAGCTCATTTCATGCTTAAAAAAGTCCATATGTGTATGGAGCGATTTTGATCGATGCGGCCCCACGTACGTCTCCCATGCAACTCAGCAGGAAGTCAAGCGCGGCGGACATTCAATAAATTTTAACACGTGATCAGGCCAATAAACGATCACAACGACTGCAACCTGGCGACGTGGCGGCTAAGGCTGATGATGGTGATCACGAGGGAGGCGATAACGGAGAAACGGACGAGACGATCATTATGATGACGGCGACATAAACAGCGACAACAAATACATCGTCATGACCTCGAGCGTTGTCACTTTTAACGGGCGCACCAAGAACTTAGGGAGCCCACGGGCGACCAGAAAACACATATCCGATGAAAGGATTGAAACGGTGTACAATTGTTTGTAGATGTTAAACTAATAAGCACAGCAGTAATTTGGTATGAATTAGCAATAAGAAACAGTTTAGAAAACTAACAACAACAGACTCCGATCGGATATACATATGTACATGAATAAATGGGTGAAGGTGTGTGTTCATTTATGTATGTACGAGTACATACGTGCATGCCTTATTATGAGTTATGATAACTTTTGGGAAAACACGCGAACAAGAACATTTAAGGCGGTATTATCTGGTACAGACCAAGATTGTACACATTGCTGAGTTATACAAGGTATGCCAGTCATTGACATCTTGTTATGGTATTAAACCAAACCTCGGACCAAGACATAACTCATCCCACTGTACAATGTAATATATTTGCCCTGCGGGTTAGGGGTTTAGAATATGCCCGAGGTAGGTATGCCGGTCGTAGGAGGCGACTAAAATCCACGAAATCGTTCCCAAGACAGTCGGGCAGTACCGCAAGGGAGTACCGGATTCATCGGGCAAAGGACTGTCAAAACCCGTACAACCCCTGTCTGGTCTGTCACGTAACTTTTTATAAGTGGATCTTCCGGCTAAGCAGGGAAAGTATGGTTACAACAACAACCAAAGGGATAACTTTCAAATGTAGGTGAAAAACACGGTTTTTGTTTGGATACAACCTATTGAACATATAATATTTTGGTTTTTTTTTTACTTTTTTTTTATTTTATGTTACTCAATTCCATTTTTTTCTTCTGTTTTGGTTCATCATCATCATCATTTATGGGCGCTTAACCGCCTAAGCGATTTTGGCCGTTGCCTATCAAAGCACGCCAGTCATTCCTTTTTAGCGATAACTGACGCCAATTGGAAACCCCAAGGGAGTTCAAGTCATCCTCCACCTGTTGTTTCACACAGAATAATTTTTGTCAACATGAACCATGTTAAACTAACAAGAAATATCCTGTTAAATTTGCATTAGATAATGAGACAGGTAGTGTTGTTTTAACAGGAATTCGTGTTAATTTAACATGAAGTTATGTTAATTTAACACGAAGTCATGTTAATTAAACTGACCTCAAGTTTTTCAACATGAACTTCATGTTAATTTAACAGGAAGTCATGTTAATTTCACACGAAGTGAAGTTATTCAACATGAACTTCATGTTAATTTAACAGGAAGTCATGTTAATTTCACACGAAGTGAAGTTATTCAACATAAGCTTCATGTTAAATCATGTTGGTGTTGAAAAATAATAACCTGAAAAAGTGTTAAAAATGTTGATTTTACATGAAAATTTTTCTGTGTGTTCCATCTCAGTCGAGGCCTCCCCCTTCCTCTGCTCTATTTTGTTTCATCCTGATTTATTCAAATTTTTTTTTATTCTATTAGTTTCACTTTGATTTATATTATTTTACTTTTATTTCTCTCATCTTATTTTACAAGGACTGAAACCGGAACCGAACCCGTAACCGTAACCGATTAAAACCGATTCATTTTTGAAAACCGAAACCGTATTTTGTTCTGAAAAACACCGTTTCAAAAGCCAGAACCGGTTCCAAACGGTTTTTAATTTTTGTATAGTCTCACTTATTTTACAGGGGGCCACAGTTTTTTTTTAGCAAAGGGTACGCTGAATAGCTTTCATGGAAGATTGTCGTGCAAGGTTACAAAAGACACGTTTTGAACTCAGTATCAAAATTCTGAAAAAAATTGACTATAGTTGAATAAAGTCGTCAAAAAAACCAGATCCAAAAAAAAAGATTGTTTAGTGGTGCTTCTCGGAAAGCACCGCTCATATTAATGTTTTTGATGATTTATTTTCCATTCTAATATTATTTTAATAGACAAAATAGTTAATCTTCAGATTTTTTCAATTCATATCGTGAATAACATTTATTATTTTGGAGAAAATCCATTATGGCCGCAGGAAAAAAGTTATGAAAATTCAGACCTATTTTGATGTTACATTCTTGAGCTTTTTAGTAGTAAAATCTTTTTTGTTTTCAAATTTATTATTTGGAAACCGAAACCGGAACGAAACCGTAACCGAAACCGAAATAAATGTTGAAGAACGAAACCGAAACCGAAACACCTTGCAAAAGCGAAACCAGAACTTTATTTGAATGGGTTTCATACCTTGTCATTTTATTTTATAATTTTATATACATATATATATATTTTTAACGACAAGCTTTCAATATTATTTTATTTTTTTTTTTCAAATTTTATTGTATGTCATTACATTTAATTTTATTCTACATTTTATTATTTTAGTTTATTTTATTAAATCTAGTTACACGCAAAAAAATTTTGGTGTTAAAAAAGTGTTATTTTAGCACCACAAAGTAGTCAAATAACAAAAAATATAAAACAACTTTTTACACGACACTTACTCACGTTGCCTCACCACACTGCTATATTACCTTCACCGCGAGTCGAACTAACAATTATTAACTGCTGAACGGAGCTGTCTACCATTAGGCTATCGTTAGGTTAGGTTCAAGTGGCTGCCGCAGAGGCACACTTAGGCCAGTTTTGAAAGGCCCGTTGTGATACCACCAACACAAGGAAAGTCAGTCCCGGGACCCAGCCATATGGAAAATCCCTGAGTTGTTGGGATTTTCCACATAGCAGAATCCCGGGACTGACACTCCTAAACCGACACCGTTACTCCTCCTCGAACCACTTAGATGACTTTATGAAGCCCATCAAGTCCTTTATGTCCATTTCCGCGATCTGGCTTAGGCTATCCAGGAACGGAACTCCCAAAAAGCGCGTTCTCGCGCCGCTTAAAGCCGGACAGTTGCAGATGAGGTGCTCCACTGTTTCCTCCTCCTCATCATCTTTGCAACTCCTGCAGCATCGTCGGTAGGGCACACCTAGCCTTTCTGCATGCCTACCAATGAGGCAGTGACCGGTTAATACCCCTATCAATATGCAGATTTCCCTCCTAGTTAGGGCATAAATGCGTCTAGACCTTTTAAGATCCCATTTTGGCCAGGTTTGTTTCGATATGCGACACCCTGGGGATAGCAGCCATCTTTCGTTGGCTTGACGGAGTGTGTGCTCCTTCAGCATTAGTTTGCATGTGGCAAACGGCATACCTAAGCGTTCTTTATCCTGAAGAACCTGCTTGGTCGTGCCCTGCCTGGCAAGCTCGTCTGCCTTACAGTTTCCCTCAATGTCCCTATGTCCCGGGACCCATATGAGGTTTACGCGGTTCTGTTGGGCCATCTCCTGAAGAGATCGACGACAGCTGAGCGTCAGTTCAGAGTTGAACGTGTATGAGCCAAGGGTTCTGTTGGGCCATCTCCTGAAGAGATCGACGACAGCTGAGCGTCAGTTCAGAGTTGAACGTGTATGAGCCAAGGGATTTGACGGCCGCTTGGCTATCGCTGAAAATAGCGATATCTTCTCCGATAACACGTTTGCTTAACCAGGCCGCGGCGTCCAGGATTGCCGAGACTTCCGCCTGGAAGACGCTGCAATGATCAGGTAGTCTGAAGGAGAGCTCAAGGTCCAAATCCCTTGAATAAACTCCTCCTCCAACTCTGCCGTCCAACTTCGAGCCGTCGGTGTATATGGAAGTGCCACCATTTGTTTCGGGACACCAATCCGTCCTCTCCCAGTCTTCTCTGCTGGGAATTTTTATTTTGAAACAGCTATCCCCGACTGTAGTAGTCGCACAACGATCTGTGCTTAGAGGGAGAAAGCTGTAAGATTCCAGAATACTGGAGTGTCCAATAGTACCCGCAGCCCAACTGGAGGTTTCTTTTAGGCGCAGAGCTGATGCCGCCGCTGACCGAAACCCTTCCAGATCGAGTGGCAAAATGCCCAGAATGACCTGGAGGGCTTCGTTGGGCGTTGTCCTTAGCGCACCGCTTATACAGATCATATTGGATCTATGGACTTTCCGCAACAGATTAAGGTATGTTGCCTTGCTCAGCGCAGGCCACCATACGACGACTCCATAAAGCATGATTGGGCGAATGATGGCCGTGTAGATCCAACTGCATACTGTAGGGCTGAGCCCCCATTTTTTGCCAATGGCTCTTTTGCATGTGTAAAGAGCGATGCAAGCTTTCTTCTGGCGCTGAAGAACATTCTCCTTCCAATTCAATTTCCTGTCCAGAACTATGCCTAGAAACTTGGCCTTATCCGACAAGCCCAGGCGCGTGCCATCTAGTTCTGGTAGGCTTAGTGGCGGTATTTTGTACCGGTTGGTGAAGAGGACAAGTTCCACTTTCCCCGGGTTGATACTAAGTCCGCAGCGAGAGGACCACCTCGAAACCTCTCGCAGTGCTACTTGCATCAGGTCACACAGAGTTTGTGGGAACTTGCCTCTGAATGCAATAGCTAAATCGTCTGCGTATGCCACTATCTTCCCGCCCCCCCAGCTTGTGTCACGTAGCAACGAGTTGACTGTGAGGTTCCATAAAAGCGGGGAAAGAACACCACCCTGGGGCGTTCCCCTTGTGACATAGCGTGATAACTCGACCGTACCAAGTGAAGAAGCTATTTTCCTTCCTCTTAGAAGTTGGTCAATTAAACCAGTTAGAGGTCTATCTACGCCCAGATTAGTTAGAGCGGAGTTGATCGCCTCCGGGCTTATATTGTTGAAAGCCCCCTCAATGTCTAAGAAGGCCACGAGACAGTAGTCCTTTTCACACAGCGATTTCTCAATGACAGATACTAGGCTGTGCAGAGCAGTTTCTGTTGATTTACTCTTGGTGTATGCATGCTGATAGCTAGAGATAAGGTTGCTATCAATAGTTGTTAAGAGGTAGTCGCTTAGTATCCTCTCAAAGGTTTTTAGTACAAAGGACGAGAGACTGATCGGTCTGTAGTCTTTTGGGTCGTAGTGGGATGCCTTCCCAGCCTTAGGGATAAACACTACCGTGGCGCTTCTCCAGGAGCCCGGAATGTGGTTGAGAGCCAGGCAGGCTGTGAAGAGAAATACCAGCCATTTAGCTGATGTCTCCAACGTGTTTATAAGTTGCGCGGGGATAATCCCGTCCGGCCCGGCAGCCTTATACGGTTCAAAGCTCTTAACTGCCCACCTTACTCTTTCCTCAGTGATGGGTATATTTACTGCCAGGTTTGTTGCAGGTGCTAGTGGTGCATCATGCAGTTTCCCCGGAAAGTGTGTATTCAAGAGCAGCTCAAGGGTTTCCTCTTCCGTGCTGGTCCAGGATCCGTCAGGTTTTCGCAGATAGCTGATGGTTGTTTGACTTTTCGAGAGGACTCATCTAAGGCTCGCTGTGTCGTCGACCTTTTCGACGCCAGTGCAGAAATTTCTCCACGAGGTTCTCTTCGCCTGTCTCAGAGCTTTTTTGTAGGCCCTTAGTTTAGCTTTATATTCGTGCCAATGAGGCTCAGAGCCGAAGCTCTTGGCCTTGTTAAATTGTTTCCGGCATGATATTCGAAGCGAGTCCAAATCGTAGGACCACCAATGTGGCCTGTGTTTACCGCGTGGTTTTGGCACTGGACAAGCCTGTCCTAGAGCATTTGAGAGCGCCGATGTAAATGTAGTAACAAGATCCTCCAGCTCCTCTAGTGATGAGGGGGCTTGTGAGGGCAGTACTGGTAGGTCTCTGTCTAATATTTCATTGTGTAACTGCCAATCAGTGTTATGTGGATTGCGCTTCATGATTGGTTGTTCTACAATAAAGTCTAAAACCATTTCTATGTAACGGTGGTCGGAGAAAGAATGTTCTTCCAGAACCCGCCATTTTCTGACCCACTCATAAGCGCCTTCACTACAGATAGTGAGGTCTATGACCTCCCTGCGGGTCTTAGTGATAAAAGTAGGCTCATTACCCACGTTGCAAATCACCAGGTTGGTTGTTAAGAGGTAATCAAACAGAGACTCGCCCCTGGCATTGATGTCGGAGCTCCCCCATTGGACATGGTGAGCATTAGCGTCCGCTCCAATAATAAGATTACCCGTGCAGAAATTTGACACCAGGTCTTTCACCTCCGTTTGTGGTGGGGGTTCTTCGGCGTCGTAGGGCATATAGACCGAAGCCACCGTCAGGCGGGTGCTGTCGACCGTTAGACTGATAGCGGTAATATCCTCATTGGTGTAATTAGGTAGGAGAAAGGAGTTCAACTCAGACTTGACCAGAATACACGTTCTGACTTTGCTCTCCTCGCTGGCTCGAATGAGCTTGAAGCCCTTAGTCCCCAATCCGCAGAATCTCGAGCTATTGACCCAGGGTTCTTGGATGAGGACCACATCCACGTCGCCTTTAGAAAGACGACTACTTAAAGCAGCCGAAGCTACTTTAGATTTGTGCAGATTAATCTGAAGCACCACCAACATGAGAGCGCACAGACTTCCCTGCCGTCCCCATATCGTCGAGGTTTGCCCCATCGCGGAGGTTGCCTATCAACGACGAGTTGTTCCGATTAACTGCCCGATATGGCGTTGCAGGTGTCTTGCTGTCTGTAGCGTTAGATGTTAATCGCTCAGCGTTGGCTGCTACCACCGTGACGTCGAGGGCTTCCTCGTCCTGTAGGCTGTCCTCCATCTCCGAGTTGTACACAGCACTATCGGCAAGGGACGTGGCGGATAACATGCTTTCCGCATCGGAATCCTCCGCTTCCTCTTCTGGTAATTCGTTTTCCGGTTCCCCCGGAGCTGCCGAGAAGGCAGCGCGCTGAGCATCACCACGATATACGTGGATAACGATCTGGCCTACGCTGTAATGTACTAGGCCATTGCACCTTTTGAGGGGCTCGATTGACTCTTTATTCATGGTGAACACCACCTGTCTGTCGGGCCCTACCGCATCCCCGACCAGATTGACACTCCAGTCATGCGTTGGCAGGGACGGATTCATTAGCCGTAGCATCCCGACGAGCTGGAATGTCCTTCCAGTCGACGACCTCTATCTTTGCGCCCTTGTAGACTTCACCCAGCTTAGCAGCTGCTGCCTTGTACAGTGCTACGGTTTTTGCATCCTCGCATGCGAGTAATTTAATCTGACCCTGGTGCCAACCCGCATCCGTTACTCGCGCCGAACTACCCGGAAACTCTGGAGCAACATTGAGAAGAATGTTGCCGAGTTCATTTCGCACGTAACGCCACCGGTCCTTAGGGATGGCCAGACGGTCATTGCCTCGGTCAAGGACGCCTATAAGGATCCTGTCCTTGGTTACCTCAGCAAAGCTTAGTTTGCCCGCTCCAGGGGTCTTCTGATGCCGCTTGGGAGGGGGATTTAACTCCAGGTCCGATCTCTGGCGCTTGAAAGGGTTAACTTTTAACCTCTTTGGCATGTACGAATTTTGGAAATCCGGTATCACAGCTTTCGCTAGCTCTACCGATTTACTGGAATTCGGCGACAGCGATTCCTGCGGTACCCCTTCATACCTCTTCAGGATCTTTGCAGCCAATCTTTTCTCGTGGTATGTGAAGCGGCGGGGAGATGTCTCCTGGGAGTGCGGACCCGTAGTTGCCATCGCGGTCGCTCTCCTTGCCGAAATCTCAGTTGCAGCTTCCTTCTCCTTCGAAACTCCGAGGCCAGGTCGTGAGACCGCTGCCACAGACGTAAAGATACTGGTTTTCATATCAGCGGTTGATGGGAGTTTAGCATCCGCCGTTGTCCGCTTAGTTGCGTTGGCAACCGCACTGGTGCTAGCTCCCATTAAGTCAATCTTAGTCGATAGAGGGTTGGTTGACCGACTCGTAGTTGCCATCGCTGTCGATCCCCCCCTTGATTGTGGAACGGAGGTTGTCCTCCGGCGTTGTTGTTGCTTTCTCGCCTGTTCCTCCATAGCTCTCCTTTGCTGAGGAGTGAAATTTGGCGTTGTTTGTTTTTTAGTTTTATCGTTTTTATTTGGGTTATTTGAGTTCATCTTGTTCGTACGACCCGTCGCCGGACAAGGCCAGCTTAGGGTCAAGGGAAGAGTAGGGGAAAATGTGTCGTCCGCCGCGGCAGAGCCCCGTACCGCGGTAAGGCCATGCTTACTCTCTGAGGCGACCCGGTATCAGAGAGGCTCCGTTCAAATACAGCCACGATTTGCCTCCCGGCTGCAAACGTCCAATGGGCACGGTTTCGCATAACACCCTGGATTGGGAGGGGGAAGATCTTTGTCGTCGCGCCAGAGAGGCTAGGCTGCTCTCGTGATGAAGTGCCGTACGGAGCTATGATCACAAGGGCAGCGGAGCCCTGTGGCTATCGACTTAAGCCCTCGTACCGCGGCAAGGTATCCACCCTTCACGAGGGTAGGCTATCGTTACGGTGACCACAAATTTTTTTTGAAAAAACAGAACTCTTTTCACTTAAGGCTAGGTATTGCCTTCTCGTGAAAATTTCGCTACCCGGCTATAAACAATTACACTCTCAATATTGGGAATAAAAAAGTGTTTTTCATGGCGTAATCATCTCTTTGCAGTAAAAAATGTTGCCAACGTCTTAGAAACATTGAAATTGCAATCTCAAATAATTTCAACCAAAGTGCATCAATTGAAAGTCATTTTTTATACCTTTCATGAACATGAAATGGTATTATAAATTGGGTCCGATGTTTACAAGTATGAGAAGAAGAAGAGATAGACCCACTAATAAGTATACCGTTATGATCAGGACGATGAGTTGATTCGATTTAGCCATGTCCGTCTGTCCGTCCGTCCGTCTGTCCGTCTGTTTGTACGCAAACTAGTCCCTCAATTTTAGAGATATCTCGATGAAATTTGGTATGGAGGCGTTATTTTATATGAGAATAATCATTCGTCGGAACCAGCAAGATCGGACCAAAACTACTCATAGCTCCCATACAATCGATTGTTCCGATAAACGGATTTCGGGCTTTAACTTCTGTAATAAAAGAGCTAGTAACGTGAAATTTTGTAGGTATTGATGTTTTTATATGTGAAATATCGATGTTGAAAATCATTGAGATGGGATAAATATTTCATATAGCTCCCATACAATCGATTGTTCCGATAAACGGATTTCGGGCTATAACTCCTGTAATTATAAAGCTAGGAACGTGAAATTTTGTAAGTATTGCTATTTTTATATGTGAAAGAGCGATGTTGAAAATCATTGAGATGAGATAAATATTTCACATAGCCCCCATACAATCGATTGTTCCGATAAACGGATTTTGGGCTATAACTCCTATAATTATATAGGTAGGGTCGTGAAATTTCGTAACTATTGCTCTGTTAGAAAGTGGAATGTCGATGTTAAAAATCAATTAGATTGGACCAACAAAACACATCGCCCCCATATAATCGATAGTTCCGATAATTAGGGTATGAGCTAAATTTAAATTCACACAGGCCGTACTGGGAATCGAACAGTGAAAATCGTGACGCTTATTCATGAAATGTATATAGCCTTCGGCACAGCCGAAGACAGCTTTCCTTACTTGTTTAAAGTATATTTTTTCCTTTTTGTGAATAGTATTTCTTGATGGTCAGAGACATTTCCTTGTTAATTTAAAACCTACCATAACCACGGTTGCCGTTTTGGCCGAAATGTACCATTTTTGGAACGAATTTTTTTCCGGGTACGGAACTTCCAAATTTGGTACGTTTTTGCATTTTAACGTACTCAATTTTTGATTTCGCTGAAGCACTTGACCGCCTTAAACATAAACTAAATTATTTTTAAAATATTTTGAAAGATTTTAAATTTTTCATAAAGTTTTGAAATTATTGAGCAAACTAACTTTACAGAGCTACTCATTACATTTGTTAAAAAACAAAAAAGCAGAACAAAAACAGAACATTTGCTTAAAAACAGAACATTTCTGTTATTTTCCTTAGAAAAAAAAATACGCAGAACAAGCACCTTAAAAACAGAACTGTTCTGCCAAAAACAGAACGGATGGTCACCGTAGCTATCGTGTGCTTATGCTTGCCGTCGTCAAATTGTAGATTTTTTCAGAATGGTAGCGACGAACAGCTTTTATGGATTTACACCACACTTTTTCACTGTACACCATTTTAGGATAACAAAAGATCGGTGACACCAAAATAGTGTTGGTAAATAGTGTTGGTTTTACACCAAAAAAGTGTAGCCTTGCGTGTATTTATTTCCTCTTTTACATATTTTGTTTTGATATATTAATTTATTTCATTATTTTATTTTGTTTTAATTTATTTTTATGTCATTTTCATCTGCTTGAGATAATTTTACTTTATTTTATTTATTTTTATTTTTTATTCAGCCGCCGTGGTGTAGCGGCACGGTGTGCCTGAAGCAAGTTTAATTGAAGGGTCAAAGCACAACCGATTTTCTCGTGGATTCTTATTTTATGGACCAAATTAAGTCAAAATCCAAAATTTAAGCTTTTTCTACCGAGCCGTTTTTGAGAAAATTCGATTTAAATTTTGAAAATTACAAAAAATTAGTACTAACTTTTTTGATATAAGATCCATGGATTTTATTATTTTTACCAATTTTTTTTAATGTGAAAACATAAAAGTATGTAAATAATTAATTTTTTCTGAAACCATGTGTCCATAAGAAATTCATAAATTATATTCTTTTATTAGAATTGTTTAGAAATCTTTAGAAAAAGAAACAATGACTTTAACTACAGGGAAACATTACATTATTATATGTGCCTTGAATTATACTCTCGCACTGCTTGCAGTAGTCTTCTTCCATAATCTGTATGGTCTTTTGGAACCTTGCAATTTTTCCAAATCGTTATGAAATCAGCGTGTACTGATTCCATAGCTTGCTCGCTATAAAATCCAAGACCTTGCTGTGTTCTTTTACAAAACTCAGGAACATGAAAAAAGACAGCATGAACCTTAGGAGTGACAGAAATCGCCAAATCTTTGTAGCTTTTTGCGAATTTTTTTATATCTTTTTCATAAGTTATTTTGAGATCACTGGAAAAACATGAAATTATTACATTATTGAAGTCGGCAAAGCAGCAAACATATTTCAAGCATCCCAAAGAACAAGAACTTCGCAAGTTATCCACTTTCTTCAAAAGTGTTCGACACGCGTTTCCTGCAAAGCCGTGTCCGCCATGAATAAACTGCTGGCTAACATTACATTTTTTAGCCCATTCAGCAGCATCTTTTTCGAACTCCTTGCTCATATAAAGTGTGTTGACGACTCCTAACATTAAATGAAGTTCATGAAGTTCAGGTGGAGGAATAATGTCTATTATTTGTGTATCTTTTTTACTCGAAATAATGGGTACATGCACACAATTTTCATGGTTTTTTGCTTGAACTTTCTTACTACCACTCTCAAGCCAAGCAGTATAATTTTTAGCACAAGTTTCTACAGTTCTGTATTCTCCGCAAATATCTAGGTGATCCTTGTGAGCAGAACACCATGTACACGGGAAAGAACTAGAATGGGACGCAATTCCTGTGAGAATATTGACTAATTTCAAGTCCGTTGCTATAGTCGCCTCATATTCACCTATTTGTAGTAATGACCACAACATATCTACGTTTTTATCCTATTTTTGACGGAATTCTGATGTCCTGGAGCTCTCGCAAGTTCACATAATTTACAAGTGCAAAACTTGTTTGCTTGAAATCTTTTACTCTTTGGTAGATGTGGAAATTGAGAGTTATCCGGTAACTTAATAACAGAAGAAGAATTTCCACTTTTTCTAGCACGATAAACTCTAATTACACAAGCACTGCATATAACTTTCGGAAAACGAATGTCTTCAAATTCGAACAATGGAAAAACTTCTCCAGCAACCATTTTCGTCTCTCCTTCAAGTTTTCTCATATTCGGTTTTTTTTTTCAAACAAAATAAACAAATCATCTCGCGGTTTTCTTCATGGGATCGAGCGTGGTCTTTTTTTAGAGACATTTTTTCACTCCACAATTTCACAAAACCTATTACCCTGAAATATTTATGTTTCACGCAAATTCGTCCTTTGTCTGTACTTGTTTACGAAATTATAACGGCCCTATTCTGCGCGTAACCGGTAAATTGTTTACCTGGAGAATTTTTTAGCCGACAATCGTTACCGTTGGCAACGCGGTGTATGTGTTAATTCTTGTGAATCGATATGTATACAAAATTTGTGCAATTTTTTGTGTATTTGAGAATCGAAATATGTTTTATTTATTTATTCTATAAAATTATTTACGTAGACAAGACCATTGTTAAATTATACAAGGTTAAGCAGATTTTGACATTTGCCAAGGAAAAGCTTCCTTATTACAGTTGCATTTACGAAGGATGCAAAAAAGGGTAAAAAAATCCCCCTTTAGGAAAATTGTAGTAGAAAAGGAAGGAACGCCGTTCGCAAAATTTCAGGATTTTTTTTTCCGGAAATCTTTCTTTTCACCATTTATTTTTTTAAATTATTAGGAAAATTAAATTAAGCATGCACTTTTTGTGGGTAGCAGAAAACATGTACGAAAAAAACTTTTAAAACGGCAATGTTTATAATTGGATCCTTTTTTAATAACTTTCATCAATCGCCGGTATGAAAACCAATCTCTTAACATCTGTGGCAGCGGTCTCACGAACTGCCCTCGGAGATCTAAAGGAGAAAAAAGCTGTACCTGAGCTTTCAGCAACTACGGGTCCGGACTCCCAGGAGATATCTTCCCTCCGCTCTGCGTACTTGGAAAAACGATTGGCCGCAAGGACCCTGAAGAAATATGAGGGAGTCTCGCAAGAGTCGCCGAGTTCCAGGAAGTCGGGGGAATTGGTGCAATCTCTGATACCGGATTTCCAAACCACTTATGTGCCAAAGAGGGTAAACGGAAACCCTTCAAACGCAAAGGATCGGACGTGGAGTTAAAACCTCACCCCGGAATGGGCAAACCAAGCTTTGCCGAAGTAACTAAGGACAGGATCCTTATAGTCATTCTTGACCGAGGCAACGACCGTTTGGCATCCAGAAAGACCAGTGGCGACACGTCCGGAACGAACTCGCTAAAGCTCTTATTGACGTTTATTTGAAGACTCCGGGTGGTACAGCGGCGGTCACGGATGCGGGTTGGCATCAGGGACAGATTAAAATAGTCGCGTGTGACGACGCATGAACTGTTGCACTGTACAAGGCAGCAGCTAAAAGACTGGGTGAAGTCGAGGTCGTCGACTGGAATGACGTTCCTGCTTGGCCAAGGGCAAGGGCATGGATTCCTGGCATCCCTGCAGAGCCTGAGAGAATTCTCACGATGCTGCGGATAATGAATCCGTCCCTCCCGACGCAGGACTGAGGTGTCAGTGGTCGGGGATGCGGTAGGGCCTGATAGACAAGTGGTCTTCACCATGAATAAGGAGGCACTCGAGCCCCTTATAAGTTACAATGGACTAGTGCATTAGAGTGTGGGTCAGATCGTTATTCACTTAAACCATGGCTATGCAGAGCACGCTGCCATCTCCGCTGCAACGGGGGACTCGGATATCGAAGAACTGTAAGAGGAAACGGAGGAGTCCGACGCGAAAAGCATGTTATCTGCCACAGCACTTTCGCAAAACGACGTGAACAGGTCGGAGATGGAAGACAGCTTGCTGGACGGGGAGCAACCAATCCTGAGCGCATTATCTCTGATGCTTCAGTCAGCAGGGCTCCCGTTACGCCAACTCGTCGTTGAGAGGCAACCTCCGGGATGGGGCAGGCCTCGACGATATGGCTACGTCAGGGAATTCTGAGCGCTCTCATGTTGGTGGTGCTTCACATAAATCTGCACAAATCTAAAGTATCGTCGGCTTTCTAAATGCGACATGGACGTGGTCCTCATCCAAGAACCCTGGGTCTGCAGAACAGGAAAAATTGCTATTATTTAGTTAAAATAATAAATTTTCATTAAAATCTTACCAAATAGACAATTAATTTTTCAAAATAAAAATAAAACAAACTTCAAAAGCTTTCAGTGTTGCTGTAATTTTGTTCGTATCAAGAATATTGGTTTTTAGTACCATTTTCATACGATTTTGAAAAGAAGTAGCACTGTCAATCAGATAGGGAAGCATGAAGCCGAGAAGTGTCAAAAACGTCTCGGACTGCTTAACCTTATATTATTAAACAATGGACAAGACTATTAAGGTACAGACAGTTCATATGACAATTAAGTGACACAAACACAAAATCCATGGATCTTATATCAAAAAAGTTAGTACTAATTTTTTGTAATTTTCAAAATTTAAATCGAATTTTCTCAAAAACGGCTCGGTAGAAAAAGCTTAAATTTTGGATTCTGACTTAATTTGGTCCATAAAATAAGAATACACGAGAAAATCGGTTGTGCTTTGACCCTTCAATTAAACTTGCTTCAGGCACACCATGGCGGTTAAGAAAAAAAACAGTGTCATGTATACAGAGCCAAAAATGCCTAATAAAATTAATAAGATTGTCTTCATGATCAGTTTTTGGGCAAAGGGGTAGTCGCAACGGTGGAAACGAAGAAAAACTGTAGGGAAATCTCTTTGGTTTTAAGAAGAAATTCTTATTAAAAAAACTATACATTTAGTACAAAGATGTAGTTAGACGCTGGCAATTATTAGTATACGATGGCCTGATGGTTAGCAGCTGGGTTTAGCATTCCAAAAATTGTAAGTTCGATTCTCTCTCTTTTTTTCCTAATTAGAAATGTTAAAAAGAAATCTTCTCAATTATATTTATGTGATTTTCCTTTGAAACATTAACAACTATACACATATCAGTAATTAGACGCTAGCAATCAAAAGTGAGCGATGGCCCGATGGTTAACAGCTGGGTTTATCATTCCGAAGATTGTAAGTTCGATTCTCGGTGAGGGCGATCTCATTTTGTTTTTCATTTAAAATATTAAACAGAAAATCTTCTTAAGAACATTAAAAAGACTGTCTCTACAATAATAAGAAGCACATCTTCTTGCAGAAAAACTACACAGATATCTTATCATTTTTGTTCTATTTTATTAAGTACCTTTGGCTCTGTGTAGGCATAAGTGATGCTTTCTCTGCGAAAATATAACTTTACAGTTTTCAAATGGCACATTCATTTCCACTTATCCCTGACAGTAATGACCTCTTTTTCGGGGCTAAGGTGGCACCTCGGCCCATTGTTGAATTCCGATTTCCGATTCAGCTCTAAATTTCCCTCAAGAATATGCATGTATGTATTCCCATTGCTTTTTTGGCAATTCAAAGCCAAAATCGGAGAATCACAAAAAACATACCGATGTTTGAAGGAAGAATACTACACCTTTTCAAGTTTATATTGAGAAAACAAAAGTTGATAATGAGAATTGTAAGTTGATATTGAGAAAACACAAGTTGATAATGAGAATTGTAAGCTGATATTGAAAATACGTAAATTGATAATGAGAACATGTACCTAAGTTGATAATGAAAGATAGACAGGCTAGTCTGAGAAAACTATATTCAGGTAAGTGTTTGTTAATATCAATGTTTTTTTTTTTTTTAATTTTATAGCAAAAATTTGGTAAGGTCTGCAAAATCTAAACTAGAATTGATAGACCTCTCTGGGCAATCACACACAGAGCCAAAAATGCCTAATAAAATTAATAAGATTGTCTCCATGATCAGTTTTTGGGCAAAGGGGTAGTCGTAACGGTGGAAACGAAGAAAAAACTATAGGGAAATCTTTTTGGTTTTAAGAAGAAATTCTTATTAAAAAAACTATACATTTAGTACAAAGGTGTAGTTAGACGCTGGCAATTATTAGTATACGATAGCCGGATGGTTAGCAGCTGGGTTTAGCATTCGAAAAATTGTAGGTTCGATTCTCTCTCTTTTTTTTCCTAATTAGAAATGTTAAAAAGAAATCTTCTCAATTATATTTAAAAGATTTACTTTTAAACATTAACAACTATACACATATCAGTAATTAGATGCTAGAAATCAAAAGTGAGCGATGGCCTGATGGTTAACAGCTGGGTTTATCATTCTGAAAATTGTAAGTTCGATTCTCGGTGAGGGCGATTTCATTTTATTTTTCATTTAAAATATTAAAAAGAAAATCTTCTTAATAAAATTAAAAAGACGGTCTCTACAATAATAAGAAGCACATCTTCTTGAAGAAAATCTATAGATATCTTATGACTTTTGTTTTATTTTATTAGGCATTGTTGGTTCTGTGCATTTTGACCAATAACTCAGTTATCGATAAATTTATAGAAATATATTGATGTCCAAGTGAAACCTGGAGCCTTCCACTTTCGTTTGATACCCATATTCTAATCGTTCATTCCTTTTTAGCGATAACTGACGCCAATTGGAAACCTCAATGGAGTTCAAGTCATCCTCCACTTGTTGTTTCCATCTCAGTCGAGGCCTATGGTCAGGTGCTATGGCTGCACTATGGTCAGGTCTGCGTAAAGCTCGTACAGCTCATCGTTAAATTGCCTTCGACACTCGCCGTTGGCTTCACGGAAAGGACCATAAATCGTCCGGAGAACTTTTCTCTCAAATACTCCTAGGGCCATCTCATCAAAGTAAAACTTGTTGGCAAGGGTGGTCCTCCGTTGGATTTCTAGACTGATATTATTTTCGGTGTTAATGCTGGTTCCCAAATAGACGAAGTCCCTCACAGTCTCAAATTTGTAACTATCAACGGTGACTTGGCTGCCAAGGCAACTTCGTCTAAGTCCCTGCCTAAAAATAGCACATTTGGAGACAGATTGTTATAGTACTATAACCATGAAATAGTACTATAACCATATCGTGAAATGTTGTTTGTGTCTTTTCATTCAGTTTTTCTTCAAACAAAAACCTAATAATTATATGAATTTTTAATATCTAAGAATTGAGAAGTTGCGTGAAAAAAGGCACTAAGTAAGATGTGCCCTTTTTTTAGTAAAACAGCTAATTAGGTATAAACATCTATATTTTATGTTCCCTCCAAATTCAGATTTGATATTCTTTAAACTGACCTAGTAATTTCAAAAAACGTCTAGTTATTTATGAGTAGGGGAAAGTGGGGTACCTGTGACACCTTTTTTGCGAAGCCATATTTCTCGCATATTTTTTGGGCAAAACGTAGATTTTAAAAATTGATCGTAACTACTAGATATTAAACTTAATATTTAACTGGTCAAAGAGTTACAAAAAATAGTGTACATATATTTATAAATGCAAAAACTTAAATTCAAATACGAATCCAAATGCCTTTTAAAGACTCCTCAAACACTGGTTTCGAACTAGTGCAAATGTAATCACTACACAGAGCCAACACTGCCTAATAAAATAGAACAAAAGTCATATGATATCTCTATAGATTTTCTTCAAGAAGAAGTTCTTTTTATTTCTGAAGAGAAAATCTTATTAATCTTTACAAAGAGAAATCTTGCAAAAAACGTACTGATTTCTTAGGGTTCCTAACAAGAAGATTCGACTTATTAATGTTTTCAAAGGGAAAACATATTTCCGCGTAATTGTATGTGTTAATAAGACGATCTTAGGGTTCCTAACAAGAAGATTTGACTTATTAATGTTTTCAAAGGGAAAACATATTTCTGCATAATCGTATGTGTTAATAAGACGATCTTAGGGTTCCTAACAAGAAGATTTGACTTATTAACAGATTTCCGCATAATTGTATGTGTTAATAAGATTTGACTTATTAATGTTTTCAAAGGGAAATCTTGCAGAAAACGAACTGATTTCTTAGGGTTCCTAACAAGAAGATTCGACTTATTAGTGTTTTCAAAATGAAATCACATATTATTGAGAAGAAAATAAAAATTATATTTCAGAGTTCTTATATTGTCTTCGAGAACTTCAGATTATCAGTTACGATTCAGTTTTAGATTTCTCTTGTATTGCCTTTACCTTCTTATGTTGCCTTTTTATATTTCCTTCAAGCCATCTCACCGCACTCTTCCTTACATTGCCTTCCACACTTGCCATATTGCCTCCACCGCGAATCGAACTAACCACATATTGAATGCTGAACACAGGTGCTTACCATCGAGCTATCGGGTACTTCTGCTTCTCAGCGTATAATTGTTCTACATGATGTCTGCTGATGATGATGCAAGATTTCCCTTTGAAAATATTAATAAGTCAAATCTTCTTGTTAGGAACCCTAAGATCGTCTTATTAACCCATCCAATTATGCGGAAATATGTTTTCCCTTTGAAAACATTAATAAGTCAAATCTTCTTGTTAGGAACCCTAAGATCGTCTTATTAACACATACAATTATGCGGAAATCTGTTAATAAGTCAAATCTTCTTGTTAGGAACCCTAAGATCGTCTTATTAACACATACAATTATGCGGAAATCAGTTAATAAGTCATATCTTCTTGTTAGGAACCCTAAGATCATCTTCTTAAAAAGAACCCTAAGAAATCATGTCGTTTTCTGCAAGATTTCCCTTTGAAAACATTAATAAGTCAAATCTTCTTGTTAGGAACCCTAAGATCATCTTATTAACACATACAATTATGCGGAAATCAGTTAATAAGTCAAATCTTCTTGTTAGGAACCCTAAGAT
Source organism: Campiglossa producta (assembly GCA_964058755.1). Classification (NCBI taxonomy): domain Eukaryota; kingdom Metazoa; phylum Arthropoda; class Insecta; order Diptera; family Tephritidae; genus Campiglossa; species Campiglossa producta. The sequence continues at coordinate 97,849,582 of CAXKVI010000003.1, forward strand.
CATCTTATTAAAAAGAACCCTAAGAAATCATTTCGTTTTCTGCAAGATTTCCCTTTGAAAACATTAATAAGTCAAATCTTCTTGTTAGGAACCCTAAGATCATCTTATTAACACATACAATTATGCGGAAATCAGTTAATAAGTCATATCTTCTTGTTAGGAACCCTAAGATCATCTTCTTAAAAAGAACCCTAAGAAATCATTTCGTTTTCTGCAAGATTTCCCTTTGAAAACATTAATAAGTCAAATCTTCTTGTTAGGAACCCTAAGATCATCTTATTAACACATACAATTATGCGGAAATCAGTTAATAAGTCATATCTTCTTGTTAGGAACCCTAAGATCATCTTATTAAAAAGAACCCTAAGAAATCATTTCGTTTTCTGCAAGATTTCCCTTTGAAAACATTAATAAGTCAAATCTTCTTGTTAGGAACCCTAAGATCATCTTATTAACACATACAATTATGCGGAAATCAGTTAATAAGTCATATCTTCTTGTTAGGAACCCTAAGATCATCTTCTTAAAAAGAACCCTAAGAAATCATTTCGTTTTCTGCAAGATTTCCCTTTGAAAACATTAATAAGTCAAATCTTCTTGTTAGGAACCCTAAGATCATCTTATTAACACATACAATTATGCGGAAATCAGTTAATAAGTCATATCTTCTTGTTTGGAACCCTAAGATCATCTTATTAAAAAGAACCCTAAGGAATCATTTCGTTTTCTGCAAGATTTCCCTTTGAAAACATTAATAAGTCAAATCTTCTTGTTAGGAACCCTAAGATCATCTTATTAACACATACAATTATGCGGAAATCAGTTAATAAGTCAAATCTTCTTGTTAGGAACCCTAAGATTATCTTATTAAAATAAGAAGTTTTTCCTTTTTCATCTTTTTTTTCATATTTTTAAGGAAATCTTGAAAAGATTTTCTTATTAATAACACATATAAAAAGAAATCGAAAAGAAATAAGAAGAAATTGCACCTAATAATATCAGTAAGAATTTCCTCATTAAACCAAATAGATTTGCGTATAGTTTTTTTTTCGTTTCCGTCGTTTCGACTACCCCTCAGCCCAAAACCCGCTCATGAAGACAATCTTATTAATTTTATTAGGCATTTTTGGCTCTGTGTAACGGGGTTATTCTTATTGGCCACTTTATATCTAGTTCTGATACTGAAATTTGTTCAGTAGTGCCTGGGTTCCCTGCAGGGAACTAGTGAAAATGTAATCACTAACGTACTAGTTCTTATTGGCCACTTTATATCTAGTTCTGAACCAGAAATTTGTGTCACTAGTGCCTAAGTTCCCTGCAGGGTACCTATTTAGCCTCTTTTTTAAAAAAACTCGATTTGTCAAATGTGCCCGTCGGAGGGGCACCTTTGACTTTTGAAGGGGCACATTTGACCATCGTGATTTTTACTTTATCATTAACTTAAAAATTAAGACTTTATTTCAAAAAACAAAATAAATATATTTATTTCAACAAACATAAACGCTTCTTTTTTCAACGAAGCAATATAAAAATAATATTATAGTAAAAAAGAGAGAATATAAATGATTTAATTATTTAATATAATATTCTCCAAAGTTAACATCAAACAAATACTTCGTCCGAGATCGTGATGTGCCAGCTGGATTAGTTGGCTGAGGTAATTTAAGTTCAATTTCACATCTTGAAGCTAACGAGATGTCTTCTACGTCTGGTTTTACAAACACCCAGTTAAATGTTGCCAATCTTCGTAAATAGTTTATGTTAAAAGCGTTATCACTGAACTTTTCCGTTATTTCACCAACATAGTAGAATGGTTTTAGATTTTTAGGAGCAAATTTAACCAAAACAAAATCTCCTATATTTAATATATCTTCGTCGGTTAACTTCCATTTAGATAAGTCGTTATCTTCGATATCATAATTTCCTTCAATGTCGGAAATGATGGGACCAATAGAATCACTGGATTCGTAATACGAAACATTATCTCCACTGTCTTCAGTCGTATCAGATTCAATTACGAAATTTTGTGTGCATTTTTTCTTTGAAAATGTTCGCTTTTTTTTGATGAAAACGCAATAGTTCGCTTTACGTTATCAATAATTTTTTTTTTTTGGTGGTTTCCATCATCTTATTTTTCTCAGCTGAACTCGTTATGATACGGGATGTTGAGCTTCTGGCCGTTTTTTTAGAGGCACACAAACGCTTAATTGGACGAACCATTTCAGGAGTTCGGATTTGGACGGAATTACCTTGTGGGCTTTCTTGCAAATTTATTATATTTTGTCTGTTTTCTACGTTTTCGCTGACATTAATAACTGGGGGAGATTCTTCTTCCGCCACATCATAAATAGTTATTTGTTTTCCGATATTTGAAACAGTAAAATCGTTGAAGCTCTTCCGGCAAAATTGTTTAAATGGTCCAAATATGGAGATATCTAATGGTTGCAAACGGTGCGAGGTATGAGGTGGAAACGATAGCATCACAATTCCATTATCTCTGCAAAAGTTTATGCTTTCGAGACTACAATGAGATGAATGGTTATCTAGTAAAACGAGAATAGGCTTATCTTTCGAACAGTTAGTGTTGCATTTTATATGCTTTACTACTTCGATAAATAGCTCTGAAGTCATCCAGCCAGATTTTGAGTTCAGGGCCAATGAACCAGGGAAGGAACCATATGTGAATCTTTCGTTAAACCATATACGAGGAAACACATACACCGGGGGCAAATGGTTTCCACTAGCACATACAATCCCAACCATAGTGACTAGGCTTCCACGCTCTGCTGATGTTGCTTGAGACACTGTTTTCTGTCCTTTTCGAGCAAGAATCTATTTAAAAACAGAAAACCGAAATGTAATACATGTTCTAGGAAGTTACCTACTACCTACTTATGTGTCTTGTCTTCGATGAACTGAAATACTTACCTTAGGAAGTTCTAAAACCGTAGTTACTCCAGTTTCATCTAAATTATATATATCCTTTGGCTGGAACGAGTATTTTTCATAAACTGCCCTGAGGTTTGAGTAAAATTCTTCTACAGCTGATTTTGTAAAGCCCGAAAGTCTGGCCAGACTTACTCTGGCTTTCGCAATGAAATAGTTGGGTATCTTTTGACAAAAGCATAAAGCCAGTCCTTACTTGCTTCCTTAGTAACATCCCATCCAACTGGAACGGTGATCTCATTTATTTTATCATAATCATAAACAAACTTTCTGAATGTCTGGTATGACAAGCCATATGCGTAAAAAGCACATTTCTTTATATAGTCAGCCAGCTGCACTTCGACTTTCTTTGTGAAGAGTTGACGCGATGAATATTTAGTGGTGTACAATAATTCATCTTCCGAATGACTACTATTATTGGAGTCCACCGTAAGTTTAAGTGGACCTTGACGTTTCATCCGCACTATTAATGTCGTTCTTTTGATGTCGTATTTTTTTGCTGCCGAAGTTTGAGTCTCATATCCATTTTTTACATCATTCATGGCCTTTTCAATATTTTCTTCATTTATATCTCTTCCAGATGACTTTCTCTTATAGTTTCTAACCATTTCTGTGCAAAATGCATACATACATAAATAAGCCAAACTACTTACAGTTACCAAACATATTAGTACCCACATAGCATATGGAAGATTCATTAAGGTAGAAATCACCATACAGAGCCCTTTTTGACTCCTTTCGATGACTAAAAACTGATTAGTCAACTGAACGATTGAAAGAAGGCTCGAAAATGACTACCTCGTATGAGGAAAATATGATTTATTGAAAACTCAACAAAAAATTTAGAACGATCATGAAATGTTCATATTGATGATCAAAATATGATTGTTTTAAAATTTTTTATCATGGCTTTGCTTGTAACGACAGAAATTTTCAAACAAATGAAATCTGAATTCAATAAGGAATTGCACTTTAATTTACAATTGTTAATACGGGCGCATTATAAACTAAATCGCGCGTGGTTTTAAACAATAAAATATTATCCAAAGAATTAGCTGCTATTTATAGCTGAGGGGGATACCAGCACTAAGTCAAGTGTCGAAACAACGAAGAGTAAGTCGACATTTGCTTATATGAAAATGTATAACACGGTTTATTGTAAACAGATGTAACAAATAGGACGATCGTATCTTGAAATTACTTCTGCTTAAAATAAAACTTGCGTAGGTATGTGTTATTGGGTACGGTGAACTAACATTTTCCATTCTTAAATATTTAGGACCTGATTCGATTGCACGTGTCAGGACAGGGGCTTTATCATGTAATTCGATCCGAAAGAAATTTCATTCGAATTTGAAAAAAATTGTATGTGATTTGACAGCTTTCGAATAGCATTTACTATAGAATCGAATTACATGATAAGGCCCCAGGGATAGTGTACTACAAAAGAAATTTTCCCGTGCTAAAGATGAAATATAATACTAAAACGTAAGCACTCCAAGCTGCCATGCAGAAAAATTTTAAGAACCCGAACATTTCGTTAAAGAGATTGTAATAATAATATGTATTTTATACCATGTTTATTATGTAGTAAGATAGATTTAATTTTCTTTTCAAAATTCTTGTTAAGTCTGATTTGCACGGGTCGACTTCTTGGTCGATTTTTCAACGACCGACCATCAAATATTTACATGGTGGAACTACAAAAAAATCGACCAGTAAATCGACTCGAGTAAATCAGAGTCTATTGCTATTGTTATATAATACAATACCACATTAAATAAAATATGTGCAAGTACATATTCTTACAAAACAAAACACTTATTTGTAATTCTTAAAGACTCGCAAAATTTTTGGAAATACGATTGAGAAATGACTAGAAAACGACTCGCAAATGATTGTAGTAAGAGTCGAAAGAGAGTCAAAACTGATCATAAAATGATTAGAAACCGATTCGCAAATATTTGGAAATGCGACTGAAAAACTACTAGAAAACGACTCGTAAATGATTGTAGGAAGAGTCGAAAAAGATTCAAAACTGTTCATATAATGATTAGGAAACGACTGAAAAATTACTCGAAAACGAGCCGCAAATGATTGCATGAAGAGTCGAAAAAGAGTCAAAACTGATCATAAAAGGCTTATCAAGAAGAGTCGCGGACAGGGTACATTTTTCTACCGACGAAAGAGTCTTTTATGATCAGAAAGTGAGCTCATTTATGGTTTTTTTAATCGCGCAGAAGGCTCGAAAAAGACTCGAATATGATACAAAAACTTCTTAAAATGCTGAGTGGGGTATAATAATAACATGGGGCACATTTGACATTTTTATTTTTTTATTCTTAAAAACTAATTGTTACTTGCCGATTATTTCTCAAAATTTGAGTCTCGAAGCACCATATAAAATTTTTAGCTTATAAAAAACAGTTAATTTTCCTTGAAAAAATGCTTACGCAATGCAACACAAAAATAACAGCACCCAATAAAAAATCACAAAAACACGTGTTGCTCCGCTGAACATTTAACGAGAACTGAGAAACTACATATAAGCACGTGTTATATTAGGCTGCGTACAGTTCTGTATTTGCGAATTTTTTTAACCATTTTGACATGGAAAATGGCAAAGTCAAAGCTGTCCCATAGTCGCAGGTGCCCCACTTTCCCTACTTTACAATTGAGCAATTTACAAGGGGTGTCGTATTCGTCTATCGTTGTATGTTTCCATGGTTTCCAATATACATTTTTTGAAAAATATACAAATAGCATGAAATACTAGAGGTTGTGAATTGCGTAAATGTTTAAAAAATTTAAAACACGAATATCTCAAAACATATTTTTCATAGAAATGTCATTTTACACGCACGGTGTAAAGCTCATAAAATGCTTACTTATATTTTATTTTAATTTTAAATCATTTTATTTTAAGTCAAATTATTTTATTTATTTTTACTTTATTTTATTCTCTTATATTTTATGAAACTTTTTTTTATTGTTTTACTGACTTTACCTAAAACTGTTTTAGTGCCATAGAAGGATAACTCTTGCAAACAAATGCTACTTTGGGCTGAGTAGGCAATTTAAAAGTAAAGTCCTCTCTCGACGAACAAAAACAACACTCTATAAGTCACTTATCGTACCCGTCCTGCTATATGGTGCAGAAGCATGGACACTGACAGCATCTAATGAGGCGGCTCTGGGAGTATTCGAGAGAAAAATTCTTCGAAAGATTTATGGACCCCTAAAAGTTGGCGACGGCGAGTACCGAAGAAGATATAATGATGAGCTGTATGAGCTTTACGCAGACGTGGACATAGTTCAGCGAATTAAAACCCAGCGGCTCCGCTCGCTAGGACACGTGGTGCGAATGAACGAGGACGCTCCGGCCCAGAAGGTATTTTTATCGGCACCCGCCGGTGGAAGTTGAGGAAGAGGGAGACCACCACTTCGATGGCAGGACCAAGTAGAGGCAGACCTGACACGCGGTGTCTCCAATTGGCGCCAGTTGGCTCAACAAAGAACCGACTGGCGTAACATGTTGGACGGCCAAAATCGCCTAGGCGGTTAAAGGCTATTTTAAGTAAGTAAGTAAGTTTTAGTGCATAATTTCAGGCGTTTTTTTGTTCATATAATCCCAACTCCCACCAAATCCTCCTCGTTTGCTATAAAAATTGAATTTTATTACAAACATATTTTTTGTCGCATCTTCTAATTGTATTGTACATACATATGTAATTAAAATTATGTTACCATACGATATCGAATAAAACTGTACACACTTGTAGTCATGGAAAATGCCGGTGTAAAAGCAGACTGCAATTGTATGCGATTACCGTATCTTAACGGAAAATTTTCTCGTAAACATGGTAGTGTTGTGTCTAATTTGAAATGTTTAGATCTCCAATGACACGTACATGGTGGCACACATCTATCACAATGTTTTTGATCATATTCCTCATGAATTTCTTTGCGTGTCGATTTCAGAAGAGAAAATATGTTTGTAGCTCCGAGTTGTTTGACGTTGGTAATATAGCAAGGACAAGGCGGCATGCAAGTACATTTGATTTCCCTTTTTCGTAAGATTTGCAAGTTAGGTTCCGTTGGCTTCTTTTTGCAGCGATATAAACAATAATCAGCGGTGCCACCAAAGATTTCCGGATTTTCTGTTTCGCGGCGCGCCAACCAATGCTCCAATAGATCCCAGTGTGACAAATATGGTTTCCGCTTACGTATTAATTGCATACGGCGCCATAGATCAGTGCGTTTGATTTGTTGAATTGTGTAGCCACTTTTTGTGCGAAAAAGTTTATACAGTTCGTAGTAAAATTGCCGAGGTAGCGAAATACTGCGCATAAATTTGGTCATTTCGAAATGGAAAAGCTGACGTATCCCATAGGCTATATGTTGGATATCATGAAAGTTCTTAATATTCATGGACGAAAGTGCTTGTGCATCAACAAGGAGTAGTTTTCGACCAGTAATGAGATTCACTCGAAAGGTGTTCTGAAATAGCTTTAATGCAATTGGGAACACAAAGTAAAAACATTGGAATCACGACACGTACCTGATAGTGTTGATAGCCATACTTTCTGATCCACCTGCAAACATCCTCGGTTGACCATTCATAGATTGATGACAGTGGTAATTTATCGACCACTGCTGCTGCTAAATTTAACAGACTCTCTGGCGAAACTTTAAAGACAATCGGAAGTGCATTTCGATCAAAATCAATTCGCTGAACGAAAGGACGATCGGTATAGTGGTGATCCCTTTTATCTCCACGTGAAACAGCTTCTTCAATCTTCACGTATTTTTCGTCGGATGCTCCATATAATAAACGCATATTTAAAGTACCGTATATTTACTAATCTTTGTAAGAAATAAAAGTTTATCCGCTGATATAAATAAAATTGACGATGATAAAAATAAAAACAATTGATTGAATGAAAATTGTAAAATGAAATTAGACAAGCTGATATGACACAGACTGGCATGCATTGTTTGGTCTTGCCAATAGGCTATGAAAATATTTACTAGGATCGCCCGTGGTCGAAATTCGACCATCTGAAATTTTCTTCAACTCTCTCTTAATATACATATTCCCCGTTCACAACAAAACCAAGTAAGTGGCTCCCTCGTGACAAATGCAAATTTGGATTAAGTGATACCATACAAACAATCTTCACATTAGGGTGGTGCACCAAGTAGTACAACATAAAAGCTGACGACAATACATTAGGATATATCTACAACAGATTTTTATACCTTTCATGAACATGAAATGGTATTATAACTTTGGTCCGATGTTTGTAAGTATGAGAAGAAGAAGAGATGGACCCATCAATAAGTATACCGAAATGATCAGGATGACAAGCTGAGTTGATTTAGCCATGTCCGTCTGTCTGTTTGAACGCAAACTAGTCCCTCAATTTTTGAGATATCTGGCTGAAATTTTGTATGTGGCCACCATTTTGTAATATAGGAATCATTTGTCCGAACTGACAAGATCGGACCAGTATAACATATAGCCCCCATACAACCGATTGTTCAGATATAAGGTTTTTTGGCCAAAACTTCCGAAATTAAAAAGTTAGGAACGTAAAATTTTGCAACTCGAGTACTTTCTATTTATGTAGTGTATATAGTGAAAATCAACGAGATCGGCCAAATGTAACATATAGCCCCCATACAACCGATTGTTCAGATATAAGGTTTTTTGACCAAAACTTCTGCAATTAAAAAGTTAGGAACGTAAAATTTTACAACTCGAGTACTTTCTATTTACGTAGTATATATAGTGAAAATCAACAAGATCGGGCAAATGTAACATATAGCCCCCATACAACCGATTGTTCAGATATAAGGTTTTTTGGCCAAAACTTCTGCAATTAAAAAGTTAGGAACGTAAAATTTTGCAACTCGAGTACTTTCTATTTATGTAGCGTATATAGTGAAAATCAACAAGATCGGGCAAATGTAACATATAGCCCCCATACAACCGATTGTTCAGATATAAGGTTTTTTGACCAAAACTTCTGCAATTGAAAAGTTAGGAAAGTAAAATTTTGCAACTCGAGTACTTTCTATTTACGTAGTATATATAGTGAAAATCAACAAGATCGGGCAAATGTAACATATAGCCCCCATACAACCGATTGTTCAGATATAAGGTTTTTTGGCCAAAACTTCTGCAATTAAAAAGTTAGGAACGTAAAATTTTGCAACTCGAGTACTTTCTATTTATGTAGTGTATATAGTGAAAACCAACAAGATCGGGCAAATGTAACATATAGCCCCCATTGCAACTTGAGTACTTTCAATTTATGTAGTGTGTAGAGTAAAATCAAGAAGATCGGGTAAATATAACATATAGCCCCATACAACCGGTTGTTCCGATATAAGGTTTTTTGGCCAATACTTCCGCGTTTAAAAAGTTAGGAACGTAAAATATTGCACCTTTAGTACTTTCTACATATGTAATGTGTATAGTGTAAGTCAGTACAATTGACCACGTATAATATATAGCCTCCATACAATCGATTGTTCCGATAACTCGGATCCTATTATTTTGTAAGTTTTTTTAAATTATAACAAAGATATGTAATGTGTATAGTAAATATAGTTAAATTGAAACAGGCTGTACTGGGGATCGAACAGTGAAAATCGTGACGCTTATTCATGAAAGGTATATAGCCATCGGCACAGCCGAAGACAGCTTTCCTTACTTGTTTTTTTTTTTAATTTTTTTATTTATTTGTTTATGTCTAAGGTACAGCAGACACTTACTATTACAAATTATATTAAACTTACATTAATTGTTACATAAAAAATAAGTTTTTAATTTAAATTGCACCAAAACCCGGTATGGGCTCATAATATTTCGATATATAATGGTACTTTTTTATCGTAACCTTGTGGAATTTTACTTTAAAAAAAAACCATATCGTTAAAAATATAAACTTTTTATGGACAAAAAACTAAATAAAGAAGTGCTCTGCGAAAAACCTTGGATTATGTGAGTTATGTGAATGATGATAGTGTGACAAAGATATTTATTTGATTTGCTACACTTTGTTTTTTTTTTTTTTTTTGGCACAAAAATGAAGGCAAGTGGCAGCTGCCTAGATCGCTGTATACTTATGTACGTTCATGTGAGAGTAATGACCGCGAAAAAGGGTGGGGCGGTTTTCGAAGCGCAGAGTTTTTGCGGGGAGTGTTTGTCGGAGTTTCGATGATTGTGCAATTTGCAAGCTACCGTTTTTTCTTCTTGCTTCACGCATACATATATTTAGTGTCTTTGGTGCTTATCCTTACCTTTCATGAGGTGTAGATACCAAATAAATAGAATTGATTTATGTTTACTAGGTAATACAACTTGATTTAATTATTTAGTATCAGTTGAAAAATGATCGACCGGTTTCGATGAGATGAGAAAAGGAAAAAAGGAAAGTTACAAAGTATGACAGATGGTATCATAACAAAGTTAATGACAAAAGAAACTTAATGTAAGGTACAGGGTACCACAGTACTCCCCTTCTAGATGTATCATCGGTATCGCAGCGGAATACTTATATGTCTACCCGTGCGGGTAGTGCTCGTTGTTGTAGGTTTCGGTGTTTTCTGCTGATTGACTTGTCTGGATGTGTTACGATCGTTCTCGACGTTGGCAACAAACGCTGGCTTCAACCGATCAACACTTATGTTTGTGGTTCGTCCTCGCACAACTAATTTACAAAACTTTGGACTTCGTTTTACGACGGGGTATGGACCATCGTACGGGTGTGTGAGCGAGGGACGTACTGAGTCGTTTCGCACGAACACGTGTGTTGCCCTCTGCAAAGCGGGAGTAAGGAACGGTCGTGGCTTCGAATGATGCGCTGTTTGTGTTGAACGTAACCTTTCCATTGATGATCGAAATTGTGTGACGGCTTCACTGGTTACTTCTTTCGACTTGGCTTCTTGAAAAAATTCACCTTGTAGTGTCGAACCATATACAAGCATTGCAGGCGAAGCATTTATGTCTGGTTTGAAAGCGACTCGTAGACCCAGCAAAATCGCAGGTAAATGGTGTACCCAGTTGGCTGGCTCATGGCACAAAATGGCTGCTTTGAAACATCTGTGCCACCTCTCGATGATGCCGTTCGACTGAGGATGATACGGCGTTGTCCTCAAATGGCTTGCTCCGATAGCACTGATCAACTCGGCGAAAACAGCTGAGTCGAATTGCCTGCCGCGGTCGGATGTTATGCGTGCGGGAACACCAAAACGAGAAATCCATTGCGAGAGCAGAGCCTTGGCGACTGATTCTGCGCAGATGTCTGCAATGGGTACTGCTTCTGGCCATCGAGTGTAGCGGTCGATGATCGTTAGACAATAGCGCTGTCCTTCACATAGTGGAAAAGGACCAACGATATCGATATTGATGTGCGAGAATCGTTCGTTTGGTGGCTCGTATTTTGATGGCACTGTCCTAGTGTGACGATGGATTTTAGACCTTTGGCACGATTGGCAGCAGCGCACGAAGGATGTGACATCTTTGCGGATACCCGGCGCACTTGCGACCTTCCATCATGTACCGAAAATGACACAAGCCTTGGTACACAGCGGCTAACTCGCGATCGTATATGCTATACTTTTGCTGTGCTGTCGTGAGTTTTTTGGAATAGAATCCAAGTGGTTGAAGTTCACCATTTACGTGTTGATGTAATGCGGCTCCAACTGCGGTGTCTGATGCGTCAACATAAAGAGCCAGTTCGGCGTCGGGCGCTGGATGTGCGAGCAGAGTTGCGTTTGCTAGTTCTGTCTTGCATCGCATGAATGCGTCTTCGGCTTTTCTATTCCAAATTAACGGAGTGCGATCGTTTTTCGTGTTTGCGGTGATAAGACATTGAAGGTGGTGCTGGTAGGAGACGGCGTCCGGAAGAAATTTTCTGTAGAAATTCAGCATTGCGAGGAAGCTTTTCAATTGCTTAGCGACGGACGGTTTTGGGAACTCACGAATAGCAGCAACCCTTTCCGGCAACGGATTAACTCCTTGCGCGTTGACTAAGTGTCCCAAAAATTTCAGTTCGGTCTTGCCGAATTCACACTTGGCTGTGTTAAAAGCGAGGTTATTATCTCGAATGCGTTGAAGGACCGTGCGTATGTCGCGGCGATGTTGTTCGATGGATGACGAGGCGATGCAAATATCGTCGATATATGGGAATGCGCAGTCGACACCGCGCAAAACTTCGTTGATAAGTCGTTGAAATGTTTGAGCCGCATTGGCAATCGGTTAGGTAAGGGAGTGGATAACGGTCCGGCACCGTCTGTGCATTTAGTGCCCTGTAATCGCCACATGGTCTCCAAGTGCCGTCACTTTTCCTTACCAAATGCAGTGGACTTGACCAGTTGCTGCTCGGCGGGCGACAGACACCTACTTTCATGAGAAACTCAAACTCCTTACGTGCTGCCTCTAGCTTCTCGGGCGGAAGGCGTCGTGGTCGGGCGAAGACGGGCTGTCCTGTCGTTATTATTCGATGAGAGATCGTAGACTTAGTCTTAGCGCCCTGAGGCGCCAACTTCGTAGTATCAGAGAATTCTGCTAATAATGCGGCATATGGGCTAGTTGTATCGTAAGTTTTAATTTCAGCAGTTTTCAGAGTCGTTGTTGCCGTTACAGTAGAGTGTAGTTTTGTAGTGTTATCGGTTAGTCGATTGCGACGGAGGTCTATTAAGAGGTCGTAGTGGTGTATGAAATCCGCGCCAATGATAGGCGTTGTTACATCGGCGATAATGAACGACCACTGAAAATCTCTTCGTAGACCCAGATCAAGGTTAATTCTCTTCTCCCCTATGACTTTGATTGCTGAGCCGTTTGCGGCATACAGCTTCGTTGCTGTTGGTCGGACATCGTATGTTTTTGCTGTAAGGGGCAGTACGGACACATCTGCGCCAGTATCTACCAGAAATGTTTTTTTTGAACGGTGATCGTGTACTTGTAAGCGAAGCACCTCTCGCTTTTCGGCAGATGTTTCGCTATTATCAGCATGTTGTGTTAGCTGTCAGGCGGTGGACGTTGAGTCGACTGATTGAACGGAACGATTCTTGTGGCTGCAAGGGCTTCGGCACTTACGGGCATTGCGGCCGTACTTTTGATGGTACCAGCAGTCCTGCGAAGATAAAGCGGATGCGCCTTTTGTACCGGCTTGTGAAAAACCTCGGCTGTTTGACCTTCGTGAAAATCGATTTTGGCGGCCGCGCGAGCGGGAGCGTGTTGTAAGTTGTTCAAACTTCTTGCCTAATTCAGCAATAGCTGTGCGTAGTTCCCCTATTTCGTTGGGTTGATTTGCTTTAATGCGGTTGACGTTGTTGGGAGCAATAGCATCTACTATTGAATCCGCAATTTTAGTGAAATCGGCGGCAGCTCCGGAAAAGGCAGCAACAACTGGTTGTGCAATGTCGGGCAAGCGCTTGGTCCAAAGACTTTTGAGTGCAGTTTCGCTGACCGAATTTCCCGCAACACTTTTAATTTCGTAAAATTGCTCGGATGGCTTTTTGTCGCCAAGTGGAAAATCTGATAGCAAGCGGTTAAGCCGTCGTTGTTCGCTGTCGGCGAAATGTGTAATAATTTTCTCCTTGATGAAATCGAAGCGATCACTTGGTGGTAGTGCTGCAATAACGTCACTCAATTGGCCAATTACATTAGGGTCAAGTGCTGCTAGCACAGTTGCAGTTTTTTGTTTGTCGGTAGTGATGCCTGATGCGGTGAACCAGAAGTCCATGGTTGTGAACCAGGCCTCTATGTTGGAGCTATTCATAGGTGGGACGGGCAGTCGGGCGTATACAACTGCGACTGTGTTTGTGGCTGTAGCTGGAGCAGGTTGAGGTGGAGGTGGCGACATACCTCCAATCTCCGATGGTGGCGAGCCGCTGTCCGTCATTTTGTTGAAAGCTGCTAACCTCAAAATTTATTGAAATCGCGTGTATGACACGCGTGAATGCAAATGTTCTTTACGGGGTCACCAATTTTAGTGTCTTTGGTGCTTATCCTTACCTTTCATGAGGTGTAGATACCAAATAAATAGAATTGATTTATGTTTACTAGATAATACAACTTGATTTAATTATTTAGTATCAGTTAAAAAATGATCGACCGGTTTCGATGAGATGAGAAAAGGAAAAAAGGAAAGTTACAAAGTATGACAGATGGTATCATAACAAAGTTAATGACAAAAGAAACTTAATGTAAGGTACAGGGTACCACATATATATATATATGATGTTTGGGAATTTAAACATTTGATTTGAGTAATACCATACAAAGAATCCGCACATTAGGGTGGTGCAGCATATTTAAATGTTTTTTCTTTTAAACAATTTTTTTTTAAAGCTATTTTTTGAAAATTACAATTCTGGTGTTGCGAAAAAAATGTTTAATTCTATATAACTAACTTCACTTTTTAGTTTGAAAAATACATTTTCTGCTTAGAAAATATACTTTTCCAATATTTTATTGCTCTAAAAATTACATACGTGGAAAAAAAATAAATAGAAAAAGCTTAACATATCAATTTATCAAAGTTGAAAAAGTTTTTTCATCCAAAAAACTGGAGCTAAAACGGTACTTTAGTACTTTAGTAAAAGTTCGTGTGGTATTTCCCTCCAAAAAAGGGCGATTAGTTCGGGATTAATCGCAGAGGAATAGTAGACTACTACCTTTTAGTATCTTTTAGAAGGAATGAATTGGTCACTTTTGTTCGAGCATGTCCTATGAAGATACTAATTATACCCTTTTTATACCAGAATGGGTATAAATGTTTACTACTTTCAGGACACCTGACTTCGATTCTCGGCGAGGGCAAAAATTTAAAAATTGTTTTATTTTTTATTTTTATGTTTTAAGGCAAGGAAAACTGAAAAAAATCAGAGTTCTGACAATCGAGGTGTCTACCATGACGCCAGGAACTACTTATACTTGTCAGCGTCTAATTACAGCTTTGTTCTAAATGAGACAATTGGGGATATTTTTCTGGCCAATCTTCAACTGTATTAAAAATATATTTTCTGCTTAGAAAACATACTTTTCCAATATTTATCCCCCTAAAAATTTCATTAGTGAATTAAACTTTTAAATAATCGAGAAAAGCTTAGAACATCAAATAATCAAAGTAAAAATGCGTATTTCGTAAAAAAAGGTGGAAGCTTTGACAGGGTAGCTGGTTGAAAATCAGCTGACGAAAATTTTAGTTAAGAATTAGAATTAAATATGGGTGATGAGCGAAACCTAATTATTCATGCACATAGCGTAGCAAACGGGGCAGTGTTTGTTTTTTCGTGTCTTCGATAGCAGATTCATGTAGAACGGGTATATTCTATCACACTTTTACAGTGTTCTGTGCAAGGGTGTAAACATGTTCAACGAAATCAGCATTAGTGTCATGTAAAATTGTTCTTTAGTTAAAGTCCGTACGTTATTAAAATTTCGACCTTAACATTGTGAAATTTTCTTACAAAATTATATCGTTAAAAAAATAAACTTTACCAAGAGGCAAGAAGTTAAATATGTAAAGCCAGAAGTGAAGCTGGATTTCTCGATCCTGATCATATTGATATATGGAAGTCTATATCTATCTCGATTCCTTTATACCTGTACAACCAACCGTTATCCTAACAAAGTTATAATACCCTGTGTACAAGTACAGCTGGGTATAAAAAACTATTTAAAAATCGAAAAAGCTTAGCACATTAAATTATCAAAGTAAAAAATGTGGCTTCATACAAAAAAGTGGAGTTACTTATGTAAAAAGGTGCATTAGTAAAAGTTCGTATGGTATTTCCCTGCAAAAAGTACGATTAGTCCGGGATCAATCCAGAGGAAAAGTAGACTACTACTTTTTAGTCTCTTTTAGATGGAATAAATTGCAGTTGTTCAAGCATGTCCTATGAAGAGACTAATTATACCCTTTTTTACCAGAATGCGTATAAATGTTTACTACTTGCAGGACACCTATATTCGATTCTCGGTGGAAGCAAACATTGAAAACTGTTTCTTTTTTTTAATTTTTCGTTTTTATTTTATTTTTTAAGCAAGAAAATTTGAAAAAAAAATCAGAGTTCTGTCAATTATAGATACTTATACTTGCCAGCATCTAATTACAGCTTTCTTTAAATTAGACGATTGGGGATATTTTTCTGGGCAATCTTTCTGCTTAGAAAATATACTTTTTCAATATTTAATACCCTAAAAATTTCATGAGTGAATTAAACTTAAAAAAAATCGAGAAAAGCTTAGAACATCAAATCAAACTAAAAATGGGAATTTGTTTCTTTTAGGTGTCAACTGCCAATAAATTAGCTAAAATTATGGGAGATAGCTCAAAAGATGGGGTTTGGCCGCAGGATCACGAAACCGGAAGCGCTTTTTAATAATTTGCTTCTCTGAAGAGATATTTGCAATCACGGTGGCAAGTTTTCATGTGGTTGTTGTAATTTTATTAGACTGTAGCTAAAAAGTGCGAAAAAATGCGTGCCGTGGGTCATTTTTCGATTTTTTTAAACAAAAAATCCATAGAAACAAAAAATTAAAAAAGCGCTTCCGGACTCGTGATCCTGAGGCCAAAACCTGTCTTTTGAGCTATCTCCCGTATTTTTAGCTAATTTATTAGCGGTTGACCCCAAAAGGAAACAAATACCCCAAAATGTGTTTTTCGTAAAAAAAAGTAGAGTTATGGTGATTTCGTTTCATCAAAAAATGCGCATTTTTTACACTCTTCAATTTTCCGTTTTCGTTTGCAAAATGAAGGTAAAATGTCAAACAGAATATGTTTTCATTTCCTAAAAAACTCACACTTTTTACCCTCTGAAGCTTTGACGGGGTAGTTGGTTGCACTGAAAATCAGCTGACGAAAAATTTATTTGACAGATAAATTTGGTGAAAACAAATTGGATTTTGCAATAACAATTGAATATGGTTGATAAGCGAAACCTAATGATTCATGCACATACCATAGGAAATGGGCAATGTTTTTTGTTCGTTTTATCGATATAGCAGTTTCTTGTAGAACGGGTACACTTTTATCACACTTTTGAAGTATTCTGTGCAAGGGTGTAAACATGTTCAACGAAATCAGCATTAGTGTCATGTAAAATTGTTCTTTAGTTTAAGTTCGTACGATGTTTAAATTTCGATCTTAACATTGTGGAATTTTCTTACAAAATCATATCGTTAAAAAAAATTAACTTTACCAATAGGCGAAAAGTTAAATATATAAAGCCAGAAGTGAAGCTGGATTTCTTAGCTTACAAATGGTGTTTAGATGCCGAAGATTATATTATTTGGTACATTTTGTTGTTTTTTTTTGGCACAAAAATAAAAGCAAGTGGCAGCTGCTGGATCATTGCATAGATATGTACGTGTGTGTGTGTAAGGGAATGAGCGGATGGTTGTGTCTTTGGGAGTTTTATAAGAGTGCTGAATAGTGATGTATAGTTCGGGTATAACAGAATGTGGAGATAACAAAATAGCTGGAGAGTTTGGAGACCTCTTTTTTGTTTAATAACAAATAAACTAAAAATACTATACGAAATCGGGTTACGACTGTTTGTATGGGGAGAGTGTTAAGCTTTCGGCAGAATCAGTCCGTCACGTACGTGCCGGAAAAGGAAGAAACTGACAGCCGAGTAGGATGTGTGTATTTTGCATGTAAAACGCTAGGTTGACAAAGGATCAGTCAACGGATTCGGCATCCTTTGCCAATTTTCTATTTTGACGGAACGGCAGCTGCGTGACAAATGTCAAAATCAATTTTACCGCCAATTTCACAACGCGTTTGTGAAAATTGTGAAAAAAACAAATTTAACCAAAGTAATTTTTTAATATTTTCCATGTTTTTAACCGAAATTTTGCATTTGTTATGTTTTTTTTTAATAATTTTCGTTTCGCCAATTACTTTGTTGACATATCTGTGTACTTCAACATGACGTACGTCAATCGCTATGTGCCATCCCTGTGCGGCACGTACGTTTTGTCACGACGTACGTCACGTACATGACGTATTGACGGATTGATTCTGCCGAAAGCTTTAGCCTATTAATATATAGATTTATAATTTAATGATTAGATCAGAACCAAAACTTGCTGTCGATTTTTTTTTTTTTGTTGACTCATTAATTACTTAAGCGTTCTGCAGAATCAGTTCGTAAATACTTCAGATACGTGACGTACGTCGATTTAAGAACAAATTCAATATTGCCGTGTCCGTCAAATATGTTACGCATACAAACGCCTGCAGTCTACTTACCTGCTAGTTGTTTCGCCGTGCCGTATTGTTTCTGTTTCCGTTTAACTGACAAATGTGTGGAGATTAACTTTGTATCAGTACAAGTGTAAACTCTTCTGCATAGACGTCAAAATTCCAACACCTGATTGACATTGTGGTTAATAACAAGTGTGTTATCATGGGAAAGTTTCAAAGTGAGTTAGTCACCCATGTGCAGGATGTAAACAAACCGACATTTTAATGTGTGTTGTCAAAAGAAGAGTTCACACTTGTATTGATACACAATGGTGGAGGTTTGTTTAATTCGAATGTAAAATCAGAGTTGTTTTATGCTTACGAGACATGGAACGCTCAACCTTAATTCAGAAACGCCAACCAGGTTTTATTAATAAACTAGCTTGACCCGGCAGACGTTGTCCCGCCACAAATTTATTTCCCTGCATGTTTCTCTAGCCCGATTCCGATCTATCTCAATCCCTATCTCTATCCGCACCCCTATCCCTACCATCAGGTTCTGAAAGGCAATATGTAATTCATGTCTAGCAGGGTTTTAATTTAAAAAATAGTCTATTGTGTCCTATTTTGGGCGGATTAAAATTTGAATGAAAAAAATCGGGCCAGTGGATTAGCTGTTTAGCTGTTACAAAATTTCGAGCTAGAATTGTATACATATAGTATAGCTTATCTAGTCCATCATTTTGCAAGTATTTTATTTGACCATTACAAAAAAACGTATTATGGTCTCGAACAAATCATCCTAAGGGCGGATTTCTCTACTAGCCGTCAACTTAACGCTCACCTTAAATTTTATCGGGCAGTTCATCCTCCTGTTAAATAAAGGGCAAATGAACTGGCTGTTAAACTGACAGTGAATTGACAGTCAACTTTGACGTTAATAGGCAGTCGGGAAATCCGCCCTAAATCTGCCACAGAAATAACCAAGCGCGAGTGGTCGTAGAAAAAAAGACTAATGGCTGCAAAAAACCGACAGGCTATCCTAACCTCTAACGAGATGTGTGCCGAGCATTTGGACTGTTTCATTTCGATATACATATTTATCGATAACAGAGTTACCCCAAAGGGTAAACTATGGAATATTCACACAAAATTGGTATCAATCGAATGGGGAAGACCACAGCTTTCATTTGGATTTTGGTTCATTTCGATAAATTTATCAATAACAGAATTAACGGTCAAAATGTGGTTTCGGGTAAACTTTAGAATATTTTGCACAAAATTGATATCAAACGAATGGGGAAGACCACAGCTTTCTTTTGGGCTTTGGTTCATTTCGATTTATTGATCGATAACAGATTTATAGGACTTAAGGGCAAGTATATACAAAGACTTGTTAGAAGACATTCTGTTGATAAATTTATGTATTTTTGATCAAAATTATGTCTTCTAACAAGTCGTCGTCTATACCCAGCCAACAGAGCAACGTACGTTTTAACGATCGTATATTTTTCCATCGATTTTCGTATCCGTAAACGGCCCAGAAACTATACTCGTGGGCTGGATTTACTGTTGTTTCATTTTTTCACAATTTTCCGTATCTGAAAACGGTCCGGAAACTATACTGCTAGACTGATTTTCTGTTGGTTCGTTCTTTCGCAATTTTTCGTATCTGAAAACGGTCCGGAAACTAGGTATACTGATAAAAACAGTGATACCAAAAACATAAAAATAGTATCCCAAAATATCGTAGATATCAGAAAACGTGAAAAAACACAAAAAATCATGATAGTCGGTTTTAGGAAAGTTTTTGTATTTTTACAGACATACGTTTCGTTCGCACACTTTATTAGGAAAAAGGATCGGGACAAGTTCTTTAAATGGAGCATGAAAACGGAAAAATATACAGTTTTTGCCAGATTTTTTTTCATTTCCAGATGCGTTTACGGAAATTTTGCTGGCTGGGTATATGTATGTTTCCATACATAATAATAATTTTCAGTATTGTATTGCTATAATATATTTTTTTCCCGATATATTAATAAATATTATCTATAAATGAATTTGATCTGAGCGTTTTATTTTTGACATTTCCAAACAATTTTTATTTTAGTGGCTTTTATATATGTATGTATACATATTTTTTTTTTTGAAATTTTTTTTAGGATTTTGGCTGGGTTGGTATCATGGTTCAATTATACCAGGTTAGCTTTTCGATGACAAATTCTGTCAGTTGCGGCCATCTTGCTCCCTGAAAAATTGTCATTCACATTCTGGGTAGCCTTTTAGCAAAATCATGTAAAAAAGTAGTTAGAAAATTAGTTAAAAATAGTAGTAGTTAGAAAAATAGTAGAGGTTGACTTTTGGAAAATTGATGAATTTATCATTAATAACTGACTTTAAAGATTTTTCTTCTGTGATTAGAGTATGTTATTTTCATTCTTAATCATCAGCCAAGTGTGCATGAAAGAGTTGGAGGTAAATTTATTGGAACTGGTTAAATTTGGTTAGTAAAATGGTAATACTATCCCTTTGGCATACTTTTTCCGATAATATTTATCACCTGAAAACCTTTCAAGGAACTTTTAGTAAAAATTTAGGTTAAGACTGCTTTACTTGAGTCGATGTCCTATTCGATTTGACGTTCGATTGTATTCAACCATCAAATACAAGTTGTCGATCGGTCGAATTACTATTAACACGGCGGAGCGAAAAAAAATCGACCGGGAAATCGACACTTATTTTGAGGCTGGAATACAAGAAAACGGCTAGTCGGAGAAAATTTTAGGCTATGCAGCTTTTGAAGGGATTCCGAGTTCTTACTCTTAATATGAGGTAAAGTCTGTGAAATCTAAACTAGGGATGAGAGACCTCTAGAGTTTAATGTTAAGATCTGTAATTTTTACCGTAATATTTTTTCACCTTTCTGAAAAATAAAATCAATATAATTTTTGAAAAAAAAACAAACTTTTTTGGCCCCGTCGAATGTGTTAGTTTACTTTGCAATTTTTTATTTGCATTACAATTTATATCCTCCTTTTTCGATTTTTCTACTACCATTTCCTTGACGAAAAAAAAAAACATTCCTACTTTTTTATTCGCAAACCAAACCCGTACACATTTTTATTTTGGGAGTGTCAATAATAAGAGCAAACCTTCTTATAATTGCACCATGGGTTGGTATAACGAACCGGTTCAAGTTTTTTGAACCACTGAACCGAACCACCCAGATTTTCGGGAAGTGGTTCGAACCACTGAACCGAACTACAGCGATTTTTGGAGTGGTTTTCCAGCCCTGTTAATAAACAAACAGTAAACAAAGTTAGCGAAACATTGTAGTCCCCTCCTAGCGATCACTACGCTTGCTTAGGAAAAAAAGTATAATTTTTTTTACTAAATCCTCATAATTGTCTGAGATCGTTATATTAGTGGTATACAAATAAATATAAAAAAACGAATATCGGCGATATACCAACAGGTTATCATAACCTCTAACGAGAATTTTGCCGAGCTCTCTTCCAACTTGTAGTGTGCTGCTTTGATTTCTTTTCCTACAAGTTGGCGGGACCTACAGTTTTTTGCCGACTCCGAACGGCACTTGCAAAGTAAATGAGTTTTTGCTGAGAACCTCCTCATGGCAGAAATACACCCGGAGAGTTTGCCAAACTACTGCCGAGTCGCGAACCCGTTTAGAAAAATTCATTTTCTAAATAATTTTTGATGTTGGTTTTTGCCGGGCATTGATATGATATCACTGAGTGTAGTAGGCCGATCACTTAACCGTTACACTACGGCGGTCACCGTGTGCATAGGAAATCCGAAATTCGATTTAAGCCAAAACACTTCAAATGTCAATGATAGGTCCGAGCAAGACAATTTGGATAGAAATTTTATGATTTTGATATTTTCGTAAGCCCCTCCCCCATCGCAAAAAGCTATCTACGCCACTGCCGTCCACTTTCTGTTATTTTGGAGGTAGTTGGGATTTCTCAAATAGATTTTCCCATTTCTCGAATAAGTTTGAACGTTTCTCCAACGCAGTTGGAAAAGGTGTACCTAGTTCAAAAACTCTTTTTCCAAAATAATTTTTCTAATAGTGTGCTTCCACCGAACACAACACCGTGTGTTCTGGCTCTAGCGTGTTATACGATCAACAACTAAATTTTTTCTCAAATGTTGTTTATATAACAGGATTTTTGTTGAACTGTATTACTTAAAACAAATATTCAATAAAATTTAGCTGCGTAAATTGAAACTCGTTTTTTATTAAAATGGGTATTTGTTTTGCATGATTGGCATCTCTGAATAAATATGTCAATGAGAGCATGTGAACTTGAAATTAAGGGAAAATCCCATATCAAAAATTAGCCATTTAGGTTGAGAACGCTATCAACGGTTATTTCATCTCAAATTGAAAACGAACGTTCGAGATTTGAGAGTATGATTGGTTGTCACATGCAGCTCAAATTGAGATTAGCTAAAAATGTTTGTTGGGTTCCTTCCATGTACAGACATGCATATATAGATGATTGCGCCTATATTAGTGTGTTTAAGTTGTCGTAGAGCTCCTCCCATCATCATCACGATCAATAAGCATTGATTGTTCGCGATCGGCTCGACAACAATGGAGCCCGCTGGGGTATTTATGCATATGCCTACATACATATAAGTATGTATGTGCCTGCATGCATATAAGTATGTACATATGTATGTACTAACTAACAGTGGGTGTAAGAGAGATTGGTGGAACAATAAGATATGACCCTCTTTATCTTGCTCATACCCAGATATGGTGGCAGTGGGGCTTTCTATAGGGAGAATTTAATGAATACAAATGTTCATTGAACTGGGCAAAAAAAAAATTTCGTGTTTTATCAAAAATTATATTAATTAAATTTTTCAGAAAGGTGAAAAACTAATCTAAAAATATTACATATATTACATATACATACAAACCTATACCCATAATATATTAAATTCTAGAGGTCTATCATCGCTAGTTTATTTTTTACAGACTTTACCTCATACCTGTTTGGTAGAAAAACGACAGCCATTATCGTAAAGCACAATTTATATAAACATATTTTTGTAGGGAATTTAAAAGCTGCCTAGACTGAAATTTTATCAGACTAGCCGTTTTCTAGTATTCTAGCCTCAAATATGGGCATGTTTTTTTGATTTCCCGATTTTGGTTTGAAAATTTGCCAAACATGAAAAAATCAACATGGGATAAAGCTAAATGCATATTCTTGAGGGAGTTAGTTGGCTGCTAAACGCGAATTCGATATTAGAATTTAACAACGGGGCAGAGGTTAAGCCCTAACCTTGCAAAAATATTATTTTGTGGTGGTTTTGTGAGGTTCGAGAAGAACTGCGACCTGTAAGGCTAATTATCATCACGGATTTGGATTTAGCTCGTCAAAATACATGAAATTTAATATTTGAGATCAGTCAAATTTTTGTATTTTTTTGTGGTTGCGCCATTTGAAGACTGAAATTACACCTTCGCAGAGAAAGTATATATACATATGTATTTAGAAAAAATATGTTTGAACGTATATGAGAATTGTATATTTTGGATTATCATATTGATCATATAACGATTATCAATCATGTAGAATAATAATAAACAAAATTTAGTAAAAAAATTGGATCAAAAACACCAAAAGCAGACAGAAATATGATTTTTTAAACTCTAATACTAAATAAGTTTTAAAAGAGTAACTTGACAAAAAAAGTGTTGAACCTTTTTGTAGTCCATTCAATTTCCTTTAAGAATCTGTATCTACATATATATTTTTTTTTGTACAAAGATATTTGCATTTTTGACAAAGAAAGAAAAAATGGGAAATCCAAAAAAAACATGATAAGTTTTGAAGATAGAATACTAGAAATTTTAGTCTAGGCAGCTTTTGTAGGCAGGGCCGGATTAACACCTTAGGGGCCGTAGGCAAAAATTCTGTCGGGGCCCCTAGACAATGCATTTTTTGAAGAAACCTTATGGATGGCAATGGTATATTTGACAGCAATGTAATATTTTGGCATTTATTGTGGTGAAGACACCTATAGATTTCTCGACGGTCAATCATAATCGACGTCGACTTATTGGTGGTTATTTATACCATGCTTACTTTCGTAAACTGACATCCCCTTATCGAAGTCGAATTATATGGAAATTCATATGTATATGCCACGTACAGACTTCTCAGGATCTTTCTCGAAAACTTTAGTACCTATTCGTAGAAAAATTTTGTTTTACCCTTTATTTGTCAAAACCTCCCCATCGACAATGAAAATAGTTAACTATTTTGTAAAGCCTATAATTCTCGAGCTAGAGTCACCTTTTCTCCATCCATAATATCCAAAAATACTAATTTGGGTAAATTGAGTTATCTTGTATAACAAAAATTCCCACAGAGCGAAATTTTTGTAGAGAGCTTAAAAATAAAAATGTTATTTGGGGCAAAAATCGAGAAAAATTAAAAAAACCCTAATATTTGGATTTTTCTCGTTTTTTCCCCCGAATAACTTTTTTATGCCAAATGAGTTCGATGGGGACTTTTGCAGTTTTCTTCATAAATTTATCAGACTAATATTTTTTTATATTATTCACGGTGAAAAGATGGATCTAGCTCGAAAACTATGGGCTTTGCAAATATAACTATTTTCATTGGCCATGAGAAACTCCGTGACAAATACACGGTAATTGAAAATTTTTCTGGGCATACTAAAGTTTTCGGGAAAGATACTGAAAAGTCTGTACGTGGCATATATTTTCATATATTTTCCAGAGCGAACATTACAATCGCGATGTCTCAGAACTGGTTGCTCTTAGAGGAAAATTTCAGAAACATATTTGTAGAGAGTTCTACAACTTGGTCTCAAGAAATTTTTCAAAAAAACTTACCGTTTTCGAGAAACATGTTTAGAACCTCAAATTTTGAATTTTTCTTTCTGACGGCGATTATGAATAGTGTTTTACAGCAATGGTTTGTTTTTATACCCTATATGAGGTAAAGTCTGTAAAACCTGAACTAGCGATGATAGACCTTTAAAATTTAATATTAAGATCTGTAATTTTTACAGTAATTTTTTCAACTTTCTGAAAAATAAAACCAATTCCATTGTTGTAAACAAATACATATATGTATACAACCAATATGTATAATTATTGAAAAAACTATTTTTTTGGGCCCAGCCTTGTGTACATTCACACATTTTGTATAAAAAACCAAATAAACAGCGAAACAGTGAGTTTTTACTGGCAACAGTGTGGAAAAAATGAAGTTTTATCTGTGAAATATTTTAGTTCTTTAGCACAAATCTTGTTTTTTTTTTATTTTACAACACTTAGGCTCACTTGCACAAGATCCAGGGGGTCACTCTGTATTACGATGGGAATGAAAATTGTTTCCTATTTGCCTCAACGACACTCTGTAATTCAACTATCTTAACTGAAATTTACATTTTCGCATTTGCTTTCAGTTTTGCACTCAGTTTTGATCTCTCGACTTGCGTACACACTGTTTCGCCAAAAACAAATATCAAATGCTTTTTACATTCGAATTTGTCTTGGGCTACCCAATGCCACGTCCGGGTGCGTGGTATACCCGTGGCAACCGCCACGGCGTACCCTTTTTTGCACGTTTTTAGGGACAGCCTAATGCAATTACAACAACCACATGAAAACTTACACCTTTGATTGCAAATATCTCTTTAGAGAAGCAAAATATTAAAAAAACGGATTTGTGATCTGGCGTCTTTTTCCTTTGCTTTCTTTTTCTTTCCTTTCCCTTCCGTTCCTTTTCATTTCTTTTCTTTTCTGTTCTTTTGTTTTGTTTTCTTTTTTTTCCATTCCTTTTCTTTTCTTTTCCTGTCTTTTCTTTTCTTTCGTTTCTTTTCTTTTCATTTCTTTCTTTTCTTTTCTTTTCTTTTCTTTTCTTTTCTTTTCTTTTCTTTTCTTTTCTTTTCTTTTCTTTTCTTTTCTTTTCTTTTCTTTTCTTTTCTTTTCTTTTCTTTTCTTTTCTTTTATTTTCCCTTCCTCCCTTCTCTGTTCTTTAATTTCCTTTCCCTGCCCTCCTTTTCGTATCATTTCGTTTCCTTTCCTTTCTTTCCTTTCCTTTCCTATCTTTTTTTCTTTCCTGTCGTTTCCCTTCCTTTCCATTCCTTTCCTTCCTACCCTTTGCCTTTATTTTCTGTCATTTCTTTGCCTTTATTTTATTTTCTTTCTTCGCCTTTTTTTCCATCCCCTTTCCCGAGTTTTTGCCAACCTCTATTAGTGCCGAGTTGAAGACTTCTTTAGTGATTGGCTCTGTGTTCGCTAAGAATTATTAGAGGTTGTCATCAACTCGATGCGAAAAACTTAATCATTTTTTCTCCGGACTCAGAATATTTATGTACACTCAAAAAACAGCTGGTATCAAGGCGATGCTAAATAGTTACGTTGACCATCCGTTCTGTTTTTGGCAGAACAGTTCTGTTTTTAAGGAGCTTGTTCTGCTTTTTTTTTTCTAAGGAAAATAACAGAAATGTTCTGTTTTTAAGCAAATGTTCTGTTTTTGTTCTGCTTTTCTGTACCAGCAACCTTTTCAACAAATCGTCGCTCGGCGCGCAATAAAACGTATTTGCAAAAAGCCATACGGCGTATGTACCGAAACTTGCTAAATAGAGATTTCGTTACCCTGACTAGGACTCATCGGTCTTAACGTACTTACGTTAAAATTCCGCCGTTTTTTACGTCATGAAAAACGGGAACACTTTTTTTATTCAAAACATTGAAAGTGTAACCTCAAATAATTTATAGGCGGGTAGAGAAATTTCACGTGAAGAAAATACCAACCCATCCAGCAGAGCAACGTACGTTTTACCGATCGTATATTTTTCCATCGTTTTCGTATCCGAAAACCGTCCGGAAACTTTACTGTTGGGTTGGATTTACTGTGGTTCGCTTTTCCACAATTTTTCGTATCCGAAAACGGTCCGGATACTATACTGATAAAAACAGTGATCCCAAAACACCAAAAAATTATCCCAAAAACATCAGAAATCGTATCAGAAAACGTGTAAAAAACACAAAAAAACTGACGCATATAATTTTTAGGAAGGTTTTTTGTACTTTTACAGACATACGTTTTGTTCGCAAAATTTAGTGGGAAAAAGGATCGGGAAAAGTACTTTAAATGGAGCATAAAAACGGAAAAATATATAGTTTTTGCCAGATTTTTTTTCAATTTTCAAATGCGCTTAGGGAAATTTTGGTGGGTGGAAAGTTTTAAGTAAAATGAGTTCTGCTTTTTAAAAAAAAAAATTATGGTCACCGTATAAATAGTACAAATAGTAGTGTCAATATGCAACTTTGGAGTATCAATTTTTCTTCATCAAACGTATTATTCAATTGATATTTTATAAGTTGTAATTTAATATCTTTGAATATCAATTATATGATTTATGCTACTATATTGATACTAAAAGTGCCAATCTAATACTTTTCTTCAGCGATTCAATAACTAAAATGAAGATTTGATACCTTTCACTATCTTTTCTATATGATGCATTGTTTCATTGATACGAAGAAAATGATACTTTTAGAAATTTCATTTTAACCCAACCGGTATGAAACCGATACCGATACATTTTTTTTGAGTGTATGTACTTCTATGTGAAGTAAAGCCTCACTTTTATCTTGTTCAGCAAACCTGAACTGTTACCTTTTGAAGTCAAATTTTCCTATGGAAGGCTTTGTCTTTAAGGTCTTAAAATGGTGACTTCGTTTATTATTTTGCCTTTATTCATAGAAATATATCGGAAATTTAAACAAATCGCACGATTTGCATTATTTATGATTTAAAAGGATGTGGCAGATAGACGGAGAGCTACACTGAACCAAAAAAGTTCATGTATCCAATGAAAAAGTACATAGATTTTAAGAATTGTTCGTTAAAACCTCTCCAAAGAACTTTTTCGTAGAAATTTAAGAACATTTCGTAGAATATAAGTACTTTTTCGTAAAATATGTAAACAAATCTATAGAAAGCATGTATACATTCATAAATTGTAAGAAAACTTTCTTAGATTCTATGAATTTTTTCTTATGTTTTAAGAAAAACCAGCGTGAACTTCTATGAAACTTTGTTCGTAAAAAATATGTACGTTTTTGGTTCAGTGTATCAAGTTATCCTATTACCATTGCTAAGTTAACATGTTTACAATTTAACCATGGTTTTACTTCAAGAGAGCACAAGTATGGCCCACTGTTTGTATGCAAATACAAAGATAATCGATTTGTTTATATGATATTGCGCTCAATTGATTTGTTGTGTCGCGGTAAACGATCGAATGTGGATGCTGGAGGCAGTTTTAGTGCAGTGTAGCGACTCTTACCAATTGGTGGAACGGTGTTCGAAAAACGGGTTACGACAAAAATATTACAGCCGCCGGCGATTGTGAAAAGTTATAACCAATAATTTTTCTATGGCTTTATTACAATTGTTCATCTAAGATTTTATTAATGAAAAAAAATGAGTTTTGGCTAAAAGCGGAAAATGGGAGTGTTAGAAATAGATCAGTGTCTAAACATGATTATGGACTCAATGCCGACAAATTTAACCATGGAAAGTCCTTCCGCCGGAAATCCATCTATTCGTTTGGAAAGTGTTAGGGAAATGCAAGTTGAGTTTTCGAAATCATTGGACATCGATGGTAAAATTAGTGAAAACAACAACACAACAAAATTGCCAGTGAAAGTGAGTGAAACGAAAATTCAACTTAGCTTTAGTGTTGATCGGTTATTAAATAGAGAAAAAATACGTCAAACCGAATCTAAAGATGACGAGAATGTGATAGATGGCAATATGAGTGCAGTGGATTGTTTTCATAATTCTGAATGCACACATCCAAATTGCATGGGTATATTGGAAGAAAATTCGGCGTTGGACTTTAAAAGATATTCAGTGACAGAAAATGATTATGATTTGCAAGCGAAACTTCAGAAACACATGTCATTAGGAACGGCGCCATCTTTGAACTTTAAATCAATCGTTCGCCCGATGCCGATACGTGCGATTGACAACAGGCGTGAAACGGGTAAGATTTACGGTTTACCCGCAGTGTTCAGAACGTCCTTAAATGATGTAACTAGGTATTCAACAGATTTGAGATTTTGATATGATCTGTGATTTCCAGAGTTTTTGGGATTTCGGTTGGGAGTGTTCAGTGGGTTATGGTCGTGTCCATCCCAATAAACATTTATGTTGGAAATACATTGGAATCTCATTCCAAATCAAGTCCGTTTTCCTATTTCCAACGTTGTTTTTCATTCGAGCAACATTGTTGCAACATCCCCTTTTCCAGCAAAACGGACATTTTTTTGTATGAAAATATTCTTATTTCTCCAATTGCCAAATTAATGGAACTAGACCTGAATTCCAACAATATTTTCCAATTGGAATCAAACGTCAAAAT
Source organism: Campiglossa producta (assembly GCA_964058755.1). Classification (NCBI taxonomy): domain Eukaryota; kingdom Metazoa; phylum Arthropoda; class Insecta; order Diptera; family Tephritidae; genus Campiglossa; species Campiglossa producta. Next base: position 97,879,200 of record CAXKVI010000003.1, read on the forward strand.
TGTATCCATTTGGCATGAGGAAACTAGTATGATTGGGAATAAATGGCGTGTTTATTGAATATAAATTTTATAATATAATATTATAAACACTTTTTTTAACACAAATATAAAAATATCTTTTTATTTATTTACCACTTTTTAATGTTTTTCCAGAAAATGTTTGGAATTTTTCGATCGCACACGTGTATGTTTAATTTTTGATCTCAGATATGAGAGAGAATACGAGTATTACCATGTGAAAAAATTGAAGAAAGACTTTCATGTAGAGCTCAAATGGTTTTACAACATAAATCCAACATCAATTTGAAATTGAAGAAATTTCTCCAACATCGAAAATAAAATTGAAATCATGCGTACTGGAATGTTATACATACCTATAGAAAGAGAAAGAGCCTCGCCAGAGCCACTCCGATATACTCGAATTAAGGGATCAGTGAGCTATTGTTGTATGTAGGTTCTGTTTACCTGGTTGAATGAATTGATTTAAGACTGCTACGGATTCTGCTTGCGTCTCTATGTTTCCTACGTTTTTCATCCTGCATGGCTCAGGATTAACACTTTTAGTTTTATCAAGTAAGGAAGTCTAAGTTAGGGTAAACCGAACAATAAATACCCAGCGGTAGTTTTCATATGATTTTCGGAAGTGGGCGTGGTTGGGAAGCGAATTCGTCCAAATACATCAGGTATACTCCCTATTATGCTAGTATACCTTGTACCTATTTCATCGTTCTACCGTTATCAGTTTAAAAGTTATGACCCGTGAAATTTTCAAATATGCCTCCTTGAAAAGTGGACGGTGGTTGATCTACGGATATGATGCTCTCATCTCTCATTACCCATCTACTCCTTCCTTACGAATGGAGGTATGACATGACCTAGAAGGTTCCACCGGTCATACCAAATTGCTACCACGACGGTCGGGCAGTACCGCAACGTACCGGGTTCGTCTCCGGCCAAGGACTGTCAATGTCGACATCACTCCCCAAAACTTTCGGGGAATGTTTTTAATGTTACAACAACAACAACATGGAGAATTTTGCAGTTTTCTTCCTTGGGGTGAACCTAACCTCTCCAAAAAAAAAATTACTTGTCGGAATTTTTGTTATACACGATAAACTAATTTTACCGGACTAGTATTTTTTGATATTATGCATAGAGAAAAGGCGGCTCTAGCTCGAGAACTGTAGGCTTTACAAAAATAACTATTTTCATTGTCGATGGGGAACTTCATGACAAATAAACGGTAAAAGAAAATTTTTCATATAATTTCCAGAGCTAATTTTACAGTCGCGATACCTCAGAACTGGTTACCCTTAGAGAAAAAAATGCTAGGACCATATTTGTAGAGAATTTCCCGGTCTATAACTTGTTATTTTTCGAAACAACTTACCGTTTTCGAGAAAAGTGAAAAAAAACCTAAAATGTTGACCTTTGACCCCGAAATACTTTTTTAGCACACGTGGGATCAATGAGGACTTTTGAGGTTTTCTATCACTATTTTTATGTCTATATTGACTATAAACTATCTGCGAATTACAATAGTATGAATTGCAGATAATATGAAATGAAAGGAATAATTATAGCTTATGTCGGGTAACAAGCGTCATAGAGCAAAGCTGCAATTAGACGCCTCGGTGGAGGCAACAAAGCAACGTGGGAAGGTGCCATTTAGAACAAAGCTGTTATATACGAGTATATGCGATAGCATCATGGTAGTAGACCTCTGGGTTGAGCATTCAAGAGACCTGAGTGCGATTCCCGGTGAAGTCAATATAAGAACTCTGAAATTTATTTTATTTTGTTTTCAAATGATTTTGAATCAACAGCATTGAATAATGGACAAGAATTGACGGTGATTTTGGTTGAATCAACCCATATTTTGGTTGATATGACCAGCTAATTTTTCTCTGTGTAAGCTCAACTATTAGGGGAAAAGCCAGGAGGTAAAAAATCTCACCAGTTTTTGTTATATACATACATAGTAACACTGTTATGTAAAATGTTACTATATAGCAAAAACTGGTGAGATTTTTTTTTTATAATTTTCGAAATTTCACATTTGTACCAGATTGTGCTATTTTTTCTAAATTTGTGGGGCTGGGGCACATCTAAACATGCGAGTAAGTCAATACAATTTTACACGCTTATTTCTGGGCTAGAAAGGTACCGTTCTGGAGGTCAGGCAAAATGAATTTCAAAAAAAAAGCTCCACCCAAATTAATAATCTTTACGCGGTCAAATATAAAAACCAAAACTAAAATATTATAGATTTTTTTTTACAAGTACCGATTTTTGTACAAACTACACTCTGGAGAGAAAACCTAGGGTGACCCGATAAATCTGACTTCAGATTCGGATTCAGCGTACCAAAGAGCTTTAGGAGCCGTTGAGATACCTGGTGGGCTTTTTTAGCTGTTGTACAGTGTAATTTTTTCAATTGGAGAAATATGTTAGAATCTTTTCATACAAAAAAATGCCGTTTTGCTGGAGAATGGGCTGTTCCAACAATGTTTCTCGAATGAAAAAACAACGTTGGAAATTGGAAAATGGATTTGATCTCGAATGAAATTCAAATGTATTTCCAACATAAATGTTTATTGGGAGACCATTTGTGATACTGTTAAAAATCTCGTTTGATACGAACGATACGATAAAAGTTTGTAATTGCCCGCCGGCTAATCAACGGGAAAGTCACCTTCAGGTAAAGCGGGCTACTCACCTGCCAAGAAATGTCAAACTCCATATAAAAAACGCTCAAGAAATGGTCAAGAAACGTTTTCACACGTCAAATTTTCTTGAGCCAATACTCAGTTCATAAGAAAAAATTCAGCACTTTTCGATAGTTGGCAACGCCGGTTTACCTCAAGAAATAAATAAGCTCATATATATTTCTTGAGGTAAACGTGCAGATTCACGGCAAAGGTGAGTACATGTCTCACTAAACATATTTTGTACATTTTTATAAGAGTAATTTGCATAAAAATGGAAAAATTGGTAAACGTCAAAATTTCTTCACAAGGCGCAAGAAATATATGCTCGTTTTTTTCTTGAGGCATTTCTTGGCAGGTGAGTGAGTAGCCCGCTTAAGACAGAAATGATTTAAGTCAAGATTTCAATGGTTAATTTGCAATCGAAATCAAAGAAAACTGGCTGACTTCAAGATGTCTAGAGTCCCCGCGACATCACAGCCAAGCGCGGATTTAGGGGTGTACCGTGCCCCACCACAGACAGTATTTTTTATGTATGCAATGGATTTTTAGTCAAAAAACAAAACATTATTATATTTGTATGTGAGTTCTATATATTTCGGTACTTGTGAAGATAAACTAAGTATGGAAATTATTTTATCTATATCAGGTGTTGATATTTTTGCTTTCTCGACCTTTCCAAAAAAAAATCCTGGATCCGCCCTTGCCACCAGTAAGTAGTTAGTCTAGTTGACCTTCATCTCGTTGAACTTTGAACCAGTGAGAACTCTGTTTTTGTTTCACCTACCTACATATTTCTTTTTCAGATTGGGATTGAAAATGCAACCCAGTTTGGATCTTCTTTTAATTAATTTGCTGCCTCAATCACTGCCACATTTGTATCTCATTGGTATACGAAAGTAAACAACCTATGAAAGGAAAAATGCTTTGATCAGCATTGATTCGTTATTGAGATTTCAAAGAATTGCAACTACGTGGTCACTAAGCAAGTAGCCAATAAAAAAAAACAACTGAGAAAGTAAAACATCGGGTGGAATCAAAAGTTATACACCCAGCTGTAGCCATTAACAATTGATCACACTAAGGCATCGAGTCCCGAAGATTAAAGACAGCCCCGGGATTCGGGATTTTAAATGACAATCACTGGGTCCCGGGATTTCGGGATTATCTCAGACATCGCTAAAAAGGTCGTTAGAGGTGTCAAAATACACTCTTTGACCTCGGTATGCATAATCCGAAAGCGATATTTTAACTGAGAAATGTGTTCTGCACATAAATACCAAAAAAAAAAAAAAAACTAATGGCGGCGATATACCAACAGGTTATCATAACCTCTAACGAGATTTTTGCCAAGCTTCTCTTTCCAACTTGTGGTGTGTTGGTTTTGAGTTTTTCCTACAAGTTGGCGGGACCTACAGTTTTTTGCCGACACCGAGCGGCACTTGCAAAGCAAAAGTATTTTTTGCTGAGAAGCTTCTCATGGCAGAAATACACCCGGAGAGTTTGCCAAACTACTGCCGAGGGGCGACCCAGTTTTTAGGAAAATTATTTTTCTAAATAATTTTTGATGTTACTTTTGTCGGGCATCGAACCGCCACGACCTGGTGTAGAAGGCCGAACACTTAGCCGCTACACCACGGCGGCCGCCATAAACACCATGAGTCCCCATTTTGAGATCGGACCCTGTAAAACTATTGCTTAGTTACTTACCAATAACTTTTCAGTGGAACCAAATCCCGCGATTTCGGTGAAAAAATTGAATGGGAGGCCCGAGGTACGGAATTGGGATTCACCGTGTTCGATACCTTCGCTCAAAAATAGTGCCACCAATGTACCAGTACAGCTGGTTATAATAATGGCCTGCCACAATACAGTACTTGAAGCCAATTCGATTGATGAGTAACATTTTTTTTTAATAGGTATTTCTTTTGTTTGTATCAAAACATAATGTGGTTAACCTGCAGCCATATTGTACTTTTGCTTTGCCACTGATGAACCCATCATCCGGGAGTAAACAATTAACAAATGTTTCTGACGCAAACAATTCCTTCTGCCGCTGATCCTAATTGTGTCTTCCTTTATTTAATAATTCATGCTTGTATCCATACGCTTTCAAAGACAAGGCGTTCAAGTTAAATACGTACATATGTACAAGTGCGCCACTTAAATGTTTGTTTATGTGATCGGAGATCATTTTAAACAAATCAACAAATAGTGATATAAAATTGAAGATATCTACAAATAATTTACCGACTGTGTGGAAAATCAAAATCTATTTCAGGTATTTATACGGATGTGCGAACAAATAAACACTTGTATAATGAGTGTTCTTATTCCAGGTTCTTCCTGGATAAATTAAAATGTTATTTTTTAAGTTAAAGAAGGTATGGAAAGTTCCATTATGTGAATACATTGGGGTGGTACAGAAATTGTTAGTGTTTTATCCGAAGAGTTCTAAAACTTAGCTCTTTCTAACAGCAACTTTCAAGAAATACGAATTTTTCCGCAAAATGCATTAAAAAAACACCGTACAACAGCCAAAAACCCCCAGAGGGTTTCTCATCGGTTTCTAAAGCTTTTGGGTGGTGCTGCATCGGAATCTGATGTCACCCTAAGTTTTCGCTACAGAGGATAGTTTGTAGTTTGTTCACAGTAAAAATAAAATGTTTATAATTTTTTTAAAACTTAATTATGGTTCCTTGATGCCAGAAATTTTTTTTTTTTACAACTACCGATCTCTTTGCAAACCATCGTCAGGAGAAAAAACCTAGGGTGGCCCGAATAATCTGACATCAGATTCATATTCAGCATACTCAAAAGCTCCAGAAACAGTTGAGAAACCCGGGGGATTTTCAAAAACTTAAATTTTGTTGTACAGTGTAATTTTTTAAGTTAAACTTAAATATCCAGCTTTGACGACTAAAGTTTTTCTTATTTTTATAAACAGCTGATCAAGGACGTAGCCAGGATTTTTTTCGTAGCCAGAATATTTTTATTTTATTTTTTGTTTAATTTTATTATATATCTTGTTTAATTTTATTATATATCTTGTAATTTGATTTAACTTTTATTAAATTTTTTTATGTTTTTGTTTAATTATATTTATTATATTTTTTGGTTAATTTTATTAAATGTTTTGTTTCATTTTATTATGTGTTTTGTGTACTTTTCTTAAATTTTTTTCTTAATTTTTTTTATATTTTTTGGTGAAGTTTTTTTTAATTTTTTGTATATTTTTATTTAACTCTTGTTTACTTTTATTTTATTTTTTGTTTAATTTTATTACATTTTTTGTGTAGTTTTATTTTATTTTTTGTGTATTCTTTTTATTCTTTGTGTAATTTTATTTTGTTTTTTTTTTTTTTTGTGTACTTTGATTTTATTTTTCTCAAAATTTATTTTGATGGATTTCAAGCTCGGAAGTATACTGAATTTTTTAGTAATAATATTTTAGGGATTATTCTATTTTTATTATTTATCAGGGGTAAATGCCGGTACTAAGAAAAAAATTCGTTTTTCGCCTATAACTTTAACTTCAGTAGTGGAAAAATCGGAGTACCCCAGGGTTCCGCGGGTCAAATTTCATAGATGTTATAGTCTCAAGTATCTTCTAATAATCAAAGCAAAAAACCGTTGCGAATCTATTTTTTATATATATTTTAATTTTCTGATATTAAAAGTTTTTGTATTGAAAGCCCATTTAGAGCGCAAGTTTTTCAAAAAATCAAAAAAATTTACAAAAATATATGACAATGCTTGTTTCTGTCAAAAATGGACTAAATCGGTTCATAACAACTATCACGACCAAACGAAATTGTTTTTATCTGCTAATTACATATGTGGCGTAGTGACATTTTAGTTCGCTGCATCTTTTATCAAGTTGTGAGTGTGTTTAGCTTATTTTTGGAAGGAACTACTAATATTCTACGAGTTAGGTATATCACTGTAAGTGTCTCTGGCTGCAACTTTGTTATATACGAGAAACGTGCTAATCCTTTAGGAAGCGATATAATTGCACTCTTGTCAGCAAGTGTTACTTTGCACTAAGTAGGCAATTGAGAAGTAAAGTCCTCTCTCGACAAACAACGATCATGCTCCATAAGTCTCTCATCATACCAGTCCTGATGTACGGCTCGGAATCATGGACACTGTCAAGAGAAGATGAGATGGCCCTTGGAGTATTTGAGAGAAAAGTTCTCCGGAAGATATATGGTCCTTCCCGTGATGCCAACGGCGAGTATCGAAGGAAATTTAACTATGTGCTGTACGATATTTACGCAGACCTGACCATAGTTCAGCGAATTAAAGCCCAAAGGCTCCGCTTGCTGGGTCATGTTATGCGAATGGACAAAGAAGCTCTAGAACAGAAGGTTCTCCTATCGACACCCGAATTCAGCAGCAGAGGAAGGGGTAGGCTTCGATTGAGATGGAAACAACAAGTGGAGGATGATTTGAACTCCCTTGGGGTTTCCAATTGGCGTCAAGGAATGACTGGCGTGCTTTGATACGAAACGGCCAAATTCGCATAGGCGGTTAAGCGTCAATAAATGACGCAAGCCAAGATTAGAAAATGATTTTTACACTTGTTGCAGTTAGCCAAGTTTGATACATTTTGGTTGGTTATTTATCTCACATAAATTATCTGCAGCATATCAAAAATATTTAAGATTAGAGCAAATTGTTTTTTTTTACTTTTGGCATACTAAAATTGAAAAAAGTTACACTGTGAGTTGGAGAGTAAGCACTTGCATAGCGTCTCATAAGACATCTCGTGCCAGCCGACAAGTTCTTTGTTCTTGAGTTCGTGAGTAACTCGGCTTTAAGTCCTGAAATTTCTGGGAATAAATTCTCAATTGTAAAATGAAATATTTTCATAAACATTGAGAAATTTATTGAGGAACGCAAGGTAAATATTTATGTTTACTATGCCATATTTTCTCCATAATAAGTACGTATCATCCGCAATACAATGAAAAATATAACATACAATTTTCCATTAAATCTACAAAAAAAAAAGAAAATTTGTTTGTGGTGCGGTAAAGGTTAATGTGCTGCAGTTGCTACGGATATATGTTTGTAGATATTTACATTTATAAAAACAATTGGAGCACCGCGAAGTGAAATATTTAGTTAATTGTTGTTTTTAAGTTTTATGCGGTGTGAACGCGGGAAATCGTTACTTAATGAGGCTCATTAAGGCATCAAGCTGAATCTGAGGCAGCACGCAGCGACCACTAATCAATAATTAGCACTTTTTATACTTATCAAATATAAGAAATTTTGTTCTGATTTTAGATGAATACTTTATACCTACGCAATTGTGGGAAGATTGGGATCATTTCAGTGATGCCACATTTCTTTCCTCCAAAATCCCTACAAATGAAGTACAACTCTCTACAAAAATCCCTAAATTTTTTTCCTTGCGGAAATATGGAAAACCGCTACACGGTTAAATATATGAGCCTAAATTTAAAACCCATCTAAAGTTTTTTTTAACTTTTTTTGGAATATTTTAAAACCTTCGAAATACCTACAAAGATTTAAAATTTTTTGGTTTCGATTTAAAATCTATATGAAAAAGCAGTCAAAATTTTTTTTTTGACAGTTATTGCATTTTGCCCACAAAAACTTTATGTGCGACATAGCTCAGCGGTAGAGCAGACGGCTGTGACTCCTGAGCGCCACATTATTTTAATTTAATTTTATTTTTAAAACTTTTCGGTTTAAAATTAAAACCTTTGGGTTTAAAATTAAAACTTTTCGCTTTAAAACTAAAAACTTTTCGGTCTACAATTTTTGTTTTGTTTTCATTTATTTTTGAAAGCTTATTTAAGATTGAATTTTTCCCACAACATTTATCTATGCGATGTATGTAGCTCAGTGGTACAGCAGATGGGCATGATGCGGGGAGTCTTGGTTCAAATCCCAGCCAACCGACAAAAAAATTAATTTTTCTTTAAAAAATTGTTAAAACATGTCTGAGCTAAAATTGAAACCCCATTCGTTTAGCCAATTTTCTTGAAACTGGTCTATGTAGATTTAATTTGAAACCAAATTTGATTTGGTCATATATATAGTGTGAAGAAGATTAACCGTATAGCTATATGATGCCATTTTTTTATAGGACAAGACTTATACAGAAATTATCAAAAATAGTTATTTTTATACCCAGCTGTACTTGTACACAGGGTATTATAACTTTGTTAGGATAACGGTTGGTTGTACAGGTATAAAGGAATCGAGATAGATATAGACTTCCATATATCAATATGATCAGGATCGAAAAAAAATTTGATTGAGCCATGTCCGTCCGTCTGTCCGTCCGTCTGTCCGTCCGTCCGTCCGTCTGTCCGTTAACACGATAACTTGAGCAAATAATGAGATATCTTCACCAAATTTGGCATGCGTACTTATTTGGGTTCAGAATAGATTGCTATTGAAAATGGGTAAAATCGGACCATAACCACGCCCCTTTTTCGATATCGAAAATTTCGAAAAACGTATAAAATGGGTTAATTCAATATTAGAAGCAGCTACAATGATAAAATTTGCAATATGTATTGATTTAGATGTTCTAAGGCCGATTTTATAAAAATTTTTGAAAAGGGGGCGTGGTACCGCCCACGTATATTTGAAGAAATTTTAAAATTTTGACTCTTAATAACTTCAGAACAGTTTATGCTAGTATAACGAAATTTCGTAGAGGCCATACTATTGTTGTGGTAAATTCAGCTATAGAAAATAAACGAAATCGCTTCGCGACCACGCCTACTTTTTCATAAAAGTTATATTGAAAGGAGGTGGAAATATTGAAAAGTCCATATCTAATTAACTGATTTCGCTATAATAATATAATTTGGTACATACATCAACTTTCATATTCTTTACATAATTTTTTCAAAATTTTGGAAAGTGGGCGTGGCACCGCCCACTTATGAGTCAAGCAATTTTTAAATTCGACTGCTAACAACTTCAGACTGCTAACAACTTCAGAACGGTGTGAGATAGATTTACGAAACTAGGTACCAGGCATGTTATGTTTATGTAGAGTACTACCACAGAAAATAAGAAAAATCGGTGAACGATCACGCCCACTTTATGTGCACAGCTGGGTATGTAATGTTCGGTTTCACCCGAACTTAGACTTCCTTACTTGTTTCAGGTACTTTTATTAGCTTTACAAAACTTGAACGAGCTTATTATTTATTACCCCCCCAAAAAGTTAGTAATTGATGAGACAATAAGCTTTGCAAAAAAATCATCGCTGCAACTTAAATTTTAAGGGTGCCTATTTTTCGCCCTTCTCCATACACTTTGTATGGGGAAAAAAGGCATTTTTAAGTGAATTTATCATAATTTTAGAATTTTTTTCCAAAAACCTTTACTTATTCTTAAAGTTGAAGCTTCTTAAACGTAACAAGGGTCAATGCAAAGGTTCCCCATGTACAGTCACTTCTCAGAGCAGAAAACCCAGGACATCGCCATGGATCTCTGCGCAGTGGAACCACCCGGGGTTTTACCTCGGCCAAGGACTGTCACTTTCAATGTAACCCTGTTTAGTATGTTTTGTCCCATTCCGAAACTATCATCCTCCCCTCTTGCAGCAGGGCTGCAAGATATTCTATTGTTACGGGCGGGCGTTGAGCCGAACCCCGGACCAAAAGAATGGATATGCAGTGTCTGTTGCAAAAAGATATATATTAAACGGTCGCATTCTGTGCAATGCTTCTCGTGTAAGAGATGGCTCCATAAATCTGGATGTTCAGGGCTTAACCTTAACATCCACAGACCCCGTACTTTCTTTAGTACTTTCGTGGCCCCTTGTTGTTTGCGCCCTCGGGCGTCCCGCGGTAAGCGCCGTTCAAGCGCACCCCTAACGCCACTTTCACGTGCTCGTGCCTTATGGCGTCAACATCACGCGCAGCAGTTCAACACTCTCGCTCGGAGCAGTTTAGACATGAGCAACTCCGAGCACCAGTCTCTCTCTGTTTCTACATCACACCCCCCCTCCCGTTTAGATTCTCACGTGAGTCAGGATCAACATCTTCTCGCACCTGTCTCTACGTGTACTGATTGTCGGCAAAGATTATACACGCTCGCGTCATCGGTCAAATGCAATAACTGCTTAGGCCAATGCCACGTACATCTATGCTCTGGGCTCGCTAACAGGAACCTCTGGACGGATGCGTTCATCGTACCATGCTGTAACACACCTCAACCTACGACGCCAGCCAACCCGGTTACACCGGGTCCACAGCTAACTAGGCTGAGGCGCAGCCTTGGTCTTAGCCTACCAACACCTGGGCGAACACATCGGTCTCTCACGCCTATGGTTAACTCGACATCGACCCCACCAGCGCACTTCCAAATCTTACAGCACAACTGTAACGGATTAACTGGTAAGATCGCAGAGATAACTAATTTGATGGCGCAATATGACATAAAACTTGCCGCAGTCCAAGAAACCAAGCTCAGTCCTAGGTCGGACCTCATTACCTATGGCGGATATAACATCCACCGGAAAGACCGTCATAGAGTAACAGGAGGTCTGGGACGTGGTCTAGCGTTCATAACGCACAACTCTGTACAGTATCATCTATTTGATACCGACATCGAAGGAATGGATGATATCTTAGAAAGCCAAGGTATTACCATCCGTACATCGATCTGCAAATCATTAACATCTACATACCCCCTGTCTCAAGTTGCCCCACCGGTTATCACCCCGACATTAGCTTGCTATTACGAGGAGATAACCGCGTGATCCTGGGCGACTTCAATGCGCACCACGAAATGTGGCACTCAAACTTGCCAGCAGACAATAGGGGGCATGTAATTGCAGAACAATTAGATGATACGGCTTTCTGTACATGAACGGAGACGCCCCAACGAGAGTATCGGGTAACTGCTATAATTCGCCAGATATTTCAATCGTAAGTGCAGGACTATTGAACAACACCAATTGGCGACCCATACTCACGTTGGCGTCTGACCATCTCCCAATAGTCATTACCATCGAACGACCGACGGACTTTATTACACCTGAGCATTGTACATATATTAACTTTACCAAGGCGGACTGGGACAGTTTTCAGACATATACGGACGAATCCTTGGCTGCTCTATCCATACCTACGGAGGTACGCAAAGGCGAACGAGACTTCCGCAACATCATTGACTTGGCCTCTAAACGCTTCATTCCTGCGGGTCGAATATCTCAAATAAGACCAAATTTCCCCGCGGAGGCAGCGGCCATGGCTAGAGAAAGAGATGAAGTGCGAAGTCTCAATCCCGCAGACCCCCGTATAAAGGATCTCAACGCGGAAATTCGTAGGTTGGTCGATAAACATAAACTGGCCAAATGGAAACAACACCTAGAGCAATGCAACCTCTCTGGTGGTGTTGGCAAATTATGGACTACGGTCAAAGCTCTATCTAATCCAACGCAAGACAGGGATAAAGTAGATATTACTTTCGGTGACAGGGTGAAGAAGGACCCTAGGGGATATGGGAACTCCTTCTGTAGACAATTTGTACTACATTCCCCGCCCGATAGAGCTAAACGTAGAACCATGCGACAGGCGCGTAAATATAAAAACCAAAATACGCCCATTGTCATCACTGCCTCAGAGGTCAAGGAAGCCATCAGACAGGCTAAGCCCTCAAAATCCATCGGCCCCGACGGCATTGCCATGAAGATGCTGAAACATCTAGGCCAGGAGGGACACAAATACTTAGCGGCTCTATTCAGTCTTTCACTGAACACTTTCGTCATTCCTGAAATATGGAAAAAGGCGAGAGTGGTTCCATTACTAAAACCTAGAAAACCGGCAAACATAGGCGATTCATATCGCCCTATATCACTTTTGTCGCCGGTAGTGAAGACGCTAGAGTCCATTTTGCTCCCGTATTATACTGCAAATCTGCACCTGGCTAGTCATCAACATGGCTTCCGTAAGCTGCACAGCACCACCACTGCACTCAATGCCATTACAACGCAAATAAATAGCGGCCTAAATCAAAACCAACCAAATGACAGGACTGTGTTAGTGGCACTTGACTTGTCGAAAGCTTTTGACACAGTCAACCATGCCACTCTCATACAAGATCTGTTTGAGACACAGATACCTGATGGTTTAAAGAGATGGACCGCTAATTATTTGAATGGACGGCAGGCGTCGGTTAACTTTAGAAACGCAACATCAAAACCTAGACGTATTAGACAGGGGGTGCCACAGGGTGGCAACTGGACGAAGTTACAACTCTGCCAAAATACTGCCATCAGAACTGCTACGGGATGTCTCCTCATGTCTTCCGAGTCTCACCTCCATCAGGAGGCAAAACTGCTCAATGTAAAAGAGCATGCGGAAATGCTGAGCAGGCAATTCCTTCTGAACTGCCACAAGCCAGCACATCCAAACCGTCATCTCCGTAAGCATTATGATGAGATCCGGCATAATATTACCTTGCCGTTTGATCTGCAGAATCATAAGCGGGCTCTAACCGTCATGCACACCGAGTCGGTAGACACTTTTGTCGGATCTCTAGCTGTGAATCCCGTTCTGAACAGTCCTCCACCGGATATTGCTGAAGAAGAACGCACCTTACCAAGGGAGACAAGAGTGACCTTGGCACAGCTTAGGTCTGGATATAGTGCAAGGTTAAACTCCTACTTATCCAGACCTAATGATACAATCTTAAATACATGCCCTGCATGTGATAGGACCCCCCATGATACTCTACATCTCTTCAATTGTTCATCTGAACCTACTCTTCTAACCCCTCTGTCCCTCTGGACAAACCCTGTTGAAACTGCACGTTTCCTTGGACTCCCCTTAGAAGAGCTTGATGAAGATCTTCGGAATGATCATACACTCTAGACAGGGCAATGCATTGTTAACAACAACAACAACAACAATGCAAGGGGGTGTCATAATCCCAATTTTCTTAGTTGGGATTTTGCCACTTACACTATGACATGTCACCGTAACATATGGAGGTGATGGAAGTTTTAAATCTCTTTCAGAATATAAAGCCTTTTCCAATATGTGACAAAAAATGAGTTTTTTCCGAAGCTCTTCAAAAAACCGTGGTTTTTTCGCGGTTTTCTAAAAAACGGCTCTGGTGATTATTTTAGTTTTCGCGTGACACATGTTTATTTAGCGTATATTATCATCAAGTAAAGCCAAGAGTGTTGCACTCTGACTTCGAAGTTTAAATAATTGCAGACGAGCCGTGCTAGTGATTAATCCGATATAACTTTTATGTTTGGGCAAAAAGCCTAAAACTTTTTTTGCCAAATCCCTTTCATTTTTTGAGGTCTTTACGTTAGTGGTACAAAAATAAAAATCTGTGCTTGATAAGTCCAAAATTCGCTTTATGTCAAAGCATGCCAAAGGTCAATCACAGGCCCAGCAAGACCTCTACGTTGACATGTAATTTAAAAATCGGACATAGGATGAGGAAGTTATTGCAAAAACGCGATTTAGCGGGTTTTCGCGGCTTCCAAAAAAAAAAAATATTTGAATGCCAAAAACATTTTTTTTTTCATAAACTTCTATACGATACGTCTTAATGTACACAGTAAAAAGAAAAGTCTAAATTGAATACCAATTTGGTGTTTATATATAACAACGCCGAAAATTATTAAATTAATACCATTTTCCGTTTAATTAAGAGAAAGAGTACTAGTTTGGTATTATTTTAAGACCATTTGGACTAATTTATTTGCCAAAATTGAGAGAGAGAGCGATTTAGTATTATTTTGGTAATATTTTAAAACCATTAGTCCAGATTTAATTTCCAAACTTTTTCAGGGTCCTAAAATAATATTATTTGCTGTTAAATTTAAAAAAAGTAGTCTTTCATTTTTTACTGTGTACATGCTTAAAAATTACTCTAACAGCCCTATGCTGCGCGTTACCGGTAAAATTGCCATCGGCAAACAATTTTACCTAAAATACGTTACCAAATAAAGTGGCTGCGATTCTAAGCAGATGGTAACGCTCTAATGGCAAAAAACTCACCAGTGTGTATGGTGAATTGAAAAGCAAAAGCATGTTTTTTGTTTATCAAAAAGCAGAAGACTGCAAAATGGAAATGAACAAGTAAGTAAACTTGGTAAATATTTTATGAAATTTATTAAAAATTGTTTATTTTATTTACAGAAAATATGCACGCACTTTCACTTTTTTATTTTTCAAAGTAAACATCAGCTGTTTTATATTGATGTTACCACATGTTACCACCTATTTTGGTGGTAACGGTGTTACCAGAAAACTTTTGCCCTCAGAATACCAAAAAGGAGTAAAAGTTGCCGAGTGAATTTGTTTGCCGGTAATAATAAAGTTATTACCACAGTAGAATTGACCTGTAAGACCCACTTGTATGTTACCGTACTAAATATCTCTTTAACCCCTCATTTGACGTTAACTCATACTCATGCTCAACCCAATTGAGATAATTTGGGGAAAGATTAAAATGTATGTTAAAGGGCGTATTTCCAACCCACATACAAACGGGCCACATGTTGTGGAGCAACGCCTCCAATATCTCGAGAGTTTGATAGATGACGCCAAGGGGACTGTAACTGGAGGAGATTGTGCGAGAGCATTTCATCATGCAACTGCATTCCACGGAAGCGCTTTATCATTGGAAGATATGCCCGTCGGCTTTTAATATATTATAATTACTTACAATACTTAACCATTATTTCATTGTTAAAATATTTGTTATTTTCTTTATCTGGTTGGTTATACTTATCTGTTATATATAAAATAATACCTGAATAAAGCAAATCGTTTCCTACTTTTTAATTAATGGCTTCCTTTACAACTGCCTATTCTCATTTCCAAATGACGCTTTCTTATTTCCAAAAAACATTTTCTCATTTTCATGTGCTTCTTTCGCATTTATAATTGACTATTCTCATTTACAAATGACTACATATTCTCAATAACAAACGACTCTTTCGCATTTTCATGTGACACTTTCGCATTTTCATGTGACACTTTCGCATTTACAAGTACCTAATCTCATTTCCAATTGACTCTTTCGAATTTACAATTGACTATTCTCATTTACAAATGACTCTTTCGCATTTTAGTGTGACACTTTCGCATTAACAACTACCTAATATCATTTCCAATTGACTCTTTCGCATTTAAAATTGACTATTCTCATTTCCAATTGACTCTTTCGCATTTATATGTGACTCTTTCTCATTTACAACTGGAAATGGTGTAGTTCATTTCTGATTTCATTTGAACTAATCAATTCCAAACTATGCAGAAGAGGACAATTGCCATCTCGTAGGACAACGCCGTTTTAAAAATACAGAACTCGAACTAATCGAAACGAAATTACAGAAATCGAACTAGTTGAGGCCGTTTGGCTCACTAGTATTTGTTTAGTATAAAACTAGTTGAGTTGACTGAAGGGACGCGATTGTTATTTATTTACCGAAACGCTCTTTGAAATATATGTACATTATCATGTAGTGCAGGTTCATATCTAGGTATTTGTTTCGTGTTTAAAAAATGCCAATTGCGGAATTTTATAAAAATGTGTGTATGTATTGTGCACTGTCGTTTTGGAGTAGTTAAGATCACACCTCCGAGTAAATATTAAAGCAGGGATAGACGATCGTCGAATTGGACTAATTTAATCAGATCAATGAGAATAAGTCCCGATTTTTAGAGTAACACCCTTGAATTCAATTCTGCCGCGACATAGGCGAAGGGGGTGAGAAGCGAAGGGAAGAGTACACTTGAAAGCGTACACTGATAAAAATAATTGTCCTAAAATTGAGGAAACGTACTACTTGGCTTAAAAAAAAAAATATTTTTCCTATTTTTAAGGAAAAAACGCTGTTTTAGGGACAAATCTACTTAGTTTAAAAGAACATTTCTACTTGCCATAAGTAAATCAATGTACTCATTTCAGTATTAAAGACATTTTTACTAGTTTCAATCAATTTACAAGTTTATTAAGTATAAAACGGTCCTTAAGTTCAAAATAAGTAAATATTTCCTTATGCTGAAGACATTTTTTCCAGTGATATCAAGGCAGTGTTTAACTTAATTTAGGACCATATTTACTTATTTTCGCTGTCACCGCCAAAAACGTTCTGCCCGCGTAATTTTTAAAGAATTTTATTAGTATAGTAGGTATACAACTATCCTAAAAATTCAAAATAAGTCAATATTTCCTTATGTTGGGAGGCAACGTGAGTAAGAGTGGTGAAATTCCATAAACAGAACAAAGGTGTAATTAGACGCTGTCAAGCGTAAATATTCAATAGGTTCATGGTAGACATCTGAGTTTACCATTCGAAAAGTTGTGAGTTCGATTCTCGTTGAAGGCAATTTAAGAACTGTGTAAAATAATTTTTTTTTTAGTTTAAAATTACTTAACTACCATTTAAGTACAAGCCCTACTTAAAAGTAAATTTAAGTATAACAACTTCTTTCTTTTAAGGCAGTGCGGCCTTGGTGCAATATTGTTCCCTTCATTTACTTGAATTTGTATGGAGGTTTCCTTACTTTTAGGAAATTATTTTTATCAGTGTACCGTCAACTCGTTTCAAGTTTTTCTTGCTATATCTTTCACTCATCGTTGTACCCCCATATTTTGTTTCATAATTGCTTTCAACAAAAATTGACAAGTGTAGACACGAATAGAAAACACAAAAGAGAAGGGCAGCAGAGTTGAAAGCAATACTTGACAAATGAAAAACCGGACTAAAAAGTACAACACAAGCTGTTAAAAAAAGCTCTAACTCACTTCCACAGTTTAGTTTACAAAGAATTGTTTGTTCCTACTGCTAAGTAAGACAAAAATGAGTTACCTAGGTCGTTTTAGTATTAGGGCATGTACCTACGAACTTATAATCGAAAACACAAGAAGAAAAAAAGTGCTAAGGATGTCGTGACCGCAATTCAGCTAACCCAACTTATGCTCTCGGTGCGTCTGCTTTAAGAGGCACCTTGTTGGAATTCACATTTGGTTTATGTTTTCCACAATTAAAATCAGTTTACTAAACTTCCACACCTCAATGTTAACACAAAAAGCATTGCACTTAATTGTGAATTCGCCTGTGGTTTAGAATGCAGCGGCCTTGCTGCTTAACTAATGCTTTATGCTTTCACTTCGCACCGCTGCAATATTTTGGTCGTACGTACATACATATATCTGTGGTCATAAGCAATAACAGCCTAAGTCGACTTAAGAAATTAGACCAGTTGAAATTTTTGCTGGTGATTTTGAATAGCAACATCGAGACATTTTTCAAGGCTTTCATTGGTCTTTTTTTACTTTCTTTACAAACAATTAAATCCAATACGTTTGCCTTAGTTATAAAACAGTTTTGTTACAAAAATTCGCCAGCAAAAATTTCAACTGGTCTAATTTCTTAAGTCGACTTAGGCTGTTATTGCTTATGACCACAATTATAATGAAGATTGAGCTCAAGTCAATTCCCAAAAACCAATATTTTTCAACAACGCCTATCTCAACTAAAATTTATTGAATTTTCAAATGGTGTTCTTGAAAAGCATTTTTAAAAGGAGTTAGGTGTCTGCAACTCAGCCATCGATATGTAAAGGCTGCAATTTCTTGACGTAGGACTTTGTTCAACCACCAAATACAGGTAGTTTATCGGTCGGTGGAACGACAAAAAATCGACCAGGAAAGCGATGATAAAAAGTGGGGCAATTTTGTTCAGCGAGGTTCCATTTCTACCCATGAACCAAAGAGAGAAGATTTTTCCAAAAGCGATGCCGTTATGTGGGGTATTTTTAATGCAGCATTTTGTGTTTTTGGACACGAGCTTTCGAAACGAGTTCATGCTGCTGCATTTAGTAAATGCTCATTTAGACCAAGATCCCAGAGCCTAAAAGCGTCACTTATTTTATAATGGATGAAACCAATACCGATCGATAGTCCTCCCCGAATCTAGAAAGAATGTAAAAATTTTAAAGCTGTACCTATGACAAGGGCCTAGGAATCGGGGGTCAAAGTCGCCAAAAAATGACCCTAACTTCACTTATTTTATAATGGATGATTTTCACATATTTGACGTAGATTACCACCCCGCGTCAGTATCAAGTGTTGTTAGACCCGTACCAGTGACAAGGCTCCAGCCAGACACCCCCAGTTCGCGGATTTTCCTATGGAAATTTATTCTGTTTTACTAATTTCACGCATTTGGGCCACTTTGGCTGCTTTTAACTACCCAATATTTTCCCATTTTTTGTAGAACACTACCCTTAAGTAGTATCAGGAATTTTTAGACTTCGTCCCATGGAAAAAACTTCAGCCAGACACCTCAAAACTCGGGAAATTTCACTAATTTTTACTGCGCTTTCACATGTTTAAGCGGATTTGACCAACTTTGGCCTCTTTTAAATAACAGATCTTTACACATGTATCGTAAAATGCTACCCTTAAGTAGAATCAAGAATTTCTAGACATCATCCCATGGAAAAAACTTCAGCCAGACACCTGAAAGTTCGAGAACTTTTATTTTCCTATTAATTTGCTTTCTCTTGTTTGTCCCACTTTTACTAATTTTAAATGATAGATCTTTTCACATGTGTCGTAGGACACTACCCTTAAGTAGTTTCAGTAATTTTTAGACCTCGTCCCATGGCAAAAACTTCAGCCAGACACCTCAAAACTCGGGAAATTTCACTAATTTTTACTGCCCTTTCACATTTTTAAGTGGATTTGACAAACTTTGACTACTTTTAAATAGCAGATCTTCACACATGTGTCGTAAAATGCTATCCTTAAGTAGAATCAAGCATTTCCAGACATCATCCCATGGCAAAAACTTCAGCCAGACACCTAAAAGTTCGGGAACTTTTATTTTCCTATTAATTTGCTGTCTCTTGTTTGTCCCACTTTTACAACTTCTAAACGACGGATCTTTTCAGATGTTTCGTAGGACACTACCCTTAAGTAGTTTCAGTCATTTCTATACTTCGCCCCATGGCAAAAACTTCAGCCAGACACCTCAAAGCTCGGGATTTTCACTAATTTTTACAGAGATTTCACTTGTTTCAGCAGGTTTCTCCAACTTTGTCCACGTTTAAACGGCGGATCTTTACACACGTGTCGTATAACACTACCCTTAAACAGCATCAGGCATTTCCGGACTTCATTCCATGAAAAAAACTTAAGCCAAACAACCCAAAGCACGGGGACTTTTCATCATTTTTAATGTGCTTTCACATGGTCAAATGGGTTTACTCAACTTTGGCTGCTTTTAAATGGCGGATCGTTACAAATGTATCGTATAACACTGCTATTAACTAATATTAGGCATTTTTAGACTTCGCCCCATGACAAAAACTTCAGCCAGACACCTCAAAGCTGAGGAAATTTCATAATTCTTGCTGCGAATTCACATGTTTAACTGCGTTGCTCTAACTTTGGCTGCTTTTAAAGGGCAGATAATTTCACATGTGTCATAGAAGACCACCCTTAAGTGGTATCACGTACTTTTTGACTTCGCCCCATGTCAAAAACTTCAGCCAGACACCTCAAAACTGAGGAATTTTTATAATTCTTACTGCACTTTCACATGTTTAAGCGAGTTTGTCCAACTTTGGCTGTTTTTGAAAGGCAGATCTTTGCACATGTGTCGTGGAACACTATCTCCAAATAGTATCAGGCATTTTTATACTTCATCCCATGGAAAAACCCACAGCCAGACACCTCAAGCCTGAGGAATTTTCATAGTTCTTACTGCTTTTTCACATGTTTAATCGGGTTGGTCCAACTTCGGCTGCTCTTAGAGAGCGGATCTTTTCACATGTGTCATAGAAGGCCACCCTTAAGTGGTATCAGTTACTTTTAGATTTCGCCTCATGTCAAACACTTCAGCCAGACACCTCAAAACTGAGGAATTTTTATAATTCTTACTGCACTTTCACATGTTTAACCGAGTTTGTCCAACTTTGGCTATTTTTGAAAGGCAGATCTTTACACATGTGACGTGGAACACTATCTCCAAGTAGTATCACGTATTTTTAGACTTCATCCCATGGAAAAAACTGCAGCCAGACACCTCAAGGCTGAGGAATTTTCATAGTTCTTACTGCTTGTTCACATGTTTAATCGGGTTGGTCCAACTTCGGTTGCTTTTAAAGAGCAGATCTTTTCACATGTGCATAGAAGACCCCCTTACAGAAGTATCGGGTATTTTTATACTTCGCCCCATGTCAAAAACTACAGTCAGACACCTCAAAACTGAGGAATTTTCATAATTCTTACTGCGATTTCACAGGTTTAAGCGAGTTGGTCAACTTTTGCTGTTCGTAAAGGGCATATCTTCACACATGTGTCATAGAAGACCACCTTAAAGAAGTATCGGGTATTTTTTAAACTTTGCCCCATGTCAAAAATTTCAGCCAGACACCTCAAAACTGAGGAATTTTCATAATTCTTACTGCGATTTCAAAGGTTTAAGCGAGTTCGTCCAACTTCGGCTGCTTTTAAAGAGCAGATCTTTTTCACATGTGTCATAGAAGACCCCCTTAAGAAGGATCGGCTATTATTATACTTCGCCTCATGTCAAAAACTACAGTCAGACACTCAAAACTGAGGAATTTTCAAAATTATTACTGCGATTTCACAGGTTTAAGCGAGTTGGTCCAACTTTTGCTGTTCGTAAAGGGCATATCTTCACACATGTGTCATAGAAGACCACGCTTAAAGAAGTATCGGGTATTTTTATACTTCGCCCCATGTCAAAAACTACAGTCAGACACCTCAAAACTGAGGAATTTTCATAATTCTTACTGCGATTTCACAGGTTTAAGCGAGTTGGTCCACTTTTGCTGTCCGTAAAGGGCATATCTACACACATGTGTCATAGAAGACCACCTTAAAGAAGCATCGGGTATTTTTATACTTCGCCCCATGTCAAAAACTACAGCCAGACACCTCAAAACTGAGGAATTTTCATAATTCTTACTGCGATTTCACAGGTTTAAGCGAGTTCCCTGCAGCGAAACCTCAAACTAATCAGAAAAATACTAGTATACAACTATAATTTTCTGGCAGAACTCATACTAGTCAGGAAATATCCATTTCATACCAGTATACAAATAGAATTTTTCGGCTGAACCCGTACTAGTCAGGAAATATCCATTCCATACTAGTATACAACTAGATTTTTCTGGATGAAATTATACCAGTTGAAAAAAACAAAATTCATTCGTTTCGTTTTCTTTTATAATTCATAGATGCTTTTTCGTGATTGGGTAAATACAAATAGCCGCTGCTTTCTTAAGAATAAACATGAAAATAAAGTCAAATGATAAAATAAAGGGTAAGCCAGGAAAATTCTGGTTGAAATCATACTAGTCCAGGTTAAAAGCCTTTTTGACTAGTATATTCCATACTGGTCCTTTTTGGACTAGTTCATTTTATGGAAATTATACTAGTCCAGGATGAACTAGTATGGAACTGGTATCTTACAACTAGCATGAAACTGGTATTTCTGAAATTGACATCTTGTAGGACATCAACACGTAAAAAATACCAGTTGCTTATAAAAAGACAGAACACCGGGCCCAACTAGTCAGTGTTCTGTCTTTGTTCCATATAAGCTCGGTGCACCAACTAGTTGTAAAGTAGTTTTCAACTAGTTGCTTTCGCTGCAAGGTAGCGACATAAGAGTGACATTGTCTGAAATGCAACAAATTCCACATCTGAACACTTTGTATGGGCTGAACTGCTCTAATTTGCTTGATCATGTCCTATGGAGAGATCAATTGCGAAAAAAAACACGAGCTCTGAGGTGTTTGGATGAAGTTTTTGTCATGGGAAGATCTCCAAAAATGCCTGATACCACTTAAGAGTTGCGTCCTACGACACATGTGTAAATATTCGCCTTTTAAAAATAGTCAAAGTTGGACAAACCTGCTTCAACAATCGAAAGCACAGTAAGAATTATGAAAACTACCCAGATTTAAGGTGTCTGGTTAAAGTATTTGTCATAAGGCGAAGTCTAAAAGTACCTGGTACCACGTAAGGGTGGTCCTCTATGACACATTGAAAATATCTGCCCTTTAAAAGCAGCCAGAGGTAGACGAACCATCTCAAACATGTGAAAACGCAGTAAGAATTATAAAAATTTCTCAGTTTTGAGGTGTCTGGCTGTAGTTTTTGACATGGGGCGAAGTATAAAAATAGCCGATCCTTCTTTAAGGGGGTCTTCTATGACACATGTGAAAAGATCTGCTCTTTAAAAGCAGCCGAAGTTGGACGAACTCGCTTAAACCTTTGAAATCGCAGTAAGAATTATGAAAATTCCTCAGTTTTGAGGTGTCTGGCTGAAATTTTTGACATGGGGCAAAGTATAAAAAATACCCGATACTTCTTTAAGGTGGTCTTCTATGACACATGTGTGAAGATATGCCCTTTACGAACAGCAAAAGTTGGACCAACTCGCTTAAACCTGTGAAATCGCAGTAAGAATTATGAAAATTCCTCAGTTTTGAGGTGTCTGACTGTAGTTTTTGACATGGGGCGAAGTATAAAAATACCCGATACTTCTTTAAGGGGGTCTTCTATGACACATGTGAAAAGATCTGCTCTTTAAAAGCAACCGAAGTTGGACCAACCCGATTAAACATGTGAACAAGCAGTAAGAACTATGAAAATTCCTCAGCCTTGAGGTGTCTGGCTGCAGTTTTTTCCATGGGATGAAGTCTAAAAATACGTGATACTACTTGGAGATAGTGTTCCACGACACATGTGTAAAGATCTGCCTTTCAAAAATAGCCAAAGTTGGACAAACTCGGTTAAACATGTGAAAGTGCAGTAAGAATTATAAAAATTCCTCAGTTTTGAGGTGTCTGGCTGAAGTGTTTGACATGAGGCGAAATCTAAAAGTAACTGATACCACTTAAGGGTGGCCTTCTATGACACATGTGAAAAGATCCGCTCTCTAAGAGCAGCCGAAGTTGGACCAACCCGATTAAACATGTGAAAAAGCAGTAAGAACTATGAAAATTCCTCAGGCTTGAGGTGTCTGGCTGAGGGTTTTTCCATGGGATGAAGTATAAAAATGCCTGATACTACTTGGAGATAGTGTTCCACGACACATGTGCAAAGATCTGCCTTTCAAAAACAGCCAAAGTTGGACAAACTCGCTTAAACATGTGAAAGTGCAGTAAGAATTATAAAAATTCCTCAGTTTTGAGGTGTCTGGCTGAAGTTTTTGACATGGGGCGAAGTCAAAAAGTACGTGATACCACTTAAGGGTGGTCTTCTATGACACATGTGAAATTATCTGCCCTTTAAAAGCAGCCAAAGTTAGAGCAACGCAGTTAAACATGTGAATTCGCAGCAAGAATTATGAAATTTCCTCAGCTTTGAGGTGTCTGGCTGAAGTTTTTGTCATGGGGCGAAGTCTAAAAATGCCTAATATTAGTTAATAGTAGTGTTATACGATACAGTTGTAACGATCCGCCATTTAAAAGCAGCCAAAGTTGAGTAAACCCATTTGACCATGTGAAAGCACATTAAAAATGATGAAAAGTCCCCGTGCTTTGGGTTGTTTGGCTTAAGTTTTTTTCATGGAATGAAGTCCGGAAATGCCTGATGCTGTTTAAGGGTAGTGTTATACGACACGTGTGTAAAGATCCGCCGTTTAAACGTGGACAAAGTTGGAGAAACCTGCTGAAACAAGTGAAATCTCTGTAAAAATTAGTGAAAATCCCGAGCTTTGAGGTGTCTGGCTGAAGTTTTTGCCATGGGGCGAAGTATAGAAATGACTGAAACTACTTAAGGGTAGTGTCCTACGAAACATCTGAAAAGATCCGTCGTTTAGAAGTTGTAAAAGTGGGACAAACAAGAGAAAGCAAATTAATAGGAAAATAAAAGTTCCCGAACTTTTAGGTGTCTGGCTGAAGTTTTTGCCATGGGATGATGTCTGGAAATGCTTGATTCTACTTAAGGATAGCATTTTACGACACATGTGTGAAGATCTGCTATTTAAAAGTAGTCAAAGTTTGTCAAATCCACTTAAAAATGTGAAAGCGCAGTAAAAATTAGTGAAATTTCCCGAGTTTTGAGGTGTCTGGCTGAAGTTTTTGCCATGGGACGAGGTCTAAAAATTACTGAAACTACTTAAGGGTAGTGTCCTACGACACATTTGAAAAGATCTATCATTTAAAATTAGTAAAAGTGGGACAAACAAGAGAAAGCAAATTAATAGGAAAATAAAAGTTCTCGAACTTTCAGGTGTCTGGCTGAAGTTTTTTCCATGGGATGATGTCTAGAAATTCTTGATTCTACTTAAGGGTAGCATTTTACGATACATGTGTTAAGATCTGTTATTTAAAAGAGGCCAAAGTTGGTCAAATCCGCTTAAACATGTGAAAGCGCAGTAAAAATTAGTGAAATTTCCCGAGTTTTGAGGTGTCTGGCTGAAGTTTTTTCCATGGGACGAAGTCTAAAAATTCCTGATACTACTTGAGGGTAGTGTTCTACAAAAAATGGGAAAATATTGGGTAGTTAAAAGCAGCCAAAGTGGCCCAAATGCGTGAAATTAGTAAAACAGAATAAATTTCCATAGGAAAATCCGCGAACTGGGGGTGTCTGGCTGGAGCCTTGTCACTGGTACGGGTCTAACAACACTTGATACTGACGCGGGGTGGTAATCTACGTCAAATATGTGAAAATCATCCATTATAAAATAAGTGAAGTTAGGGTCATTTTTTGGCGACTTTGACCCCCGATTCCTAGGCCCTTGTCATAGGTACAGCTTTAAAATTTTCACATTCTTTCTAGATTCGGGGAGGACTATCGATCGGTATTGGTTTCATCCATTATAAAATAAGTGACGCTTTTAGGCTCTGGGATCTCGCTCTAATTTGGCTCAATTCGAATCACGGTTGCAATTTGTTTAGGTTATGAGCACGTGTACAAAAATTTACACTTTTTTTACATTTGGTCGATTTAAATGGTTTCACAAACAACAATTCACTTATAGTTTAACTTTTATTAATTTAATTTCAACACCCGCGCGCGAATTTCCCATCTTTTCAACACATTAAATTTGACAATTGTTTACGAATAAAAGAGAATGAAAGAATATCAAGAAACCAGTACTGCCTACTTAACTTTTCAGTTCGAATCCCCCTTTTTTCTTCGAAGATTGCAGGGTTTTTTCTGCATTTATAATGCTAATGCGGAAATAAAGTTCCATTAAGTATCATTTAGCTGTCAAAATTTGAGGATAATGCAAAATGCTGGCCTAGCAAGAACCCCACATTATAATGAATTTGTTACCACAGAATTGCCACCATACTCTACTTTTTCCGCTGGTGTGATTTTAAGAAAACTGTGATGTGGGGGCATCCATGGACGAATTCAAGATGGGCAGCGCAGTCGTGATGTGATATGCGCGCTCATCACTACCAATTTTGCCATATGCTAATTATTACCCGGGTTGCAGCCTCCAACCGCTTTTATAAAGAGGCGGTGCCACGCCCATTTTCCAATTTTATTTTGATGTTCTTGTTATCAACGTTAATTATAATCTAAATATAAAAGTTAATCAAATTTGTGTCATTGAATCTAGGATGATCCAATATTTGGTACGGGGGTCGAGGCTCAAATAGAATCAAAAGACGAAGTTTACAAAAATCTGTATCAAAAATGATACAATTGTATCAAAACGGCAACATAATGTAGTATCAAGTGAACAGCTGACTTCTTCTACTTATCATTTTTAGCCTGCCGTGCACTCAAGAATGCCAGAAACAATCGATGGTTGTCGATCCAAATTCTTTTTCTCTTTGGCATTCTAAAGTACCAAAAGTTGAAGCAAATCGAGGCGAACATTGCCAAATTCGCCGTGCTATTACCATATACATATGAATATGCCTTTTTTCTACCCAAGTTGAAGGTGTCGAAAATGATCGAATTATGTCGAATCACTTTTTCCCACAGTCATTTTTGGTATATATTCACCATGGTTAGAACTGGTTTGCAGGGTTGTAGGGAGTTGTGTGTGGCGAAATAGCTTAAAAACTACTGAAGGTAAACCATCCCGACATATACTAAATTTTCCCCGCTAGATGGCACTGGAATATCAGAGTATTAAAAATGCGGTCCTATTTATATGCCGATGTCCTATGAGAGGTCCTCTAATCCATTTCGAAATCCTAAATTCGATTCTTCGATTCTGCTTACTACATGGAACGCAATCAAAAATCGAAAAATTTAGATAAATATTCTTTTGAATTACGGGTGCATCGGGTAGGCACGTTTTGCTGTGTGTTTGTTTTTCCTGCGATTAATTTTCCTCGTAAAGCGTAAGCGATTTGCCAATCAACGCCCCACGTCGCTCGGCATGTCCGCTTACACCCAATGTTTTGTATGTTTTTGTGTTTTTTTATATCGAGGATATCAACAATATATTGTTGTTATTTTTTCGGCTATTATTGACAACAAAAGGTAGGTAATGTGTTAATCAACCTTGCATCGTATTTTATCTAAAATATTGACTCGGAGATGTCTTTGTTGCCCGCTGCTTCCCATTATTATTATTGTTCTTTTATTTGTTATTATTATTGGTGTTGAGTTATGCTTATTTGCTTCCGTATTTAAATCACCACCATCCGCTGCTTTGTTACATTTACAGATAATTTGTTAGTTTACCTTAATTACTTAGAATCACAGTATACTGTGCTTAGAATATTTACAAATGAGTTTTATTAGGTAGGTACTGGCAGAACCGGCAATGTTATTCCGCTCGAACTTAGACCTACGGGAACCTCTTCTCACATTTTTGGAGATATCCCCCAAACCAGGTGAGATGGAAAGAACTCATGCATCAGGGTTGTGATACCAAAAGCGGTAGGACGAATTGAATTTTGGAAGGGTTTTACCTTCTTTTATGTATTATCACTGACTTGCTACAATGACAAATTCTTCAAGGCCAAATTTTATTATTGTGAGCTTGGAGGAGCGAGTTTTCATACCTATATGACGGCATTTAAGAAGCTTATGGGCCAGTATAACTGTATACTAGAGCTGGAAAACTATCGATATTGCCGCCTTGCAATATTTTCGATATTTTCAAAACTTACTATCGATAGTATCGATAATGTCGACAAAATTTAAGTAAGCCGAAGAATTTTATAATTTTCATACGAATTTGTGGAATCTTGCAGTCTTTTTAGGTAACTTCCCTTTGAGCTAGAGAATTGAAACTTGGAACATAGTTCATAACTCCGTGACAAAGCAATTTGAATCAAAAACGTATCCGCTAGGTGGTGAAATTGAGATTCTTGCGATCGACTTTTGAATAACTTCCTGGCAACCTAGGGACTTGAAACTTAGCACGTATTCTGGGCACGGTGACTACAATTTGTCGATATAATTGAAAATCTTTGAAACAGGGGAAATCTTGTGATCGATTTTTGAGCAACTTCCCGGTAAGCTATTGACTTGAAACTTGGCACATTTGTCGGAACCCGTGGACAATGCAATCCCTCATCAAAAAAATTCCGATAAGTTGGGCACGGATCGAGATATTTCGAAAACTATTTTGAAGTTGAGAATCATGCGATCGACTTTTCACTAACTTCCTGGTAACATAGGAACTTAAAACTTGGCATTTAGTTGATAGAACGCTGGCAATACAATTTGTAAAAATCAAAATTCCAATAGGTGGCGCGCTGGTCGATATAATTGCAAATCTCTTAAATGTTTTAAAACGCAGGGGGAATCTTGCGATCGATCTTTGAGTAACTTTCCGGTTAGCTAGAGACTTCAAACTTGTCACTTCTTGTCGGACCCCGTTGACAATGCAATATTTATTTATTATTTTCGTATTTTTCACGATGTTAAATAAATATACATACATACAAATGTATATTAAATAAATATAGTTTAAAAACTAAAACTCACGCTTTTAGAGAGTATTGAACTAAAAATTTGAAAATAATTTTAAAACCCCTACGCAGTAGTATTGTGGAAAAAGCGTGGTCCGCTTTGTTCCATAATCTTCGTTTTTTATTTAAATTATTTTTACCTTTTTAGTGCAATATTCTTTAAAAGCGCGTGTTTTCCCTTTTTAAATTATATTTATTTTTACTTTTTAGTTAAATGTGTTATGAAGTAATCGATATATATATATATCTGGGCCTCCACTTTCGTTTGATACCCATATTGTAGGCAATTTTCTATATTATTGGATAACCTCATTTTGACCGATAACTCAGTTATCGATAAATATATCGAAATATTCCAAAGTCCAATAGGAACCTGTAGAACTTCCCTTTTGTTTGCTACCCAGATTGTGGACTTTATGACCGATAACGTAGTTATCGATAAATATATCGAAGTCCAAATGCAACCTCCTATCGTTTGACACCCATATTGAAGGCACATTTCAAGGTTTTTGTGACAGTCATATGCCACTATCGGGTAGACTGAAGTAGAGTTACATACGAACAAGCAAACATACATATGTATGTATGTACAAGTAAAGCTAATGAAAGCGCAGTAAAGAAACTAGCATTATGTGGGAAAAGCGTCGAGCGCTCGATATACGAAAATTATGGTACTACGCTTTTTCCACAATACTACTGTGTAGGGGTTTTAAAATTATTTTCAAATTTTTAGTTCAATACTCTCTAAAAGCGTGAGTTTTAGTTTTTTTAAACTATATTTATTTTTTACTTTTTAGTCAAATGTCCTATGAAATTATCGATAAATATATCGAAAAATACAGCAGTCCAAACGAAACCTCTGGACTTCCACTTTCGTTTGATACCCATATTGTTAGGAAATTTTAAGGCATTTGGCCTCAGATTTTGACAATAACTCAGTTATCGATAAATTTATCGAAATATATCGAAGTCCAAATGAAACCTGGGGCCTTTCCCTTTCGTTTGATACCCATATTGTAGGGAATTTTTTAGGTTTTTGGGCAATCATATTTTGACCGATACCTCAGTTATCGATAAATTTATCGAAATATGTCGATGTCCAAGTGAAACCTGGGGCCCTCACCTTTCGTTTGATACCCATATTGTGGTGAATTTTTAA
Organism: Campiglossa producta; assembly: GCA_964058755.1. NCBI lineage: Eukaryota > Metazoa > Arthropoda > Insecta > Diptera > Tephritidae > Campiglossa > Campiglossa producta. The sequence goes on from CAXKVI010000003.1 coordinate 97,908,989, forward strand.
GGTTTTTGGGCAATCATATTTTACCCGATAACTCAGTTATCGATAAATTTATCGAAATATGTCGATGTCCAAATGAAACCTGGGGCCCTCCCCTTTCGTTTGATACCGATATTGTAGGGATTTTTTAGGTTTTTGGGCGATCATATTTTGACCGATAACTCAGTTATCGATAAATTTATCGAAATATGTCGATGTCCAAATGAAATCTGGGGCCCTCCCCTTTCGTTTGATACCCATATTGTATGGAATTTTTTAGGTTTTTGGGCAATCATATTTTGACCGATAACTCAGTTATCGATAAATTTATCGAAATATGTCGATGTCCAAATGAAATCTGGGGCCCTCCCCTTTCGTTTGATACCCATATTGTAGGGAAATTGTAAGGTTTTCGGGCAACCACATTTTCGCCGATAACTCTCAGTTATCAATAAATTTATCGAAATATGTCGATGTCAGAGTGAAACCTGGGGCCTTCACCTTTCGTTTGATACCCATATTGTAGGGATTTTTTAGATTTTTGGGCGATCTTATTTTGACCGATAACTCAGTTATCGATAAATTTATCGAAATGTGTCGATGTCCAAATGAAATCTGGGGCCCTCCCCTTTCGTTTGATACCCATATTGTATGGAATTTTTTAGGTTTTTGGGCAATCATATTTTGACCGATAACTCAGTTATCGATAAATTTATCGAAATATGTCGATGTCCAAATGAAACCTGGGGCCCTCCCCTTTCGTTTGATACCCATATTTTAGGGGCATTTTACGGTTTTTGGGCTACTGGGGCTTAAACCGAACGAGAGTTACATACATACAAGCAAGCAAACAAACAAACATACAAGTGAACCTAATAAAAGCGTGGTAAAAAGATGTGTTTTAATGCCGACGATTTGTCCTCCTTTTTCGCCAAAAGTTTCGATCGCCTCAGTAATTTTTATGATTTTAGTGCATTTGTCCTCCTTTTTCGCTCGAAAATAATGGTCACCTTATTCATTGTGGGATACTTTTTCGGGCTCACGCAGTTTTGTCAAAGTTATAAATTTCACGCAAAGCAATAACGCTGTACATATGTATTTGTCTTCGCTCTAATATCTGGACACAAGAAAAAAAAATTATGAAAAAATGTTGATTCTGTAAAAAAAAAATCCAAAAAAAGACCGCTTTGAAAAGTTTTCAGTTGGGATTTCCAAAGTGGCAACCCTGGCATGCATAAGTAAAAGTAAATACGACGGTTAATTTGTCAAAATAACAGAAAAACGAGTATATATAAGAAAAAATACCTACCGGACAGCACGCTTTCAAATGTCTTCGAGCAAAACACACTCGTAATTAATAAAAACTTATTAAACGATCATTTTTCATGAGGAATGGAAATAAATACACCCGACTGTGTCATTGCAGTCATTAGGGGCCAATCACTTCGCCACCCTGATGTGAAGCGCCAAGTGTGGTGGAGCCAAAGAGTTGAAAAGCACAAAAAAACTTAGAACAAAGATATGTAGGTAAATGTATTTTTTTAATGTGAAGAATGTTTATCTAGGCCTCCTATGTTTCTTATACCCAAACTCATGTCGGTAATTGTCAACTGCTAATATATTAGCTAAAATTAAGTATAGGAGGGGGCCCAAAAGACAGGGTTTGGCCTCAGGATCAAGAATCCGGAAGCGCTTTTTTAATTGTTTGCTTCTGTGAAGAAATACTTGGAATCAAAGTGGCAAGTTTTCATTTGGTTGTTGTAATTACATTAGGCTGTCCATAAAAATGTTCAAAAAGTGTACGCCGTGGTAGCCCCTGGTATACCACGCACCCGGACTTGGCATGGCGTATCACAGGGTTATTTTTTATAAATGCGGCCGAAGGCCTCCAACTCAGAAAGCTGTTCTGCATACAAATACCCCCAAATTGGGATCAGACCCGGGTCATTTTTCGGTTTTTGACCATAACTTTTCACTGAAACAAAAAATTAAAAAAACCGTTCCGGACTCTTGACCCTGAGGCCAAAACACGTTTTTGAGCCCTCTCCCATAATTAGCTAATTTATTAGCACTTGACAGCTAAAGTAAATAAATACCCTCATTTCGAGTCCAAAAATTATTTGACATAAAAATCAACAAATATGTGTGTGCGTCATTTCGTTGCTCCGGTGCACAGTGGCTCAGCCACATAGACAAAAATAAAAAAAGAACTTTCTGTCATGCATTTCCATAGCAAATATATTGAATTTTATGGAAAACCACCTTTTATGCCCAATTGGAAGGTTAAACATTACTTCTGCTCATTCAAAGTCAACTATTGTAAAAAAAAAAAAATCGAGAAAAAGTTTGTCTAAATAAGTGCGATTTTAATTTTGCAATAACTCATCTTTCAGTGTAAAAGATATTCAAGATAAGAACAGAAAAGCAAGTAGAAGGTATGTTTCATGATTTATCAAAAGAAATTAGTGAAAACAATTAAGTTTTGAGTAAAATACAAGGTGATAAAGTTGCGGTTTTTTCATAAACGTAATTTTCAAGAATTCATATTTACATTAAATCTGTTAACAACTAAAGATCACTCTTGGTTAGGATATGAGCCATGCATGGATGAAGGGGGTATGTCGCATTTTGAGTGAAGCGAGAAAATTGACTTCAAAGTTTTGCTTAAACATTTGAGGTTTTTTCAAATCTTTATAGAAAACTGACAGAAAAATTATGCAAAGCCTAAAAGACGTTGCATAATTACGGTGACCATCCGTTCTGTTTTTGGCAGAACAGTTTTGTTTTTAAGGAGCTTGTTCTGTGTATCCTTTTTTTCTAAGGAAAATAACAGAAATGTTCTGTTTTTAAGCAAATGTTCTGTTTTTGTTCTGCTTTTTTGTGCCGGCAACCTTTTTTAACAAAATTAGCTCTGTAAAGTTAGTTCGCTCAATAATTTCAAAACTTTATGAAAAATTTAAAATCTTTCAAAATACTTTAAAAATAATTTAGTTTATGTTTAACGCGGTCAAGTGCTTCAGCGAAATCAAAAATTTAGTACGTTAAAATGCAAAAACGTACCAAGTTTGGAAGTTCCGTACCCGGAAAAAAATTCGTTTTAAAAATGGTACATTTCGGCCAAAACGGCAACCGTGGTTATGGTAAGTTTTAAATTAACAAGGAAATATCTCTCACCATAAAGAAATACTATTCACAAAAAGGAAAAATATACTTAAAAAATTACTTTTAATTGATGCACTTTGGTTGAAATTATTTGAGATTGCAATTGCAATGTTTCTAAGACGTTGACAACATTTTTTACTGCAAAGAGATGATTACGCCATGAAAAACACTTAAATAAAGAGTTCTATTTTTTCAAAAAAAAATTTATGGTCACCGTATGCATAATATGCAATAAAAAGCATACGTTTATGTTTAGTACTTTATATGAAAAAACGGAACATACCCCCTTCTTCCACAATTCATATTGAAAAGTTGTGTACATACCCCCTTCATCCATGAATTATCTTCTAAATTTTCACGATAGCCAAGTTCTGATAAGACAGAAATATAGATATGCGTAAAAACTATTCACCAATGCCAAAAACAGAAATTGAGTGAGAAGACGACATCCCCCTTCATCCATGCATGTCTTCATATATGTAAAGTTTTCGGCAGAATCAATCCGTCACGTACTTGCCGGAAAAGGAAGAAACTGACAGCCGAGCATTTTAGAGCATTTTCTTATCAACTACTATCTCATTTCGTTTTAAATTGTAAAAATCATGGTTTATTTTTTTCGGTGTTTATTTTCAGAGTCGAATTCATTTCTTTGAGGCCAATTAGATAATTCCATTTGAATACAAGTTGAGAACTATCCCTTTCTCAACTTCAGAAACGGCGTTTTTTCATATACGTAGTTAAAAAAATGCCGTTTTTGTTGAGAACGCTATCATTCCCAAGTGGTTTTTGTATTGAGAAACAACGCTTGAGGTTTGAGAAGACATTTAGATCTCAACTTGAGAACTAACGTAACTCAAGCCTAAATGTTTGTTGGGATGGCTAAGATGTGATAAAACACTATATGCTTGGAAAAGGGCAACTCTCGTAAGAGGCAGCTGCAGCCAATAACAACAAGTAAGGAAGTCTAAGTTCGGGTGAACCGAACATTCAATACCCAGCGGTAAATTTTCGATATCGAAAGTGGGCGTGGTTGAAGAGCGATTTTTTCCAGTTTCATCAGGCATACTCCCAACGATACTAGTATGTTTTGTGCCAAATTCCTTCGTTCTATCGTAATCAGTTTAAGAGTTACGACCAGTCAAATTTTTAAAAATGGCTCCCTTAAAAGTGGGCGGTACCACGCCTACTATAAAAAATTTATGGAAAAATCATAAGAGAATGACCAGGGGGATTCACTTATAAAATTATATCATTTTAGCCATTTCAATTTGTGTGATTTTCGAAATTTTCGATATCGAAAAAGGAGGCGTGGTTATCATCCGATTTCGCCCATTTTCAATAGCAACCTACCTTGGGCAGAAAGTAACCTGTGTACAAAATTTCATGCAAATATCTCAATTTTTACTCAAGTTATCGTAAACACAGACGGACAGACGGACGGACATGCCTTACTCAACTCCTCTTCTAATCCTATCTTGCCCAACCGTTATGTGAACAAAACAATATACCCTTGTACTAGTACGCTGGGTATAAAAATATCAAAGACTTTCGGCGATGCCACACCAGAAAAATGACTCAAAAACTGACAAACGAAGATTTGATAAACCGAATTCTTCTGCAATCGGACCCATACATTTTAAGCATGCGACCAATGGTACCTGGCTAATACTTCTGCGTTAAATAAAGAAATTACAAACTTATTACAACTCTCATAAAAGCCAAACTTTCTCTAATAAATAAACCCAATTTAACAAGAAATATCCATTAATTAGTATTACTTTATTCGGGCCATAGACTATAAAAGTAGAAGCCTTTGAAATTTCACTCTAAATCTATATCACGCTAGCTAGTAAGAGCTGTATGAATGCACATTTGAATTTTTTCACCTGAATATTTAATTAAGCTCGCATTTTTATTCACACACATACATAAATTACAAAAATTCAAAAAGTCTATCCTTCAGCGATGGGCGTGGCTTACAACCTATGTGCTCTTAATTTTTCTGAAAGACAAGTCTTATAGTAGGAAACCGATGTGCAAAATTTGGTATTGCTAGGTTCAAACGTTTCTGAGAAATTGAATTTTATCCCACTCTCCATACAATTCAGGCCACTGTGCGGTGGAACATTGAAGTATTTGTAAGTTAATAAGTTTTATGGCCGGTTTTACAATTAGGCAATTTACAAGGTCTCTTATGGTTTAATGCACTGTTTTGATAACATGGCATAGGCCATTCTATTAAATCTTATACAATGATCATTGAGACGAAAATGGCGGAAATAGATTCCTTTGCATCTTTGTATTATAAATTTTCGTTGCTAAGTACGGCTTTTTTCCCAAAGTAAACTGAATCAAGTCAAAATTAATCTATTTATATTCCACTATCAAAAAAATACAATTTACTTTTTTGTTCTATCAACAGGTACCTATTTTTATTTCGAATTGATTCACTTTACTAGAAAAAAAGGAAAAAATATTTTTAAAAAATTGGAATGAAACTACAATTTTCCGAAAAACTCTATAGGTTTGTTTATTGGGCTGCTCTAGCTTACGCCAGATTGAGATATTTCACAAAATTGTGTTTAACGAACACTTTTGTTGCTCTAGGTTGCTCTATCTTTTGTTTCATGAGTACGCTCAAAACAAAACTAGAGTAATCCAGATCACAAATTTCTGCTCTACCTTTTTTTATGGAGTAAGTTAGTGCAGAGAAGCAATTTTCAGTCAGGAAAAAATAAATTTTTGAAAACTTCAAAAAAATTGGCTTGCAAGAAAATCAATGTTTTTGTATACGTGAATTTGCGTTAATTTTGAAGATTTAAACAAAAAAACCAAATAAAAAGAAACTATCGAGATTCAAGTGTTTCATGGCATTTCTGCTCTGAGTTGCTCTATTTCAATTTTGACAGCTGCTCTGCTCTGCTCTGAACTTTTTTTTGGTCAGCCCCTCAAACATTCTGGGAGCGCTCGTAATTTAGGAGTCCGATATGAGTCCTAAATATTAGAAAAATATGAGCCTCCGAAATAAGATCATATAGGAGTCCTTTATGACTCCGATTTGATGAAAGTTATGAGCCATATGCCGAAATTGTTCATTTAACAAAGCAATTTTGGAACAAATTTTCATGTTTCTGACAATTTTTCTTGCTATCCTGTTGGCACCGTTCTAGCGGTTTCCCTGATAAGTATACCTTCCTATAAGTGTTTCTTTTTTCTGTACCACATACATATATTTAAAGGAATTTCCCCACAAACATCTCATGCAAGCCCCGGCAGTTGGTCGGACAGTTGTCCGAAAATGTGAGAACCAAATTCGCTTGGAAGGCGCTATGAACGCACTGGTCAATCAATATATTTTATTTCTTACGCTCAGTCGCTCACTTGCAAGCAACGACTCAACAAAATACGCTGTTGCCTCGGTTTTTGCTAGTGGTGCGATGATCGCTCTTTCCCTAATGCACCCCCACATTCTATTCGGCCGGTCCCTGATCTAATGCCAAAGGTTCATGTATGCTTCCCCTTTCAATGCCGAAAAGGCGCCATTTAAGACCAAAAAGTGCAGTAGGTATGTATATGGCTTTTTTAAGAGTCATAAATGCATCCAAAAATCTCCATAAAAGAGTCAAATTTGACCCCTATTTAGGCTCTATATGAGCCGTTTATGATCAAATAAGAGTCATAAATGACTCATATTCAGGCTCATTCAATATATGAAATTTAGCTCATATCGGACGACCATCGCAGGAAGGGAAATACACTCATTTCGGACTCATAAATGAGCTCATAAAGAGCGTAAACGCTCCTATTTAGGACTCCTTTCTGCATCATTTATGACTCCGATTGTTTGCTGGGAGGAAACAAACCTCATATGAAACTAATTTATGTCTGTATAATTTTTCTATTGTGAAGAGAAATGAAAAAAAAGTAAAACTTAAATTCGACATCTCTTTCAAAAAAAAATTAAAAATTTTTTTTTATATTTTTTCTTGTGTTTGGGTGTGTGCATTGTTCTTTCTTTCTGCTGTGCCCGCTATTTGTTGTTTCTATTTACATTTATCGCTTTCGGTAATTTTTGTCTGTTTCTTAAGCGAGAAACAGAATCAGTCCGCCAATACGTCAGTTGCGTGACGTACGTCAATTTTAGAGCAAATTCTATTTTGACGTATCCGTCGTATCTGGCGTTACTCATATAAACACCCGCTGTCTACTTTGCTGTCAGTTATTTCGACGTACTGATGGACTGATTCTGCTGAACGCTTTAAACAAGTGCTCATAAATAACTTTTTTATCGTTTCTCTGATTGCCGTTTATATCGGATTTTTTTTTATCATCATTATCTGCATTGTTGCTAATTGTAAAATAAGAAACGATTCTGATCAGTTTGTTTCTTGCTGGCTTTGTGACGGCATGGCGCACCTAAAATGCGCTAATATAAACGGTAGGGCCTTAGACCTAATAAATAAAAGAGTAGGACTTCGTTGGTCATGTCCTAAATGTAACGTAACTGACATTGAGATTAGCAAGTTACATAGGACATTGAGAAATGGTTTTAAGGAAATCTAGATTCGCCACAACTGCCTAATGAAACGCAGGTATCGACGAATTCGCAGCCTTCTAAGAGTAGCCTTGGTCCCTGTGAGAACCCTTTGATATCTTTTAATTCCCCGAGCCCGCAACAACCGGCAGCTAGTGCCCGCGTCACCAGGTCTAGAGCTTTAACGAGTGATGTAGCCATTATGGAGACTGCAAAAACCACGTAAAATGCAGTGGAGGCAGATGAAAACGTCTTAACATATGCGCAAACCACTTCAAAAACATCTGCGCAAACCCCTGCTGAAACTACTTCGCAGACCACTGTGCAAGCCTCTACGGAGGTTGCTGGGAAAACCTCTTCCCCCATTCCACCTGTACCTGTTCCCCTTATTGAGAATCAGGAACCTGGGCCTAGTTCTGGGAATGCTTTACTTACAAAGCTAGTTGTTGTCCCTCGGCCGAAATCCATTTTTGTTTCGCGCTTTGCTAAAGAAACTACTTTGGAGGATTTAGAAAGTTACATTAAATCTAAACTTTCGCCTTCTTTCTTGAAGTTAGTGAAATTTAACTCTACGCATGATACTAGTATATCATCGTTCAAAATTAACATCTCTTCGGATTGCTTTGATGTTGTCCTGAATAAATCATTCTGGCCTGATGATGCGTTTGTTCGCGAGTTTGAGTACAGATCACGACAAAGGTCTGGCAATGTCGCGCGTGTTCCTAACCCAGACTCTGCTTCAAAAAACTGATAGATGATACAACTTTTGATATCTTTTATCAGAACGTTAGAGGACTGAACACTAAGCTTATTGATCTGTATTTAAAAAGTCATGACTTAAACTATAGTGTACTTGTTTTTACTGAGACATGGTTGAAACCAAGTGTGTTTAATGCACAGTTGTTATCGGATAAGTTTGAAATATTTAGAAAAGACCGTGTGGAAAAGACTGGGGGAGGCGTACTTATTGCTGTCGACACCAGTTTTTCTGCTGAAGAAATAACCTTTGCTGACTGTGATGACGTTGAACTTCTTTGCGTTCGGATAAAACTTTTCACAAATTACAAGTTCTTTGTGGTAAGTTATATTCCACCTCAATCTCACATTTCCGTTTATATAAAACACTCTTCTGTAGTGAAATCTGTTTCTTCTATGCTTGGTTCTTCCGATTCTATCGTAGTGCTTGGCGACTTTAACCTACCTTGTGTGACGTGGAGCCTCATGGATGGGCTCCTCGTACCTACTTCCTCCCGTGATATATTTTATGAGTTTTTAAATGATCTATCTGATAGTGGTCTTAGTCAACTAAACAGCATTCATAATAGTCTTGGTAAATACCTTGATCTCATTTTTACAGACGACTGGTCAAATTTCTCAATAACCAGATGTGACCCATTGGTTTTGCCTGAAGATGTATTTCACCCTGCACTCTTGATGAGTGTTGAATCGTATTGTCCTTCGAGACAAAGTTTTACCACAGGAAAAGCTCCTGCTGGCAGATTTCTGTTTAAGAAAGCAAATTTTTCTGAGCTTATCATGGAAGTCTCAAAAATAACGTGGCCAGAATACTCTGGCCATATTGAAGAAAGTATTCTCCATTTTAATAAAATTTTGCATTCAATATTTCTTAAATGCGTACCTTTTGTGAAGCGCTCTAAGGTTTCCTTTAATACTTCATGGGGCTCAAAAGAACAGAATCACCTAAAAAATCAAAAGTCGCGCTGTTTTAAGCGATACAAATTGTCTGGATTAATTACTGACTATTCGGCTTATTCTGGTTTGCGTCATAAGTATAATAGCCTAAACAGAAAGTGTTACAAGAATTATTTGAAAAATATTAAGAATCATCTGCTCTCTAACCCCAAGTCGTTTTACAGCTTCGTTAATTCGAAGAGGAAGGCAAAAGGGTTTCCCTCAGTAATGAAATTTAATGATCTAGTTTCTCAAGATGGCGATGAAATTGCCAATATGTTTGCAACCTTGTTCAAATCTAACTACTCAACTTCATTGGATTCAAGACCTTTGGATTATCCTTACAAATTGTCTTCCCTTAATTCAAAACCAGTTCCTGTTATTTCTTATAACGAGGTACTAGTGGATCTTGTAAATCTGAAAAAGCTCGTATTCCAGTGGTCCTGATGAAATTCCCGAAGTGGTGCTGAAGACTTGTGCTCAGTTCCTTTGTCGACCTTTAACGTCTTTGTTTAACGCGTCTTTGAAGCAAGGAATATTTCCTAAAAAGTGGAAGGAGTCATTTATAATTCCTTTATATAAAAATGTAGGTAGATCAAATATCATGAACTATAGAGGAATAGCAAAGCTCAGTGTTATTCCCAAACTTTTCGAATCTATTGTCACTAAGCAATTAGCCTTCTCAGTCTCTTCGGGTTTGGACCTATAACAACACGGGTTTCGCAAGGGTAAGTCTACTGTGACAAACTTGCTCGAGTTCACAACACATGTTTTCAAAAGCCTTAGGGCCAACTGTGAAACGGATGTCATATATACAGATTTTAGTTAGGCATTTGATAAAGTGTCTCATTCTATCCTGCTGTTCAAACTTGACCAGCTGGGGTTTCCACCTTTATTTCTCGAATGGATATCGTCTTACTTAAATGAGAGAAAGCAACAAGTTATATTTAATAATTGCAAGTCTTAATTTATAGATGTGACTTCTGGCGTTCCACAGGGAAGTCACCTTGGTCCTGTTTTTTTCTTTTGTTCATTAATTACCTCCCTAATGTTTTCAAGTTTTGCAAGCCCTTAATGTATGCCGATGATGTTAAACTGATTATGCCTATCCGTGTACTAGATTATAGGGTACATCTTCAATCAGATCTGTGCAGGCTAGTTGAATGGTGCAATGTGAATGCTATATCACTGAACTTACCTAAGTGCAAGTATATGTGCTTCACCAGAAAATCCTACCAATCATATGAGTACTCTATTGATGATTATACTATTAGACAAGTCACTAGTTTTGTTGACTTGGGCGTTACAATGGATCCTAGACTGGACTTTAAATCACATATCGAATCGTGCGTGAATAGAGCCAAAGGTACCCTGGCGTTCGTAAAACGGTGGTCTAAAGAATTTAATGACCCTTATGTTACTAAGGCTCTTTTTACTTCTTTGGTAAGGCCGTTACTGGAATACGCTTCCATAATCTGGAACCCACAGTACCAAATTCATTGTGATAAGCTGGAGTCGGTTCAAAAACAATTTTTGCTCTTTGCGCGATTTTTAATTCCAAATTTTCATTTTTTATTTTAATAAAAATTTAAAATATTTAACCTTATTAATTTATGATTTACTCAAAAGTGAGTTAAAAGTACTGACTCTATTAAAAAAAAGCGCCGCGATTTTTAATTCCAAATTTTCATTTTTTATTTTAATAAAAATTTAAAATATTTAGCCTTATTAATCTAACTTTACTTAAAACTGAGTTAAAAATACTGGGTCGCGCGATTTTTCATTCAAAATTTTCATTTTTTATTTTAATAAAAATTTAAAATATTTAGCCTTATTACTCTAAAATTTACTCAAGGCTGAGTTTAAAATTCTGGGTTTATTAAAAAAAGCGCCGCAGGAGAAAATTTTCATTTTTTATAATAAAGGAATGCAAAGATTTAATAATTTTTATTATTTTATTATTCGAGAACTTTAAATTTCCGCACGGCATTATCTCCTTTTGTCAACACGGGCGTTATTTCTTTTTCAAAAGGGAAATAACGCCCGCTACAAACGGAAATAGCGCCCGCGGGCTTTATTTCCTTTTTAAAAAGGAAATTACGCCCGCGGGCGTTATTTCCATTTAAAAGGAAATAGTGCCCGCGGGCGTTATTTCTCTTTCAAAAGGAAATAACGCCCGTTATCAAAAAGAGATAGGGCGTTATTTCCGCGGGCGTTATTTCACTGCCCCGAAACTAACGCACTAGTGTCAAAATTGCAAATTTTTTTTCATGCATCAAAGTGTGTTTTTTGTTCTTGCTGGAAAAAATTTTGAAAAAAATGTTGATACTAGTTTATTAATATCTTGTGTTTTTCATGAAAAGAAATTTAGAGAGACCCGTATCTTTTAATAAAATAATAAATTTCTCATTCCAAGAAAAAATAACACAATAATCGGTAAACTGCTTAGCGAATGTAATGTGTGTAGGTACATTGTTAAATTTTAATTGCATGCAAATACCTATGTATCTCTTAGCAAGTTTTACGAAATTTATTTGCAAAATAATTAAAAAAAAAACTTAACTTCTAGATTATGCAGGAGTTTCCTCCTTTAAGACCGATTTGTTTAAACACTTAAATCTCAATTAATCACCGCGGCGAGGTAAGCAATCGAAGCAAATTCAAAGGAAGATTTTGTTTCACCCGTCAATACTTTTCAAATGAGTTACCTACCTACTTATTTGCAGTTAGCAAATTTCGCGGTCGTTTGAAAAGATAAAGTAAAAATCAGTACGATTTCATTAATCGAAATTTAAATGGAATACAATCAATTGCGATTTATATAGCCGTACCTAACTTACGCATACATATTTAAGTATGGGTGTATAGGTTTCACCCTCTTAATGAATCCATCTAAAGGTATTTAAAACACAGAAGAACACTATCGATCAACTTGAGATGGTAATTAATTGCTCCGACACAAATCTGCAGACAATTGGAACAAATAAACAAACAAACTATTCGAATTAACCAATACTGAATATCATCATCATCATCATTCACCTGCACTCGACGAGTGAGGGAGGGTATAAAAACAACCATAATCAGCAGATCGCGAACTCTGATAGATGAGGCGCCTGTTGGTGGTACGTTTGATAAGATCTGCCTTTCGGTATAGCGGCTGCCACCCATCATCGCCACATAAGCAAATCAAATAGCATTGTATCATCATCAAACCAATAACCACAAAACCAAAATAACCTGACTAACCTCATATGTATGTATATATGTATTAGGGTGGCCCAAAAAAAACGATGTTCGTTGCAGGAAATTGAACGCTCTACAAAAAAGGTCTCATAAACTTTTTCCATTAGAGTGACCATTACCAACTTTTCGAGGTTAAAATTTACTAATTTCTGAAACCCATAAGGTTTTGCGTTAAGTTCTGCAGCTAAAAAACAGTAAAATATTGGGACAATTCACAAGAGTTCCGTATTCGTCAATCGTTGTATGTTTCCATGGTTTCCAAGATAAATTTTTTGAAAAATAGACAAATAGCACGAAATGGTAGATGTTGTGAATTGCGTAGTTATTAAATGAACTTAAGCTCTTTAAATAGCAAATTTAACGTTCTACAACAAAGGTCTTACGCCTTTAAAAATATATTCGACTGCCAAAGATATAACTCAGTGCAACAAAATTTACCAAAGTTAAAATACCTGGGAAGAGATAGCATTTTTCTGGTAGATCTCGGTGAGTTAAGAAAAACTGCGAACCAGAAATTTGCCGGACACCTCCAAAATCTTGAGTTAGGGGTAATAAACCGGTTTTTCATTCCTTCAAACACTTATGTGCCTATATCTTAGGTAATTGTAACCCGATTTTTACTTTTTCTTGATTTGGATAGAAGATAGACCTTTCTAACGATCTATATATGAACCGGAAAGTATTGGTAAAAGTGGTAGTATTTGCCCCACAAACACATTTTTTTCGTCTTTTTTCGAGGTAGGTCAACTTTGCTGCTAATTTTGTTACGAGACCAATGCAAGTTTATTTTCTTAAAAAGTTGAAAACTGATTTCCATGAAAACTAAATTTAAAAAAAATTATTTTGCCATATATACGTATACTTATAGGTAAGAGTAGGTCGCTTCACCGTTGGTGCACCCTGGGTAACGCTAAATGACCTACATGGGCTACACGGCTGGTTTTTCGTATTGCCGGTTCTACGAGAACGGTACCAGTAATTGTGCTGTACCCATCGTGCCGAAACGACCCGGGCCAAGAGCAATACACGCGGGGTGACCCTGTTTGACATTTGCGCAGGGCTACACCTCGTTACAACAACAACAACACGGCGACCAGGTACGCTTTCCCATTAACATAAAAAACTTATATTTGGTGATTATGATGCATTTATGGTCAGAAATACGAATTTCTGTATGACCTTACAAAAAAAGAAAATCGATTTTTTTTGCCCACCCTAGTATACATGTTGAGTAAGTGCGGGCAATATGGTATACCTGCTAATTTTTGGATCATAACTTACAAAAATACGGGACCTCAAAATTTTGCACATGCTTTCACTAAAATATTATCATGCCAATTCTAAATAATTTTTCACTAGTGAACCGCTGCAAACCGTTTCACCTTTTCATACATTTTTGCTCACAAATTATATTAGAGTGAGAAAATCCGCAAAGTGAGAAATTATTTAGAATCGGCCTGTATATATACGAACGTTCGACAAAAAGTTCACCAAAATATACCTACAAATTGTATAAAGAAAAACCCGAAAAAAACCAAATGGATGTTGAAAAATCATGTGGGTGATTTGGAATACAAGGTTCGTTTAATATGGTATACTACCTATATAATAAAACCGACTCATAATGAATAAACCACAAAGAGAGTTAAATTATAGGTTAGGTTCAAGTGGCTACCGTAGAGGCACACCTAGGCCAGTATTAAAAGGCCCGTTGTGATACCACCAACACTAGGAAAGTCAGTTCCGGGACCCTGCCATATGGAAAATCCCGGTATTAACGGAATTCTCCACATAGCAGAATCCCGGGAATGACGTTCCTATACCGACACCGTTACTCCTCCTCGAACCATTTAGATGACTTGATGAAGGCCATCAGGTCCTTTATGTCCAGCTCCGTGACCTGGCGTAGGCTAACCAGGAAGGGAACTCCCAAAAAGCGCATTCTCGCGCCACTTAAAGCCGGGCAGTTGCAGATGAGGTGCTCCACCGTTTCCTCCTCCTCATCATCCTTACAACTCCTACAGCATCGTCGGTAGGGCACACCGAGTCTTTCTGCGTGCCTACCAATGAGGCAGTGCCCAGTCAATACGCCTATTAATATGGAGATTTCTCTTCTCCTTAGGGCATAAATTTGTCTTGATCTTTTATGATCCCATTTCGGCCAGGTTTCTTTGGATATCCGGCATCCTGGAGATTGCAGCCATCTTTCGTTGGCTTGGCGGAGTGTGTACTCCTTCAGCATAAGCTTGCATGTGGCAAACGGCATACCTAAGCGCTCTTTATCCCGAAGAACCTGCTTGGTCGTGCCCTGCCTCGCAAGTTCGTCTGCCCTACAATTTCCCTCAATGTCCCTATGCCCCGGGACCCATGTGAGGTTCACGCGATTCTGTTGGGCCATCTCTTGTAGAGATCGACGACAGCTGAGCGTCAGTTCAGAGTTGAACGAATAAGAGCCAAGGGATTTGATGGCCGCCTGGCTGTCGCTGAATATAAAAATGTCGCGTCCGATACTGTGTTGGCCTATCCAAGCCGCGGCGTCCATGATTGCTGAAACTTCAGCCTGGAAGACACTGCAGTGATCAGGTAGTCTGAAGGAGAGCTCAAGGTTCAGATCCTTTGAATAAACCCCTCCTCCAACTCTGCCGTCTAACTTCGAGCCATCAGTATAAATGGAAGTGCCGCCATGAGTGGCGGGACTCCGATCCGTGCTCTCCCATTCTTCCCTGCTGGGAATGTTGATTTTAAAACAGCTATCTCCGACTGTTGTGGTCGCACAACGATCCGTGCTCAGCTGAAGAAAGCTATAGGATCCCAAAATACAGGCGTGTCCAGTAGTGCTTGCGCCCCAGCCGGACGTTTCCCTTAGACGCAGAGCCGATGCTGCTGCGACCCGGTGCCCTTCCAGATCGAGTGGCAAAATGCCAAGAATGGCCTGGAGTGCTTCATTGGGCGTTGTTCTTAACGCACCGCTTATACAGATCATGCAAGATCTGTGTACTTTACCTAGCAGATTAAGGTTTGTTGCCTTGCTCAGCGCAGGCCACCATACCACAACTCCATATGGCTCTTTTGCATGTGTAGAGTGCAATACACGCTTTCTTCTGGCGCTGAGAAACATTCTCCTTCCAGGTTAGTTTCCTATCCAGAACTGTGCCTAAGAACTTGGCTTTGTCAGCCAGGTTCAGGTGCACGTCATTCAGTTTTGGTAGTGTTAGCGGTGGTATCTTATAGCGGTTGGTGAAAAGAACCAGTTCTACTTTTCCCGGGTTGATGCTCAGTCCGCAGCGCGAGCACCATGAGGAAACCTCTCGCAGTGCTACTTGCATCAAGTCGCACAGGGTTTGTGGGAATTTGCCCCTATATACTATAGCTAAGTCGTCTGCATATGCCACTACCTTCCCGCCCCCCCAGCTTGTGTCTCGCAGCATCGAGTTGACAGTGAGGTTCCATAGAAGCGGGGAGAGAACACCACCCTGAGGCGTTCCCCTTGTGACATAGCGTGATAAGTCAACCGAGCCCAGTGATGAAACTATTCGTCTACCCCTTAGCAGTTGATCAATAAGTCCAATAAGAGACCTGCTTATGCCCAGACTTGTTAAAGCGGTGTTTATAGCATCAGGGCTTATGTTGTTGAAGGCTCCTTCGATGTCCAGAAAGGCCACGAGACAGTACTCCTTTTCGTGCAATGATTTTTCAACAATAGAGACTAGGCTGTGGAGCGCAGTTTCCGTTGATTTACCTTTGGTGTAGGCATGTTGATAGCTAGAAATAAGGTTGCTATCAATAGTAGAGGAGAGATAATCGCTAATTATCCTCTCGAAGGTTTTAAGTGCAAAAGACGAGAGACTGATCGGTCTGTAGTCTTTAGGCTCATAGTGTGAGGCCTTCCCAGCCTTTGGAATAAAGACTACCGTGGCGCTTCTCCAGGAGCACGGAATGTAATTAAGAGCCAGGCAGGCTGAAAAGAGAACTACCAGCCATTTAGCTGATATTTCCAGCGTGTTTATAAGTTGTGCGGGGAAAATCCCGTCTGGCCCAGCTGCCTTGAACGGCTCAAAGCTTTTGATTGCCCACCTTACCCTTTCCTCCGTAATGGGTATGTTTACCGCCAGGTTTGTTGCAGATGCTACAGGTGCATCATACAAGTTCCCCGGAAAGTGTGTGTTCAGGAGCAGCTCCAGGGTTTCCCCTTCCGTGCTGGTCCAAGATCCGTCAGGCTTCCGTAAATAGCTAATGGCTGTTTGAGTTTTTGATAGCACTCGTCTAAGTCTCGCTGTATCATCGACTTTTTCGACCCCGGTGCAGAAATTTCTCCACGAAGTTCTCTTCGCTTGCCTTAGAGCCTTTTTATAGGCCTTCAGTTTAGCTTTATATTCGAGCCATTCAGGCTCCGTACCGATGCTCTTGGCCTTGTTAAATTGCTTCCTGCATGATATACGGAACGAATCCAGGTCGTAAGACCACCAGTGGGGTCTATGTTTGCCGCGTGGTTTTGGTACTGGACAAGCCTGCTCTAGGGCATTTGAGAGCGCCGTTGTAAAGGTCGTTACCAGATCATCCAGTTCTCCCACTGATGAGGGGGCTTGTGGAGGTAATACTGGTAGGTCCCTAGCTAATATTTGGTTATGTAGCTGCCAGTTAGTGTTGCGTGGATTTCGTTTCATAACTGGCTGCTCAACAATAAAGTCTAACACAATTTCTATGTACCGATGGTCAGAAAATGAATGCTCATCAAGAACACGCCATTTTCTGACCCACTCATAAGCGCCTTCGCTACAAACAGTGAGGTCTATAACCTCCCTACGAGCTTTAGTTATAAAAGTAGGCTCGTTACCCACGTTACAAACCACCAGGTTAGTTGTTAGTAGGTAGTCAAACAGAGACTCGCCCCTAGCGTTGATATCGGAGCTTCCCCACTGGACGTGATGAGTATTAGCGTCAGCTCCAATAATAAGATGGCCCGTACAGAAATTATCCACCAGATCTTTCACCTCCTTTTGTGGAGGAGGTTCTTCGGCGTCATAGGGCATATAGACCGACGCCATCGTTAGGCTGGTGCTGCCGACTGTTAAGCTGGCAGCTGTAACGTCACCATTTGAGTAGTTGGGTAATAGAAAGGTGTTTAGCTCAGACTTTACCAAAATACAGGTTCTGACCTTGCCCTCATCATTGGCTTGGATGAGCTTGTACCCCTTAGTCCCCAATCCACAGATCCTAGAGCTATTGACCCAAGGCTCTTGGATAAGGACCACGTCTACGTCGCCTTTAGAAAGACGACTGCTTAAAACAGCCGAGGCTGCTTTAGATTTGTGCAGATTTATCTGAAGCACCACCAACATGAGAGAGCTCAGACATCCCTGCCGCCAGCGTGTCGTCGAGGTCTGGCCTGTTCCGGGGGCTGTCTCTCAACGAGGAGTTGTTCAGAGCACCTGCACGATTTGGCGTGGCGGGAACCCTGCTGTCTGAAGCAACATCAACGTTAGTGTGCTCAGGTTTAGCCACGATCGTGACGTCGAGGCCTTCTTCGTCAAGCAGGCTTTCTTCTATCGCCGAGTTGTTCGCAGCTCCATCGCAATTTGACGTGGCGGATAACATACTTTCCGCGTCGGACTCCTCTGCTTCCCCTTCCGATGCCTCGATCTCCGAGTCCTCCGGAGCGTCCGGAATAGCAGCGCGCTGTGCATCGCCACGGTATACGTGGATCACGATCTGACCCAAGCCGTAATGCACTCGTCCGTTGCACCGTTTAAGGGGCTCGAGCGCCTCCTTATTCAGAGTGATAACCACCTGTCTATTGGGCCCAACCACATCATCGACCAGATTGACGCCCCAATCCTGCGTCGGGAGAGACGGATTCCAGACCTGCAGCATCTCAAGAATATTCTCGGGTTCTGCAGGGACGGCAGGAATCCATGCCCTTGCCCTTGGCCGAGCAGGAATGTCCTTCCAGTCGACGACATCTAGTCTTGCCCCTGGGTAGACTTCACCCAGTCTTGCAACTGCTGCCTTATACAGTGCGACAGTTCTTGCATCCTCGCACGCGAATATTTTGATCTGACCTTGGTGCCAGCCCGCGTCAGTACCTCGCGGCGGACTACCCGGAGACTCACGCATTAAGTGGACGAGGGCCCTGCCCATTTCATTCCGGACATACATCCACTGGTCTTTGGGGATGGACCAACGGTCGTTACCTCGGTCAATGAAACCTATAAGGATTCTGTCCTTGGTTACTTCAGCAAAGCTGAGTTTTCCCACTACGGGGTTGACCTGATGCCGCTTCGGATGGGGGTCTACCTCTCCGTCCGATCTCTGGCGTTTGAAAGGATTACCGTTCACCCTCTTAGGCACATAGGGCCTCTGGAAATTTGGTATCAGAGCTTTCGCTTCCTCCACCATCTTCCTTTCTTCCGGCGACAGCTTCTCCTGCGATGCTCCCTCATATTTTTTAAGGATCCTTGCGGCCTTTCTTTTATCCCAGTACGCAAAGCGTCGGGGAGATGCCTCTTTGGAGGGATTCAGACTCGTAGTTGCCATCGCGGTCTCTCCCTTTGCGGCGTCGTCCTTCTCTTTCGAAACTCTGAAACCAGGTCGTGAGACCATTGCCCCAGATGTGAAGAGATTGGGTTTCGTACCAGCGCTTGATGGAAGTTTAGCTTCCGCCGTTTTCTGCTTGACTGCGTAGGCAGCCGCACTGCTGCTTGCTCCCATCAAGTCACTCTTACTTGATAGCAGTTTGGGGGATGACTGACCCGTAGTTTCCATCGCTGTCGGCCTCCCAGTTAACTTTGAGGCGGAGTTTGTCCTCCGGCGTTGTGTTTTCGCTTGCTCCAGCATAGTTCTTCTCTGCTGCGGAGTAAACGAAATCGTTAATTGCTTTGTATTTTGTGTGTTCTTCATCTTGTTCGTACGACCCCTCGCCGGACAAGGCCAGCTTAGGGTCAAGGGTAGTGTAAGGGGAAGTGTGTCGTCCGCCGCGGCAGAGCCCCATACCGCGGTAAGACCATAGTTACTCCCTGAGGCGGCCCGGTATCAGTGAGGCTCCGTTCGACTACAGCCACGATTTGCCTCCCGGCTGCAAACGTCCAATGGGCACGGTATCGCATAACACCCTGGATTGGGAGGGAAAAGTTTTGCACATTTATATAGCGAGCCGCTTGCTTCAAGACAGACGCCCGCTTACAGCCGCACCTCTTGGTGTACAGACGCTGCGAAAAAGACCCCGGTGAGCCCTTAAACCAAGTATGTCAGAGTGGCCCCCCCGGGGCTCCCTCTCTTTCTGCCGCGAGCCTAGGTAGCTCAACGTTGCCCAGAGTGCACGAACGAGGACGCAAGAGTCGGGATTGAGCGCGGTCACTCAGCAACCACACCCCATTACACTCCCAATTATAAATAATACAAGATTTTATGAGTAAAACTTGTTCCCTGCCAAGTTTTGCTAGAAGCTATATATTTACTTCTAACCATGCGCTGCAGTGTGGTATGGGGTAGCTCGATCGTTTTCAAAGCCAATTTTCTCATTTTAGCAGTTGCAATGGCTTTGAATATGTTCACTATTCTCCATTTCCTCTAGTATACATATATACATATTTTCGGAATGCTTGATAGAAAATTCTACCTATAATAATGGTCGATTGCAAGTATACCATATTACCCTCCCACCATCTTTCCTGTTTTGTTTTAGTTTTTTATGATCAAATCTCTATCCAGTTTGAAACTAAAGGGTCAATAAAGCTTTGTTAACCTCACCTGACATTTGCAACCTCAAAACTTTGCCATATTACCCTCCCACCATCTTTCCTGTTTTGTTTTAGTTTTTTATGATCAAATCTCTATCCAGTTTGAAACTAAAGGGTCAATAAAGCTTTGTTAACCTCACCTGACATTTGCAACCTCAAAACTTTGCGCTCAACTTCAGAGGTATGTTACAATGAACGCTTTGATGCTTCTCTTTTATACATTTGTTTTCGTTATTTATTTCTTTGCATTGAGAGTATTTTGGTAAATTTATTAATTTAATAGAGAAAAAATTAATTAATAATTCATTTCCTCCAAATTTTAATTTTTAAATTAAAGCAAAGTCATCAACCTCTGATTGTCAAAGCAAGCAAAATTTGAGAGTTTGCCAAATTTCAACCTTGCTTCAACTTTGAGGTTTTTTATTTGCCATGCTTTGTTTAAATACGTATATTGAACTTTTCTGTCAAAGTCAAAGTTCGAGGTAAAGTCAAAAAGTACCATATTAGCCGCCTATACCATAATACCTGACTTTACTCTAAGTATGTAAATACCTTATAAAACCGTGCAGGAAATGTCAACTGCGAATCAGTAGCCATACTCAGCTAACCATGTCAGTAGCTCTACTAACCAGTTATATTCCAAACAATGCCATTTTCTGTAGACATTTAACACTTGCTTGTCATTGGAAGTCCACCAGTCTCCTTAGAAATACTGACTGCGTAGGATCTGCATGGTTCCACTTGGAGACTTTGGAGCCATGAATAGACTTAGGAACCATGAGTACACCACTGTCCGTTCTAAAGAAAGAAAAAAACTGGTTCATGGCTGTCCTAGGCCATATTTTACTATTTTTTTGTTGGAAGATCTTCAGACTGAAAATAAATAGCTGTTTTCGATAACTTCTAAACTAAAAGAGAAGTCAAAATATGGCAAACGCATAACTGGCGAAAATAGATAATGCTAATCAAAAATGAAATAATTTTTTTTAGGCGCTTCGACGTTGCGCTCGATGTAAATAAATTTATTTTGGTTTCTAGCAATATAAACATTAAATTATACCAAGGCAAAGAGGCTAGAAATAGTAACACACAAACTCCGTGTATTTTGTTTTCAGGTACATCTACCTACTATGTAAATATCAGACAAAGAATAAACGTAAGCCACTTGATAGCTCCAAGGCGATAGCCCTGGAAAGAAGTAGAAATCATTTGGCGGAACGATTCCCCTTCTATCAATTCGCCTTGAATTATACACTCAAAACTTGAACTAAAGCAAAGAGGCTAGAAATTATTAGACAGCCTCGGAACCCCGTGGGAGCAGCACATCATTTGCATCAACATTTAAGTGTTTGGCTGCTAGTTAAAAGTACCGGCCTCAGGCCAACATAATAATAAATTAACAATTTGGGCAATTTAACACTGAGGTCACACAATGTGGCGCTATGGCGTTTAAATATTTAAGTGGTTGCGGCCTACAAGTTTTTATGTACGTACATTTTTATTAGGCTGGATCTTAAAAATTTAATGAACAATTTAGTACCTATAACTAAATTATTTTGCTAATAAGGTAGGTAACCTAAATTTTATTTTATACTCTACATAATTGATAACATTGTAGAATCAGCAATGAAGCTTTCATTCAAACCAATTAAAAACGTTTTCTTTGAATTAAATTAATTGGTTCTCTGTTTATTTTCCAATTTTGAGATTTTCGTAAACACCGCTCAATGCCGATCATCGGCTAAGCGATAATCATTATCATCAAATTCGATATGTCTGCATCGGTTTGTGCTCCTGAGCGATTGATTGATTATATCCCATCACACCTCATGCTCGTAAAATAAAGAATGTTTAAGCATTTTGCTAACAAACTGACAAGACACAGCCTCTTTCCTCAATAATATGCGATCCCAGCTGGACAAATTATGAGTATATGAGAGATCCAAATTGGCTTTAGTCGCATGCTCTTTTTCGAATGATCCCAGATTCATCCTAAACCAAGCGCATTTTATGCAGGGCAAGTAACGAGCTAGTTGTAGTGTCGGAACATTCAGGGCCCTTTTCATAAAGGCCGTTTAAGGCTAATCGACGGTTAATATGGTAGCTTGCAATACTGCAAACGCCAATTTAACCTTGAATATAGTTAACCAGCTTTCATGAATGGTTTGATGAAGGAAAACGAAGAAATAAAAAAAAAAGTTTAAGTTCACTTGAACGCCTTATGTTGGTAAAAAATTCAAAATACTGATATTCCTATCCAGTGAAGGAAAAGATGGTACAATTGTACTTTTTTGGTACATTCCGGCAGTCAAAACAACATAGGTACTACGCTAGCATTTTTGGTACAATTTTGTCAGCAGTGCTCCACAAATCCATTGAAATACATATCTGAGTGTATAAAAATTCAAATCTTTATATATAAGAAATATATCCGTTATGTTCCTGCCAAAGTACGTTAAATTTTGCGTGTGTTACACTAGCGAAATAGGCTATGAAAACGGTACGTACATTAGGATGGGTCGATTTATTATCTATTTTTTCCGCGTTAATTGGTGCAGTCCCAAGTGAAGACGGTGATAAATGCAGTTTAAAAAATAAAAATTTAGTTATTGTTATTTTTGGTCATTATATTTACAAACTTTGAAAATTTTGTGGACTTTTGAACTGTTGAATATTTTTTTTTTATCAAATTATTCTTTTGAGTTTTGGCGAAAACAAGTTGAAAAATGCTACAAACAATACCAAATACGATGATTGCAATTTCGATCTTTTTGAGGGATCCTGTCAAACCGCTTTGTTGTTGCTTAGCATTTTTCAACTTGTTTTCGCCAAAACTCAAGAGAATAATAATGCAGTTTTTATTATTACTTTGGAACAAATTTAATTAAAACAAGTAAGGAAAGCTGTCTTCGGCTGTGCCGAAGGCTAAATACCTTTCATGAATAAGCGTCACGATTTTCACTGTTTGATCCCCAGTACAGCCTGTGTGAATTTAACTTTAGCTCATACCGAAATTATCGGAGCTGTCGATTATATGGGGACGATGTGTTATATTGGTCCAATCTCATTGATTTTTAACATTCTAAAATAGCAACATTTACGAAATTTCACGTTCCTACCGATATAATTACAGGAGTTATCTACCAAAATCCGTTTATCGGAACAATCGATTGTATGGGGGCTATGTGAAATATTTATCACATTTCAATGATTTTCAACATTGATATTTTACATATAAAAATAGCGATGCTTCCAAAACTTCTCGTTCCTATGTGTTTAATTACAGGACTTATAGCCCAAAATCCGCTTATCGGAATAACCGATTGTATGGGAGCTATGTGAAATATTTATGCCATCTCAATGATTTTCAACATCGATATCTCGCATATAAAAATAGCGATACTTCCAAAATTTCACGTTCCTACCTATATAAATACAGGAGTTATCTACCAAAATCCGTTTTTTGGAACAATCGATTGTATGGGGGCTATGTGAAATATTTATCCAATCTCGATGATTTTCAACATCGATATTTCACATATAAAAATAGCAATACGTCCAAAATTTCACGTTCCTACGTGTTTAATTACAGGAGTTATAGCCCAAAATCCGTTTATCGGAATAATCGATTGTATGGGAGCTATGTGAAATATTTATCCCATCTCTATGAGTTTCAACATCGATATTTCACATATAAAAATAGCAATACGTACAAAATTTCACGTTCCTACGTGTTTAATTACAGGAGTTATAGCCCAAAATCCGTTTATCGGAATAATCGATTGTATGGGAGCTATGTGAAATATTTATTCCATCTCTATGATTTTCAGCATCGACATTTCACATATAAAAATAGCAACACTTATAAAATTTCACGTTCCTTCGTGTTTAATTACAGGAGTTATAGCCCAAAATCCGTTTATCGGAATAATCGGTTGTATGGGAGCTATATGTTATATTGGTCCGATCTTGCTGGTTCCGACAAATGATTCCTATATTGGAAAATGGTGGCCGCATACCAAATTTCAGCCAAATATCTCAAAAACTGAGGGACTAGTTTGCGTTCAAACAGGCAGACGGACAGACGGACATGGCTAAATCAACTCATCTCGTCATCCTGATCATTTCGGTATACTTATTGATGGGTCTATCTCTTCTTCTTCTCATATTTACAAACATCGGACCAAAGTTATAATACCATTTCATGTTCATGAAAGGTATAAAAAGCATAACTATGTACGTAGTTTTCGCAACTATCGATTAAGAATTTTTAGTCATTTATATACATAAGTCGTGATTAATGTATCAAATATGCTATTTGTACCTGTGGTACAAAAAAATTGTACCAAATTCCTGAATACATATATTTTATTTACAAATTTAATGTAAATTTTTTTTTGTTCTCACATATGTAAGTCGTTATTAATCAAATATGTTCGTAAATTTGGCTATGTTTACCAATAGTACAAACAACTTATGTTTCTAGTTCCTGAATAGTAACTTTGAGTTACAAATTTAAAGTTACTTTTCGTTCGTTATAAAAATGACTGCCTTAATAAATACATACATACATATTTACTTAAATGAATTACCATAATTTAGTCTACTTTATTACATAGATATGGGGTGCCATTTTTAGCAAAAAAAATGCGGGACAAACCCGGGATCCCTAGTATGTGCACTTAGGTAAGAATAACATTGTTAAATAAAAATAACAATAAAAATAAAAATAAGGCGAAGATATAGCTGCAATTTGCCTGCAGGCACACTAAGCAGTGTTTGGTGTGATGGTTAGACACTGCGTTTTAGAAATTCCTAGTCTCCTCTCCTTGGTTCGATGACCAGTAAAGGTGATGAAAAATTTCCAAGCCAATACAAAGCGGTTTGACAAGATCGAAATTGCAATCATCGTAGTTGGTATTGTTTGTAGCATTTTTCAACTTGTTTTCGCCAAAACTCAAAAGAAT
Source organism: Campiglossa producta (assembly GCA_964058755.1). NCBI lineage: Eukaryota > Metazoa > Arthropoda > Insecta > Diptera > Tephritidae > Campiglossa > Campiglossa producta. The sequence continues at coordinate 97,934,302 of CAXKVI010000003.1, forward strand.
AATTTAATAAAAAAAAAATTATTCGACAGGTCAAAAGTCCACAAAATTTTCAAAGTTCGTAAAAAATAAAAAGTCAAAAAAATTAAATTTCGCAAGCTCGAAAACTATTTCGTTTAGGTATGCGTAGTGGAGCTTTTTTTTCCTGAACCCAAAACCTTTCGAGAAATCGATGGCGCGATATCGGTTAACTCCCGTCCATACAAATCGGCGTACATACAATGTATGTAAAATAAAATATTAAAGCTTGAATTCATATACATTTTTCGTTAAACTCTTTTGGGAGCATGACAAATTTATATGAATTTAAGCTTTAATATTTTATTTTTAGAGGAAAGAGTTTGCTTGGAAAAGACATATTTGCGATTGGTGTAAGTCCTTGAAAAAAAAAAAAAAATTGCTACCTTAAAGGATGGTACATTTTCTCATGAGTTGGTACATTTTATTTGCTCATTTAGTATAAAATCAGAAAACCCATTTTCCATCACTGTTAATATGAGGAGCTTCAAACCAAAACGCAATAAGTATACACTGAATCAGTATACATTTATAGCGTTTTGGTTTGAACCTCCTCATATCTAGTAAGCATTGAAATATTTACAGTATAAAATTTTGTAATTTCAATTTATTCACATGGTTGGAACAGTTGAAATTAAAAGTTGTCAAACATAATTTAAAGTTATTTGTATTTGTTTAACAGTGAATCTTGAATAAGTCAATAGTTGCCCCCACAACACAGTTTTTTTGAATCAAACCAGGGACTGGATTCTGTAAAAGTGTAGAAATTAATTAATTAATTCGCCTGCGTCGCTTTTTTTAATAGACCCAGTATTTTTAACTCAGTTTTGAGTAAATGATAAATTAATAAGGCAAAATATTTTAAATTTTTATTAAAATATACATAGCAGTTTTTTTGTTTTGCGCCGACAAAAACACCCCAGTAGGTTTTGGGTTCCACGTCATTACCTTTTGTGAATTTTTAATTCCAAATTTTTTTTTTTTTTGGTCATCATAACGGATTATCTAAATAATTCACTATATAGATATTTATTAGGGTGATTAAAAAAAATGTCGAACTGGTCTTACCCCCTAAAAAGTTAGGTATTGATGAGAAAATAAGCCTTGCCAAAATTAGCGCTCTAACTTAACCCTTAGGGGTGGCTATTTTTTTCGCCCTCTCCCATACATTTTGTATAGGGAAAAATTGGGTTTTTTTTTTCAAAATTAATTTTTTTTTAATTTTTGAATTTTTTTAAAATTTTACATACTCTTAAAGTTGAAGCTTTGAAGCTTCCAAAACGGTAAGCCATGTGCGATTATCTTAACTATTAAAATAATTACAGCCATTTAAAAATGACTGAGTTTTGTACCATTGCACACACATACACTGTAACACGTATAAAATCTACTAAATTTTGAATGGCTGTAATTATTTTAATAGTTAAGATAATCGCACATGGCATGTAATAATATTTAAAAAAAAGTTTCAAAAATTAAAAGAAAATTCACTTTGAAAAAAAATGCCATTTTTTCCCATACAAAATGTATGGGAAAGGTCGAAGGAAAAATAGCCACCCCTATGGGTTAAGTTAGAGCGCTAATTTTTTGCAAAGCTTATTTTCTCATCAATACCTAAAGTTTCAGTCGGTAAGACCGAAAAAAAACAATTTTTTTTAATTTGAATCATCCTAATATGTATACTTTAAGCATTAATTCATTGTCTAATCTTCGCTTGCCAATAACTGAGGGAGAGGATCTAGAAAGTATATTCAACCTGGTATATCAAACCACGACATTCCTTCAGTTTTAGCGACAACTGACGCCAAATGGAAACCCAAGAGAGTTAAAGTCATCCTATACTTGTTGTTTCCATCTCAGTCGAGGTTCCCCCCTTCCACCGCTGCCGGGTGTCGATAGGAAAACCTTCTGTGCTGGAGCTTCCTTGTCCCTTTGGGCTTTAATGCGCTGCACTCTGGTCAGGTCTGCTCCTCGCGCGATTTTTAATTCCAAATTTAAATTTTTTATTTTAATAAAAATTTAAAATATTTTGCCTTTTTAATTTATCATTTACTCAAAACTGAGTTAAAAATACTAGGTCTATTAACCGTCGCCCAAGTACCAATTTTTGACTACACAGCCAAGTGGGATTTACATATGTAAACACACTAAGTTTTAGCAGCTTTTGTACAGTATATGACTACAAAGATTCAAATTTTATTTAAAATTTTAAATTTAATCACCAAGTAGGCATTGAAGTATTTTTTTCAGGAAATGCGCGAGCTCTATTTTTCGCGGAAAACTAAGATCTCAATTTATTTTGGAATATTTTTTCCGCGAAATGCGCGTGTTGCTGGTGCATTTGATTACAGTTATAATTTAATCATATAAATATATGAACACGCAGTCTAAATGTTTAGTTCTTGTGAGTTTTCAAATGGCAAGTGTCGTAATTATTTACTAGTACAATAGATTTGACGGTTTTTGTTTCATCAATATGGCTAATAATGTAAAAGATTTCAAAGTTTGGAGCTGCGCAGCAATGGCTCGGTAAGTACTTCATCCTTTATTTTATACATATATATGTCTACAATTATAATTGACTTCTTTATCTACATGCCTAGCCTATCGGTTGAGATGAAAGAAAGATACTTTGAACGGCTACTTGAACACTTGGACTCCGACGACGAAGATGGGGCCACTGGCTTTATTGTAGGGGAGCCTGAGGACAATACCACGTTACCAGAGGATGTTGTGTATAACGAAGTTGACTCTGACGCTGAGCTAGAGATATATCCAGTTGAAGTTGGACATGGAGGTGATTCAGATCTGGAGATGAGCTCGGAAGAAGAGGCCGACGACGAAGAGTTTCAGACCAACGAACAGCAGGGCGAGGAGCAAAATGAAACTTTTTACGTTGGCAAAGATGGCACAAAATGGAGAAAATCTCCTCCCGGGATTCAGCGAGTAAGAAAACAAAATGTTTTTCGTGAAGCTCTCTTTATTGGTCCAAGCTCTGGAACCAAAAATCTAAACGAAGTGGATACTTTTTATTTACTAATGTATCCGACCATTCAATCCATCATCTGTCGTAACACCAACAAAAAAGGCAAAGCTGTGTACCAAAAGCTGGAGAGCCAAAGAGCATCAACTAGTCAAAGCGGACGCTGAGTAGGGTTTTCTAAACAACTTCTAAAACAATTTATTTATGATAATTTTATCAAAACAAATTTAGCAAATATATTTAGAAAGATATAGACGAAGAAGAACTATGCGCCTTTTTTGGTATTCTCTTGCTTATGGGGACTCATAACTCAAATGGAGAGGACTACAACGTTCTCTGGAAAATAAATTCACACCCTTGGTATAGAGCGACAATGCCTTTGAAAAGGTTTTCAGAAATTTTGCGCTTTATACGTTTTGACCAAGAAAATACGAGAGCTAATAGAATGGCTACAGATAAAGCAGCACCAATTTCCGTAATTTTCGACATGCTCAACGTCAATTTACGAAACTCCTATAGACCGCGAGAGAATGTGACAGTTGACGAGCAACTCTTTCCTTTTCGAGGCCGCACTAAATTCACACAGTACATGCCATCGAAGCCAGCTAAATATGGCATACAATTATGGTGGATATGTGACTCTCAAACATATTATCCTCTTACAGCGCAGATATATACAGGAAAATCTAATAACTTGCGAGAGGTAAACCAAGGAGAAAGGGTTGTCAAAGATTTAGTCGCATATTATAAAAACTCGGGTCGCAATGTAACATGTGACAACTTTTTCACTTCCATTGGCCTAGCGGAGACACTGGCAAATTGGCAGATATCTTTGGTTGGCACAATGAAAAAAAATAAAGCCTGCTTACCTTCGGAATTCAAAGCCTCATCAAGCAGAGACGAGATGTCAACACTTTTTGGGTTTGGAGTAAATAAAACCATTTGCTCATACGTTCCAAAAAAAAACAAAGCTGTTGTTTTACTCTCGACACTACCTAGCGACAATACAATATCGGAAGTAAAAAAAAAAACCAAATATTATTTTGTTTTACAACGAAACAAAGGGAGGAGTGGATACCATGGACAAAATGCTTAGGCAATATTCATATAAACGTAGAACAAACCGTTGGCCACTCGCACTTTTTTATAATATGCTCGACGTCTCGGCCCTTGCTGCCTATATCATATATACGGAAAATAATCCCTCGCATATATCATCAAAGAAAGGTTTGTACAATTTAACACAATTATATTCGGCTACTAAGCTCGGCTTTATTATCTTAGGTCGACGTCGGATGTTTTTACAAGAATTGGGAGAAAACTTATGTATGCCACTCATACTAAAAAGGGCCAGCATGTCAAGAGTAGTAGGTTACTTTCCTACGCGGAGTGCTATAGAATGCGTGACTGGAAAAACTAACCAGGCCTTATCAGCAAGGAATTTGGAATCTTGCGAAGATTTCCCAAATGAAGACGATCGTGGGCACTCAAAAATTAAAGGGTGTTGCTTCATATGTTATCACGAAGAACCCAAAAGAAAGAGAACAACACGAAAGCTATGCAATCAATGCTTGAAACCTGCTTGTGTCATACAAAGTAAAACTCTAACCAGATGTAATAATTGTCAGGATAATATGTCTAAATAAAAATTATTCATTTTTCTAAACTTAAGTAGAGTTTCTGACTGAGTTTTGCTTTGAAAAATGCCTTTTTTCCTTACTCTTTAGGTAAAATGCTTGATGTTTACATATGTAAATCCCACTTGACTATGAAGAAAAATCAACAAAACCTCTATTATATATAAAAAAAATTTAAAAACATTATTTTTTTTTTGTCATTTCGGAGAAAAGGCAAAAAGTTAGCCACTGAGTCAAAACGGTTTAAGAATCGGACAAAAATTGTGGAAACTACAGCAATTTGAAAATTTAAATGTTTACATATGTAAATCCCACTTGGGCGAAGGTTAAAAAAAGCGACGCAGGCGAAAATTTGGAATTAAAAATCGCGCGATTAGTTAGTTTCTTGTGTTTTTTATAAGAAAATAAGCTTTGCAAAAAATTAGCGCTCTAACTTAACCCTTAGGGGTGGCTATTTTTCCTTCGACCTTTCCCATACATTTTGTATGGGAAAAAATGGCATTTTTTTTCAAAGTGAATTTTCTTTTAATTTTTGAAACTTTTTTTAAAATATTTTTACATACTCTTAAATCTGAAGCTTTGAAGCTTCCAAAATTGTAAGTCATGTGCGATTATCTTAACTATTAAAATAATTACAGCCATTCAAAATTTAGTAGATTTTATACGTGTTACAGTGTATGTGTGTGCAATGGTACAAAACTCAGTCATTTTTAAATGGCTGTAATTATTTTAATAGTTAAGATAATCGCACATGGCTTACCGTTTTGGAAGCTTCAAAGCTTCAACTTTAAGAGTATGTAAAATTTTAAAAAAATTCAAAAATTAAAAAAAAATTAATTTTGAAAAAAAAAACCCAATTTTCCCCTATACAAAATGTATGGGAGAGGGCGAAAAAAATAGCCACCCCTAAGGGTTAAGTTAGAGCGCTAATTTTGGCAAGGCTTATTTTCTCATCAATACCTAACTTTTTAGGGGGTAAGACCAGTTCGACATTTTTTTTAATCACCCTAATAAATATCTATATAGTGAATTATTTAGTTAATCCGTTATGATGACCAAAAAATAAAAATTTGGAATTAAAAATTCACAAAAGGTAATGACGTGGAACCCAAAACCTACTGGGGTGTTTTTGTCGGCGCAAAACAAAAAAACTCCTATATTGCCGTCTTAGGCAACAACGCAGTAGGTATGTTAAAAAAATTTATTTTCGAGAAAACTGAAGCTGAAGTTTGGGTATGTTCGAACACATATAAATAACTAGTTATTTTGCTGCATAACAAACATAAATGAATATTGAGAAATTAAAAGGCTTCATGCAGAATCATTTGCATCTGATTATGGGCGAAAATAATCCCTGGGGCCTTAAAGGATCAGCGAACTACCTTTCTGCTTTGTAAATCGAAAAGCACTAAAATATCATTTACTGCTTTTTTGGATTGTAAAACAAAGTTTATATAATACCCTTTATATTTTGAAGAGATACTGCCTTTCTGCTTTGTAAGTCCAAAATAAGTAAAAAGTCTTTACTGCTTTATTGGTTTGTAACTCAAAGTTGCTGCCTTTCTCTCCATATATTCCAAGCAGCGTTCTTAACTTTCTGAGCATAAGGGCAGTATATTTTCATTTATACGGCCTTGTTACACTGTGATCCCTTTATACTACTTTTTTGTTCGGGAGAGATACAAGAGATTCTAGATGTATCACTAACTTAAACCTTCACGGAGAGAATATTTTACTAAAAACAATTGGGCAATTCACACGGGGTATCGTATTCGTCTATCGTTGTATGTTTCCATGGTTTCCAATATAAATTTTTTGAAAAATAGACCAAAAGCACGAAATACTAGAGGTTGTGAATTGCGTAAATATAAGTATATTAAGTATATTTTTGAAAATATTTTTGAAACATTTTTTTCTTCTTATATTTGGTTTTTGGTTTTAATAAGAATATAACTAGCTTGTTTAAAGTAAATTTTCTTGATTAATTTCAGTGAAAATCAAGTAAATTTTTCAAATTTCTCAAGTTATTTACTAATTTGAAAATGAGAAATTATTTTTCTAGATTTGAGAAAAATATTTTTCTCCGTGTTGTTTTATCGTTGAATTAGCATTCTGGCCGATCATTTTTATAATCAGTGGATTGCAAGACATTAAGGGCCTAATTACGTATGACGACCCTGTTGTTGTTGTTGTTGTTAACAATGCATTGCCCTGTCTAGAGTGTATGATCATTCCGAAGATCTTCATCAAGCTCTTCTAAGGGGAGTCCAAGGAAACGTGCAGTTTCAACAGGGTTTGTCCAGAGGGACAGAGGGGTTAGAAGAGTAGGTTCAAATGAACAATTGAAGAGATGTAGAGTATCATGGGGGGTCCTACCACATGCAGGGCATGTGTTTGAGATTGTGTCATTAAGTCTGGACAAGTAGGAGTTTAACCTTACACTATATCCAGACCTAAGCTGTGCCAGGGTAACTCTTGTCTCCCTTGGTAAGGTGCGTTCTTCTTCAGCAATATCCGGTGGAGGACTGTTCAGAACGGGGTTCACAGGTAGAGATCCGACAAAAGTATCTACCGACTCGGTGTGGATGTCGGTTAGAGCCCGCTTATGATTCTGCAGATCAAACGGCAAGGTAATATGATGCCGGATCTCATCATAATGTTTACGGAGATGTTTCCTTATGTCTCTCGGGGGCGGATCTATGTCCAAAAGATGACGGTTTGGATGTGCTGGCTTGTGGCAGTTCAGAAGGAATTGCTTGCTCAGCATTTCCGCATGCTCTTTTACATTGAGCAGTTTTGCCTCCTGATGGAGGTGAGACTCGGAAGACATGAGGAGACATCCCGTAGCAGTTCTGATGGCAGTATTTTGGCAGACTTGTAACTTCGTCCAGTTGGTGTTATGTACATTAGGCGACCATATGGGTGCAGCATAGTCAAAGACTGGTCGGCCAATGGCCTTATATGTAGTCAGCAACGTTTCTTTGTCTTTTCCCCAAGTACTGCCGGCAAGTGACTTGAGGATCTTGTTGCGACCACGTACCTTTGAGACCATTGCAGACACATGACCAGCAAATGAGAAAGTATTATCCAATGTCATCCCTAATAACTTTGGGTGGCTGACAGTTGGTAGCTTAGTGCCGTCAACGAAAATGTCTAATTCATTTCTCACCTGGTGCGTCCACGTCGTAAAAAGCGTCGCCGTTGATTTAGTCGGAGATATCGTCAGATCTCGCTCTGTGAAAAACCTGGAAAGGTCGCAGAGGTAACCGTTGATTTTATTACAGAGTTCATCAGTATAGGGGCCCTTCCCCGTCGCCATTATTGTACAGTCGTCAGCATAAGAAACGACGGAGACACCCTCTGGTGGTGGGGGCATCTTCGATAGATAGAAATTAAACAGTGTCGGGGATAGGACACCACCCTGTGGCACCCCCTGTCTAATTCGTCTTGGTTTTGATGTTGCGTTTCTAAAGTTGACCGACGCCTGCCGCCCATTCAAGTAATTAGCGGTCCATCTCTTTAACCCATCAGGTATTTGTGTTTCTAATAGATCTTGTATGAGAGTGGCATGGTTGACTGTGTCAAAAGCTTTCGACAAGTCAAGTGCCACTAACACAGTCCTGTGATTTGGTTGGTTTTGATTTAGACCGCTATTTATTTGCGTTGTAATGGCATTGAGTGCGGTGGTGAGGCTGTGCAGCTTACGGAAGCCATGTTGATGATTAGCCAGGTGCAGATTTGCGGTGTAATACGGGAGCAAAATGGACTCTAGCGTCTTCACTACCGGCGACAAAAGTGATATAGGGCGATATGAATCGCCTATGTTTGCCGGCTTTCTAGGTTTTAATAATGGAACCACTCTCGCCTTTTTCCATATTTCAGGAATGACGAAAGTGTTCAGTGAAAGATTGAATAGAGCCGCTAAGTATTTGTGTCCCTCCTGGCCTAGATGTTTTAGCATCTTCATGGCAATGCCGTCGGGGCCGATGGATTTTGAGGGCTTAGCCTGTCTGATGGCTTCCTTGACCTCTGAGGCAGTGATGACAATGGGCGTGTTTTGGTTTTTGTATTTACGCGCCTGTCGCATGGTTCTACGTTTAGCTCTATCGGGTGGGGAATGTAGTACAAATTGTCTACAGAAGGAGTTCGCACATCCCCTAGGGTCCTTCTTCACCCCGTCACCGAAAGTAATATCTACTTTATCCTTGTGTTGTGTTGGATTAGATAGAGCTTTGACCGTAGTCCATAATTTGCCAACACCGTCAGAGAGGTTGCATTGCTCTAGGTGTTGTTTCCATTTGGCCAGTTTGTGTTTATCGACCAACCTACGAATTTCCGCGTTGAGATCCCTTATACGGGGGTCTGCAGGATTGAGACTTCGCACTTCATCTCTTTCTCTAGCCATGGCCGCTGCCTCCGCGGGGAAATTTGGTCTTATTCGGGATATTCGACCCGCAGGAATGAAGCGTCTAGAGGCCAAGTCAATGATGTTGCGGAAGTCTCGTTCGCCTTTGCGTACGTCCGTAGGAATGGATAGAGCAGCCAAGGATTCGTCCGTATATGTCTGAAAACTGTCCCAGTCCGCCTTGGTAAAGTTGATGATGTACCATGCTCAGGTGTTATAAAGTCCGTCGGTCGTTCGATGGTAATGACTATTGGGAGATGGTCAGACGCCAACGTGAGTATGGGTCGCCAATTGGTGTTGTTCAATAGTCCTGCACTTACGATAGAAATATCTGGCGAACTATAGCATTTACCCGATACTCTCGTTGGGGCGTCTCCGTTCAATGTACAGAAAGCCGTATCATCTATTTGTTCTGCGAGTACATGCCCCCTACTGTCTGCTGGCAAGTTTGAGTGCCACATGTCGTGGTGCGCATTGAAGTCGCCCAGGATCACGCGGTTATCTCCTCGTAATAGCAAGCTAATGTCGGGGTGATAACCGGTGGGGCAACTTGAGACAGGGGGTATGTAGATGTTAATGATTTGCAGATCGACATCTCCTGTACGGATGGTAATACCTTGGCTTTCTAAGATATCATCCGTTCCTTCGATGTCGGTATCAAATAGATGATACTGTACAGAGTTGTGCGTTATGAACGCTAGACCACCTCCCAGACCTCCTGTTACTCTATGACGGTCTTTCCGGTGAATGTTATATCCGCCATAGGTAATGAGGTCCGACCTTGGACTGAGCTTGGTTTCTTGGATTGCGGCAAGTTTTATGTCATATTGCGTCATCAAATTAGTTAACTCTGCGATCTTACCAGTTAATCCGTTACAGTTGTGCTGTAAGATTTGGAAGTGCGCCGGTGGGGTCGATGTCGAGTTAACCAAAGGCGTGAGAGACGGATGTGTTCGCCCAGGTGTTGGTAGGCGAAGACCAAGGCTGTGCCTCAGCCTAGTTAGCTGTGGACCTGGTGTAACCGGGTTGGCTGGCGTCGTAGGTTGAGGCGTGTTACAGCATGGTGCGATGAACGCATCCGTCCAAAGATTCCTGTTAGCGAGCCCAGAGCATAGATGTACGTGGCATTGGCCTAAGCAGTTATTGCATTTGACCGATGACGCGAGCGTGTATAATCTTTGCCGACAAACAGTACACGTCGAGACAGGTGCAAGAAGATGTTGATCCTGACTCACGTGTAAACGGGAGGGGGGGTGTAACAAAGAAACAGACAGAGACTGATGCTCGGAGTTGCTCATGTCTAAACTGCTCCGGTGGGAGCAAGAGTGTTGAGCTGCTGCGCGTGATGTTGACGCCATAAGGCACGAGCAACAGTCTGGAATTTGTGTGGCGGGTATAGCAGAAATGCTGCTAGTCGTTAAGACATTATTATTATTATTGTTAGTATTGCTACTAGAAGGTGGCGGTAGGGGGCCGCTTGAACGGCGCTTACCGCGGGACGCCCGACGGCACAAACAACAAGGGGCCACGAAAGTACTAAAGAAAGTACGGGGTCTGTGGATGTTAAGGTTAAGCCCTGAACATCCAGATTTATGGAGCCATCTCTTACACGAGAAGCATTGCACAGAATGCGACCGTTTAATATATATTTTTTTGCAACAGACACTGCATATCCATTCTTTTGGTCCAGGGTTCGGCTCAACGCCCGCCCGTAACAAAAGAATATCTTGCAGCCCTGCTGCAAGGGGGGAGGATGATAGTTTCGGAATGGGACAAAACATACTAAACAGGGTTACATTGAAAGTGACAGTCCTTGGCCGAGGTAAAACCCCGGGTGGTTCCACTGCGCAGAGATCCATGGCGATGTCCTGGGTTTTCTGCTCTGAGAAGTGACTGTACATAGGGAACCAACCTATGACGACCCTCGTGAAGGGTGGATACCTTGCCGCGGTACGAGGGCTTAAGTCGATAGCCACAGGGCTACGCTGCCCTTGTGATCATAGCTCCGTACGGCACTTCATCACGAGAGCAGCCTAGCCTCTCTGGCGCGACGACAAAGATCTTCCCCCTCCCAATCCAGGGTTTTATGCGACCACGTGCCCATTGGACGTTTGCAGCCGGGAGGAAAATCGTGGCTGTATTTGAACGGAGCCTCTCTGATACCGGGTCGCCTCAGAGAGTAAGCATGGCCTTACCGCGGTACGGGGCTCTGCCGCGGCGGACGACACATTTTCCCCTACTCTTCCCTTGACCCTAAGCTGGCCTTGTCCGGCGATGAGTCGTACGAACAAGATGAACTCAAATAACGCAAATAAAAACGAAAAACCCAAAAAACAAACAACGCCAAATTTCACTCCTCAGCAAAGGAGAGCTATGGAGGAGCAGGCGAGAAAGCAACAACAACGCCGGAGGACAACCTCCGTTCCACAATCAAGGGGGCGATCGACAGCGATGGCAACTACGAGTCGGTCAACCAACCCTCTATCGAGTAAGATTGACCTGATGGGAGCTAGCACCAGTGCGGTTGCCAACGCAGCTAAGCGGACAACGGCGGATGCTAAACTCCCATCAACCTCTGATATGAAAACCAGTATCTTTACGTCTGTGGCAGCGGTCTCACGACCTGGCCTCGGAGTTTCGAAGGGGAAGGAAGCTGCAACTGAGATTTCGGCAAGGGGAGCGACCGCGATGGCAACTACGGGTCCGCACTCCCGGGAGACATCTCCCCGCCGCTTCACATACCACGAGAAAAGATTGGCTGCAAAGTTCCTGAAGAGGTATGAAGTGGTACCGCAGGAGTCGCTGTCGCCGAATTCCAGTAAATCGGTAGAGCTAGCGAAAGCTGTGATACCGGGTTTCCAAAAATCTTACATGCCAAAGAGGTTAAAAGTTAACCCTTTCAAGCGCCAGAGATCGGACCTGGAGTTAAATCCCCCTCCCAAGCGGCATCAGAATACCTCTGGAGCGGGCAAACTAAGCTTTGCTGAGGTAACCAAGGACAGGATCCTTATAGGCGTCCTTGACCGAGGCAATGACCGTCTGGCCATCCCCAAGGACCGGTGGCGTTACGTGCGAAATGAACTCGGCAACATTATTCTCAACGTTGCTCCGGAGTTTCCGGGTAGTTCGGCGCGAGTAACGGATGCGGGCTGGCACCAGGGTCAAATCAAATTTCTCGCATGCGAGGATGCAAGAACCGTAGCACTGTATAAGGCAGCAGCTGCTAAACTGGGTGAAGTCTACAAGGGCGCAAAGATAGAGGTCGTCGACTGGAAGGACATTCCAGCTCGTCCAAGGGCAAGGGCGTGGATTCCGGCCATCCCTGACGAACCCGACAGAATTCTCGGGATGCTACGGCTAATGAATCCGTCCCTCCCAACGCATGACTGGAGTGTCAATCTGGTCGGGGATGCGGTGGGGCCCGACAGACAGGTGGTGTTCACCATGAATAAAGAGTCAAACGAGCCCCTCAAAAGGTGCAATGGCCTAGTACACTACAGCGTAGGCCAGATCGTTATCCACGTATATTGTGGTGATGCTCAGCGCGCTGCCTTCTCGGCTGCTCCGGGGGAACCGGAAAACGAATTACCAGAAGAGGAAGCGGAGGATTCCGATGCGGAAAGCATGTTATCCGCCACGTCCCTTGCCGATATTGCTGTGAACAACTCGGAGATGGAGGACAGCCTACAGGACGAGGAAGTCCTCGACGTCACGGTGGTAGCAGCCAACGCTGAGCGATTAACATCTAACGCTACAGGCAGCAGGACTCCTGCAACGCCATATCGGGCAGTTAATCGGAACAACTCGTCGTTGATAGGCAACCTCCGGGATGGGGCAAACCTCGACGACATGGGGACGGCAGGGAAGTCTGTGCGCTCTCATGTTGGTGGTGCTTCAGATTAATCTGCACAAATCTAAAGTGGCTTCGGCTGCTTTAAGTAGTCGTCTTTCTAAAGGCGACGTGGATGTGGTCCTCATCCAAGAACCCTGGGTCAATAGCTCGAGAATCTGCGGATTGGGGACTAAGGGCTTCAAGCTCATTCGAGCCAGCGAGGAGAGCAAAGTCCGAACGTGTATTTTGGTCAAGTCTGAGTTGAACTCCTTTCTCCTACCTAACTACTCCAATGGTGATATTACCGCTATCAGTCTAACGGTCGACAGCACCCGCCTGACGGTGGCGTCGGTCTATATGCCCTACGACGCCGAAGAACCCCCACCACAAACGGAGGTGAAAGACCTGGTGTCAAATTTCTGCACGGGTAATCTTATTATTGGAGCGGACGCTAATGCTCACCATGTCCAATGGGGGAGTTCCGATATCAATGCCAGGGGCGAGTCTCTGTTTGATTTCCTCTTAACAACCAACATGGTAATTTGCAACGTGGGTAATGAGCCTACTTTTATCACTAAGACCCGTAGGGAGGTCATAGACCTCACTATCTGTAGTGAAGGCGCTTATGGGTGGGTCAGAAAATGGCGGGTTCTGGAAGAACATTCATTCTCCGACCACCGTTACATAGAAATGGTTTTAGACTTTATTGTAGAACAACCAATCATGAAGCGCAATCCACGTAACACAAATTGGCAGTTACACAATGAAATATTAGACAGAGACCTCCCAGTACTGCCCTCACAAGCCCCCTCATCAGTAGAGGAGCTGGAGGATCTTGTTACTACATTTACATCGGCGCTCTCAAATGCTCTAGGACAGGCTTGTCCAGTGCCAAAACCACGGGGTAAACACAGGCCACATTGGTGGTCCTACGATTTGGACTCGTTCCGCAAATCATGCCGGAAACAATTTAACAAGGCCAAGAGCCTCGGCTCTGAACCTCATTGGCACGAATATAAAGCTAAACTTAGGGCCTACAAAAAAGCTCTGAGACAGGCGAAGAGAACTTCGTGGAGAAATTTCTGCACTGGCGACTTAGACGAGTCCTCTCGAAAAGTCAAACAGCCATCAGCTATTTGCGAAAAACTGACGGATCCTGGACCAGCACGGAAGAGGAAACCCTTGAGCTGCTCTTGAATACACATTTTCCGGGGAATCTGCATGACGCACCACTAGTACCTACAACAAACCTGGCAGTAAAAATACCCATCACTGAGGAAAGGGTAAGGTGGGCAGTTAAGAGCTTTGAACCGTATAAGGCTGCCGGGCCGGACGGGATTATCCCCGCGCAACTTATAAACACGTTGGAGACATCAGCTAAATGGCTGGTATTTCTCTTTACAGCCTGCCTGGCTCTCAACCACATTCCGGTCTCCTGGAGAAGCGCCACGGTAGTGTTTATCCATAAGGCTGGGAAGGCATCCCACTACGAGCCAAAAGACTACAGACCGATCAGTCTCTCGTCCTTTGTACTCAAAACCTTTGAGAGGATACTAAGCGACTACCTCTCAACGACTATTGATAGCAACCTAATCTCTAGCTTTCAGCATGCATACACCAAGGGTAAATCAACAGAAACCGCTCTGCACAGCCTAGTATCTGTCAACGTGGCCTTCCTAGACATTGAGGGGGCTTTCAACAATATAAGCCCGGAGGCTATCAACTCCGCTCTAACTAATCTGGGCGTAGATAGACCTCTAACTGGTTTAGGTTAGGTTAGGTTCAAGTGGCTACCGTAGAGGCACACCTAGGCCAGTATTAGCTGGTTTAATTGACCAACTTTTAATGGGAAGGAAAATAGCTTCTTCACTTGGTACGGTTGAGTTATCACGCTATGTCACAAGGGGAACACCCCAGGGTGGTGTTCTTTCCCCGCTTTTATGGAACCTCACAGTCAACTCGTTGCTACGTGACACAAGCTGGGGGGGCGGGAAGATAGTGGCATACGCAGACGATTTAGCTATTGCATTCAGAGGCAAGTTCCCACAAACTCTGTGTGACCTGATGCAAGTAGCACTGCGAGAAGTTTCGACGTGGTCCTCTCGCTGCGGACTTAGTATCAACCCGGGGAAAGTGGAACTTGTCCTCTTCACCAACCGGTACAAAATACCGCCACTAAGCTTACCAGAACTAGATGGCACGCGCCAAGTTTCTAGGCATAGTTCTGGACAGGAAACTGAATTGGAAGGAGAATGTTCTTCAGCGCCAGAAGAAAGCTTGCATCGCTCTTTACTCATGCAAAAGAGCCATTGGCAAAAAATGGGGGCTCAGCCCTAGAGTATGCAGTTGGATCTACACGGCCATCATTCGTCCAATCATGCTATTTGGAGTCGTCGTATGGTGGCCTGCGCTGAGCAAGGCAACATACCTGAATCTGTTGCGGAAAGTCCATAGATCCAATATGATCTGCATAAGCGGTGCGCTAAGCACAACGCCCAACGAAGATCCTGAAGAGGTATGAAGGGGTACCGCAGGAGTCGCTGTCGCCGAATTCCAGTAAATCGGTAGAGCTAGCGAAAGCTGTGATACCGGATTTCCAAAAATCTTACATGCCAAAGAGGTTAAAAGTTAACCCTTTCAAGCGCCAGAGATCGGACCTGGAGTTAAATCCCCCTCCCAAGCGGCATCAGAATACCTCTGGAGCGGGCAAACTAAGCTTTGCTGAGGTAACCAAGGACAGGATCCTTATAGGCGTCCTTGACCGATGCAATGACCGTCTGGCCATCCCCAAGGACCGGTGGCGTTACGTGCGAAATGAACTCGGCAACATTCTTCTCAACGTTGCTCCGGAGTTTCCGGGTAGTTCGGCGCGAGTAACGGATGCGGGCTGGCACCAGGGTCAGATCAAATTACTCGCATGCGAGGATGCAAAACCCGTGGCACTGTATAAGGCAGCAGCTGCTAAACTGGGTGAAGTCTACAAGGGCGCAAAGATAGAGGTCGTCGACTGGAAGGACATTGCAACTCGTCCAAGGGCAAGGGCGTGGATTCCGGGCATCCCTGACGAACCCGACAGAATTCTCGGGATGCTACGGCTAATGAATCCGTCCCTCCCAACGCATGACTGGAGTGTCAATCTGGTCGGGGATGCGGTGGGGCCCGACAGACAGGTGGTGTTCA
This sequence comes from Campiglossa producta, assembly GCA_964058755.1. NCBI lineage: Eukaryota > Metazoa > Arthropoda > Insecta > Diptera > Tephritidae > Campiglossa > Campiglossa producta. Next base: position 97,950,354 of record CAXKVI010000003.1, read on the forward strand.
CCATGAATAAAGAGTCAATCGAGCCCCTCAAAAGGTGCAATGGCCTAGTACACTACAGCGTAGGCCAGATCGTTATCCACGTATATCGTGGTGATGCTCAGCGCGCTGCCTTCTCGGCTGCCCCGGGGGAACAGGAAAACGAATTACCAGAAGAGGAAGCGGAGGATTCCGATGCGGAAAGCATGTTATCCGCCACGTCCCTTGCCGATATTGCTGTGAACAACTCGGAGATGGAGGACAGCCTACAGGACGAGGAAGTCCTCGACGTCACGGTGGTAGCAGCCAACGCTGAGCGATTAACATCTAACGCTACAGGCAGCAGGACTCCTGCAACGCCATATCGGGCAGTTAATCGGAACAACTCGTCGTTGATAGGCAACCTCCGGGATGGGGCAAACCTCGACGACATGGGGACGGCAGGGAAGTCTGTGCGCTCTCATGTTGGTGGTGCTTCAGATTAATCTGCACAAATCTAAAGTGGCTTCGGCTGCTTTAAGTAGTCGTCTTTCTAAAGGCGACGTGGATGTGGTCCTCATCCAAGAACCCTGGGTCAATAGCTCGAGAATCTGCGGATTGGGGACTAAGGGCTTCAAGCTCATTCGAGCCAGCGAGGAGAGCAAAGTCCGAACGTGTATTTTGGTCAAGTCTGAGTTGAACTCCTTTCTCCTACCTAACTACTCCAATGGTAATATTACCGCTATCAGTCTAACGGTCGACAGCACCCGCCTGACGGTGGCGTCGGTCTATATGCCCTACGACGCCGAAGAACCCCCACCACAAACGGAGGTGAAAGACCTGGTGTCAAATTTCTGCACGGGTAATCTTATTATTGGAGCGGACGCTAATGCTCACCACGTCCAATGGGGGAGTTCCGATATCAATGCCAGGGGCGAGTCTCTGTTTGATTTCCTCTTAACAACCAACATGGTAATTTGCAACGTGGGTAATGAGCCTACTTTTATCACTAAGACCCGTAGGGAGGTCATAGACCTCACTATCTGTAGTGAAGGCGCTTATGGGTGGGTCAGAAAATGGCGGGTTCTGGAAGAACATTCATTCTCCGACCACCGTTACATAGAAATGGTTTTAGACTTTATTGTAGAACAACCAATCATGAAGCGCAATCCACGTAACACAAATTGGCAGTTACACAATGAAATATTAGACAGAGACCTCCCAGTACTGCCCTCACAAGCCCCCTCATCAGTAGAGGAGCTGGAGGATCTTCTTACTACATTTACATCGGCGCTCTCAAATGCTCTAGGACAGGCTTGTCCAGTGCCAAAACCACGGGGTAAACACAGGCCACATTGGTGGTCCTACGATTTGGACTCGTTCCGCAAATCATGCCGGAAACAATTTAACAAGGCCAAGAGCATCGGCTCTGAGCCTCATTGGCACGAATATAAAGCTAAACTTAGGGCCTACAAAAAAGCTCTGAGACAGGCGAAGAGAACTTCGTGAAGAAATTTCTGCACTGGCGACTTAGACGAGTCCTCTCGAAAAGTCAAACAGCCATCAGCTATTTGCGAAAAACTGACGGATCCTGGACCAGCACGGAAGAGGAAACCCTTGAGCTGCTCTTGAATACACATTTTCCGGGGAATCTGCATGACGCACCACTAGTACCTGCAACAAACCTGGCAGTAAAAATACCCATCACTGAGGAAAGGGTAAGGTGGGCAGTTAAGAGCTTTGAACCGTATAAGGCTGCCGGGCCGGACGGGATTATCCCCGCGCAACTTATAAACACGTTGGAGACATCAGCTAAATGGCTGGTATTTCTCTTTACAGCCTGCCTGGCTCTCAACCACATTCCGGTCTCCTGGAGAAGCGCCACGGTAGTGTTTATCCCTAAGGCTGCGAAGGCATCCCACTACGAGCCAAAAGACTACAGACCGATCAGTCTCTCGTCCTTTGTACTCAAAACCTTTGAGAGGATACTAAGCGACTACCTCTCAACGACTATTGATAGCAACCTAATCTCTAGCTTTCAGCATGCATACACCAAGGGTAAATCAACAGAAACCGCTCTGCACAGCCTAGTATCTGTCATTGAGAAATCGCTGTGTGAAAAGGACTACTGTCTCGTGGCCTTCCTAGACATTGAGGGGGCTTTCAACAATATAAGCCCGGAGGCTATCAACTCCGCTCTAACTAATCTGGGCGTAGATAGACCTCTAACTGGTTTAATTGACCAACTTTTAATGGGAAGGAAAATAGCTTCTTCACTTGGTACGGTTGAGTTATCACGCTATGTCACAAGGGGAACACCCCAGGGTGGTGTTCTTTCCCCGCTTTTATGGAACCTCACAGTCAACTCGTTGCTACGTGACACAAGCTGGGGGGGCGGGAAGATAGTGGCATACGCAGACGATTTAGTTATTGCATTCAGAGGCAAGTTCCCACAAACTCTGTGTGACCTGATGCAAGTAGCACTGCGAGAAGTTTCGACGTGGTCCTCTCGCTGCGGACTTAGTATCAACCCGGGGAAAGTGTCCTCTTCACCAACCGGTACAAAATACCGCCACTAAGCTTACCAGAACTAGATGGCACGCGCTTGGACTTGTCGGATAAGGCCAAGTTTCTAGGCATAGTTCTGGACAGGAAACTGAATTGGAAGGAGAATGTTCTTCAGCGCCAGAAGAAAGCTTGCATCGCTCTTTACACATGCAAAAGAGCCATTGGCAAAAAATGGGGGCTCAGCCCTAGAGTATGCAGTTGGATCTACACGGCCATCATTCGTCCAATCATGCTATATGGAGTCGTCGTATGGTGGCCTGCGCTGAGCAAGGCAACATACCTGAATCTGTTGCGGAAAGTCCATAGATACAATATGATCTGTATAAGCGGTGCACTAAGCACAACGCCCAACGAAGCCCTCCAGGTCATTCTGGGCATTTTGCCACTTGATCTGGAAGGGTTTCGGTCAGCAGCGGCATCAGCTCTGCGCCTAAGAGAAACCTCCAGTTGGGGTGCGGGTACTATTGGACACTCCAGTATTCTGGAATCTTACAGCTTTCTCCCTCTAAGCACAGATCGTTGTGCGACCACTACAGTCGGCGATAGCTGTTTCAAAATAAACATTCCCAGCAGAGAAGACTGGGAGAGGACGGATTGGTGTCCCGAAACAAATAGTGGCACTTCCATATACACCGACGGCTCGAAGTTGAACGGCAGAGTTGGAGGAGGGGTTTATTCAAGGGATTTGGACCTTGAGCTCTCCTTCAGACTACCTGATCATTGTAGCGTCTTCCAGGCGGAAGTCTCGGCAATCCTAGACGCCGCGGCCTGGTTAAGCAAACGTGTTATCGGAGAAGATATCGCTATTTTCAGCGATAGGCAAGCGGCCATCAAATCCCTTGGCTCATACACGTTCAACTCTGAACTGACGCTCAGCTGCCGTCGATCTCTTCAGGAGATGGCCCAACAGAACCGCGTAAACCTCATATGGGTCCCGGGACATAGGGACATTGAGGGAAACTGTAAGGCAGACGAGCTTGCCAGGCAGGGCACGACCAAGCAGGTTCTTCAGGATAAAGAGCGCTTAGGTATGCCGTTTGCCACATGCAAACTAATGCTGAAGGAGCACACACTCCGTCAAGCCAACGAAAGATGGCTGCAATCCCCAGGGTGTCGGATATCGAAACAAACCTGGCCAAAATGGGATCTTAAAAGGTCTAGACGCATTTATGCCCTAACTAGGAGGGAAATCTGCATATTGATAGGGGTATTAACCGGTCACTGCCTCATTGGTAGGCATGCAGAAAGGCTAAGTGTGCCCTACCGACGATGCTGCAGGAGTTGCAAAGATGATGAGGAGGAGGAAACAGTGGAACACCTCATCTGCAACTGTCCGGCTTTAAGCGGCGCGAGAACACGCTTTTTGGGAGCTCCGTTCCTGGATAGCCTAAGCCAGATCGCGGAACTGGACATAAAGGACTTGATGGCCTTCATAAAGTCATCTAAGTGGTTCGAGGAGGAGTAACGGTGTCGGTTTAGGAGTGTCAGTGCCGGGATTCTGCTATGTGGAAAATCCCAATAATTCAGGGATTTTCCATTTGGCTGGGTCCCGGGACTGACTTTCCTTGTGTTGGTGGTATCACAACGGGCCTTTCAAAACTGGCCTAAGTGTGCCTCTGCGGCAGCCACTTGAACCTAACCTCGTCTAAGTCTCGCTGTATCGTCGACATTTTCGACCCCAGTGCAGAAATATCTCCACGATACTCTCTTCGCCTGCCTCAGAGCTTTTTTGTAGGCCCTGAGTTTAACTTTATATTCGAGCCATTGAGTCTCCGTGCCAAGGCTCTTGGCCTTATTAAATTGTGTCCTACATGATTTACGGAGCGAGTCCAGGTCGTAGGACCACCAATGCGGCCTATGTTTACCGCGTGGTTTTGGCACTGGGCAAGCCTGCTCTAGGGCATTCGAGAGCGCCGTTGTAAATGTCTTTACCAGATCCTCCAACTCCCCTACTGATGAGGGGACTTGTGGGGGCAGTGATGGCAAGTCCCTAGATAGTATTTCATTGTGTAGCTGCCAGTTAGTGTTACGTGGGTTGCGTTTCATAACCGGCTGCTCAACAGAAAAGTCTAGAACTAATTCTACGTAACGGTGGTCGGAGAATGAGTGTTCATCGAGAACGCGCCATTTTCTGACCCACTCATAAGCGCCTTCGCTGCAAATAGTGAGATCTATGACCTCCCTACGGGTTTTAGTAATAAACGTAGGTTCGTTACCCACGTTGCAAACTACCAGATTAGTTGTTAACAAATAATCAAACAACGACTCTCCTCTAGCATTGATATCGGAGCTTCCCCACTGGACGTGATGAGCATTGGTGTCAGTTCCGATAATAAGATGACCCATGGAAAAATTTGCCACCAGGTCTTTTACCTCCCTCTGTGGCGGAGGTTCTTCGGCGTCGTAGGGCATATAGACCGACGCCATCGTCAGACTGGTACTGTCGACTGTTAAACTGGCAGCTGTAACGTCACCATTGGTATAGTTGGGCAAGAGAAAGGCATTCAGCTCAGACTTAACCAAAATACAGACTCTAACCCTGCCCCCCTCGCTGGCTTGGGTTAGCTTAAAACCCTTAGTCCCCAAACCGCAAATCCTTGAGCTGTTGACCCAGGGTTCTTGGGTGAGGACCACATCTATGTCGCCTTTAGAGAGACGACTGATTAAAGCAGCCGAGGCTGCTTTAGATTTGTGCAGGTTTATCTGAATCACCACCAACATAAGAGCGCTCAGACTTCCCTGCCACCGCCGTATCGTCGAGTTCCACCTCGTCTGGAGGCTTATCTTTCAACGACGATTTGTTCAGACCACGATTTGGCGTAGCCGAGATCCTACTAACTGTGGCAGTATTGACATTGGTGCGCTCAGGATTAGCTGAGAATTCTCTCAGGTTCAGCAGGGATAGCAGGAATCCACGCTCTTGCCCTTGGCCGAGCCGGGATGTCCTTCCAGTCGACAACCTCGATTCTTGCCACTTGGTAGATCTCACCCAGTCTTGCAGCTGCTGCCTTGTACAGTGCAACAGTTTTTGCATCCTCGCAAGCGAATACCTTGATTCGGCCCTGGTGCCATCCCGCATCAGAACCCATCGGCGTGGCACCCGGAGACTCATCCATAATGTCGAGACGGGCATTACCGATAGCGTTCCGGACGTACCGCCACTGGTTCCTAGGGATGGCCCAGCTTTCGTTACCTCGGTCAATGACGCCTATGAGGATCCTATCCTTAGTTACTTCAGCAAAGCTGAGTTTACCCACCACGGGGGCGTGTTGCTGCCGCTTCGGGTGAGGTTTTAAATCCACGTCCGATCTCTGGCGTTTGAAGGGATTTCCATTAACCTTCTTTGGCGCGTAATCGCTTTGGAAGTTCGGTAAGATAGCTTCAGCCATCTCCACCATCTTTCTAGCATTCGGCGATAGCGTCTCTTGTGAAATAAGTACCCTCGTATTTCTTCAGGATCCTCGCGGGCGCTCTTTTGTCCAAGTACTCAGAGCGACTGGGAGATGTCTTTTGGGGTAAATTTCGACCCGTAGTTGCCATCGCGGTCGTTCCCTTATTTGGATCTCTGGGGCCAGGTCGTGAGACCACTGCCACAGACGTTAAAGACTTGGTTTCGGTACCGGCACTTACTAGGACTTTAGCATCAGCCGTTGTTGGCTTCACTGTGTTTGTACTGGTACTTACTTTGGGGATTGCCCCCTTGTTATTCAGAGCTAATCGACCCGTAGTTGTCATCGCTGTCGATCTCTCGGCTGATAGAGAAATGGAGTTTGTCCTCCGACGTTGCGTTCTCGCTTGCTCCAGCATTTTCCTCCTCTGCTGTGCAGTATACATTGTTGTATCTTTAGTTTTAGGGTTTTTGTTACTATTTATCATCTTGTTCGTACGACCCCTCGCCGGGCAAGGCCAGTTTAGGGTCAAGGGAAGAGTAAGGGGAATGTGTCGTTCGCCGCGGCAGAGCCCCATACCGCGGTAAGGCCATAGTTACTCTCCGAGGCGGCCCGGTATCAGAGAGGCTCCGTTCGATTACAGCCACGATTCGCCTCCCGGCTGCCAACGTCCAATGGGCACGTGGTCGCATAACACCCTGGATTGGGAGGGGGAAGATCTTAGTCGTCGCACCAGAGAGGCTTGGCTTCTCTCGTGATGTAGTACCGGTGGCGCTATGATCACAAGGGCAGCGTAGACCTGTGGCTATCGACTTAAGCCCTCGTACCGCGGCAAGGTGTCCACCCTTCACGAGGGAATTATTTATGTTAGACCACTGAAATTTTGGTGAGATGCTGTATGAGATAAAAAACTGGGGATAACGAAAAAGGGGGCGTGAGAAACATACAGGGAAATAAATTTGTGGCAGGACAACGTCTGCCGGGTCAAAATAACAAATACTCCAACAGACTCAAATTTTTGTAGATTCTACCCTCAGAAAGAAACCCGCAAAAATTTGGAGTCAAAGAACTTGACAAAAAGTTAAATCTGAATCCACACATCATTTCCACATTCTATTTCGGATCAAGTATCCCTACTAGACAGATGCCGGTTATTTGATCGGTTATGTAACCAACTTGCCTAATGTGACTTTTGGGTAGTTTTGTTAGTTATTTTCTTAAGGCGAGTGCGCAAAAAATAACCATGTCTTTGCTGTGCGTTTGGGTTATGTGTGACGCAAACGTGTATTAGCTGTAATGGTTATGAATAACCCCAACGCAAGTTAGAGCTAATGGTTATGAATAACGCAAAAGCAGCTTTAGATGTTACGGTTATGCATGACGCAAGTGTCAGGTATTGCTAACTAAGACAAGACGATGGCTTAAAATTTGGCTTTTATTGCAGAATGTAGTTAAAAATAACACAATTTTTACACTTACAATAATAAATTATCACAAATACATCACTAAATACTTAAAAAACTAATTGAATTCCATTATTATCCGGTTGGAAGGCCAATCTCCTCGTCCATCTGAAAGTATGTAATTTTGGGCACATGAACATATAAAAACGACTGGGCATGTTAAATAACAATTTTTAGCACTATATACTTGCCTTATCTGCGCGATTTAGCAGTAATTTCACTACAAAACTCCTTTTAAAATATTTTTACAATTTTTGTTTGTATGTATTAGTGAGTATTTATTACCATGGTTAGGGCCATCTAGTAGGGATCTATGCGGGCTGTAAATAGGCCAGACCGTCTAAAAAGACGTCGTCGGCGGCGGCTTTTGTCGGCGGCGTATACCTCTACTAAACACCATAATAGCATTATTTCATCAAATATACCTATTTATTTTTCATTACAGTGGCATCACAACCACCATATCCCACGATGGCCACTTCAGCACTCCTACGTTTTCAACAACAACAAAAACCTGGTACAGCACGTTCACAAATATTTACTACTCCTCCTGGATTATTGACCAATATGGGCGGAAACGGTACCGTTGTTAATTTTGGCTTCAAATCTTTTCACAGCACACAAAACTTTATGGCAACACCTGTGCTCTCTGCCCGTTTCCCAGCTTTAAAGACGCACGCGCAACATCTGTTGGATATTTCTATGAGCGCAGCCAATCTGATGAACCATCATCATCGGCCTCACCATTCCCACATTGTACAAAATTCAAATACAACACCAAATATTCTTCGCAGTAATGGGTCGACGCAATTGCAATTAACAAGAACAACAACCAGCGGAAGTAGTACCAACAACAACAGTAACGGAACTAGTGTCGGTGGTAGTAGTGGCACGGGGAAACGTAAACGATCTTGGTCACGAGCCGTGTTCAGTAATTTGCAACGTAAAGGACTCGAAATTCAATTCCAGCAACAAAAATACATCACCAAGCCAGATCGTCGAAAGTTGGCGGCGCGGCTGAATCTCACTGATGCGCAGGTTAGTGGGCTTTATCTGCCCTTTTTACATTTTTAAGTACAACTCAGTATTCCGACTGCTGAGTGAAAGATCACCGTATTTCCAAAAAATTAAAAAAAAAACACTTATTTCAGAATTTTGTTCAAATAACTCTTTATTTCAGAATTTCTTTCAAAAAATCCCCATCTGAGACTACACTCAAAGAAAAAATCGTTCTAAAACGAACGAAACAAGTCCACAACTGAGAACATTCGTGCACGAAAGTCTGTCAGTAACGTTTTGACTTAACTCAAAAACGATGGTCTTATTTTGAGAACGGATTTTTCAAGAACAGATAGGACTTGATATATGAACATTTTTAACTTATTCTGAGAACGTATTGTGCTCATTTCAGGAATATTTTGGGCCAAAGTAAAAAAAATCTAATTAAAATGATTTTTCAAGGTTCTTTCAAATGACAATTTCTCACGTTGGTTTCTTGCTTGCCTGCACCGGGTGTCGAGCCTACACTGCTTTGACTGCTGACCGGAGGTGTTTACCAACAGGCCATCGCGTACTTATGTTTGCCGGCGTCTAATTGCAGTTTTGTTCTATGACAGCAATAACAGTATCTTCGCTGTTGGATTTGTTCTCTTAAAGTTGTTTACAGACTAAATGCCTAAAAGTATGCAACGATGTTGTAATGTTCTCTTTATGGGTTCTGATGATAACACCGGCCGTTCTATTTTCGACAACAGCGTTCTGATGACAACACCGACCGTTCTATTTTCCATAACTTCGTTCGCATTTCAAGAATCTGGTTGTTATTTTGAGACAGGGTGGTATATTGGCAACATCAAATGTTCTTTTTTTAAGAACAAAAAATCTAGAACACGAAAATCTAAAATTGAGACCTGTTGTGCTGCATTTTAGAACGGTGTTTTTCCCTGAGTGTATAGCGACCTACATATTTAAAAATAGGATTCAAAAATTACCTATCTCTGCCTAAAATGTATCGAATTTTTATTGCGAAAGGGTGTTTTTGAAAAATATTTGTAAATATATGGTGATCTTCCACTTAGGCAACGATTTGTACTTTTTCGCTTAAAATTGAATTGGTATCTATTTATACTTTTTCCAGGTGAAGGTTTGGTTCCAAAATCGCCGCATGAAATGGCGTCATACACGCGAAAATCTGAAAAGTGGACAAGAGAAACAAATGTCATCAGCCTGCAGTAGTTCCACAACTGCGGCGGGCTCAGCGTCAAATTCTAAAGTAGAGAGCAACCGCCAAAAGTCCGTAGACGAAAAACAGGCCTTGGATGGTTATTCAAGCGATGATTCGTCGTGTGATGAAATAAGTGAAAATGAGGATGAAATCGATGTAGTGCAATGACCGAAAATCAGAATAATTTTTTTTCTTTAAAACTTTGATTATGTAAAATATGTCGTCAATGTATCTAGTTTCAACTAAATTTAATATGAAATCTACTTTAATATCAATATTTAGTTACATAAAAAATACTAAAACCAAACCCACGCTTAAAGTACATACATACATATCTATATAAGTATGATCGTATATACTTTACTATTATTTATTTATTTTTGCTATTTTGAATCTGTTGAGATATTATTAAGCTCGTATTACTTGTTCGTAAAATAAACTTAAAAAATTTGACTTTTGTTATCTTATAACTTTCTTGAATCAACAAACAAAACAATAGATACACCAACATACTGCATACCACAAGATACGAGATAAGTCACGAACTTAACCAAAGCCCAGTCAGACATAAAAGGTTCTTGCATGGCGTCTTCTCCCAACTTGTGAAACGTCCTATCTCAGAATTCGTTGAAAGATCGCTCTAATTCGAAATTTGGTTTTAATAGCGCCCTATTTCAAAATTTTTTTTCATAAAAGTCCTATCTCAGAATGAGTTTCAAAACCACCCTACATCTACACAAAAATTCAATAAAGTTTTAGTTGATCTAGGAGCCGGCTCAACGGCAGCGGCAACGAGATTGAGGACGCATCATTTTGTTTCTGCATGTAAAGGCGGGAGGCCAAAATCCTGTGTACTGAGGGTGTTAAAGCTTTTCTTCTTTCTTGTGTGTCTGGAGGATGATAAAAAGTAATCGTGGCTGATCTCGGCCTATGATGAAGGGACACCTTCAGAAATCCTATGTAAGAGCGCCGTTGAAGCAAAGCGAAGGGGCGTAGGTTTTATAGTCAAAACGGATGCTAACTTCCATCACTCTCTGCGAGAAAATATGAATACCACAATGCAAGGGTTCTGTCACTTTTTGCCTTTATTCTGAAGTAGGGTATAAGTGTATTTGGTAATGAACCAACGTTTGTTTTATTTCAGTTAGGGAGAACCTTTATCTCCGGTGACCTGTTTTCCCTTCCATCTGGCTGAAATGTTCTTCTCTTGAAAAACCTTGTAGTACTTATCACTTTAAGAATCCTTGAAGTACTAGCGGGGAACTGTCTTGCCGCAAGTTGGATGATTTCCTTGCAAGAGCACCCGTATCGGGCTATGAACTATCCCAAGGCGGGAAAATTCACTCATGTATCTCCCAATGACTTTATGCCAATCAGTCTCACCGCTGGACCGCTTTCGGTAGCGGTGCAAAGGCAGATCAACGACAAGGGTTCTCCATTATTTTGTCAGGGGCCACATAAAGAGGCTTGGTAAGTTTGTAAGTGGAACCAAATTAAGTAGATTTGAGCAACAGGCTACTTTGTGAAGGTTCTTGGGCTCGGAAAAGGCAGAGAAGGGACACGTACTTTTCCCCATTCAATGATTCATAGGGAGAACATTTCGGAATACTGATCTGCCGCACCTGTTAACGATTGGGTCAATACTGGATGAGCGAGTTGAAGGGGACGTTTTCTGTCAGGAACTCGGAGTTACAGGAAGTTCAGTCTACCCGTACATTGTAGCGTCTTTCAAGCGGAGGCGTGGGAATGGGAAGTTGTGTAACGTAGTCACTGTCAAGAAGTTCAAACGGTACGGACGAGGAGGGTCGCCATTATGTTTGGCATTGCTCACGGTAACGTCTAACTACACACAAAGAAAACACAATTGTTAATAATATAAGTAAGTTTACTTGGTTAAAGAATTTTGTATGGAGCCCAAGAAACTTGTGCATTTATACTCGACAAAGACAAACAGAGCTTAGTTAGTTTTTTACCTAAGCCTTTTGGCTTACAAAAATCTGGGTTGCATTAACTAAGTTATCTTAGTATTTTTTTTATGAACTTTAAAAACTATATAGGTGTAAATCAATAAGGCTCTTCGGAAACAAATGTTAGAGTAGGTATCTATCAAAGTTATTTTGTGTAAAATTCAACAAATTACCTAGGAATCTTAGCAGTAATAACTTGGGTGTTTTTTTCATCACCCTACCGGGCATTTTTTATGCATACTATTACATAACCAATCTGTTTGGTCAGTGACAACTTATTGACGGGTCTGTTCTGAGCTTTAGCTCACTCTCACTTCCAAATGCAACCCTACACGTACACAAATGTTTGCATAAGATTCTTCACCATCGCTTTCGAAATGTTATAAAAATTCTGATGCTTCATAACCTCAGACCGGAGTATCCAATGAGTGGCCACAGACTAAACAGCCGGGCAATGTATACAATGTTAGCTAAGGTAGCTTGTAGAAACACATCAGAAACTTGGTTAACCTAGCCAAGCAGAGGTTCTTTTACGAAGTTTTCTTTGGTAATTTGCAATTAGACCTAGGAAACTTCATTCATCTACTAAGTAACTTGTTATCTACCTAAGAAAATTCGAAGTTAGACGGCAGAGTTGGGGGAGGGGTTTATTCATAGGATCTGAACCTTGAGCTCTCCTTCAGACTACCTGATCACTGCAGTGTCTTCCAGGCTGAAGTATCAGCAATCATGGACGCCGCGGCTTGGATAGGCCAACACACTACCAGACAGGACATTTTTATATTCAGCGACAGCCAGGCGGCCATCAAATCCCTTGGCTCTTACTCGTTCAACTCTGAACTGACGCTCAGCTGTCGTCGATCTCTACAAGAGATGGCCCAACAGAATCGCGTTAACCTCACATTGGTCCCGGGGCATAGGGACATTGAGGGAAATTGTAGGGCAGACGAACTTGCGAGGCAGGGCACGACCAAGCAGGTTCTTCGCGATAAAGAGCGCTTAGGTATGCCGTTTGCCACATGCAAGCTTATGCTGAAGGAATACACACTCCGCCAAGCCAACGAAAGATGGCTGCAATCTCCAGGATGCCGGATATCCAAAGAAACCTGGCCGAAATGGGATCATAAAAGATCAAGACAAATTTATGCCCTAAGGAGAAGAGAAATCTCCATATTAATAGGCGTATTAACTGGGCACTGCCTCATTGGTAGGCACGCAGAAAGACTTGGTGTGCCCTACCGACGATGCTGTAGGAGTTGTAAGGATGATGAGGAGGAGGAAACGGTGGAGCACCTCATCTGCAACTGCCCGGCTTTAAGTGGCGCGAGAATGCGCTTTTTGGGAGTTCCCTTCCTGGTCAGCCTACGCCACGTCACGGAGCTGGACATAAAGGACCTGATGGCCTTTATCAAGTCATCTAAATGGTTCGAGGAGGAGTAACGGTGTCGGTATAGGAGGGCAGTCCCGGGATTCTGCTATGTGGAGAATTCCGTTAATACCGGGATTTTCCATATGGCAGGGTCCCGGAACTGACTTTCCTAGTGTTGGTGGTATCACAACGGGCCTTTTAATACTGGCCTAGGTGTGCCTCTGCGGCAGCCACTTGAACCTAACCTAACCTAAGAAAATTCTAACAATTAAAGGTGATTTTTGAGATACTTTAAACTTACACTTTGTCGGCTAAAATTTAAGAACTTTTTGTGCATTTTCCAAACAATTTTTTAACTTCACAAACTTAGAGTAAACGCTTAGAACGGAGAATTACTTGTCATATTCATTATTTCATGCTATCGTCTGTTGTGCTATGTTTTTTTTTTTGAAAAATTTATATGAGAAACCATGGCAACAAAATAAACCATACAACGATACGACGATTATGAGACTATTGTGAATTGGCCAACTGTTTTCAATTTAGAATTCTATAAGCAAAAAATTAAAATTTAAATAAAATTACATAAGGTGTACTATAATTATGATAAGGGTGGTATAAAACGATGTCCACATCCCCAATAGTTGATACATTGATTAACGATTTAACAATTTTCAAATGTTAAAAATCCGATATGGATGTATAAATTTTATTTTTTTTAATTAATCAGTACTAATTCAATAGACCTATTAAGTACGTTTAAAAACTGTAAGGGCTTTAATATTATTCCCCTGTGTGTTAGATAACGTTAATTGTTACTAAAAAAGCAGCAGTTAAGAGCACAATTAAAATAAATACTTTATTTCCTGTAGAATTCCATTTTTTTCTTAAATATGAAGGGTTTGTGTCACTTTGCGTTCGCACACAATTCAACGTGAGATGGTAAAATAAGCATTTCAAAGCAATTTTTAGGTTAAAGGTTAAGGGGTTATATGAAATCGATCCCTACCACCTACAAAAAAACTGGGGATAACGAAAAAAGTGGCGTGGTACCTCCCTTACGAATGAAATACTTCACATATCTCTGGAAGGTTAGACCAATAAAATTTGGTCAGGAGTTAAATGAGATTAATCTCTCAAAAACTGGGGATAACGAAAAGGGGACGTGGTTCCTCCAATACGAAGGAAACACAGAGCCAAAGGTACCTAATAAAATAGAACAAAAATGATAAGATATCTGTATAGTTTTTTTTTTTTTCAAGAAGATGTGCTTCACACTATTGTAGAGAAAATATTTTTAATGTTTTCAAAGGGAAATCACACATGAATATTTGAGAAGATTTTCTTTTTAACATTTCAAATTACGAAAAGAAGAGAGAGAATCGAACTTACAATTTTTGGAATGCTAAACCCAGCTGCTTATCATCCGGCCATCGTGTAATAATGCTTGCCAGCGTCTAATTACAGCTTTGTACTAAATGTATAGTTTTTTTTAACAAGAATTTCTTCGTAAAACCAATAATTTCCCTATAGTTTTTTCTTCGTTTCCACCGTTTCGACTACCCCTTTGCCCAAAACGATTCGCCTCCCGGCTGCCAACGTCCAATGGGCACGTGGTCGCATAACACCCTGGATTGGGAGGGGGAAGATCTTAGTCGTCGCACCAGAGAGGCTTGGCTTCTCTCGTGATGTAGTACCGGTGGCGCTATGATCACAAGGGCAGCGTAGACCTGTGGCTATCGACTTAAGCCCTCGTACCGCGGCAAGGTGTCCACCCTTCACGAGGGAATTATTTATGTTAGACCACTGAAATTTTGGTGAGATGCTGTATGAGATAAAAAACTGGGGATAACGAAAAAGGGGGCGTGAGAAACATACAGGGAAATAAATTTGTGGCAGGACAACGTCTGCCGGGTCAAAATAACAAATACTCCAACAGACTCAAATTTTTGTAGATTCTACCCTCAGAAAGAAACCCGCAAAAATTTGGAGTCAAAGAACTTGACAAAAAGTTAAATCTGAATCCACACATCATTTCCACATTCTATTTCGGATCAAGTATCCCTACTAGACAGATGCCGGTTATTTGATCGGTTATGTAACCAACTTGCCTAATGTGACTTTTGGGTAGTTTTGTTAGTTATTTTCTTAAGGCGAGTGCGCAAAAAATAACCATGTCTTTGCTGTGCGTTTGGGTTATGTGTGACGCAAACGTGTGTTAGCTGTAATGGTTATGAATAACCCCAACGCAAGTTAGAGCTAATGGTTATGAATAACGCAAAAGCAGCTTTAGATGTTACGGTTATGCATGACGCAAGTGTCAGGTATTGCTAACTAAGACAAGACGATGGCTTAAAATTTGGCTTTTATTGCTGAATGTAGTTAAAAATAACACAATTTTTACACTTACAATAATAAATTATCACAAATACATCACTAAATACTTAAAAAACTAATTGAATTCCATTATTATCCGGTTGGAAGGCCAATCTCCTCGTCCATCTGAAAGTATGTAATTTTGGGCACATGAACATATAAAAACGACTGGGCATGTTAAATAACAATTTTTAGCACTATATACTTGCCTTATCTGCGCGATTTAGCAGTAATTTCACTACAAAACTCCTTTTAAAATATTTTTACAATTTTTGTTTGTATGTATTAGTGAGTATTTATTACCATGGTTAGGGCCATCTAGTAGGGATCTATGCGGGCTGTAAATAGGCCAGACCGTCTAAAAAGACGTCGTCGGCGGCGGCTTTTGTCGGCGGCGTATACCTCTACTAAACACCATAATAGCATTATTTCATCAAATATACCTATTTATTTTTCATTACAGTGGCATCACAACCACCATATCCCACGATGGCCACTTCAGCACTCCTACGTTTTCAACAACAACAAAAACCTGGTACAGCACGTTCACAAATATTTACTACTCCTCCTGGATTATTGACCAATATGGGCGGAAACGGTACCGTTGTTAATTTTGGCTTCAAATCTTTTCACAGCACACAAAACTTTATGGCAACACCTGTGCTCTCTGCCCGTTTCCCAGCTTTAAAGACGCACGCGCAACATCTGTTGGATATTTCTATGAGCGCAGCCAATCTGATGAACCATCATCATCGGCCTCACCATTCCCACATTGTACAAAATTCAAATACAACACCAAATATTCTTCGCAGTAATGGGTCGACGCAATTGCAATTAACAAGAACAACAACCAGCGGAAGTAGTACCAACAACAACAGTAACGGAACTAGTGTCGGTGGTAGTAGTGGCACGGGGAAACGTAAACGATCTTGGTCACGAGCCGTATTCAGTAATTTGCAACGTAAAGGACTCGAAATTCAATTCCAGCAACAAAAATACATCACCAAGCCAGATCGTCGAAAGTTGTATCGAATTTTTATTGCGAAAGGGTGTTTTTGAAAAATATTTGTAAATATATGGTGATCTTCCACTTAGGCAACGATTTGTACTTTTTCGCTTAAAATTGAATTGGTATCTATTTATACTTTTTCCAGGTGAAGGTTTGGTTCCAAAATCGCCGCATGAAATGGCGTCATACACGCGAAAATCTGAAAAGTGGACAAGAGAAACAAATGTCATCAGCCTGCAGTAGTTCCACAACTGCGGCGGGCTCAGCGTCAAATTCTAAAGTAGAGAGCAACCGCCAAAAGTCCGTAGACGAAAAACAGGCCTTGGATGGTTATTCAAGCGATGATTCGTCGTGTGATGAAATAAGTGAAAATGAGGATGAAATCGATGTAGTGCAATGACCGAAAATCAGAATAATTTTTTTTCTTTAAAACTTTGATTATGTAAAATATGTCGTCAATGTATCTAGTTTCAACTAAATTTAATATGAAATCTACTTTAATATCAATATTTAGTTACATAAAAAATACTAAAACCAAACCCACGCTTAAAGTACATACATACATATCTATATAAGTATGATCGTATATACTTTACTATTATTTATTTATTTTTGCTATTTTGAATCTGTTGAGATATTATTAAGCTCGTATTACTTGTTCGTAAAATAAACTTAAAAAATTTGACTTTTGTTATCTTATAACTTTCTTGAATCAACAAACAAAACAATAGATACACCAACATACTGCATACCACAAGATACGAGATAAGTCACGAACTTAACCAAAGCCCAGTCAGACATAAAAGGTTCTTGCATGGCGTCTTCTCCCAACTTGTGAAACGTCCTATCTCAGAATTCGTTGAAAGATCGCTCTAATTCGAAATTTGGTTTTAATAGCGCCCTATTTCAAAATTTTTTTTCATAAAAGTCCTATCTCAGAATGAGTTTCAAAACCACCCTACATCTACACAAAAATTCAATAAAGTTTTAGTTGATCTAGGAGCCGGCTCAACGGCAGCGGCAACGAGATTGAGGACGCATCATTTTGTTTCTGCATGTAAAGGCGGGAGGCCAAAATCCTGTGTACTGAGGGTGTTAAAGCTTTTCTTCTTTCTTGTGTGTCTGGAGGATGATAAAAAGTAATCGTGGCTGATCTCGGCCTATGATGAAGGGACACCTTCAGAAATCCTATGTAAGAGCGCCGTTGAAGCAAAGCGAAGGGGCGTAGGTTTTATAGTCAAAACGGATGCTAACTTCCATCACTCTCTGCGAGAAAATATGAATACCAATGCAAGGGTTCTGTCACTTTTTGCCTTTATTCTGAAGTAGGGTATAAGTGTATTTGGTAATGAACCAACGTTTGTTTTATTTCAGTTAGGGAGAACCTTTATCTCCGGTGACCTGTTTTCCCTTCCATCTGGCTGAAATGTTCTTCTCTTGAAAAACCTTGTAGTACTTATCACTTTAAGAATCCTTGAAGTACTAGCGGGGAACTGTCTTGCCGCAAGTTGGATGATTTCCTTGCAAGAGCACCCGTATCGGGCTATGAACTATCCCAAGGCGGGAAAATTCACTCATGTATCTCCCAATGACTTTATGCCAATCAGTCTCACCGCTGGACCGCTTTCGGTAGCGGTGCAAAGGCAGATCAACGACAAGGGTTCTCCATTATTTTGTCAGGGGCCACATAAAGAGGCTTGGTAAGTTTGTAAGTGGAACCAAATTAAGTAGATTTGAGCAACAGGCTACTTTGTGAAGGTTCTTGGGCTCGGAAAAGGCAGAGAAGGGACACGTACTTTTCCCCATTCAATGATTCATAGGGAGAACATTTCGGAATACTGATCTGCCGCACCTGTTAACGATTGGGTCAATACTGGATGAGCGAGTTGAAGGGGACGTTTTCTGTCAGGAACTCGGAGTTACAGGAAGTTCAGTCTACCCGTACATTGTAGCGTCTTTCAAGCGGAGGCGTGGGAATGGGAAGTTGTGTAACGTAGTCACTGTCAAGAAGTTCAAACGGTACGGACGAGGAGGGTCGCCATTATGTTTGGCATTGCTCACGGTAACGTCTAACTACACACAGAGAAAACACAATTGCACAGTAAAAATAAAAGTCTAACTTTAATACCTTTTTGGTGTTTATATATAACAACGCCGAAAAAGTATTAAATTAATACCATGTTCGGTCTGATTTCTCGTGAGAGAGGAATTCAGTTGAAGATTCTCTCAGGCAAAAAAAAAAAATCCAGTTTTATTATATTGCCTTCACCGAGAGTCGAACTCACAATTTATTGAATGCTCAACGGAGATGTCTACTATCAAGCCATCGAGTACTTATCTTTGTCAGCGTCTAATTGCACTGTTGTTCTTAATGTAGTATCGCAATAGCGACGAACCGCGTGCTCTGAGCAAACAAACCACCGGACTTAATTTAATGCTAAAAAGTAATTAATTTAATACTTTTCCGGCTTTGTTTTAAAACAAATAGTACCTAAAACATTATAATGAGAGAAAGCGCTAGGGAGAGAGCGCTTTAGTATTATTTTGGTATTATTTTAAAACTATTTGGAATTGAAAAAAAATCAGAGTCTTAAATTAATACTATTTAGTATTAAAACTCAAATTTAATTCCAAAAAGGCTTAATTTCAATACCGACTGGTATTAAAAGTAAACTTTCATTTTTTACTGTGTGTTAATAATATAAGTAAGTTTACTTGGTTAAAGAATTTTGTATGGAGCCCAAGAAACTTGTGCATTTATACTCGACAAAGACAAACAGAGCTTAGTTAGTTTTTTACCTAAGCCCTTTGGCTTACAAAAATCTGGGTTGCATTAACTAAGTTATCTTAGTATTTTTTTTATGAACTTTAAAAACTATATAGGTGTAAATCAATAAGGCTCTTCGGAAACAAATGTTAGAGTAGGTATCTATCAAAGTTATTTTGTGTAAAATTCAACAAATTACCTAGGAATCTTAGCAGTAATAACTTGGGTGTTTTTTTCATCACCCTACCGGGCATTTTTTATGCATACTATTACATAACCAATCTGTTTGGTCAGTGACAACTTATTGACGGGTCTGTTCTGAGCTTTAGCTCACTCTCACTTCCAAATGCAACCCTACACGTACACAAATGTTTGCATAAGATTCTTCACCATCGCTTTCGAAATGTTATAAAAATTCTGATGCTTCATAACCTCAGACCGGAGTATCCAATGAGTGGCCACAGACTAAACAGCCGGGCAATGTATACAATGTTAGCTAAGGTAGCTTGTAGAAACACATCAGAAACTTGGTTAACCTAGCCAAGCAGAGGTTCTTTTACGAAGTTTTCTTTGGTAATTTGCAATTAGACCTAGGAAACTTCATTCATCTACTAAGTAACTTGTTATCTACCTAAGAAAATTCGAAGTTAGACGGCAGAGTTGGGGGAGGGGTTTATTCATAGGATCTGAACCTTGAGCTCTCCTTCAGACTACCTGATCACTGCAGTGTCTTCCAGGCTGAAGTATCAGCAATCATGGACGCCGCGGCTTGGATAGGCCAACACACTACCAGACAGGACATTTTTATATTCAGCGACAGCCAGGCGGCCATCAAATCCCTTGGCTCTTACTCGTTCAACTCTGAACTGACGCTCAGCTGTCGTCGATCTCTACAAGAGATGGCCCAACAGAATCGCGTTAACCTCACATTGGTCCCGGGGCATAGGGACATTGAGGGAAATTGTAGGGCAGACGAACTTGCGAGGCAGGGCACGACCAAGCAGGTTCTTCGCGATAAAGAGCGCTTAGGTATGCCGTTTGCCACATGCAAGCTTATGCTGAAGGAATACACACTCCGCCAAGCCAACGAAAGATGGCTGCAATCTCCAGGATGCCGGATATCCAAAGAAACCTGGCCGAAATGGGATCATAAAAGATCAAGACAAATTTATGCCCTAAGGAGAAGAGAAATCTCCATATTAATAGGCGTATTAACTGGGCACTGCCTCATTGGTAGGCACGCAGAAAGACTTGGTGTGCCCTACCGACGATGCTGTAGGAGTTGTAAGGATGATGAGGAGGAGGAAACGGTGGAGCACCTCATCTGCAACTGCCCGGCTTTAAGTGGCGCGAGAATGCGCTTTTTGGGAGTTCCCTTCCTGGTCAGCCTACGCCACGTCACGGAGCTGGACATAAAGGACCTGATGGCCTTTATCAAGTCATCTAAATGGTTCGAGGAGGAGTAACGGTGTCGGTATAGGAGGGCAGTCCCGGGATTCTGCTATGTGGAGAATTCCGTTAATACCGGGATTTTCCATATGGCAGGGTCCCGGAACTGACTTTCCTAGTGTTGGTGGTATCACAACGGGCCTTTTAATACTGGCCTAGGTGTGCCTCTGCGGCAGCCACTTGAACCTAACCTAACCTAAGAAAATTCTAACAATTAAAGGTGATTTTTGAGATACTTTAAACTTACACTTTGTTGGCTAAAATTTAAGAACTTTTTGTGCATTTTCCAAACAATTTTTTAACTTCACAAACTTAGAGTAAACGCTTAGAACGGAGAATTACTTGTCATATTCATTATTTCATGCTATCGTCTGTTGTGCTATGTTTTTTTTTTTGAAAAATTTATATGAGAAACCATGGCAACAAAATAAACCATACAACGATACGACGATTATGAGACTATTGTGAATTGGCCAACTGTTTTCAATTTAGAATTCTATAAGCAAAAAATTAAAATTTAAATAAAATTACATAAGGTGTACTATAATTATGATAAGGGTGGTATAAAACGATGTCCACATCCCCAATAGTTGATACATTGATTAACGATTTAACAATTTTCAAATGTTAAAAATCCGATATGGATGTATAAATTTTATTTTTTTTAATTAATCAGTACTAATTCAATAGACCTATTAAGTACGTTTAAAAACTGTAAGGGCTTTAATATTATTCCCCTGTGTGTTAGATAACGTTAATTGTTACTAAAAAAGCAGCAGTTAAGAGCACAATTAAAATAAATACTTTATTTCCTGTAGAATTCCATTTTTTTCTTAAATATGAAGGGTTTGTGTCACTTTGCGTTCGCACACAATTCAACGTGAGATGGTAAAATAAGCATTTCAAAGCAATTTTTAGGTTAAAGGTTAAGGGGTTATATGAAATCGATCCCTACCACCTACAAAAAAACTGGGGATAACGAAAAAAGTGGCGTGGTACCTCCCTTACGAATGAAATACTTCACATATCTCTGGAAGGTTAGACCAATAAAATTTGGTCAGGAGTTAAATGAGATTAATCTCTCAAAAACTGGGGATAACGAAAAGGGGACGTGGTTCCTCCAATACGAAGGAAACACAGAGCCAAAGGTACCTAATAAAATAGAACAAAAATGATAAGATATCTGTATAGTTTTTTTTTTTTTCAAGAAGATGTGCTTCACACTATTGTAGAGAAAATATTTTTAATGTTTTCCAAGGGAAATCACACATGAATATTTGAGAAGATTTTCTTTTTAACATTTCAAATTACGAAAAGAAGAGAGAGAATCGAACTTACAATTTTTGGAATGCTAAACCCAGCTGCTTATCATCCGGCCATCGTGTAATAATGCTTGCCAGCGTCTAATTACAGCTTTGTACTAAATGTATAGTTTTTTTTAACAAGAATTTCTTCGTAAAACCAATAATTTCCCTATAGTTTTTTCTTCGTTTCCACCGTTTCGACTACCCCTTTGCCCAAAACGATTCGCCTCCCGGCTGCCAACGTCCAATGGGCACGTGGTCGCATAACACCCTGGATTGGGAGGGGGAAGATCTTAGTCGTCGCACCAGAGAGGCTTGGCTTCTCTCGTGATGTAGTACCGGTGGCGCTATGATCACAAGGGCAGCGTAGACCTGTGGCTATCGACTTAAGCCCTCGTACCGCGGCAAGGTGTCCACCCTTCACGAGGGAATTATTTATGTTAGACCACTGAAATTTTGGTGAGATGCTGTATGAGATAAAAAACTGGGGATAACGAAAAAGGGGGCGTGAGAAACATACAGGGAAATAAATTTGTGGCAGGACAACGTCTGCCGGGTCAAAATAACAAATACTCCAACAGACTCAAATTTTTGTAGATTCTACCCTCAGAAAGAAACCCGCAAAAATTTGGAGTCAAAGAACTTGACAAAAAGTTAAATCTGAATCCACACATCATTTCCACATTCTATTTCGGATCAAGTATCCCTACTAGACAGATGCCGGTTATTTGATCGGTTATGTAACCAACTTGCCTAATGTGACTTTTGGGTAGTTTTGTTAGTTATTTTCTTAAGGCGAGTGCGCAAAAAATAACCATGTCTTTGCTGTGCGTTTGGGTTATGTGTGACGCAAACGTGTGTTAGCTGTAATGGTTATGAATAACCCCAACGCAAGTTAGAGCTAATGGTTATGAATAACGCAAAAGCAGCTTTAGATGTTACGGTTATGCATGACGCAAGTGTCAGGTATTGCTAACTAAGACAAGACGATGGCTTAAAATTTGGCTTTTATTGCTGAATGTAGTTAAAAATAACACAATTTTTACACTTACAATAATAAATTATCACAAATACATCACTAAATACTTAAAAAACTAATTGAATTCCATTATTATCCGGTTGGAAGGCCAATCTCCTCGTCCATCTGAAAGTATGTAATTTTGGGCACATGAACATATAAAAACGACTGGGCATGTTAAATAACAATTTTTAGCACTATATACTTGCCTTATCTGCGCGATTTAGCAGTAATTTCACTACAAAACTCCTTTTAAAATATTTTTACAATTTTTGTTTGTATGTATTAGTGAGTATTTATTACCATGGTTAGGGCCATCTAGTAGGGATCTATGCGGGCTGTAAATAGGCCAGACCGTCTAAAAAGACGTCGTCGGCGGCGGCTTTTGTCGGCGGCGTATACCTCTACTAAACACCATAATAGCATTATTTCATCAAATATACCTATTTATTTTTCATTACAGTGGCATCACAACCACCATATCCCACGATGGCCACTTCAGCACTCCTACGTTTTCAACAACAACAAAAACCTGGTACAGCACGTTCACAAATATTTACTACTCCTCCTGGATTATTGACCAATATGGGCGGAAACGGTACCGTTGTTAATTTTGGCTTCAAATCTTTTCACAGCACACAAAACTTTATGGCAACACCTGTGCTCTCTGCCCGTTTCCCAGCTTTAAAGACGCACGCGCAACATCTGTTGGATATTTCTATGAGCGCAGCCAATCTGATGAACCATCATCATCGGCCTCACCATTCCCACATTGTACAAAATTCAAATACAACACCAAATATTCTTCGCAGTAATGGGTCGACGCAATTGCAATTAACAAGAACAACAACCAGCGGAAGTAGTACCAACAACAACAGTAACGGAACTAGTGTCGGTGGTAGTAGTGGCACGGGGAAACGTAAACGATCTTGGTCACGAGCCGTATTCAGTAATTTGCAACGTAAAGGACTCGAAATTCAATTCCAGCAACAAAAATACATCACCAAGCCAGATCGTCGAAAGTTGTATCGAATTTTTATTGCGAAAGGGTGTTTTTGAAAAATATTTGTAAATATATGGTGATCTTCCACTTAGGCAACGATTTGTACTTTTTCGCTTAAAATTGAATTGGTATCTATTTATACTTTTTCCAGGTGAAGGTTTGGTTCCAAAATCGCCGCATGAAATGGCGTCATACACGCGAAAATCTGAAAAGTGGACAAGAGAAACAAATGTCATCAGCCTGCAGTAGTTCCACAACTGCGGCGGGCTCAGCGTCAAATTCTAAAGTAGAGAGCAACCGCCAAAAGTCCGTAGACGAAAAACAGGCCTTGGATGGTTATTCAAGCGATGATTCGTCGTGTGATGAAATAAGTGAAAATGAGGATGAAATCGATGTAGTGCAATGACCGAAAATCAGAATAATTTTTTTTCTTTAAAACTTTGATTATGTAAAATATGTCGTCAATGTATCTAGTTTCAACTAAATTTAATATGAAATCTACTTTAATATCAATATTTAGTTACATAAAAAATACTAAAACCAAACCCACGCTTAAAGTACATACATACATATCTATATAAGTATGATCGTATATACTTTACTATTATTTATTTATTTTTGCTATTTTGAATCTGTTGAGATATTATTAAGCTCGTATTACTTGTTCGTAAAATAAACTTAAAAAATTTGACTTTTGTTATCTTATAACTTTCTTGAATCAACAAACAAAACAATAGATACACCAACATACTGCATACCACAAGATACGAGATAAGTCACGAACTTAACCAAAGCCCAGTCAGACATAAAAGGTTCTTGCATGGCGTCTTCTCCCAACTTGTGAAACGTCCTATCTCAGAATTCGTTGAAAGATCGCTCTAATTCGAAATTTGGTTTTAATAGCGCCCTATTTCAAAATTTTTTTTCATAAAAGTCCTATCTCAGAATGAGTTTCAAAACCACCCTACATCTACACAAAAATTCAATAAAGTTTTAGTTGATCTAGGAGCCGGCTCAACGGCAGCGGCAACGAGATTGAGGACGCATCATTTTGTTTCTGCATGTAAAGGCGGGAGGCCAAAATCCTGTGTACTGAGGGTGTTAAAGCTTTTCTTCTTTCTTGTGTGTCTGGAGGATGATAAAAAGTAATCGTGGCTGATCTCGGCCTATGATGAAGGGACACCTTCAGAAATCCTATGTAAGAGCGCCGTTGAAGCAAAGCGAAGGGGCGTAGGTTTTATAGTCAAAACGGATGCTAACTTCCATCACTCTCTGCGAGAAAATATGAATACCAATGCAAGGGTTCTGTCACTTTTTGCCTTTATTCTGAAGTAGGGTATAAGTGTATTTGGTAATGAACCAACGTTTGTTTTATTTCAGTTAGGGAGAACCTTTATCTCCGGTGACCTGTTTTCCCTTCCATCTGGCTGAAATGTTCTTCTCTTGAAAAACCTTGTAGTACTTATCACTTTAAGAATCCTTGAAGTACTAGCGGGGAACTGTCTTGCCGCAAGTTGGATGATTTCCTTGCAAGAGCACCCGTATCGGGCTATGAACTATCCCAAGGCGGGAAAATTCACTCATGTATCTCCCAATGACTTTATGCCAATCAGTCTCACCGCTGGACCGCTTTCGGTAGCGGTGCAAAGGCAGATCAACGACAAGGGTTCTCCATTATTTTGTCAGGGGCCACATAAAGAGGCTTGGTAAGTTTGTAAGTGGAACCAAATTAAGTAGATTTGAGCAACAGGCTACTTTGTGAAGGTTCTTGGGCTCGGAAAAGGCAGAGAAGGGACACGTACTTTTCCCCATTCAATGATTCATAGGGAGAACATTTCGGAATACTGATCTGCCGCACCTGTTAACGATTGGGTCAATACTGGATGAGCGAGTTGAAGGGGACGTTTTCTGTCAGGAACTCGGAGTTACAGGAAGTTCAGTCTACCCGTACATTGTAGCGTCTTTCAAGCGGAGGCGTGGGAATGGGAAGTTGTGTAACGTAGTCACTGTCAAGAAGTTCAAACGGTACGGACGAGGAGGGTCGCCATTATGTTTGGCATTGCTCACGGTAACGTCTAACTACACACAGAGAAAACACAATTGTTAATAATATAAGTAAGTTTACTTGGTTAAAGAATTTTGTATGGAGCCCAAGAAACTTGTGCATTTATACTCGACAAAGACAAACAGAGCTTAGTTAGTTTTTTACCTAAGCCCTTTGGCTTACAAAAATCTGGGTTGCATTAACTAAGTTATCTTAGTATTTTTTTTATGAACTTTAAAAACTATATAGGTGTAAATCAATAAGGCTCTTCGGAAACAAATGTTAGAGTAGGTATCTATCAAAGTTATTTTGTGTAAAATTCAACAAATTACCTAGGAATCTTAGCAGTAATAACTTGGGTGTTTTTTTCATCACCCTACCGGGCATTTTTTATGCATACTATTACATAACCAATCTGTTTGGTCAGTGACAACTTATTGACGGGTCTGTTCTGAGCTTTAGCTCACTCTCACTTCCAAATGCAACCCTACACGTACACAAATGTTTGCATAAGATTCTTCACCATCGCTTTCGAAATGTTATAAAAATTCTGATGCTTCATAACCTCAGACCGGAGTATCCAATGAGTGGCCACAGACTAAACAGCCGGGCAATGTATACAATGTTAGCTAAGGTAGCTTGTAGAAACACATCAGAAACTTGGTTAACCTAGCCAAGCAGAGGTTCTTTTACGAAGTTTTCTTTGGTAATTTGCAATTAGACCTAGGAAACTTCATTCATCTACTAAGTAACTTGTTATCTACCTAAGAAAATTCGAAGTTAGACGGCAGAGTTGGGGGAGGGGTTTATTCATAGGATCTGAACCTTGAGCTCTCCTTCAGACTACCTGATCACTGCAGTGTCTTCCAGGCTGAAGTATCAGCAATCATGGACGCCGCGGCTTGGATAGGCCAACACACTACCAGACAGGACATTTTTATATTCAGCGACAGCCAGGCGGCCATCAAATCCCTTGGCTCTTACTCGTTCAACTCTGAACTGACGCTCAGCTGTCGTCGATCTCTACAAGAGATGGCCCAACAGAATCGCGTTAACCTCACATTGGTCCCGGGGCATAGGGACATTGAGGGAAATTGTAGGGCAGACGAACTTGCGAGGCAGGGCACGACCAAGCAGGTTCTTCGCGATAAAGAGCGCTTAGGTATGCCGTTTGCCACATGCAAGCTTATGCTGAAGGAATACACACTCCGCCAAGCCAACGAAAGATGGCTGCAATCTCCAGGATGCCGGATATCCAAAGAAACCTGGCCGAAATGGGATCATAAAAGATCAAGACAAATTTATGCCCTAAGGAGAAGAGAAATCTCCATATTAATAGGCGTATTAACTGGGCACTGCCTCATTGGTAGGCACGCAGAAAGACTTGGTGTGCCCTACCGACGATGCTGTAGGAGTTGTAAGGATGATGAGGAGGAGGAAACGGTGGAGCACCTCATCTGCAACTGCCCGGCTTTAAGTGGCGCGAGAATGCGCTTTTTGGGAGTTCCCTTCCTGGTCAGCCTACGCCACGTCACGGAGCTGGACATAAAGGACCTGATGGCCTTTATCAAGTCATCTAAATGGTTCGAGGAGGAGTAACGGTGTCGGTATAGGAGGGCAGTCCCGGGATTCTGCTATGTGGAGAATTCCGTTAATACCGGGATTTTCCATATGGCAGGGTCCCGGAACTGACTTTCCTAGTGTTGGTGGTATCACAACGGGCCTTTTAATACTGGCCTAGGTGTGCCTCTGCGGCAGCCACTTGAACCTAACCTAACCTAAGAAAATTCTAACAATTAAAGGTGATTTTTGAGATACTTTAAACTTACACTTTGTTGGCTAAAATTTAAGAACTTTTTGTGCATTTTCCAAACAATTTTTTAACTTCACAAACTTAGAGTAAACGCTTAGAACGGAGAATTACTTGTCATATTCATTATTTCATGCTATCGTCTGTTGTGCTATGTTTTTTTTTTTGAAAAATTTATATGAGAAACCATGGCAACAAAATAAACCATACAACGATACGACGATTATGAGACTATTGTGAATTGGCCAACTGTTTTCAATTTAGAATTCTATAAGCAAAAAATTAAAATTTAAATAAAATTACATAAGGTGTACTATAATTATGATAAGGGTGGTATAAAACGATGTCCACATCCCCAATAGTTGATACATTGATTAACGATTTAACAATTTTCAAATGTTAAAAATCCGATATGGATGTATAAATTTTATTTTTTTTAATTAATCAGTACTAATTCAATAGACCTATTAAGTACGTTTAAAAACTGTAAGGGCTTTAATATTATTCCCCTGTGTGTTAGATAACGTTAATTGTTACTAAAAAAGCAGCAGTTAAGAGCACAATTAAAATAAATACTTTATTTCCTGTAGAATTCCTTTTTTTTCTTAAATATGAAGGGTTTGTGTCACTTTGCGTTCGCACACAATTCAACGTGAGATGGTAAAATAAGCATTTCAAAGCAATTTTTAGGTTAAAGGTTAAGGGGTTATATGAAATCGATCCCTACCACCTACAAAAAAACTGGGGATAACGAAAAAAGTGGCGTGGTACCTCCCTTACGAATTAAATACTTCACATATCTCTGGAAGGTTAGACCAATAAAATTTGGTCAGGAGTTAAATGAGATTAATCTCTCAAAAACTGGGGATAACGAAAAGGGGACGTGGTTCCTCCAATACGAAGGAAACACAGAGCCAAAGGTACCTAATAAAATAGAACAAAAATGATAAGATATCTGTATAGTTTTTTTTTTTTCAAGAAGATGTGCTTCACACTATTGTAGAGAAAATATTTTTAATGTTTTCAAAGGGAAATCACACATGAATATTTGAGAAGATTTTCTTTTTAACATTTCAAATTACGAAAAGAAGAGAGAGAATCGAACTTACAATTTTTGGAATGCTAAACCCAGCTGCTTATCATCCGGCCATCGTGTAATAATGCTTGCCAGCGTCTAATTACAGCTTTGTACTAAATGTATAGTTTTTTTTAACAAGAATTTCTTCGTAAAACCAATAATTTCCCTATAGTTTTTTCTTCGTTTCCACCGTTTCGACTACCCCTTTGCCCAAAACGATTCGCCTCCCGGCTGCCAACGTCCAATGGGCACGTGGTCGCATAACACCCTGGATTGGGAGGGGGAAGATCTTAGTCGTCGCACCAGAGAGGCTTGGCTTCTCTCGTGATGTAGTACCGGTGGCGCTATGATCACAAGGGCAGCGTAGACCTGTGGCTATCGACTTAAGCCCTCGTACCGCGGCAAGGTGTCCACCCTTCACGAGGGAATTATTTATGTTAGACCACTGAAATTTTGGTGAGATGCTGTATGAGATAAAAAACTGGGGATAACGAAAAAGGGGGCGTGAGAAACATACAGGGAAATAAATTTGTGGCAGGACAACGTCTGCCGGGTCAAAATAACAAATACTCCAACAGACTCAAATTTTTGTAGATTCTACCCTCAGAAAGAAACCCGCAAAAATTTGGAGTCAAAGAACTTGACAAAAAGTTAAATCTGAATCCACACATCATTTCCACATTCTATTTCGGATCAAGTATCCCTACTAGACAGATGCCGGTTATTTGATCGGTTATGTAACCAACTTGCCTAATGTGACTTTTGGGTAGTTTTGTTAGTTATTTTCTTAAGGCGAGTGCGCAAAAAATAACCATGTCTTTGCTGTGCGTTTGGGTTATGTGTGACGCAAACGTGTGTTAGCTGTAATGGTTATGAATAACCCCAACGCAAGTTAGAGCTAATGGTTATGAATAACGCAAAAGCAGCTTTAGATGTTACGGTTATGCATGACGCAAGTGTCAGGTATTGCTAACTAAGACAAGACGATGGCTTAAAATTTGGCTTTTATTGCTGAATGTAGTTGAAAATAACACAATTTTTACACTTACAATAATAAATTATCACAAATACATCACTAAATACTTAAAAAACTAATTGAATTCCATTATTATCCGGTTGGAAGGCCAATCTCCTCGTCCATCTGAAAGTATGTAATTTTGGGCACATGAACATATAAAAACGACTGGGCATGTTAAATAACAATTTTTAGCACTATATACTTGCCTTATCTGCGCGATTTAGCAGTAATTTCACTACAAAACTCCTTTTAAAATACCCAATAAACACAACGGATTCGCCTCGGATTCGAGGCGAGCTCGCCTTCTCTTAAAATATTATCGCGGTGATACTTCGCGGCGATAGAGCGGCGAATCCGAATTCTCAGGCGAGTCACTTATCATAGGCGAATCGAGATTATAGCTCTTTCTCGGATCGTCGCGATTCGAGATTTGAGCTCATAGGCGAAACGATATTATAGATCTTTCTCGGATCGTGGACGATTCGAGATTTTAGTTCATAGGCGAATCGAGATTATAGCTCTTTCGCGATTCGAGAAAACATTGCTTTCTCGGTTCGTGGGCGATTCGAGATTTTAGCTCCTTGGCGATTCGAGAAAACATTGCTTTCTCGGATAGTGGACGATTCGAGATTTTGGCTCATCGACGAATTGAGATTTTATCTCAATGGCGATTCGAGATTTTAGCTCTTTGGCGAATCGAACGATTCTACTTTTTCGGATCGTTGGCAAATCGGTATTTTAGCTCTTTTCCGATTCGAGTACTTGCAATTGTATGGCTATTCGTTAAATAATTATGTAATGCAAAAAAAATTTCTGTTCTTTACATCAAATATGTATTTATTATAATCATTGAAACAAGAAAGACTTATAAAAAACAATTGTGTTCAATTTTCATTTATTTTATCCTCATTTATTATCTCAGCACCTCGCTTAGTATACCTGGATTTTTTACTTAAGCGGTCTCTGCAATACTGAAAGTTTTTCTTTGAAATTTCCTCCACCAAGGATGTTGAAACTGTTTTAAAGTTTAACTGGAATGCAGCTGAAATATATGTATATCATATATATATATCAAGCATTTTATTAAAGTACGGCCAGTTCTAAACTATTTATAGTCCGGGGTATGCTGAATAGCTGAGTTTTTGTGAGCGTCTTCCTTTCACTGAGATGCCCAACTTTTATTGGCGGGTTTCGGGGTTAGAGGTGTGGAATGTGTCAAAACTAGGCGTGTAAAAATTTAAATAATACCGAGCTAATTTTTGTATCACAGACAGCCATGGTCGCAAATAGCATGCAAACATAAAGAGCCCTACAAAAAAGTGTGGTATGGGGCCCGGCTCCCCGCCTCAAATGTGTCTAAGTTAGGTATGTAAATGTTTGAATAATATACATATGTAGAACAAGAGTGAGGTATGTTAGGTAAGCAGAAATATAACATTGTAACAAAGAATATAACATTGTAACAAAAGAAATATAACAAGTAATCATTATTAACAGGTCTGATTCCACGCCCCCTAACTCCAAAACCCACCACTTTCGAAAATTTTCGAAGATACAAGAGTTTGTCGTCTCAGGAGAGGAAGAGGTACAGCGTACCCCGGGCTATTAATGTTGCTGAATTTGGACTTAACAGAAAATGGGATGTATTTCAATATATTTTGAGACAATTTTACGACAAAAAATAGTAAACTAGATATTTGAAGATAACCCCAATTTCGGCTTAACGTTTATTTCAGCAACGTTAAAGCGTGTCGTACTATACAGTTTTGTTCGACACCTAAGCAACTTTTTTCAAGGAAGCCGTTTAGCCAAACTATAATTATTTATATACATATTTTAAAAAATTTTAATCTAAAATCTGGGAAATTCTTATACCGAAACTACATAAAAAAGTTTCCAAATTTATACAAAATTAGGGAAAATTAACCAAAATTTAAAAAACTGTATGCGGTTTTGTAGTTCATTCAGTTTTGTATAGAAGAAAATGTGGAACAGCCTCGACGAAAAAAACTCCAATCATTCAGCGGAATGTCGAAGCAAGTTCTAACTTGCATTGTACTGAAATTGAATGAGCTACAAAACTGCATACTCGAAAAAAGTCTAAAAATTCTGAGAAAAAAGTTAAAAAATTTGATAACAGTTTTTCACATTTTGGTTAATTTTCCTGAATTTTCTTGAATTTCGTATAAACTTTAAAACCTCTTTTTATGTGGTTTCCGCATAAGAATTTCCATATTTTAAATGACAACTATTAAAAAGTAAATAATCATAGTTTCGCTGAAGTACTTTCTCGAAAAAAGTTGCTTAGGTTTCGAACAGTACTGTATATACGACCTTGTCAAAAGATGGGTATGTTTAGAATATTTTGCTATATTTTTAACAGAGTTTGAAAAAAATCAAATCTTAAAGCAGATAACTTTATTTGCAGACTGGAGTGAATACTCTTATTTTTACTCAATACTAACCTCGAATAGCTGCTGTTGTTATCAGGTCTTTGGCAGCTTTTTTTGTTTGGGTTCCCACCCAACAAAAATTTTGAGCAGCGTTGTCATCAATAATTCTTCGCCATGATTTTCTAACAAACTCCTGCGGTGCTTTGCTTGCAAAGCTTGCAAGCTCATGGACCTATAAGCATTAAAAATGTTACGCATATAAAAGGTGATATAAAACTGTGGAGTACTATAAGGACCATGGAAATTACGCCCACGGGCATTAATAATCTAAAAACAAATAAACTGCGCCCACAGCGTAATTTCCTTATCGAAATAGACATAACGCCCTCGGACAAAAAGCAATAATGCCCAGGAATTTTCTTTATTTTTCCAAAAAGAAAAAACGCCCACTGAAAAGATTTGTTAAGCCATGGGCGTGAAAAAACGCTCACGGACAAGATTTTGTGAAACCAGTGAGCGCTTTGCTCGATATGGAAAAGGAAATAAAACCACCCTTGGGCTTTATTTCCATTTCCAAAAGGCCACGGCTGATTTTACACTCACTTGCGAAGCGAATAGTTATGCGAATCAAACCGATTGCGTAAAACATACATACCGCGTTTTGAAAAAAGTCGGCGTCACGTAGCTGTTCCTCAAATTTGTTGAACTGATGTTCTGATGAAAATGGTTGCTCGGGCAAACATTTCACCAAAATATTAGCCCCATCATTTTTTTTCTTTTTCAGTTCTCGCTTTAGGTCGAGAACCTCCTCAGCTAGGCGGCTTATGGCGTTGGCATTCTTTAGATTGGCTTTCTTTAATTCTTTTTGGTTTGATATTATTTTATCCAATTTTGCAAAGATTTCAGCTGTAAATTTAACGTTAATAATTTATAAGTATAAGATTATCTTTTATTCACATGTTATCTGTAATATTATGAGTAATGAAACGATGGAGAATGCCTCAAATTTACCTGCAATGAATGTACAAATTTTGTCGCCAATTTTCATGCAATGAAGTTTTCTAGCATTCGTCATAGGCGCTTTAGCCGCCTTCGCTTCATCACTTATGTATATTGCTGTAAATCATTTACTTACCCTTTACATGCCTAGGCTTCTTGACATCATCGTCGCTTTGTGATTCGGACGCACTCGATTCCGAGTCACTAGAACAGGAACTGGAACGTCGTTTACTCATGTTGAAATAAATTTTTTTCGATTTCACCGGTAATTTATAATTTTTTGATTTTGCGAGTAGAGTTTTTTTTTCAAAGATAACTGCGATTGTTCAAGCAGTATTCATATTTTACTTTTGATATTTGACATTTCTTTCATATTAGGTATGAAAGAAATGTCAAATATCAAAAATAAAATTGAAAATTTGGTGACAAATAATAAGTAATTTCATCCGATATAATGCATCGTAATAAGCAAGCTCTTAAGAAAGAAGTGCATCAATTTTTAAACACTTATTTAGGCCCAAGTAATTTTGAAAATTACGATCAAAATAAGGAAACAAATAATTTGGAAGATCAATGTGAAAAGCAAGCAGAATATAGCTATTGTTCGCAAAGTGATGACTGCGCTGCAAATGCAAACATTGTACATTCTAACGTATGTTTACTATGTCCAAATGCATGCATTTATTGAATACTTTAGTTAAAATAGTTTTTTTAGGCAAGTGAAGAATTAATTCATGATGATATACAATTTGACGATATAAGAACTAAGATTTCGAAATGGTCAATCGAAGAAAATATAGCAGCTATTTCTATCAACAAACTTCTACGCATTCTAAGCCCACATCATCCGACATTACCACTTGATGCACGCACTTTGAGAAACTCACCAAGAAGTACACCGAGAATTCAAATAGGTGGAGGTCATTATATCCATTATGGAATCAAAGATGGCCTTACTGACTTTTTCTTAAATAATTGTCATGAAGCAGATTTGCTTGAACTAAATTTTAATATTGATGGTCTTCCAGTATCTAAAAGTTCTGGTGCACAAGTTTGGCCAATTCTTATGAGTATTAAAAATACAGAAGTTGTGCTAACTGTAGGTGTATTCGAAGGCTATAGCAAACCAAAAAATATGTCCGAGTACGTATTACTTCGCGATTCGTTTCATTTATTCGCAATTTCCAAAAATTTATTTTTCTTTTAAAGGTATCTTGAAATGACGATTTGTGAAATAAATGAATTAGTAAGTAACGGATTCGAATTTAGAGGGAAATACTTTTTGGTCAAAATTGGAGTTTTTGTATGTGATGCTCCGGCAAGAGCCATGATTATGGAAATAAAAGGTCATTCCGGTTACAATTGCTGCCACAGATGTACACTACGCGGAAAGAGATATCAAAATAAAACAATATTTCCATATAGCGAAAATACACTGAGAACAAATGAAGCTTTTAGAGCTCGGATGCACTCAGCACACCACAATAATCAGCAAAGGATTGCTTTAGAAGACCTGCCAATAGATATGGTGCAACAGTTCCCTTTTGACTATATGCACGTTGTGTGTTTGGGTGTTATGAAAACATTGCTTAGATACTGGATTAAAAAACGGAAAAAACCCTTTTCGTTAAGTGCATCAAAGATACGTACACTTAACACTCGACTTGCTAAAAATAAGAAAAATTCACCTTATGAATTTGCGAGAAAGCCTCGTTCGATATATGAATTCGATAGGTGGAAGGCAACTGAGTTAAGAAATTTTCTTTTGTATACTGGGCCAATTATTTTGTTGAATATTTTAAGTCCTGAGAGATATAAACACTTTTTAGACCTAAGCACCGCAATAAGGCTTTTACTTTCGAACGATAATTGTTCTTACGACTCAGCAAACGCACTGTTATGCCGTTTTGTGGAAAAAATTCCACTATTGTACACCAAGTCCTTATTAACTTACAACATGCACTGCTTAATACACTTGACTGCGGATTGCAAAATGCATGGACCACTTCATACATTCAGCGCATTCAAATTTGAAAACTTTCTCAGTAGTATCAAACGACAACTAAGGAAAAAATCACAGTTCGGGGCGCAAATATATAATAGAATGGTGGAATCAAGTCGTAACGGAATAATAAAAAAAAAGCAAAAATTTAGAGTAGAGCGAATTGACGGCACCAAATACTCTTTTATTGGCACCAAATCAAAATTTATCTCACTCAATCACCCTGATAATCTTTTTGTGAAAAATAATCACGTTTATACTGTTCAGTACATCGAAATTGAAAATAATGTTTATTTCGTTTATGGTAAGCCAATACAAACTGATAATTGTTCCTTTTCTAATCATATTAAGAAATGTATATCCAATAATTTTACATTCCAAACTAATGACATTAGCAGATTCACTTTTCATGAAATAACAAAAGTTTTCCAAGTAATGTTAAATGGAAATACTTATTTTGTTCCGTTGCTTCATTAAATAAATATAACTTGTTTGAAAATTTTAATGTTTGGTTTTTTTCTGATACTTCACTGAAAGGGACATAAATCTACGGAATTGTCTACTCAGTCTATAGTAACACCTTTTGAAAAACTTGGCGTTAATCGGCTTTTAGATTTGGCCGTTTGGAAGAGGATTTTACTACTTAATTCTAACCCAAAGTTGTTGGCATGGGTGATCTCCTCGGATATCTAAGCTGAATTAATTTTTGCTTCAAAGTTTCAAATTTGGCTGCCAAGGCGCGTGTGTGCCCGACAGGTCTTTGATGACAGCAGACATTGCAAAGGAGGGAGAAGTTACGTCGTGCCTGTTAAAAGACCAAACAAACTTCCATAACGCAACGCTTAAGTCGAGTCCGAGAAAATACCTTCGAGAAAATAATTTTTAGCGAGTTCGCCTTGAATTCGAGACGAGTCCAAAAATTACACTCGCGAAAACCTACTTTCGCTAACTTGCCTCGAATTGGCGATGAGTCCGGGAAAGTACCTTCGAGAAAATCTACATTCGGCAAACTCGCCTCGAATTCGAGACGAGTCCGAAAATTATACTCGCGAAAACCTACAATCGGCGAACTCGCCTCGAATTTGAGACGAGTCCGAGAAAGTACCTTCGAGAATATATACCTTCGGCGAGCTCGCCTCGAATTCGAGACGAGTACGAGAAAGTACCTTCGAGAAAATCTGCATTCGGCGAACTCGCCTCGAATTCGAGACGAGTCCGAAAATTACACTCGCAAAAATCTACATTCGGCGAACTCGCCTCGAATTCGAGACGAGTGCGAGAAAATACCTTCGAGAAAATCTAGATTAGGCGAGCTGGCCTCGATTTCGAGACGAGTCCGAGAAAGTAACTTGGAGAAAATCTACATTCGGCGAACTCGCCTCGAGTTCGAGGCGATATCATCTTCGCCTGTGTGTTTATTGGGTATTTTTACAATTTTTGTTTGTATGTATTAGTGAGTATTTATTACCATGGTTAGGGCCATCTAGTAGGGATCTATGCGGGCTGTAAATAGGCCAGACCGTCTAAAAAGACGTCGTCGGCGGCGGCTTTTGTCGGCGGCGTATACCTCTACTAAACACCATAATAGCATTATTTCATCAAATATACCTATTTATTTTTCATTACAGTGGCATCACAACCACCATATCCCACGATGGCCACTTCAGCACTCCTACGTTTTCAACAACAACAAAAACCTGGTACAGCACGTTCACAAATATTTACTACTCCTCCTGGATTATTGACCAATATGGGCGGAAACGGTACCGTTGTTAATTTTGGCTTCAAATCTTTTCACAGCACACAAAACTTTATGGCAACACCTGTGCTCTCTGCCCGTTTCCCAGCTTTAAAGACGCACGCGCAACATCTGTTGGATATTTCTATGAGCGCAGCCAATCTGATGAACCATCATCATCGGCCTCACCATTCCCACATTGTACAAAATTCAAATACAACACCAAATATTCTTCGCAGTAATGGGTCGACGCAATTGCAATTAACAAGAACAACAACCAGCGTAAGTAGTACCAACAACAACAGTAACGGAACTAGTGTCGGTGGTAGTAGTGGCACGGGGAAACGTAAACGATCTTGGTCACGAGCCGTATTCAGTAATTTGCAACGTAAAGGACTCGAAATTCAATTCCAGCAACAAAAATACATCACCAAGCCAGATCGTCGAAAGTTGGCGGCGCGGCTGAATCTCACTGATGCGCAGGTTAGTGGGCTTTATCTGCCCTTTTTACATTTTTAAGTACAACTCAGTATTCCGACTGCTGAGTGAAAGATCACCGTATTTCCAAAAAATTAAAAAAAAACACTTATTTCAGAATTTTGTTCAAATAACTCTTTATTTCAGAATTTCTTTCAAAAAATCCCCATCTGAGACTACACTCAAAGAAAAAATCGTTCTAAAACGAACGAAACAAGTCCACAACTGAGAACATTCGTGCACGAAAGTCTGTCAGTAACGTTTTGACTTAACTCAAAAACGATGGTCTTATTTTGAGAACGGATTTTTCAAGAACAGATAGGACTTGATATATGAACATTTTTAACTTATTCTGAGAACGTATTGTGCTCATTTCAGGAATATTTTGGGCCAAAGTAAAAAAAATCTAATTAAAATGATTTTTCAAGGTTCTTTCAAATGACAATTTCTCACGTTGGTTTCTTGCTTGCCTGCACCGGGTGTCGAGCCTACACTGCTTTGACTGCTGACCGGAGGTGTTTACCAACAGGCCATCGCGTACTTATGTTTGCCGGCGTCTAATTGCAGTTTTGTTCTATGACAGCAATAACAGTATCTTCGCTGTTGGATTTGTTCTCTTAAAGTTGTTTACAGACTAAATGCCTAAAAGTATGCAACGATGTTGTAATGTTCTCTTTATGGGTTCTGATGATAACACCGGCCGTTCTATTTTCGACAACAGCGTTCTGATGACAACACCGACCGTTCTATTTTCCATAACTTCGTTCGCATTTCAAGAATCTGGTTGTTATTTTGAGACAGGGTGGTATATTGGCAACATCAAATGTTCTTTTTTTAAGAACAAAAAATCTAGAACACGAAAATCTAAAATTGAGACCTGTTGTGCTGCATTTTAGAACGGTGTTTTTCCCTGAGTGTATAGCGACCTACATATTTAAAAATAGGATTCAAAAATTACCTATCTCTGCCTAAAATGTATCGAATTTTTATTGCGAAAGGGTGTTTTTGAAAAATATTTGTAAATATATGGTGATCTTCCACTTAGGCAACGATTTGTACTTTTTCGCTTAAAATTGAATTGGTATCTATTTATACTTTTTCCAGGTGAAGGTTTGGTTCCAAAATCGCCGCATGAAATGGCGTCATACACGCGAAAATCTGAAAAGTGGACAAGAGAAACAAATGTCATCAGCCTGCAGTAGTTCCACAACTGCGGCGGGCTCAGCGTCAAATTCTAAAGTAGAGAGCAACCGCCAAAAGTCCGTAGACGAAAAACAGGCCTTGGATGGTTATTCAAGCGATGATTCGTCGTGTGATGAAATAAGTGAAAATGAGGATGAAATCGATGTAGTGCAATGACCGAAAATCAGAATAATTTTTTTTCTTTAAAACTTTGATTATGTAAAATATGTCGTCAATGTATCTAGTTTCAACTAAATTTAATATGAAATCTACTTTAATATCAATATTTAGTTACATAAAAAATACTAAAACCAAACCCACGCTTAAAGTACATACATACATATCTATATAAGTATGATCGTATATACTTTACTATTATTTATTTATTTTTGCTATTTTGAATCTGTTGAGATATTATTAAGCTCGTATTACTTGTTCGTAAAATAAACTTAAAAAATTTGACTTTTGTTATCTTATAACTTTCTTTAATCAACAAACAAAACAATAGATACACCAACATACTGCATACCACAAGATACGAGATAAGTCACGAACTTAACCAAAGCCCAGTCAGACATAAAAGGTTCTTGCATGGCGTCTTCTCCCAACTTGTGAAACATCCTATCTCAGAATTTGTTGAAAGATCGCTCTAATTCGAAATTTGGTTTTAATAGCGCCCTATTTCAAAATTTTTTTCATAAAAGTCCTATCTCAGAATGAGTTTCAAAACCACCCTACATCTACACAAAAATTCAATAAATTTTTAGTTGATCTAGGAGCCGGCTCAACGGCAGCGGCAACGAGATTGAGGACGCATCATTTTGTTTCTGCATGTAAAGGCGGGAGGCCAAAATCCTGTGTACTGAGGGTGTTAAAGCTTTTCTTCTTTCTTGTGTGTCTGGAGGATGATAAAAAGTAATCGTGGCTGATCTCGGCCTATGATGAAGGGACACCTTCAGAAATCCTATGTAAGAGCGCCGTTGAAGCAAAGCGAAGGGGCGTAGGTTTTATAGTCAAAACGGATGCTAACTTCCATCACTCTCTGCGAGAAAATATGAATACCAATGCAAGGGTTCTGTCACTTTTTGCCTTTATTCTGAAGTAGGGTATAAGTGTATTTGGTAATGAACCAACGTTTGCTTTATTTCAGTTAGGGAGAACCTTTATCTCCGGTGACCTGTTTTCCCTTCCATCTGGCTGAAATGTTCTTCTCTTGAAAAACCTTGTAGTACTTATCACTTTAAGAATCCTTGAAGTACTAGCGGGGAACTGTCTTGCCGCAAGTTGGATGATTTCCTTGCAAGAGCACCTGTATCGGGCTATGAACTATCCCAAGGCGGGAAAATTCACTCATGTATCTCCCAATGACTTTATGCCAATCAGTCTCACCGCGTTTGTCTTAAAAACGCTGGACCGCTTTCGGTAGCGGTGCAAAGGCAGATCAACGACAAGGGTTCTCCATTATTTTGTCAGGGGCCACATAAAGAGGCTTGGTAAGTTTGTAAGTGGAACCAAATTAAGTAGATTTGAGCAACAGGCTACTTTGTGAAGGTTCTTGGGCTCGGAAAAGGCAGAGAAGGGACACGTACTTTTCCCCATTCAATGATTCATAGGGAGAACATTTCGGAATACTGATCTGCCGCACCTGTTAACGATTGGGTCAATACTGGATGAGCGAGTTGAAGGGGACATTTTCTGTCAGGAACTCGGAGTTACAGGAAGTTCAGTCTACCCGTACATTGTAGCGTCTTTCAAGCGGAGGCGTGGGAATGGGAAGTTGTGTAACGTAGTCACTGTCAAGAAGTTCAAACGGTACGGACGAGGAGGGTCGCCATTATGTTTGGCATTGCTCACGGTAACGTCTAACTACACACAGAGAAAACACAATTGTTAATAATATAAGTAAGTTTACTTGGTTAAAGAATTTTGTATGGAGCCCAAGAAACTTGTGCATTTATACTCGACAAAGACAAACAGAGCTTAGTTAGTTTTTTACCTAAGCCCTTTGGCTTACAAAAATCTGGGTTGCATTAACTAAGTTATCTTAGTATTTTTTTTATGAACTTTAAAAACTATATAGGTGTAAATCAATAAGGCTCTTCGGAAACAAATGTTAGAGTAGGTATCTATCAAAGTTATTTTGTGTAAAATTCAACAAATTACCTAGGAATCTTAGCAGTAATAACTTGGGTGTTTTTTTCATCACCCTACCGGGCATTTTTTATGCATACTATTACATAACCAATCTGTTTGGTCAGTGACAACTTATTGACGGGTCTGTTCTGAGCTTTAGCTCACTCTCACTTCCAAATGCAACCCTACATGTACACAAATGTTTGCATAAGATTCTTCACCATCGCTTTCGAAATGTTATAAAAATTCTGATGCTTCATAACCTCAGACCGGAGTATCCAATGAGTGGCCACAGACTAAACAGCCGGGCAATGTATACAATGTTAGCTAAGGTAGCTTGTAGAAACACATCAGA
This sequence comes from Campiglossa producta, assembly GCA_964058755.1. Taxonomy (NCBI): domain Eukaryota; kingdom Metazoa; phylum Arthropoda; class Insecta; order Diptera; family Tephritidae; genus Campiglossa; species Campiglossa producta. Next base: position 97,991,444 of record CAXKVI010000003.1, read on the forward strand.
AACTTGGTTAACCTAGCCAAGCAGAGGTTCTTTTACGAAGTTTTCTTTGGTAATTTGCAATTAGACCTAGGAAACTTCATTCATCTACTAGAGAACTGGTTTATTTTTATAAAGTTATCTTAAGTAACTTGTTATCTACCTAAGAAAATTCGAAGTTAGACGGCAGAGTTGGGGGAGGGGTTTATTCATAGGATCTGAACCTTGAGCTCTCCTTCAGACTACCTGATCACTGCAGTGTCTTCCAGGCTGAAGTATCAGCAATCATGGACGCCGCGGCTTGGATAGGCCAACACACTACCAGACAGGACATTTTTATATTCAGCGACAGCCAGGCGGCCATCAAATCCCTTGGCTCTTACTCGTTCAACTCTGAACTGACGCTCAGCTGTCGTCGATCTCTTCAAGAGATGGCCCAACAGAATCGCGTTAACCTCACATTGGTCCCGGGGCATAGGGACATTGAGGGAAATTGTAGGGCAGACGAACTTGCGAGGCAGGGCACGACCAAGCAGGTTCTTCGCGATAAAGAGCGCTTAGGTATGCCGTTTGCCACATGCAAGCTTATGCTGAAGGAATACACACTCCGCCAAGCCAACGAAAGATGGCTGCAATCTCCAGGATGCCGGATATCCAAAGAAACCTGGCCGAAATGGGATCATAAAAGATCAAGACAAATTTATGCCCTAAGGAGAAGAGAAATCTCCATATTAATAGGCGTATTAACTGGGCACTGCCTCATTGGTAGGCACGCAGAAAGACTTGGTGTGCCCTACCGACGATGCTGTAGGAGTTGTAAGGATGATGAGGAGGAGGAAACGGTGGAGCACCTCATCTGCAACTGCCCGGCTTTAAGTGGCGCGAGAATGCGCTTTTTGGGAGTTCCCTTCCTGGTCAGCCTACGCCACGTCACGCAGCTGGACATAAAGGACCTGATGGCCTTTATCAAGTCATCTAAATGGTTCGAGGAGGAGTAACGGTGTCGGTATAGGAGGGTCAGTCCCGGGATTCTGCTATGTGGAGAATTCCGTTAATACCGGGATTTTCCATATGGCAGGGTCCCGGAACTGACTTTCCTAGTGTTGGTGGTATCACAACGGGCCTTTTAATACTGGCCTAGGTGTGCCTCTGCCGCAGCCACTTGAACCTAACCTAACCTAAGAAAATTCTAACAATTAAAGGTGATTTTTGAGATACTTTAAACTTACACTTTGTTGGCTAAAATTTAAGAACTTTTTGTGCATTTTCCAAACAATTTTTTAACTTCACAAACTTAGAGTAAACGCTTAGAACGGAGAATTACTTGTCATATTCATTATTTCATGCTATCGTCTGTTGTGCTATGTTTTTTTTTTTTGAAAAATTTATATGAGAAACCATGGCAACAAAATAAACCATACAACGATACGACGATTATGAGACTCTTGTGAATTGGCCAACTGTTTTCAATTTAGAATTCTATAAGCAAAAAATTAAAATGTAAATAAAATTACATAAGGTGTACTATAATTATGATAAGGGTGGTATAAAACGATGTCCACATCCCCAATAGTTGATACATTGATTAACGATTTAACAATTTTCAAATGTTAAAAATCCGATATGGATGTATAAATTTTATTTTTTTTAATTAATCAGTACTAATTCAATAGACCTATTAAGTACGTTTAAAAACTGTAAGGGCTTTAATATTATTCCCCTGTGTGTTAGATAACGTTAATTGTTACTAAAAAAGCAGCAGTTAAGAGCACAATTAAAATAAATACTTTATTTCCTGTAGAATTCCATTTTTTTCTTAAATATGAAGGGTTTGTGTCACTTTGCGTTCGCACACAATTCAACGTGAGATGGTAAAATAAGCATTTCAAAGCAATTTTTAGGTTAAAGGTTAAGGGGTTATATGAAATCGATCCCTACCACCTACAAAAAAACTGGGGATAACGAAAAAAGTGGCGTGGTACCTCCCTTACGAATGAAATACTTCACATATCTCTGGAAGGTTAGACCAATAAAATTTGGTCAGGAGTTAAATGAGATTAATCTCTCAAAAACTGGGGATAACGAAAAGGGGACGTGGTTCCTCCAATACGAAGGAAACACAGAGCCAAAGGTACCTAATAAAATAGAACAAAAATGATAAGATATCTGTATAGTTTTTTTTTTTTTTTCAAGAAGATGTGCTTCACACTATTGTAGAGAAAATATTTTTAATGTTTTCAAAGGGAAATCACACATGAATATTTGAGAAGATTTTCTTTTTAACATTTCAAATTACGAAAAGAAGAGAGAGAATCGAACTTACAATTTTTGGAATGCTAAACCCAGCTGCTTATCATCCGGCCATCGTGTAATAATGCTTGCCAGCGTCTAATTACAGCTTTGTACTAAATGTATAGTTTTTTTTAACAAGAATTTCTTCGTAAAACCAATAATTTCCCTATAGTTTTTTCTTCGTTTCCACCGTTTCGACTACCCCTTTGCCCAAAACTGATCATGAAGACAATCTTATTAATTTTATTAGGCATTTTTGGTTCTGTGAATATTTCAGAGTCCATATCTCTGGAAGTATTGAGGTTAGACCATTAAAATTTAGTGAGGAGTTATATGTGATCGATCCCTACCACCTCGAAAGATACAGGGGATAACGAAAAAGGGGGCGTAGAATCTCCCATACGAATGAAATACTTCATAGTCCACCCAACTGCTAAAAAATTTGCTAAAATTATGGGAGAGGGCTGAAAAGCCGCGTGTTGGTCCCAGAATCACTAATAAAGTTGCAAGTTTTCATGTGGCTGTTGTAATTACATTAGGCTGTCCATAAAAACGTGCAAAAAAAGTATTGGCGGTAGCCACGGGTACATCCGGACTTGGCATGGCGTAGCCCAGGGTTATATTTTATAACTCAGAATGTTCTGCACATAAATACTATGGAAACATGCAGGGAAACAAATTTGTGGCCGGACAACGTCTGCCGGGTTAGCTAGTGGATCATAAAAATCAATTATAAAAAAAACGGAGCTCAGCGTAAAAAATTTGCAAGAGAGATATATGTATGGGCAAATCCTCAAAACTTTTGATAATGCAAAAAAAAAAGAAACAAAAAAGATAATAGGAGCACACCCTTGAGCTTTTGCTGACGCTTTTACTTAGTTTATAAGATTATATTTTGACTCTTGTTATTATGCTAAAGGTGCGGGCGTGGAAATTATGACGTCATCATTATGAAATTTTATTATTTTTTTACTTTTATTTGCAATCTATTGCCTAGTTTATACGAACGTAAAATCGAATTATTTCAAAACGAGTTTCTTACGACACATTTCAAAATCCCTTTGAATTAATAAGTACCCCGTGAAGGGTGGATACCTTGCTGCGGTACGAGGGCTTAAGTCGATAGCCACAGGGCTACGCTGCCCTTGTGATCATAGCTCCGTACGGCACTTCATCACGAGAGCAGCCTAGCCTCTCTGGCGCGACGACAAAGATCTTCCCCCTCCCAATCCAGGGTGTTATGCGACCACGTGCCCATTGGACGTTTGCAGCCGGGAGGCAAATCGTGGGTGTATTTGAACGGAGCCTCTCTGATACCGGGTCGCCTCAGAGAGTAAGCATGGCCTTACCGCGGTACGGGGCTCTGCCGCGGCGGACGACACATTTTCCCCTACTCTTCCCTTGACCCTAAGCTGGCCTTGTCCGGCGATGGGTCGTACGAACAAGATGAACTCAAATAACGCAAATAAAAACGAAAAACCCAAAAAACAAACAACGCCAAATTTCACTCCTCAGCAAAGGAGAGCTATGGAGGAGCAGGCGAGAAAGCAACAACAACGCCGGAGGACAACCTCCGTTCCACAATCAAGGGGGGGATCGACAGCGATGGCAACTACGAGTCGGTCAACCAACCCTCTATCGAGTAAGATTGACTTGATGGGAGCTAGCACCAGTGCGGTTGCCAACGCAGCTAAGCGGACCACGGCGGATGGTAAACTCCCATCAACCTCTGATATGAAAACCAGTATCTTTACGTCTGTGGCAGCGGTCTCACGACCTGGCCTCGGAGTTTCGAAGGGGAAGGAAGCTGCAACTGAGATTTCGGCAAGGGGAGCGACCGCGATGGCAACTACGGGTCCGCACTCCCGGGAGACATCTCCCCGCCGCTTCACATACCACGAGAAAAGATTGGCTGCAAAGATCCTGAAGAGGTATGAAGGGGTACCGCAGGAGTCGCTGTCGCCGAATTCCAGTAAATCGGTAGAGCTAGCGAAAGCTGTGATACCGGGTTTCCAAAAATCTTACATGCCAAAGAGGTTAAAAGTTAACCCTTTCAAGCGCCAGAGATCGGACCTGGAGTTAACTCCCCCTCCCAAGCGGCATCAGAATACCTCTGGAGCGGGCAAACTAAGCTTTGCTGAGGTAACCAAGGACAGGATCCTTATAGGCGTCCTTGACCGAGGCAATGACCGTCTGGCCATCCCCAAGGACCGGTGGCGTTACGTGCGAAATGAACTCGGCAACATTATTCTCAACGTTGCTCCGGAGTTTCCGGGTAGTTCGGCGCGAGTAACGGATGCGGGCTGGCACCAGGGTCAAATCAAATTTCTTGCATGCGAGGATGCAAAAACCGTAGCACTGTATAAGGCAGCAGCTGCTAAACTGGGTGAAGTCTACAAGGGCGCAAAGATAGAGGTCGTCGACTGGAAGGACATTCCAGCTCGTCCAAGGGCAAGGGCGTGGATTCCGGCCATCCCTGACGAACCCGACAGAATTCTCGGGATGCTACGGCTAATGAATCCGTCCCTCCCAACGCATGACTGGAGTGTCAATCTGGTCGGGGATGCGGTGGGGCCCGACAGACAGGTGGTGTTCACCATGAATAAAGAGTCAATCGAGCCCCTCAAAAGGTGCAATGGCCTAGTACACTACAGCGTAGGCCAGATCGTTATCCACGTATATCGTGGTGATGCTCAGCGCGCTGCCTTCTCGGCTGCTCCGGGGGAACCGGAAAACGAATTACCAGAAGAGGAAGCGGAGGATTCCGATGCGGAAAGCATGTTATCCGCCACGTCCCTTGCCGATATTGCTGTGAACAACTCGGAGATGGAGGACAGCCTACAGGACGAGGAAGTCCTCGACGTCACGGTGGTAGCAGCCAACGCTGAGCGATTAACATCTAACGCTACAGGCAGCAGGACTCCTGCAACGCCATATCGGGCAGTTAATCGGAACAACTCGTCGTTGATAGGCAACCTCCGGGATGGGGCAAACCTCGACGACATGGGGACGGCAGGGAAGTCTGTGCGCTCTCATGTTGGTGGTGCTTCAGATTAATCTGCACAAATCTAAAGTGGCTTCGGCTGCTTTAAGTAGTCGTCTTTCTAAAGGCGACGTGGATGTGGTCCTCATCCAAGAACCCTGGGTCAATAGCTCGAGAATCTGCGGATTGGGGACTAAGGGCTTCAAGCTCATTCGAGCCAGCGAGGAGAGCAAAGTCCGAACGTGTATTTTGGTCAAGTCTGAGTTGAACTCCTTTCTCCTACCTAACTACTCCAATGGTGATATTACCGCTATCAGTCTAACGGTCGACAGCACCCGCCTGACGGTGGCGTCGGTCTATATGCCCTACGACGCCGAAGAACCCCCACCACAAACGGAGGTGAAAGACCTGGTGTCAAATTTCTGCACGGGTAATCTTATTATTGGAGCGGACGCTAATGCTCACCATGTCCAATGGGGGAGTTCCGATATCAATGCCAGGGGCGAGTCTCTGTTTGATTTCCTCTTAACAACCAACATGGTAATTTGCAACGTTGGTAATGAGCCTACTTTTATCACTAAGACCCGTAGGGAGGTCATAGACCTCACTATCTGTAGAGAAGGCGCTTATGGGTGGGTCAGAAAATGGCGAGTTCTGGAAGAACATTCATTCTCCGACCACCGTTACATAGAAATGGTTTTAGACTTTATTGTAGAACAACCAATCATGAAGCGCAATCCACGTAACACAAATTGGCAGTTACACAATGAAATATTAGACAGAGACCTCCCAGTACTGCCCTCACAAGCCCCCTCATCAGTAGAGGAGCTGGAGGATCTTGTAACTACATTTACATCGGCGCTCTCAAATGCTCTAGGACAGGCTTGTCCAGTGCCAAAACCACGGGGTAAACACAGGCCACATTGGTGGTCCTACGATTTGGACTCGTTCCGCAAATCATGTCGGAAACAATTTAACAAGGCCAAGAGCCTCGGCTCTGAGCCTCATTGGCACGAATATAAAGCTAAACTTAGGGCCTACAAAAAAGCTCTGAGACAGGCGAAGAGAACTTCGTGGAGAAATTTCTGCACTGGCGTCGAAAAGGTCGACGACACAGCGAGACTTAGACGAGTCCTCTCGAAAAGTCAAACAGCCATCAGCTATTTGCGAAAAACTGACGGATCCTGGACCAGCACGGAAGAGGAAACCCTTGAGCTGCTCTTGAATACACATTTTCCGGGGAATCTGCATGACGCACCACTAGTACCTGCAACAAACCTGGCAGTAAAAATACCCATCACTGAGGAAAGGGTAAGGTGGGCAGTTAAGAGCTTTGAACCGTATAAGGCTGCCGGGCCGGACGGGATTATCCCCGCGCAACTTATAAATACGTTGGAGACATTTCAATTCAATTCAATTTATTTATTGCGGTCTAAAGACCTATATGAAACAAAGTTTTGTGATAAATGATAACAAAATTTTACAACGTTACTTATATATGTAGTTAACAAAATTTTACATTGCATTGGTTAACAAATGTCTTAATACTAGTGTTAATATAAGTATGCACATGTTGTATGAGTATATAACTGTTTATGTTGTCGGAATGGACGCGATTCCGAACAACATTCCTTCGGTATACTGGAAGCAGTATGTGTTTTACTGGCGGAATGGACGAGATTCCGCGCAGCATTCAATAAGAACTTATAGCCGTTATTATTTATGTGCTGGCGGAATGGACGCGATTCCGCGCAGCGCTCGGTTAAAGTTTAGTTTAGTGTGACGTGTTTTTTTTTTTTTTTTTTTTTTTTTTTTTTTCATTTTCTTTTTGACCTTTTTGTAGCTTTATTCAGATTTTTATTTTATTTTTTTTTTTTATTATATTCTGGGATATTATTTATGTGCTGGCGGAATGGACGTGATTCCGCGCAGCATCCAGTTGATTATGCTGAAATGTTTATTTCTTTTTTTTTTTTTTATTTACTTTTTTGTACCCTCATTCACATTTTTACTTTATTTTTTATTCCGGGATATTATTTGTGTGCTGGCGGAATGGACGTGATTCCGCGCAGCATCCAGTTGATTATGCTGAAAAGCTGGAACGCCTATATAGAATACCCCTTGATTACTTATTATCCCATAGACAATGATCTACAATGATTAAACAAAAGGCGCTTGAACGTAGAAAAGTTTACACAATCTTTTATCTCGCGTGGAAGCTCATTAAAGCATTTGAGTCCTTTGTAGAATATATTTTTTTTATCTATTTCCGTTCTGTACAACGGCAGCCTGAATCTAGTGTTTTCCCTAAGCAAGTATGAGTGCGTTTCGTTTATGTATCTCAAGTTATCACTTAAATAACTCGGTAACCTGCAGTGCTTTATATTCCATACAAATTTCATTGCATGAAAAAATATTTGTTGTTTTACACTCATCCAGTTTAGTTGTGTTAGCATGCCTAGTATGGGTGTATCATAACGTTTATTAAGTATAAATCTCATAGCTCTATTTTGCATTTTTTGCAGTTTATCAATTTGCGCATCACTTGCTATGAAGAAAATTGTTGGACAGTATATAAAGTGCGGTTCGACTATAGACCTATAGACCATGATTTTATACCTTCTTCCTAGATACTTACAAGATCTTCGCATAAGACCCACTTTTTTTGCAATTTTGTTAACTGTATAGTCAATGTGGTGTTCAAACTTTAACTTATTATCTATATAAATGCCTAGATACTTGATAAGTTTCACTTCCTCTATGATTTCATTTTTAATTTTTAAATCGTAGTTATCGGTGTTTGTATTACTTGCCCTCGATACGACCATGAATTTCGTCTTTTGCACGTTTAATTTCAGTTTGTTTATGCAAAGCCAATCGTACAGTGAATCAAGGTCCTCTTGCATCTTCGTCAACGCGTTGGGTAGGCTACTATCACTGATTGTTAAAAGAGTGTCGTCAGCAAACAGTTTTATCTTACAGTGCTTTAGTGCCGCAATAATATCGTTAATATAAACCTTGAAGAGAATAGGAGCTAAGACCGATCCTTGTGGGAGGCCAATGTCGACAGGTACACATCTAGAAGTAGACAAGCCTATAACGGTTTGTTGCTTTCGGTCTGTAAGAAAACTACGAAACCAGTTGAGTTCCGTATTTTTTATGCCGATACATTCTAGTTTTTTTAGCATGATATCCCTGTCAATGGTTTCAAAAGCTCTTTTAAGGTCAATAAACACGGCTAAGACGACCCTCTTTGAATTAAGCTCCTCTTTCCATTGGGAAATTACTAAATTAAGTGCTGTTTCGCGTGAGTGGTTAGCTCTGAAGCCTGATTGCTCTTTTATGATTATGCTATTGGACTCAATATATTGTAAGAGTTGGTTTTTAACTACAGTTTCCATGATTTTTTCTAAGTTAGGCAGGGTATTAATAGGCCTTAGTTCCTCTGCCTTGGTGGTCTTCTTCACCTTCTTAACTGGAACTATGGTAGATATTTTCCATGCATTCGGTAGTGTTCCAGACTGTAGACAATCATTTACTAGCCTTGCATAAAAGTGTCCCATATACTCCACTGAGTCTTTAATCACACCCTCAGATAGTAGCTTGTTCCCGCCGATTTTTCTTTTGAATTTGCTGACAATTTGTATAATATCATCAGTAGATATTTGGCAAAACTTAAAAGTGGCTTGAGGGTTCGCCAAAGGCGTTTGTTCATACTCAACCATATCTATATTTCGGTGAAGTTCATTAATACTGTTTACAAAGAAATTGTTGAGGTTTTCGGCGATATCTTCACTATTCCTATATATTCTCTCATTGATAATAACTTCTTTTATAATTTCCTTGTTATCTTTATGGTTGACTATATTTTTCAAGTGTTTCCACATTAAACGACTATCATCGCTATTTTTTTCGATCTCATTTTCCAAATATCGGCTTTTTTTTACTTTAATCATGGCCTTATACTCTTTTTTAGCTGCTTCATATTCTACCCAGTCGCCAGTGGAGATAGCTATCTGATAGAGATTAGACTTCTTCTTATTCGATTCAACTAATTCCCTATCATACCATTTGTTTCTAATTTTAATTCTAACTTGTACAGGAGAAGTCAATTGTCTCATAACTGAAATCAAGCAGCTGTTGATATATTCTAGCGAGGCATCAGTACTAGAAACAGTCAAACTTGCAAAGTTGCATTGTCTTAATAAATGTAAGAGGTTGTCAGGGCTATACGCCCTCCAGGACGTTACCTCTGACAACGTAGTAAGCGGACCTTGTTTGTTAATGTTGCATTTGAACATTATAGTTTCATGATCGGATATTTGTTTATCAGATTTTTCACAGGACACCTCTTCATTGTTCGAATATAACAAGTCTATCAACGTTGAAGAATGTTCTGTGACCCTTGTATTAAAGTTAATTATCTGTTTCATTGCTTGGTGAGCAAAAATCTCATTCAACCTTTTACTATACGTCGAAACAATATTTAGGTTTATATTAAAATCTCCTATAACAATAGTGTTCATTGTACTTTCGCAGATCTCAGACAAAATGTCCTCCATATATACTAGAAATTCCGCATCACTTGAACTAGGTGAGTGATATACAACCCCGATTTTCCATTTAATTCCTATACTTTTCAATCGAACAACGACACACCACACATTTTTATTGACAGCTCTATTTAATACTATCTTGAAGTCTAATGAGCTTCGTAAGATAATGATTACACCTCCAGTGTCTCTACTATGAGAATCACATCTTACTAACTGATATGTCGGGAAAGATATTTCGGAATCATTTATTTCTTCAGTTGTGCATGTTTCAGAGCAAAGAACTATATCTGGGCTGGTATTTCTCTTTACAGCCTGCCTGGCTCTCAACCACATTCCGGTCTCCTGGAGAAGCGCCACGGTAGTGTTTATCCCTAAGGCTGGGATGGCATCCCACTACGAGCCAAAAGACTACAGACCGATCAGTCTCTCGTCCTTTGTACTCAAAACCTTTGAGAGGATACTAAGCGACTACCTCTCAACGACTATTGATAGCAACCTAATCTCTAGCTTTCAGCATGCATACACCAAGGGTAAATCAACAGAAACCGCTCTGCACAGCCTAGTATCTGTCATTGAGAAATCGCTGTGTGAAAAGGACTACTGTCTCGTGGCCTTCCTAGACATTGAGAGGCTTTCAACAATATAAGCCCGGAGGCTATCAACTCCGCTCTAACTAATCTGGGCGTAGATAGACCTCTAACTGGTTTAATTGACCAACTTTTAATGGGAAGGAAAATAGCTTCTTCACTTGGTACGGTTGAGTTATCACGCTATGTCACAAGGGGAACACCCCAGGGTGGTGTTCTTTCCCCGCTTTTATGGAACCTCACAGTCAACTCGTTGCTACGTGACACAAGCTGGGGGGGGCGGGAAGATAGTGGCATACGCAGACGATTTAGCTATTGCATTCAGAGGCAAGTTCCCACAAACTCTGTGTGACCTGATGCAAGTAGCACTGCGAGAAGTTTCGACGTGGCCCTCTCGCTGCGGACTTAGTATCAACCCGGGGAAAGTGGAACTTGTCCTCTTCACCAACCGGTACAAAATACCGCCACTAAGCTTACCAGAACTAGATGGCACGCGCCTGGGCTTGTCGGATAAGGCCAAGTTTCTAGGCATAGTTCTGGACAGGAAACTGAATTGGAAGGAGAATGTTCTTCAGCGCCAGAAGAAAGCTTGCATCGCTCTTTACTCATGCAAAAGAGCCATTGGCAAAAAATGGGGGCTCAGCCCTAGAGTATGCAGTTGGATCTACACGGCCATCATTCGTCCAATCATGCTATATGGAGTCGTCGTATGGTGGCCTGCGCTGAGCAAGGCAACATACCTGAATCTGTTGCGGAAAGTCCATAGATCCAATATGATCTGTATAAGCGGTGCGCTAAGGACAACGCCCAACGAAGCCCTCCAGGTCATTCTGGGCATTTTGCCACTTGATCTGGAAGGGTTTCGGTCAGCAGCGGCATCAGCTCTGCGCCTAAGAGAAACCTCCAGTTGGGGTGCGGGTACTATTGGACACTCCAGTGTTCTGGAATCTTACAGCTTTGTCCCTCTAAGCACAGATCGTTGTGCGACCACTACAGTCGGCGATAGCTGTTTCAAAATAAACATTCCCAGCAGAGAAGACTGGGAGAGGACGGATTGGTGTCCCGAAACAAATAGTGGCACTTCCATATACACCGACGGCTCGAAGTTGGACGGCAGAGTTGGAGGAGGGGTTTATTCAAGGGATTTGGACCTTGAGCTCTCCTTCAGACTACCTGATCATTGTAGCGTCTTCCAGGCGGAAGTCTCGGCAATCCTAGACGCCGCGGCCTGGTTAAGCAAACGTGTTATCGGAGAAGATATCGCTATTTTCAGCGATAGCCAAGCGGCCATCAAATCCCTTGGCTCATACACGTTCAACTCTGAACTGACGCTCAGCTGTCGTCGATCTCTTCAGGAGATGGCCCAACAGAACCGCGTAAACCTCATATGGGTCCCGGGACATAGGGACATTGAGGGAAACTGTAAGGCAGACGAGCTTGCCAGGCAGGGCACGACCAAGCAGGTTCTTCAGGATAAAGAGCGCTTAGGTATGCCGTTTGCCACATGCAAACTAATGCTGAAGGAGCACACACTCCGTCAAGCCAACGAAAGATGGCTGCAATCCCCAGGGTGTCGGATATCGAAACAAACCTGGCCAAAATGGGATCTTAAAAGGTCTAGACGCATTTATGCCCTAACTAGGAGGGAAATCTGCATATTGATAGGGGTATTAACCGGTCACTGCCTCATTGGTAGGCATGCAGAAAGGCTAAGTGTGCCCTACCGACGATGCTGCAGGAGTTGCAAAGATGATGAGGAGGAGGAAACAGTGGAACACCTCATCTGCAACTGTCCGGCTTTAAGCGGCGCGAGAACACGCTTTTTGGGAGCTCCGTTCCTGGATAGCCTAAGCCAGATCGCGGAACTGGACATAAAGGACTTGATGGCCTTCATAAAGACATCTAAGTGGTTCGAGGAGGAGTACCGGTGTCGGTTTAGGAGTGTCAGTCCCGGGATTCTGCTATGTGGAAAATCCCAACAACTCAGGGATTTTCCATTTGGCTGGGTCCCGGGACTGACTTTCCTTGTGTTGGTGGTATCACAACGGGCCTTTCAAAACTGGCCTAAGTGTGCCTCTGCGGCAGCTACTTGAACCTAACCCAAATAAGTACCTACTTATTTGTACGCAAATTGAACCTTAATTACCAGCGCCACAAAAAAAAAAAAGTGTCGGGGTTGGGGGATCAGACCACCCTTCCCCTATGTATTTTGACGCGCTGAACACGAATCCGGTGTCCGTTTTGGTCCAGCACGTCTGAATTTTTTCCTAACCTCAAAAAACCAAAAACCACTAAACATTTGAAAAATTGAAGGTACAAGTAAGCTTTTAACTTTTGATATATGCATGGATCTTCAACGCGCTTTTTTACGTTAATCAAACATATTGAATACTCAAGTTTACAATTAAGATGGCATGAAAATATCTGTCAGTTTTTGTGTGCTAACAAAAAAATTGAATTATTTAAACTATTCACAAACCAAACAGTTGATTTATAGTGGCTGCTGTAAGCATAATATGAACAGCACAGTAACCGGATCACGTGTGCAGGGTTTTTTTGAGTTAGCATCAAGTATATTTGTTAATTTTTTTTTTCATAATTAAAGGGGGCGCGCAAGTAAATGGCTTAACTATAGCGAAAAATGAAAAGTACAAAAATTTGTTCTCGCATTTTCTTAGCCTTTTAACTTTTAAATGGAACGAAGCACGCACGCGACCTTGTAGGTTAAGTTTCAGTATGTAGAAAAATACTTGAAAAAACAAAGAGTGGGTCGCAATATTGAGAGGCGCCCTTAAGAAAGGAATAACAGTTCATAAATTTTTGAAAACTCGCACACGTTTTCACAATTTTTTGATTTTGCGAAATTTTTCCTGGATTTATCAAGTATTATTTCATGCTTCTGAGACATTTGAAATGTTGATTTGCATCCATAAATTAAAAAAAAAAAATACTGAGCCTGTGTAACGATATCGTGTTCCTTGCTATTGGATGATATTATCCGCCTCGCTCGATGTTAAAAGTTTTGAGGATTTGCCCATATACATTAATGAAACTTAATCAATTTCATAGCTTTAAGTCCTTTCCGAAATTCGAAAAGGAATTAAGTATTTATATTTCTGATTTAATAAACCTCTTGGAGATACGAACTTACTAATTATTTTTAAGGTTACCTCTGAGTTACGTAGTTTTTTAACAAAATGCTTAACTTACGCACTTTATAACTGGGATAGGTTGATATTCACTGCGTTATCGAACATTTGCAGATTACCAACGTTTTTGGTAGAATAATACCTAGGTTATGTTAGTTAAAACAACCAGGAAACTTGTGCAAACTACAAAAGAGGTTCTTTGTAAGAATTTACATAAGCTAACTTAAGCAAACTATACGATACCTCGTTAAATTAACCCAAGAAGAAAGCTTGAAAAGCTTTAACTAAGTTTTCTTCGTTAAGATATGTTTTTAGGTCTCCGGAGGACATATCGAAGATCGAAGTCTGCCTTATCCGAAGTTTTACTATCACTACGCAGTGATTTGCCAAATAATTGAAAGGTTGTGTGCTCAGTAGAGCGTCTCGGGCTTACAGGCAAAAAAAAAAGTCGGCCGTGGCTCCCCTCATACGAAGTGTTTTTAAAAAACATTAAAAAAAATTTTTTTTTTTGTGGTAACCCTAGATGTCGCCCAATTACATTTTTCGTCAAATCTTTGGCATTTGTTGTCGGAGCGGGCAGCGATCAATTATCACCCATTCTTCCCTGCTAGGAATGCTCGTTTTGAAGCAGCTGTCTCCGACTGTTGTGGCCGCACATCGATCTGTGCTCAGAGGCGCGCCGCTAATACAGATCATGCCAGATCTATGGACTTTACCTAACAGATTCAGGTTGTGGCCTTGCTCAGCGCAGGCCACTACACCACGACTCCATATAGCATGCATATTTTGGGGCTGAGACCCCACTTTTTGCCAATGGCTCCTTTGCATGTGTAAAGTGCAACACACGCCTTCCTCTGGCGCTGAAGAATATTCTCCTTCCAGTTTAACTTCCTGTCAAGAACTGTGCCCAAGCTCTGGTTGGTCCAGCGGTGGTATTTTGTACCGGTAGGTGTAGAGAACGAGTTCCACTTTTCTCGGGTTGATACTAAGTTCGCAACGAGAGGGTCCTCGAACGACGAAACTTCACAACATGTGTCTCGTAGCAACGAGTTGATAGTGAGGTTCCTTAGAAGCGGGGAGAGAACACCACCCTGAGGCGTTCCCTTGTTACATAGCGTGATAAATCAACCGTACCAAGTGATGAAGATATTTTCCTGCCCGTAGTAGTTGATCGATTAGTCCAGTTAGAGATCTGCTTACCCCAGATTTGTAAGAGCGGTGTTAATAGCCTCTGGACTTATATAGAGCATGCTGATAGCTGGAGATAAGGTTGCTATCAATATTAGTGGAGAGGTAGTCGCTGATTATACTCTCGAAGGTTTTGAGTGCAAAGGACGGGAGACTGATGGGTCTGTAGTCCTTTGGATCGTAGTGGGAGGCCTTCCCAGCCTTAGGAATAAACACTACCGTGGCGTGTCTCCAGGATCACGGAATGTAGTTGAGAGCCAGACAGGCTGTATAGAGAAATACTAGCCATTTGGCTGATGTCTCCAGCGTGTTAATGAGTTGCGCGGGGATAATCCCGTCTGGTCCGGCAGCCTTAAACGGTTCAAAGCTCTTAAGTTCCCGTCTAACCCTTTCCTCCGTGAAGAGTATATTTACTGCCAGGCTTGTTGCAGGTGCTGATGGTGCATTATGCAAGTTACCTGGAAAATGGGTGTTCAAGAGCAGCGCAAGGGTTTCCCCTTCCGTGCTGGTCCAGGATCCGTCAGGCTTCTGCAAATAGCTAACGGCTGTTTGAGTTTTCGAGAGAACTCGTCTAAGTCTCGCTGTGTCATCGACATTTTCGACCCCAGTGCAGAAATTCCTCCACGAAGTTTTCTTTGCCTGTATCAGGGCCCTTAGCTTAACTGTTTTCGAGTCATTGAGGCTCCGTGAAGAAGTTTTGAGCCTTATTAAATTGCTTCCTGTAGGTTTTACGGAGCGAGTCCAGGTCGGTGGTCCACCAATGTGGCCTATGTTTACCGCGGGGGTTTGGCACTGGACAAGCTTGTTCTAGGACATTTGCGCCGTGGTGTATGTTGTTACCAGGTCCTCCAGCTCCTCAACTGATGAGGGGGCTTGCGGGGATAGTACTGGTACGTCTCTGCCTAAAAAGAACACGCCATTTTATGACCCACTCATAAGCGCCTTCACTACAAATTGTGAGATCTATGACCTAATCTAATCTTGGCTTGCGTCATAATGACGCTTAACCGCCTAGGCAATTTTGGCCGCTTCGTATCAAATCACGCCAGTCATTCCTTTTTAGCGATAACTGACGCCAATTGGAAACCCCAAGGGAGTACAAGTCATCCTCCACCTGTTGTTTCCATCTCAGTCGAGGCCTCCCCCTTCCTCTGGTGCCGAATTCGGGTGTCGATAGTAAAACTTTCTGTGCTGGAGCTTCTTTTTCCATTCGCATAACATGACCCAGCCAGCGGAGCCTTTGGGCTTTAATCCGCTGAACTATGGTCAGGTCTGCGTAAAGCTCGTACAGCTCATCGTTGAATTTCCTTCGATACTCGCCGTTGGCATCACGGGAAGGACCATAAATCTTCCGGAGAACTTTTCTCTCAAATACTCCAAGGGCCATCTCATCTTCTCTGGATACTGTCCATGATTCCGAGCCGTACATCAGGACTGGTATGATGAGAGACTTATAGAGCGTGATCTTTGTTCTTAGAGAGAGTACTTTACTTCTCAATTGCCTACTCAGTCCAAAGTAGCACTTGTTGGCAAGAGTGATTCTCCGTTGGATTTCTAGACTGATATTATTTTCGGTGTTAATGCTGGTTCCCAAATAGACGAAATCTCTCACCGTTTCAAACTTGTAGCCATCAACGGTGACTTGGCTGCCAAGGCGCAGGTGCGCCGATTCTTTCTTTGATGACAGTAGGTACTTCGTCTTGTCCTCGTTCACCGCAAGACCCACTTTTTTCGCTTCTTTATCCAGCCCAGAGAAGGCAGCGCTTACGGCGCGGTTGTTAAGGCCAATGATATCAATATCATCGGCATACGCCAGCAATTGTACGCTCTTGTAAAAGATTGTGCCATTGCGGTTTAGCTCTGCTGCTCGAATTATCTTCTCCAGCATCAGGTTGAAGAAATCGCACGAAAGGGAGTCGCCCTGTCTGAAGCCTCGTTTGGCTTCAAATGGCTCAGAGAGGTCCTTCCCGATTCTGGCGAAGCTGTTGGTATTGCTCAGCGTCATTTGGCAAAGCCGTATAAGCTTTGCAGGGAAGTCAAACTCAGACATGGCGGTATACAGGCAACTCCTTTTTGCGCTGTCAAAAGCGGCTTTAAAATCGACAAAGAGGTGGTGTGTATCGATTCTTTTATCATGGGTCTTCTCCAGGATTTGGCGTATCGTGAAAATCTGGTCGATGGTAGACTTACCAGGTCTAAAGCCACACTGATAAGGTCCAATCAGTTTGTCCACGATGGGCTTCAGTATTTCACACAATACGCTTAAAAGAACCTTATATGCGATATTAAGAAGACTGATTCCGCGGTAGTTGGTGGGGTTAGCGGGATCGCCTTTCTTGTGGATTGGGCAGAGCACACTTAAATTCCAATCTAGAGGCATGCACTCGTCTGACCATATTCTGCATAAGAGCTGATGCATGCTTTTTACCAGCTCTTCGCCTCCGTGTTTGAACAGCTCGGCGGGTAGTCCGTCTTTTCCAGGCGCTTTGTTGTTTTTGAGCCGGGATATAGCTATCCTCACTTCTTCATAGTCAGGTGGTGGGACGACCTTTCCATCGTCAGGGATTGGGGTATCGGGTTCAACGTCTCCCTCGCATTTTAGCAGTGAGGAGAAGTGCTCCCTCCATAATTTAAGTACACTCTGGACGTCGGTTACCAGGTCGCCATTATTGTCCTTACAGGAACTTGCCCCGGTCTTTAAACCTTCCGTCATCCGCCGGATCTTTTCATAGAATTTTCGGGCATCGTTCCTGTCAGCCAGCGTCTCAAGCTCCTCACACTCACGCCTTTCGGCCTCACGTTTCTTTTTTCTGAAAAGTCGTCTCTCTTCCTTCTTCGCCTCACGATAGCGTTGCCATACACTGCGGGTTGCGCCCGTTCGCAACGTCTCCCTGTATGCAGCGTCCTTTTTGTCCGAGGCTGTGGTGCATTCCTCATCGTACCAGTTGTTCTTGCGGGCTCGCCGAAACCCTATAGTGGCTTCAGCGGCGGTACGTAATGAGTGAGCGATATGCTTCCATTGCTCGGTTACATCGTTAGGTCGAGGATTGCTCTCCGATAGCAGGTGTGAGAGTCGAGTGGAGAAATTATCAGCTGTCTGTGTCACGCGCAGCTTCTCGACGTCAAACTTTCCTTCCGTTACTGTGCGTACTTTCTTCGCTCCACAGAGGCGTGTGCGTATCTTGGCTGCAACAAGATAATGGTCCGAGTCGATATTGGGACCACGTAGGATACGCACGTCTAGTACGGTGGAGCTGTGTCTGCCGTCGATCATGACATGATCAATCTGGTTTCTTGTTCTTTGATCAGGGGACAGCCAGGTAGCTTGGTGTATTCGCTTATGCTGGAACCTGGTACTACTGATGACCATATTGCGGGAAGCGGCGAAGTCAATCAGCCTAGTGCCGTTGGGGGATGTTATATCGTGGAGACTGAATTTTCCAACTGTAGGACCAAAGACTCCTTCCTTGCCCACCTTGGCATTAAAGTCGCCGAGCACGATTTTGATATCATGCAGGGGGCAGCGATCATAGGCTTCTTCAAGTTTATCGTAGAAGGAGTCCTTCTCTGCGTCGGCCGTCTCCTCAGTCGGCGCATAGGCGCAGATAAATGTTATGTTGAAAAACCTCGCCTTGATGCGGATCGCAGCGAGACGCTCGTCCACAGGAGTGAACGCTAGTACTTGGCGGCGAAGTCTCTTTCCCACCACAAATCCTACACCACGCGCTTTGCCGCGTGTCTGGCCACTGTAGTATACGTCACAAGGACCGATGGCCGTCTTTCCTTGCCCCGTCCATCGCATTTCCTGCAGGGCGGTGATGTCAGCCTTTGCGCTCGCGAGGATATCAACTAGTCGGGCAGCGGTACGCTCCCTAGAAAGGGTCCGGACATTCCACGTACATGCCCTAATATCCTTCTCATTGTCCTTACTTCGTTTTGCCGGGTCGTCAACATTAAAGGGGGTTCTCATCCGAGGCTTTTTCGATTTTTTCATTGGACTAGATTTTTTACGTGGCGGGTCCCAAACCCAGCGCACAACCCGTTTCGGGGTTTTTATGTTTTGAAAATATTTTTACACATTTATATAGCGAGCCGCTTGCTTCAAGACAGACGCCCGCTTGCAGCCGCACCTCATGGTGAACAGACGCTGCGCAAAAGACCTCGGTGAGCCCTTAAACCAAGTATGTCAGAGTGGCCCCACCGGGGCTCCCTCTCTTTCTGCCGCGAGCCTAGAATAGCTCACGTTGCCCAGAGTGTACGAACGAGGACGCAAGAGTCGGGATTGTTCAAGGTCACACAGGAACCACACCCCAATCTATGACCTCCCTACGGTTTTTAGTGCTGAAGTGGGCTCGCTACCCACGTTGCAAACTAACAGGTTGGTCGTTAATATGTAGTCAAACAAAGACTCGAACCCGGCATTTATATCGGAGCTTCCCATTGGACGTGATGAGCACTAGCGTCCGCTTCTATAATAAGATGACCCGTACAAAAATTTGACACCAAATCTCTCACTTCCCTTTGTGGTGGAGGTTCTTCGGCGTCGTAGGGCATAAAGACTGACGCCATCGTCAGGTTGGTGCTGCCGACTGTTAAACTGACATCGGTGATATTACCATTGGAATAGTTAGGTAGAAGAAAGGTGTTGAGGTCAGACTTAACTGAAATACAGGTTCTGACTTTGCCCTCCTCGCTGGCTCGAACGAGCTTGAAGCCC
Organism: Campiglossa producta; assembly: GCA_964058755.1. Lineage (NCBI taxonomy): Eukaryota > Metazoa > Arthropoda > Insecta > Diptera > Tephritidae > Campiglossa > Campiglossa producta. The sequence continues at coordinate 98,010,892 of CAXKVI010000003.1, forward strand.
TTAGTCCCCAATCCGCAAATCCTCGAGCTGTTGACACAGGTTTCTTGGATGAGGACCACATCCACGTCGCCGTTAGAAAGACGACTACTTAAAGCAGCTTTAGATTTGTGCAGGGTTATCTGAAGCACCACCAACATGAGAGCGATCAGACTTCCCTGCCGTCCCCATATCGTCGAGGTGTGCCTTGTGATATTGCGCTCAGGAGGGGATGCTACCACCGTGATGTCGAGGCCTTCCCCGTCCAGCAGGCTGTCTTCCATCTCCGAGTTGGCGTATAACATGCTTTCCGCGTCGGTTTCCTCTTGCGGTACTCCGAGTCTCCCGGAGCAGCCGCGATGGCAGCGCGCTGTGCATCGCCCCGGTATACGTGGATAAAGATCTGGCCTACACTGTAGTGCACTAGCCCATTATACCTTTTAAGGGACTCGAGTGCCTCCTGATTCATGGTGAAGACCATTTGTCTATCAGGCCCTACCGCATCCCTGACCAGAGTGACACACCAGTCCTGCGTCGGAAGGGATGGATTGATTATCCGCAGCATTGGGAGAATTCTCTCAGGCTCTGCAGGTATAGCAGGATTCCATGCCCTTGCCCTAGGCCGAGCCGGAATGTCCCTCCAGTCGACGACCTCGATTTTTGCACCTTCGTAGACTTCACCCAGTCTTTCAGCTGCTGCCTTGTACAGTGAAACAGTTCTTGCGTCATCGCACGCGACAATTTTGATCTGTCCCTGGTGCCAGCCCGCATCCGTGACCGCCGCTGAGCTACTTGGAGACGCCAAGTAAGCCTCGATAACAACGTTACCGAGTACGTTCCGGACGTGCCGCCACTGGTCCTTGGGGATGGCCAAACGGTCGTTGCGTCAGGCAAGAATTTTTAAAAGGATCCTGTCCTTGGTTACAGCAGCAAAGCTTGGTTTGCCCACTCCGGGGGTGTTTTGATGCCGATTGGGATGGGGTTTTAACTCCTCGTCCGATCTCTGGGGTTTGAAAGGGTTTACGTTTGCCCTCTTTGGCACATAACTGCTTTAGAAATCCGGTATCAGAGATTGTGCTAACTCCACACACTTCCTAGAACTCGGCGAGGCGTTTCCTGCGGAACTCCCTCATATTTCTTCAGGATCCTAGCGGCCAATCGTTTTTCCAGGTTCGCAGAGCGGCGAGGAGATGTCTCTTGGGAGTCCGGACCCGTAGTTTCTATCGCGGTCACTCCCTTTTCTGACAGCCCATTTACTGCTTCTCTATCCTTTGTATTTCTGAGGCCAGGTCGTGAGACCATTGCCACATGCGTTGAGAGACTGGTTTTAATATCAGCGGTTGATGGAATTTCAACATGCGCCGTTGTTCGCTTAGTTGCGTAGGCAGCCGCACTGGTGCTGGCTCCCATCAAGTCATTCTTACTTGATAGAGGTTTATGGGTTGACCGACCTGTAGTTGCCATCGCTGTCAGTCCCGCGGCTGATTTTCAAGTGGAAGTTGTCCTCCAACGTTGTGTTTTCGCTTGCTCCAGCATAGCTCTCCTCTGCTGAGTAGTGAACGAAGTTGTTGATTGATTAAAGTTTGTTTTGTTTTTTCATCTTGTTCGTACGACCCATCGCCGGAAAGGCCAGCTTAGGGTCAAGGAAAAAGTGAGGGGAAAGTGTGTCGCCCCCCGCGGCCCTGTATCAGAGAGGCTCCGTTCGACTACAGCCACGATTTGCCTCCCGACTGCAAAAGTCCAATGGGCACGTAGTCGCATAACACCCTGGATTGGGAGGGGGAAGATCTTTGTCGTCGCGCAGGAGAGGCTAGGCTTCTCTCGTGATGTAGTACCGGGCGGCGCTATGATCACAAGGGCAGCGTATCCCTACTTTCAAGCATTTTAATTTTCAAAAAGTTTCTTTCTTTGGTCCATTGTGGAGTTATTAAGGAAAATACGCGCTCTACGTGAGCATTATGACTAGGAATTGCGTACAAACATTGGACCAACTTTAGTAAATTTTGTTTTCGTTCTTTTTCAGAAGTTTGTTGGAAAAATATAACCATTTTGGCAACATGGTCTTTTCTTTTAAAACAGGGTGATACCTTTTTCATATAAATAAAGAATCGTTCTTTGAACGTAAGTAGACTTAGGAATAGTGTCCAATACCATCCAATTAAATTGGTCTCACCCAGTCATGTAAGTAGATAATTGATTGCAGTTGTAAAAAAAAAATTTTAACGATTGATATTTAATTGGGTTTGAAACCCCACGAAATTATTTGTAAATCTATTTTTCAAATCACTAAGCGTTTCATTTAAAATGTTTTGTACTTCCATCACTGTAATATTTTTTTTTCATTTTTGCGAATTTGTTTTTTAACAGCGTGTACTTTGCTGTGAAGAAATGTGAAATAGATTTCAGACAATGTATTTTCAAAAAAATCTGTAACTAATTTTGGTGCTCCTCTGCACAGCGCTGTGTCGAGACTCTTTAATGTACCTACCACGCAAAGCAGAGACGTTCAAAAATATTGAAGGTTAATTATTATAGATTTTAGAAAATAGATTTAAGAGGACCAATTGAGGACAATTTTCCTAAATAGAGGACAATTTAGGGGGTTTAGAGGACAAGAGGACAATTAGCCATTTTAGAGAACAAATCCTCCAAAAAGAGGACGTATGGCAGCCCTAAAGTAGATGGATCTAAGGCACGCTTTGTCCCTAAAGAGAACGGCCCCTGGGTAACACTGTTATCACAAAGAAGGATGAAGCCAAAGTCACCCATTAATTCTCGACCTTGCATCTGTATAAAATATGTAACCCCATTCCTCAATTATTGTTAACGTCACTGCTCGTTACAGTACAAGAACATATAGCTCGAGTTTACGTTGCGGGTACTTAATGGAATTCCGCCGTGATCAGCAATATAATTTGGTGTTAAATATAATATACCTACCTACAATACAGGCATACATTAGTTGAAAAAAAACCTACTTACTAGAGTGGTCTAATTTGTAGGTTAGGGAAGAATTCGAGAAGGCGCCAGTGCGTAAAATGTTCTACGTATCAATCTGATAAACTTTCGTAATGAAATCATGGGTCTAAAATCAGTTTTGACCAATGTTTTGGCAATGTATTTGAAATTTCTGGGTATGCGGTTTTTTTATGCTTCACGTTAGAAATGTTCTGTAAAAAGAATTTCTTCACTGTCACACAGCGGAATAGGTCGCATTCAAAATTTTCCTTGGAATTTTGTTGTCAAGTCCTGGTAGTCAAACCTGAGTTTAGACCCACTCTACTACACACCCTGCAATGAGACAGACTAGTTGTTATAAAAATGTATAGTTCTACACTGGTAGCTTTTTTGACTAGTTTGGTGTTCAACTGAAGGATATCTAAGTACATATATACCTCATTGCACGATTAAATGTTTATAAAATGAGAAGAAAACAAGTAAAGAAAAACTTAAAACTCAATAGTGAAATAAATTGGAGTGAGTCAAATAGGTATGTAAAAGCAGTCACTATAAATGCATCCACCACCATACGTCAACCAAATAAAAAAAATTACAAATATAACATGAGAAATATGAAAACAATAGTAGAAAAAAAAAAATAAAAAATGAAAACACGCCAACTTCAATCGGCCATCACTTCAATGTTGAATGTCATTGAGGAGTATTTTGATACTCTTAGTTGATCACGGTACGGCCTCGAGTAAAGACGATCGATAGTGATGGAAATTCAGTGTTTATACTTACCTAACTAGGTACTTATAAAAATAACTTTAAAATGTTATGATGGAAAAAGAGTTCAAAGTAGTATCTTAATTAACAGCCGAGTTTTGATAAACAAATTGCTTTGGATACTTCCTGAAGGGTGGTTTAAGCGCCAACAATATGGGCAACAATCAGACTCGAACAGTTCACGGCAGGGACATGGCTCAGCGACGTCGAAGTAAGTATCGTACAAAATATCCGTGACATAAATATTTTTAACATATGGATTGAATATTAAACCTCAAAGGTATTTCATGGAACTTCATATACCCAATGACAAAACGCCGCGATCAAACTACCAAGATGGTGTTTAATGTAAAAATGACTATAACTGACTGGTTGGACTTACTCGATTTGCAACAGTATGCACGTGAGTATGAGTGAGTTAAGAAGTAAAACAAAATTTTCCAAATTGTTTCTAATTTGCGTCAGCTGGCAAAGAAAAGAGTCGGAAAGTTGAACAAACCGCCATTTAACGCATATATTAGGGGTTTACTCAAGTACGCGGCTAACAATTTTAGTCTAAATTTTTAAATTTTTGGGTTACATATGCGTGTTTCCGAAAATGTGTCAACCAAAGAGAAAAATTTGGCAAAGGCACGTATGGGACGCAATTTGACCCATCCCTACATACATAAATATGAATTTATATATAAACATACAGTCAGAAAGAAAATGTACACCATAAAATTGTAATTTTCACCAATCATTTCTTAAGATTTGTATTTTTCTATAGTAACATTTAACGAGCTACACTACTGCATACTCGAAAAAAAATCTAAAAAGTTGGTAAATTGGCTGAAAATTTGTCGAATTTTGCACAACACGCTATGCCGCATACAAAAGTTTTGTGGGCAAAACTCAATGACTTGAAAAATCTTTCAGAAAGGCCAAACAAACCAATTTTAGACTGTTTTTACATTTAGATCGAAACCAAAAGAAATTTGAATTCTTTGTAGGTAATTGAAAAGTTTGGGATAACGTACAAAAAAGTTAAAAAAAATCGCTTAAACTTTAGACGGGTATGAAATTTACGCTCATTTTTTTGCCGTGTACCACTTTAATGTAAGTGGCATTGTTTATCCCTACTATAGTTTGGCCACTTATTTTCTTCTTCTTACGCATTTGAGTGGAAGGCATTGGCTGAGTGACTCCAAATGAAATGGAATGAAGGAATAGTATGAATCCCAATAAGCTATTTTGTTTGATATCAATCTGAGACGCATGTGAGATAAAACCTTCAACGTCAATTCTCACTTTTTGAAAACTTAATATCAATTAATCAATCAATTAATTTTCGATTTAGTAAAAAACTACCAGTAGCAGGTACACTTTTTTGCTAAATGAGTATTAACTTGAGGTATAATTAAATATAAGAATTATACTACAAATGTCCGGCAGTTTCTACCTTCACAGTTTTTATACATACGACCCCTCTACCATTCCCTAAAATAAATTTTGTCCAAATCGTGGTACATTATTGACCCTCATTATTTACCAAACGTTTGAGAAAATATTTTTATCTGCTTATGGGGAATATGCTGTGCGTGTGTATTAGTGTGTTTTTGCGAGTTGCGCTACTATATAAGGTATACAATGGTAACAGGTTACACCAATTTGACAGTCAGAAATAGTCAGAAACAGTCACGAACTACAGGAAAGTGATCCCGTACGCCACTTTTCTGACTGGTGAGAGCAGAAAATTGAGCTCTCTCCAGTCAGAGAGTTACAAGTTTTAGTCAGCAGATTTTTTGCTGGTAAATTCTGACTACTTGTTGTAGAACTGTCAAGCGATCAGTTTGACAGTTCTACCATTTTGGCGATCCCGTACTCTTTAGTATTGCTCTCGCACTGAGAGCGGATTTTCTAATTTTGATAGTTGTACTAGTTTTGGTCAGAAAAGTAAGGGATCAGAGTTAATGTAATAAATCTAGATAACTTTCAAATGTATATTTTGGACTTTATGGAAAACGATTTAAAGAAAAATGGCGTACGGAATGTGGATCATCGTCAAAAAATGCTATCTAGTAAGGGATCAGAGTTAATGTAATAAATCTATTTTAGATAACTTTCAAATGTATGGCACGGTCGAATATATTTTGGACTTTACGGAAAACGATTTAAAGAAAAATGGCGTACGGAATGTGGATCATCGTCAAAAAATGCTATCTAGTCTTGCGGGTGTGCAAACCAAGCGCCGGCAGTCAATGAATATAGAAGGTGGGTAAGTTTGTTCTTTCACAATATAGCTAACTCTTTTATAAATGCATTGTAGGGTTCGCCAGTTCTAGAATTTAGAGTAAGGGAAAATGTGTGTTATAAAGTCCAGTTTCTCAATGTGGCTTTGAAATACTAATACTAATAGTTAAAAGTTTTGACATCTTTAATTTTTATATCCACAGCATCCACTCTGCCGCGTGCAGTAACAAAACGTAAGAATTCTTCTGTCCCTGGAAATTTAGGTGGCCACACTGGTGATGTTTATGGATCGTTGCATCACAATTACACCACCACTCGGACTTTGTGTACAAACTCGAAGTCCATTAAAGATGCAAAACGCCACACCTTGGATAACATGATGTGAGTATAATTGCAACCCTACATACACAGTAAAAAGAAAAGTCAAAATTTAATATCAATTTGGAGTTTATATATAACAACGCCGAAAAGTATTAAATTAATATCATTTTCCATTTAATTGAGAGAAAGAGTATTATTTTGGTATTATTTTAAGACCATTTGGACTAATTTAATTGCCAAAATTGATAGAGAGAGAGCGATTTAGTATTATTTTAAAACCATTAGTCCAAATTTAATTTCGAAACTTTTTCAGGGTCTTGAAAATAATTTGGTATTTTAAAAAAAGTAGTCCTCCATTTTTTACTGTGTAGGGATGTATTTACTAAATTTTAAATGAAAAGAAAAAAATTTAATAACGACAAAATATTGTGAGAAAAGTTCTTTTCGCATTTTTACGAAAATCTCTACTTCTACTTATCCGGTTTCCATAATCGTTTTACTGTATCAAAAAATTGCTTTACAAAAAACATGTACTAAAAGCAGCCCCAAATTTCCCAGCAAACATGACTCAACCTTTTCTCAAACCTTTGAAAAACTGTATAGTTCTCAAGTTGATATCCAATACAATTCTCCAATTTTTCTCCAACTTTAGACATAATAATCCAACATCATTCTCCAAGTATTCTCCAGCTTTGAGATATTTTGATAATTTAATATTTCTCAAGTTGATACCCAACATTATTCTACAAGTATTCCCCAGCTTTGAGATACATATTTTAATAATTTAAGAGTTCTCAAGTTGATACTCAACATCATTCTCTTTCATATCTTTAGATAATGTAATAGTTCTCAAGTTGTTGCCCAAAATCATTCTCCAAGTATTCTCGAACATTTGAGATATTTTGATAACTTTATAGTTTTCAAGTTTATATCCAACATATTCTCCAATCTCCATCTTTTAACATTCGAATTAAATTTGATTAAAATTTATCGAAAACAAGTAATTTTATATTATGAATAATAAGGCAAAAGTTCAGTTATTTTTTTATCCGAAGGCGAAGCGAGATTTAGGTCTCTACTACAGACGAACTTCTTTATGATTAATTCGCAGGGACCCGAAAATCACTTCACTGTATAGCAACTTTTTTCTTAAGTTTACTTTAAATAGTTAGTAAGCTTACTCTGGAGTTGCACCGCTTCATTTTAAAAAACCTTTTTTTTTTGGGTTTTTTTATGCGTTTTCTGATACCACTTCTGATGTTTTTGGGATCACAGTTTTTATCAGTATATCTAGTTTCCGGACCGTTTTCGGATACGAAAAATTGTGTAAAAACGAACCAACAGTAAATCAGCCCAGCAGTATAGTTTCCGGCCATTTTCGGATACGAAAAAAATGGAAAATATACGATCGGTAAAACGTACCTTGCTTTGCTGGCTGGGAATACACACATATATACACAAAGAAAACACACGCAGCTGATCCGTATGGTTTCGTGATACGATCCAGGGCCTGGATTCTCTAAGAGTAAGTTTTGAAATTTTCACTTTTTCACCATTTAAATGGAACGGCCTTAATTGTTAGCTATGCATGTAGATTCAAAATTTCAAAAAATTGGTCAAGTC